>OU342838.1:6027869-7255738 GCA_910591585.2 Nysson spinosus
ATTATTTTATGTAAAAATAATGATGGATACTGACATAATATTACAGTGTATACTGGGTAAGAATAATTATTAAAGTTTGTATTTTTTCTCGAATTCCGCAGCCCGCAATGAAGAAGGAGCCAACAAACAAACTACTTAAAGCTGGTTTGCATCTTCGGGAACCGTAAGGAGCTGTATCAGGGAGGAAGGTAAAACAGAAAAAAGTATGAGAAAGATGAAAATTCAGGGACTTGAAAGTACAAAAACTATCGCTCAAGACAGCAGTCTACGTGCAGGAAGGAAGGAAGGTGGAAAGAGAGGGGAGGAGGTGCGACCCCAGGAATAATGATTCGTCCAAGAGCCCTAGACGATAACAAAGAAATCCCAGATTTTCTAAGCCCGGTGAGTTCCGTGGCTTTACGTTACGCGGAGACGTGAATTTAACCTCGACCGTGCACGGTCTACGAGCTCGATGCCCCTTCAGTCTGCCGCTATATTATCGGTTTGAACGACAGAAGGAAACCACACACACTCATTCCTGCCTATTGCCAACCTCCCCCAACACACGTCCAGCCGTGGTTTCTATACCGAAACGAAGCCCACATTTTCAACCCGAGTCACATCGGTAAGAAGGAACGCACCAACCTCACCATCATCGTCGGCTCCCAAGTAGAGAAAAGGAGTTTCCTCTTTTTGCTTTGACGTGTGCTTCTCATTTATTTCTGTGGTACAGCCGAGGGGAGGTGGAGGCAGCAGCCGCAAGGGTTGGAGAGAGAAAACAAAACGTGAAAAAGAAGAAGGTAGTGAGGCAGTGACTGGGTGCTAAGGAGCACCGGGGAAAACTCGAAAGTGGAAAGAGAGGGATGAAAAGTGAGCTGGCGAGAGAGAGAGACCGGGAAAGAAGAAACGGTTGGGAAGGAGTGAGTTCGCCTTGGATAGGGTTCCCAGTGAGTCGTAGGCCGCCGCCGTTGGAGAAAAGATGGAGAGACGGGAAGCTCGGTGGAAACGAGCGTGGAAACGAGCAGTGGTAAAGGCGTGGGTACTAAGAAGAAAGCGGGAAAACGGTGGGAGAGGGAGGGAAAGTACGAAGGGGTAAGGAAAGAAGTTGCAGCGAAGGGTGATGGGGTTGTATTGTTGTGTGACGGCGGTGACCCGTGGAGCATTTGCAAGCTTCTCTAAGCTAGCCTTCCCTTTCCATCCTTTTCCTTCTTGTTTCCATCCTATCCCAACCCTTTCCACCGTTATCTTCCTCTTATTTGCTTTATATCTTACTTCTTCATACTTATATCTCCCCAAGAGACTCTTATTCTTATAACTAAATACTGCCGCTGACAGCTTGGTTTTATCATCCGCGGAAGAATGACCCGGAAAGGAACTCTCTGATAACGTTAGAAACCGCACTACCGATGAGAACGTGATTGCATAAAGCTATGATTCCGGAAACTAACTGACATCCCGGTGAATCTGAGTCCTGGTAATTGCTCGGAGATTTCTGATTGTCCGTTCAAGAGTATCCGCAAATTGATTTCCGACCTGGTTTAAGATCTCCTCGTAAAAGGCTTCCGTGAAGTCGATCCGATGAACCTTCGATTAACGATGATAGCCTTTCCACAGTGATTCCTAATTTCCTGTAATCTATTATATCCTACGAAGATCCTCGGCCTTCGTGTTTGATGTCACACACCATATTACAACAATATGTTTTTCAAGATTATTTCTTGCGTGTCACCGGCGGTCTATGAAATATCTGCAAGCTGCTTTAAGTTTACTTACGTCTACCTTTACCGTATTTCCTTCCCGGAACTATCTTTTATCTTCGTCTTGTACACCGCGACTTATTTCGTAACAACGTCTCCAGGGAGCCTCATCCCTCTAACTAAATGCTGTCGCTGACAGCTCCTCGTTTTATATTCGTTATGTGGAAAAATATATGAAAGATATTGCTTCGCTTGATGAGACGATACACGAGGAAATATATCCGTGTCATCAGGAAATGATATTTCTAAAGGAGACGTCAGTTCCTGACTGTACCGGACATATTTATCAAACATTTTTTTATTTTCATATACCGAGGAATCTGATTCAAAGGAATATTGTTAATCAACGATTAAGGAACATCGAATAATTTATGTTGAGAAAGAAATGACAGTAGCAAGAATAACTTCACTTTTCCGTTTACTGAGTATCTCGATGCTCGGAATATTAAAAATATTTCTTATTAAATCAACTTAAATTTCTCGTTAAAACACAAAATTTACATCGTGTATTTTAGTAATCTTTTATATAATAAACGGGGCCATGATTTTTTCTGTAGTGTTTTACAAAATTCAATGTACGACATATTTCAGCCGGACTAAAAAGGACAGGGAGACTTGCAAAAAATGCAGTGAAATATTTTTCGTGAGAGCATGGTCAGCCGTTTTTCGTCATCGTTTAAACGCGTTATACGTGGCCTCGTTTGTCAGCAATGGAATTAATTATGCAACAGATATTCGTAAAGAGGATTAAATTCTCGAGCTTTAAAAAATAAATAAAATATTAAGCAGCAGAGGTAGATGCTTAATATCAAGTTTAGAGTAGCGTTTTAGCGTTAACCATACTCGTATTTTAAACTACCTTTCCAAAAATGCAAGTTTAATAACACCAATTTTTTAAAACGGCACACATGCCCTTAAATAAAAAAAGGTAACATAATGCACCGATAAAGTAAAGTTAATAAAATGTCTACGTGCTTTGTAACGTATGCAACGCATACATGCACATATGTGTGAGGAAAACGCACGTCAGTCAATCTGTGTCACGGCCACGCCACGCGCCACTCATTCAAACTTCAACAAGGGAATTAATTAAACAGCCAGCGTTCCAAAATCACTAAAAACCTTCGATTTTTAATAGCCTCTGTATTAAATCAAAATTCAATGCCGGCAACAATCATTTGCATTAAAATGCATCTCATTTAACGGGTTAAAGCATCTCGTAGTAACAGCAGTAGAACAAGACAATTTAAACAGACTCGCTCTCTCGTTTGCTACGAAATAAACACTGCAAGTAAAATAATATTGAGAACATGTCTACAAGGAACAAAGGTAAACCGTAAGCACAAACAATTCTACGTATAAATTCGCGGGAGAAATTAATTATACGTGGCATATTTTCGACTGGTTAAATTCCGCGTGGTTCTCGAGAAAGTCAGACTGCAAGGAGTAAGCTGAAACAGCATCCGGCATACAATGCCGGCAGGTGAAAAGGCTGTCTTTTGATAGCCGCCACGGAAAAGGCAAGTGCGGAGGGTGGTAAGAGAAAGAGAAGGATGAAAGAGGAACAAGAAAGAGAAAGACAAGGAAAACGCCTTGATACGGCGCCCGGAGGTTAAAGTTCTTGGTTTCTCTCCGTGCCGGGTTCTAGAATTCCAGGGATGGCTTGTGGGTGGGTCTAAGGGAAAATAAGAGTTAATGGAACAACGAAAAAGCACCACTGGCTGGAATGGTCCAAGATGAATAGTCGCCTATAACGCGAAACGATATACCCTTTCTACCGTGTAGTTTTCCGACTCCGAAATAGAGTTCGCTCGGTAAGTCACGTTTCCAAATCGATGTTAATCGAGTGACACCGCAAGAAGATTTAGTAGCGAAACCTTTCGAAAAAGGGGGTAGAAACAGACCTGCCTACTCCGGAAAGAATAAACTTTTGTCAATGAAATTTATACTTATCCCCTTTCACTTCTAAAAGTAATAAAGAATTATACGACCGACAAAGATCTTGGCACGCACTCATTTTATTATTAGAGTCCAGACTGTTTCTGACATTTCCATTAGATGGAATTCAATATCGGGTGTTTTTGTCAATTTAAAAGAATCTACGTCTGTTCAGAACGAGTTTGGATGTGGACGTATTTTGTCCGCTTAAACAAGAATGATGCTTCTGGTTGTATTTATAACCGTTCATGTAGGTTTACGAGTTTGATCACAGAGTTACAAAGTTAGAGGAAATACAAAGTCGTATGGTTCTTATGGTTCGCCCAAAAGTGTATTTTCCAATTCCGTAATAGAGTTCCGGCGGAAGTTACATTTAGAGATCGATGCTAATAGAATTGCCCGCAAGATTTTAGGTCGATTCTTTTCTCCGAGGTTAAATCCCCTCCTCAACTGTAATGGAAAAACATTTTCTTTAACCGTACATTGTTTGGAATCTTGATTCTGTTTTGGACCGCGGATATATGGAGTAATACCATCCGCGAAATTTGACCAGAAGGTAAGCTATTCCGTTCCCACGAACTTTCCACTCTTCTGGCAAACCAATCACCTGCAGTTTCTGCACAGCCGAAGACGAAGCATTGGAGATAATTAAATTTCTCCATCGAAACCAATAAAATCAAGAATTGTACTCCGCTCGATAACGCGAACACTTCTTCCAATTTCCATTTATATTCATAGCGGAATCTTCAATTTTCCTCGAAAGTAACGCAGAAAGTAAGGTAATCCAACGGGAAGTTTATGCTACAAAAGACAAAGCTTTTTACTTTTAAATTATGTCAGACGTTTGTCAAGGCGTACGTGCGTGGAATATCTAGTCGAGTTAACGTTCCTAGTCCCCGGGTTTTCCTCGTTGGCCCAAAGTTACGAGACACGGTAGAGAACAAAAAAAATAAATAAAGAAGAACAATTCCAAGCAGACCAACGACGAAACTATTCCCTGCGGTGGCATGAATAGCATTGTCGCGGTTGTGAGCGTGGGTGCATCCTTTCCTAGGGAAAGGGCAATAACTACCTAAACACTGCACTCAAGACTACGTGTCTACCGCACTAACGTTGTCATCTCATACTTCAAGACACTGCGAACACTTAAAATACGACGAAAATATCCAAAATTTACGAGCACCATAAATACCAGGTAAATGTTATAATCTTCAAAATTAGTACACTAACATCCGACGATATTTCATCGAGAGATAAAAATCCTTGAAATATCCGGAGATTAATCTTCGAGGATTCCACCTACAAAATTCCACTCTAAACTTAATAAATCCCCCTTTAACTTCTTCCGTAAATATCCTTATCATACCGAAGGATACTATCTAGATACAAGATAACAGGTTTAATCAACCCTACCTTCATAAAAGAACTTAATGCATAACACTTTATAAGGATTTTATTAGCAATTATGTCTATAATTGTTATCAAAGTATTCATCAATTTAATCTAAATAGTATCTCCCGTGATACAATGTAACCCTTTGTATCATGGAGGGTGGATACATCAACATCCACACATGTCACAAATTTCGACCGTAATAAATGCTTTTAACGCATCGTGAATATAATTTTGGGCGACCTTCCGAAACAATAGCAGCAACAACCGCCAACAACAGGTATCGTATGCGTCCACGTAGGTTTACCAGGTCTAGTCGTAGCCAGAATAGAGGGCCAATCTCACCACCGGTCACATAATTGCTTTCCGATTAGTTACTGTCGTTTAAATTAGTCGATTTCAGTGGCCGTTGCGTAGACCGGGCGCAGTGAATATCGACAGATATATCGCGGGAAATCAACAGGCGACCATGCGCGCCTGCCTCTTTTGTACATTTTTCCGATTAATGGCCGCATAAATGGAAGGGTTCGATGCTCCTCCACAACCCACGCGTCTACGCTCGCCAATCCCTTTATTTAATATCCCCAAAGCGTATTTTGACCCTTCACACACATTTACCACTCCCGACACTCACCCTTGTCTTCCTATTAACTCTCTTCCCTATGTGTATTTTTTATATCTTCGAATATGAGAGCGATACTTTTAATTATAAGTGTCAGTGTATATTAACTGTAAATGAAGAGTGAGGCGAAAAAAGGTACGAAAGTTGATAGGGAGCAAAAGTAAATAATAGCTTCGATATCGGGGATGAATCTATGAGTTTTAATTAAACGATGGTATTTAACATTGTATTAAGGTCTTCGTTGAAATTGTGGATTAAGTTATGATGTTAATACTCCATAATAAAGCCTGATATATGGTGAATAAGAATGATAAAATTAATTCTAAAATAGATACGTAATTTATAATCTCTCGGAGAATCATAAATCACTTACGTTACATTAGGTATATTAGACCCTTATCTTTTAGGGAGTAATTTAGGTGAACGTTGAGGAAAGAGTGCCCGGAGTAAATTAACGGATCAGCAATCTCCTTCGATTAAAATTGCAGTGTACAGAGAAAGCGGTAGTGAGAGGGTGGTAGAGACATGGTGGGAGGATCTTTGTTTTGAAACCATAAATTTTGCTAAGTCACGGACGACTTCACGGGAATCCAACGACCATTCTGCTCGATATCGAAACGTGATTTAGGAATTAATCGCGATTGATTACGATTACGACTGCGTGTTCGGTGCAATCGCTAATGGGACGAAATTGGAGTACCTGCCGCGCTGGCACGAGAACTTGACAGTATCGAACTGTAACGACCTAATTATTCCGTATCATCCCTCAAAGTGTGAAAGCTCCCGATATACGTGCTTGTCCGCCTCGTCGAATCAAGAGTCATTCACGTTAATGATTCGGTTACCGGTGCACACCGTTGCATGATGATGGTGGATTTTACGAGATAATTTTCAAAATGATCCGCCGACGTAAATTCACTTCCAACCTTAGAAATTCCCTCACACTTGCCAGGACTTTCAACGGAACATACTTTCTCCTCATAAGAAATTTACGGCAATTTAAAGCTATGCGAAATTATAACGAAGAGATGTAAGGCATAAGCATTCTTTATTATCAGCATGAATGTGCTTTCAAGTATTTATGGTATGAAAAGAATGTATCATAATAGTCGCGCGGTTCAGCTTATTTCTAAATTAATATTTTTTTCTCAGTAAATTAATCCTATTTCCAAGGAGGAAGAAGTATGCTATTATACCGCGAAGGAGGTCGTTAGGATAGAGTACTCGCAGAAAAACCATTATCAAATTAACAGAGGAAATTCACAGTTGGCTAACCGATCCATGCACTTATTACGGACAGAAGTACATTTACCTAAAAAAGTACCAGAAGATGGGTCCAAGATTGCATTTCATATCCTTTTATCGCAATAGGGTGAATAACCCAAAGCCATTAGAAGAAACAAAAAGACAAGTAAATTTAGATATCATCCTTTATTAATTTTACGTATTGTGTACAAGATGATACATTACATTAATTAATATAATTAACATACAACGTGTATCGATGTTCACTGAGTACTTATAAATTATATATGCCATTATCCACCCAATTCCAAATGTGAAGCAGATATAAATGTGGAAATAAAAAAAATCTACTTTGCAGCGTTCAAAGTACCTAGACGAGGATGCAAATCATCTGAATTCATCCTTTAATATGCGGTTTATGAACGGTCCTTTAAATCATAAATGCACTTGGTCCTGTACATTAATTCCTCGTCGGGTTTCCTCTCCTTTTAGTTCTCGTTGGCGGTAATAATTTCCAAGGCATACGGAATCTTGAAATCTTTAAGCAAGATTATACCCTCCTCCTGTGTTAAGAATATATCCACACCTTTTCCGCGCTTAAGCTTTCATAGGATGTCGCGCCACAGAGCCATTAACCGCGAATTTAAGGAACCGACGTGGTACTTGGAAACAGCATTCGAAAAGACGTTTCCAACCAAGCTCGGGCCACAACCGACCAAGGGGAGCAATAGCTCGTCCCGGACGAGATGGGTTGGGTGCATTTTACGCGGTGCTTCCGTAATGGGTGGACCGTAGAATGGTCGGTGAATGGTGAAGCGGGATGAGGTGGAAGAAACGAGTTGGAAACGGACGGCGATGGTGGGCTACGGCTAAGAGGTAAATGGGCGCGGGTCAGACTGCCGGTGCTCATTATCTACCACGAGTTATCATACACGTTACTTTCCCTTAAACGAGACTATATTCTACCCGCTCTTGGTTTAACTGTATTAAAATACGTGCGCCGACAATCGGGCCGGATTAAAATGAATTGCGAAAACGTTTTACTACTGGAACGCTGCTCGTCAAGCTACCCCTTCGTTATATCGACACTGTTCTGTATTTTGGAAATATAATGCAAAGTTATATTTCTCCGAATCCATCGTCGGTGTAAAGTTACCGTGTGAAATAGTGATTTTAAAGTGATTTTAAAAGTATATTGTACTGTAATGCTGGAAATGATAATTTTATATCTGCTTAGAAGCTAAGAATTATTTCAATTTGTATGATCGGAATGACCTTCTGTTGTTTATGCATTCGAAATATCTGGGCCACGTGACACAAAGCACGATATTCCTCTAAATCAATAGGACCGCAGTAGGTCCCATAGATGTATCGTGCAATTCGGTACAAGGACAATTATGAGAATCAACAATCAATTGCGTTATATGCCAGTTTAATTCACGTCCCTGACGTTATACGTTTAGCCTGATTACTCCGAGCGGCCATTATGTTTCCATGCGCATTATGCACTTAATTCAACAGTTTTCCATTTTGTTTCATTGTTTACGGAATTCATTAGTTACGATGCATTGTCGTGTGGGTTAATATACTTGAAATGCAACTACTTGAATAATCATGTTATTAATTTGGTAATTAATGGGGATGCATGATATCGCTATTTTGTCGAGGTTTCACAGTTCGATGCATTGCAAGTGCTATTCGATAACGTCATAATCAGGAATCACGTTATCCACGAATAGAATCGCAAAGTCTCTTTAAATGACAGAGCGCAAGTAACAATCGCACGACAGTGAATGGATTAACCGTAAAAACTCCATCTGGCATTTTCCGTTTCACTTGTTTTCCGTAAATAAAAATCCCCTGATTTTGGTATATCCGTCGCGCTTCTTCTTTGAAATACGACGAGCGTAGCGCGGACAATTGATTTTCGGTAGAACAACCATTCACCGGTGTTTTTCCTTCCGGAGAGGATTTAATCGAGTATCCGTGAATTTCAGGAATCATGGATACGTGAAAACGGCATCTCGAAAGGCGTGTCCTATCTATCCATCCGAGAGGGTACGATAGATCGGGCCATGTATGCAATGGTTTAGTACATTCCATGTCGTAGATCCATTGTGGCCCGAAGGATTACCCAGTGGTTGAATGGATGCCCGCTCGATCCAGTTTGCGGTAGCGGTGCTCAGTATCAACCAGCTACAGTAATTAAACATCGTTCCCAATAATCTTTCTTCGTAATAACAAGACGAGCTACTCTACGATGAAAGTTATAATCCTCCGCTACCTCCCCCGGCTTGGTAAGAAACTCATTTAATGTCCATCCCATCCAAAGTTTATTCGACAAACAATGTGCACCTGCTACTTCCTCGATCCGGTATCACAGCTTAAACTTTATTCGTAAAACCTTTCGTAAGAGACCTTTCGCGGTGTATTAATTTGACATCTTTTCCGGGTATCGATACAACCACTCGTTTAAACGTATCCAACTTCACCTCGAATCCTTGAACATACGCTCATTACGAATTCTATGTCACATGAGGTCTTACTTTCATACGAGGTAACAAGGTTGATGTTCCAAAAGGGCTTTTACCACTAGGAGACAACCCTTTACTAAAGCATGTCAAGCATCTACAGTCAACGTAACACTCACCACGTACACGTACAAAGTAACTATATTCATTAAAATAAAGTAACGCTTTTCATCATAAGAAGATCCTCTTAAATTCGCATTACGAGACCTAAGTTTAATAGAATCCTATGATGGACATTTTTCAAAGGGCATTGGTAAGCCTTCTTCAAAATCGAAGTTGGCACGAATACCACCGTGCGAACCCTCGAACTAATTTCAACCAAGGGGCAGACGAGAAGAACGATGTATGCCAGCATACAGGAAAGAGGTGGTCAGTGGTCTATTCCGTATCGACTTCAGTGAATGGAGCCGGAAGAGCCGAGGAGTAAAGGACTGCTTTGCCTGAATGGATCGCTCCTGAACGGGTCAGAGAGGAGCTCTGATGCTCATTATTAGCCCTGAGTTTGCGTCGTTTTCACCCTATACTATGCACTTCGAGCAGCCCAGCTGCCGGGTAAACACTTTGATTTATGTGCGACGGTGGCCCTGATAAGGATAAACCGACCCAAGAGATCCGAGTTTCTCGGAGTTGGTTGCAATCCTACACACTACGCATATAATCCTTCAGCAATTCCTCTATCCTTCAACAACCATTTTATCCCACTTCCTCTGTCTGTTTATTCTCTACGTCTCCCTGTACGTTTCTCGGGTTTACACTATCTTACTCTCGTTCCGTTGCCACTCGCTGTGATCACGCTTTCGTATTCTCTCTTATTCGAGCCCTACCTCTCTCGGTGTTCTCGAAATGTACACGAAGAAATGTGCACGTACACGGTATGTACACTTGGTATATATATCCGTGTATATCGTGGATTCTCTGCATCTCGCTTTGATGCATCGTGATTGGTGTATGTGGTTATCACACGGTTCCGATGCAGTCAGACAACAGATATCCAATGCACCCCGTTGTGCCCCTCAGGAAGCAAAAGCCTGGGAGCGACATTGATTCCCTCAGCTTTTAATGACTACCCGAAGAAATCAGAGATCATCGAACGAGTAACGCTGTATCGGATGTTCTTCTTCAATGATGATCAATGCACTTTGCGTTCTGTGAAATTACTTTGTCGATGAATGACTTCAAATCGCTACGATTTGCCGCTTGTCTGTATTACCATTTTCATTCTTCTCTTTATCGTATATATCGTTGCATTTGTTATTACCAACTAATTATGGTTATCAATTCATAAATGTTCTTTGTTTGCTTTCATTACGATGGAGCAAAGAGGCGACGTCAGATAAAAGTATTCACGGAGAGAAAACATCGTAAAACCTACATCCACATCTCTTTCAAAGATGTCTAAAGTAATTATTTGACATCAAGATTTGTTTTCAATTTAAAAAGAATTTCTATTTTAACGGGCTCCCTCTATTTCTCCATTTTACGTTTCTCATAAAAGTTGTAGTTATTCTACTGTATCTCACTGGACCGGAACGACACAGCAACGCGGCAAGATTTCTGGCTATCGGGAACTTGGAGTTCATAAATGACACTCCCTGATGCTGTCTAACGACTTTTGTCAAATCAGCAAGTGAAAATCGGCTTGGCCCGACTCGCCGAACCATTTTCACGCGAGCGCATTACGTGACACACTTGATATCATTGGTATATGGAGCTGGAATTCTCGATGCATAAAATTACACTTGTAAATATATCTCACGTTACAGTCAGTGGTTTCCATACGGTTTTCTTCCTGGTACGTTCCTTCACTCAATTTCAGAGATATTGGATTTTTATATTACTACTTCACTGCTCGCCCATTTTGCAATTCATTTCATTCACGCTTTACATCCTTGTTTCATTGTTCCGTACAATTTCCGAGTTTATTATGTAGTGCTTCGCTACTTGTATCTAGTTTTATTCTACGTCTGTGAATATATAACACTATCCTTCACCATCTCCCGACACGTTCAACTATCCCGTTCATTACCCATTAATCATTTCGCTGGAAATTATCTTCATTATTATTAATATCATACGGTATATACGTATTTTAAAATTTCAATATGTAATTATCAGTGGCCTGAATTTACAGGGACGTATCTGTATTAATTAATTCCGCACAATTCATTATTTTATGAGCAAAACGTCACGGCAACATTCACCATGGAACGTTAAATTATCGATCGCTTCCGTTTCTCGCGGATTGATATTTTATTAATATCATTAACTTCCTGCTTTCATCATTTCTACCCTTACATCATTCGACCATTTATTTTTAAAGTCGATATGAATTTAATTAATATTCCTCGCTTGTGTCCATTTTAATTTTGCAGATATTTTTCGATTCACTATGATAGTTTCAGAACAATGATCTTTTTCAATGCGTAATATCGCCGTGAGCCACTTGCGCCATACATACACCCGACTTCTTCGATTTTCCTGTTATCCAACCACATCCTTCCGGTTTGCTGATCATCACGTACGCGGTTATTACACGGTTCAAAGAAGTTCCATTATATTCCAAAATCTCAGAATAAAAATTGCGTAACATTAAATGTAGCATTAAAATTCGGTCTGTCGAAATGTAAATTCAAACTTGGTAGAATTGTCAGAACTATTCAACTTTGAAAACTCAATATCGATGATTGTTTCATTTAATGTATTATTAATCGAAAAAAACAGTCAGTTAAATCCAAATTGTCACTCAGGAATTTACAATCGTAATACTATATTTCTTTTGTAATACTTCATTTTATATGTCTGGAAAAGTTAATAATATTAAAACCTGAGAAAATGAAGAATGTTATAAGAAATGATAATAGCGAACAAATGTACACTAATACGTTTACATTTCAGAAACATGGCACGCCTGATGCATTCAAATAACAGAGATAGTGGTAATCGAGTGAACGTCTGACTAATTATAGACATCTACTACTGCGGCTTGTCTCGGCTGACTTATGTTAAACCTGACTACTGGGAGTTCGGAACAGGTAAGTCAGCTACAGATGATATTGTTTAAGTTTTCGTTATTTATCTTAAGTTAATCAGAAATAATTAATAATTATGAATCCATCTTCAATATCGGAGCATAATATAGTACTATATAAAATAGTTAACAAAGAGCGATTTCCTAAGTAACAGGTCATTCACGTTGTAAATATTCCGCGACTAGTCGATAACGCGTAAAAAAATGTCCTCTTAAAAGAAAAATGTGCATAAGAGAGAATATATGGTATAATAAATGTATAACAAAAGTGACCAGTTTTCTACATACCGAGATTAGAAATCGATAGAGCTGCCTACTTACATTTAATATCCGTATATTTCTATATTTAAAGTATAGTAATATATTCGCTATTTGAAAATAATAATTATGTTAGAATTTATATTAAAATACTGCTGCATAAAATAAGGTGTTTTGTAGAATCACGTTGTACAAATATGATAGTGCACATTAGAATAACAAACATAATTTTAGTGAACTACAAGCAGCGATATTAACATCACTAGCATAAGTTTCGTTTATCAGTGGTAACGAATTAGCAGTGCTGATAAAGCGGCTGCAATACGAGCAACGGTTTGATCGCGATATTCCAAAAAAGGAAAGCTACACTGTCGCGTTAAACGTTCAGTAGATATGGCTAATCTTGATTGGACAGTTTGACACGTACAAACTCAACCCTTTCATACCATATCCCAGGGTGTTCAATGTTCGCACACTAGTTAATACCATGTAATAAACAGGCTTGTTAATTCCCGATGAAGTTAAGTTTAATTAATTCTCATTACTTTCTTTGTCCATACAGATGAACAAATATTATTAGAGTGGTGTAAATAGAGAACTTCAAAATACCGATGATTTATTTCAATTTCAATAAATCTGCCAAAATATTTATATAATACTAAATATCCACCCTATCTGAAAACAAACTGGAAATACAGTACGTGTTATTCGACACTAGTTTATTGAGTATAAATTGCATATGAGCAACCGTGTGTACATTGATTATTATATACTTGTAGTACTATTATACGGCTACAATCAGATATCGGATATATCACGCATTTTGCTCGTATTCAGCCGAAAATTGAAGTTCACAAATAGCGGCAGTTCAAGCGCGTTGCTTAGCTTGAAATCGACAGGACGGCTATTACCCTATCTCCAACGTTTCGTCAAATATCCGGCGTTATTATTCGCAATGCATCTCCGAGGGTGATTGCAACAATAATATATATATATAACGAGTGAAATGCACCTCGTTATACGTTATATTTGTTTCCCCCTTGTTTTCATACAAACATACACGGCTACTGATAACGAGATATCCTCCTTCGTAAGCAAAACTAAATTAATACGTTCCCGAGCATCACCGGTAACTTTTAATGTGAAAACGATATTTATACCATTGCATAAACAAAGTGTTATTTACAGAATTATATTCATAATGTTTCCATGTATTTTCTATATTACATTTACAATATATATATATCGACGGATAAAACATTGAATGGAACCTATTAATAAGGTTTCAAGGATATGTAAACGAAGAAGGGAAACGCGTGATATCGAGTTTCCCGGGGATTTCGGTGTTCTCGCTATTCGCCGCACGTTCGTGAGTTAATCCTTTAATCTGATGAAGATGAAACCAATACTCGATGTTCAAACACACTTGAATTGAAATTGGAAAAGACGGTCGGGCATCGTTCTGACTGTGAGTGCTGGTGAACCGTTCAAAGGAATAAGAAAGAAGCGGTTGCTCTATTTTTGCTCTCGCGAAAAAAGAAAACAAAAGGAATCCAAACGTCGAATCTCTACTCTATAAAAGCTGCTTGATCATCGGCATGGATTTTTATCGTGAAAGGGACAACAACTTGAAATAAAAATGCAGCATTTGTGGTTCGAAAAATACGACGGATTAATTGGTAAAGTACGAAACGTATTGAAGGGATATATTAAGAATATTAAAAGGAACTATCTGAAAGTAAAATGAGGTTCGTCATCAATTGTTAGCCAATCTCCTCGTTCACGTAATCATCAACTTCTCTTGATAATTATTACTAGAGAGCTAATATGATAGCACTTTATCGATTAACGGTATTGGACACTTCATAGTTGATGCATTTCAGAAGTGCCCTTTACACTCTAACCGACGAACTAACTTTCCCTCATAATCGCCTTTGATAGTAAATCGCGTATACGACATCCGAGACACGAGACTACCAACATTCCACGAAAATTAACTTGATCTATACGTGCAGAATAAACCTCGGATTAATCCATGACCAACAAATCTGTACACGTTACAATTACCATAATTTTGTTACAACGGAATGTGTGGAATATTTTCCAACATCATTAATGCCAGTTGTTCCATTATTTGCTAACATTATTTGCAAAATTAATTGCTCACCTACATCTGATAATTATGATGGAAATCTATGTCGATTATATACAGCATATATTTAAGATATTCTAAAACTCGAATTGCTTTCGATTCCTTCTCACCTCTTAACGAGAGTTTGTGTTTCAGATCCCGCGGAATAATGTTACATTTAAGAGGCTACCCGAAGGACTGCTGTTTGAAATTTCTTAATTCATTAATCCCCCGTAATTCCTCAGATCTCCGATTACGCGGGAGCAAACAGTTTTAGCATTGAATCGGGTGATAAAAGGGAATGCATCTTCGTCTAAGTAAGTCGAAATCAAGCGGAAGGAGGTCGGTATAAATTTGCGTTGAACAGTAGCATTAACTCAAACACGCTCTGGTTCTTCTGGTTTTTCTGGCGGGTTTTCTAATGCTCATCTTTGTACCTTACTTCGCTTGTACTTTAGTCCGATTGTACTTCGTTCCTTATAGTCTCTAATCCCCGCCCTCTCAGCTCCACCTCTTCTAGACCCCAACGACGACCTGACCTCCTTCTTACTATTCAAAAGTTAAATCCGGAAGTTAACTTTACACTCCGAGGTTCGCCCGGCAGGCAACGAACTAATTTCACGATGCAGCCGCGTAATACACGTATCTTCTAGGGCGGTAATTCGCGTGCAGTAAACTTCCGGACGATCTCACAGCCGCCACCAACAACGCGCCGGAAGGAAACAGAATTCGTTCCGACGAACTCGGAGGTGGTCCGCAATTCTCTCGCGGCAACCACCGTTGCATTTTATCGCGGGATTGTATGTCGTATTATGCCTCCCACGCAGCTTTAAAATGATCCACCCTCGGCACGAACCCCCTCGTTTAATTTCAATTACCTATGAATGACCGACGACATCGTGTCAATGTATCTAATTCTTAAAGCACTGCCTCTTTTTTACAGAAGTTATTACTCGAGCAAAATTTTCATCGATCTGATACCTTTTTTTATTAATATATTATAATTTTATATCTTCTATTGAAGATTTTAATATTTATATGAGTTACTACCGATATAAATGTATACGAAGGTTTTGATTAATGGGACTAGTTTGAAAATGATTTGCACCTAATAACACAACGTATTAAAGGGATTATCGAAATAAATATTTCAATTTTAGAAATATTTTCTGCTGATTAAAAACATACTTTATTGTTCTCTTACAAATTTCCTTAAATAATTCATTTAATGATCTAATCCATGGCAGAAGAACGTTGATAGTAATCAGATTAAGAACGTAAGGGTTGAAAACAAAAGGCGAGTCACAAAGGCCTTTTAAATCAGATTTCCTTGTTCTTTGCATTTCTGGAGATCCGCTGTAAATCGATCTCGCCGTTTTATAACGCTCTCGGAAAACACAAACATCTCTTTGTAATATGAAGCAAAGTTTAAGATGATATAAACAGAACAGATCGATCTGTCATCATTATTCATTAACCTTTTATGCACGCTTTGCACCACTTTCTTGTGCATTACTTCATTATTAACATTCCAACTGTAGGACGTAGAATATGTGTTGTATTTTATACTCAAAATAAACAAATCTCTATCCATGTAAATATTGCACTTCAAGATCGACTAACAAACAAGGGATGTCAGTACAACTTAAAATCAGTGCGCATTTAAATCATGTAAAATGTATCGATTTCTACGATCGAATTATTTGTTGCATACAAAAATATATCATAAATATGGAATATTATCTTGTTCATATATTTATATATGGAACGAAAGTATGTACAACCTAATAACTTGGATCTGAACCCATTAAGCGGGAATTGGATCAAAATCATTCCAAATCAGCTGACTTCTGTTGAATATCGTTTCATTTTTGCAAATTCACGTATTAAAATGTGTTCCCGAAAAGGTAAATATAAAATATTGAATAACGCGCATTGCTAATATTTACGTTTCACGTCGCGAAATATATATTTAATACGAGCTTAAATCAATCTACGAATAATGGAGATACGCGTTTATGAAAATTGCACGTTCTTGTTAAACATTTCATCTCGCGATGTTACTTGCAGCGGTCTTCGTTGTAAGTAAATACAGCGTATCTCCAATGGCTGGCGTGTAAATAACGAAAAAGCGTGGAAGAGTATCCCGATTCAACGGTATAACGACACTTTGCCGTGTTGTAGATTTTCCGAAATATTTAGAAAAAGGTATCGGACACACGTTGATGAAACAGGGAATCGATATTTCTCTCATTTCGTATCGTTGCGTCGATTATCCGCCGGCTATGAAATATCGTCGACGTTCAAAGCAATCGCGTTCTCCAGCCAAATATCGTGGTTTAACGAGCCAAAAAATAACAAGGCTACCTGTTTTCATTTCAACTCAACGTCCCCCTCAATGCAATCACAAAAGACCATTTGGTCCTGAAGATTATATACGTGAATTTTGAAGAAATTTACGAAATATTGATTCTTGAAAATACTTTAATGCAGAAAGTACAGCAAAAGCCACTCGACCTTCATTATGTAAACAAAGTTAATCAATAATCATAAATAATATGATTATTTAAATGAGTAAATATTTGGTGTGCAAAATGAGCACGAATTTCTATAGTTAAAGTACTTCTTGAAAAATAATTACTTTTAATGTATACCCAATAATCTATGTAGTTCACTCGACCTAAATTTATTCGGTGCGGGAATTCAACCAAAAAATTTCAAGTGCCTCTTCCGAATCGTGGCCGTTATAATAATTTAAATAGAATATGAAATTTCTATGGCTTCGAAGCAGCTAAGAAACTAATTATTATATAATAGATTTATTTCGGTTTTAGACCACTTTTAATTAATTACTCTGACTATCGCACTTCTATTTCTGCAGAAACCTCATCTTACTCTGATCCAACCCCCGCCTGAAAATCTAAACCAGAACGCGTTTCGCCTCGGAGAACAAGCGCAACCACGCGCGTAAAATCCTCGTAAAACGGGGTTCTTTCTCCGCCTTTTATATCTCGCTCCTATTTCATTCTTTATAGTGACCGTCGTTATTAAAACGACTCACCACCACAAGCTCGGTACTTTCACATGCCAAAGAATATCGATACATAAAATACTAGGTTGGACTCACCATTAAGGAAGATGAAAATGATGCAGAGGGTCGTAATAGACGTGGAATGCACGAGGCTGCGGACCACGTGGACTTCCATGTCCCAAAACCCGGATAGTCGAAATCGCGGGGACCGTGTGGTTCCGATGGGACTCATTTTCACGAGATAATCTCGTGAAGTTAGTCGCGTGAAAATTAATTGTCAAAACGGGTAGGTCTTTCTAGTCCTTCTAAGGAATCTACGACCGTCGCTACCGGCCTCCTCACAAAGGAGGAGGACGCTTTATCTACTGAACAATACGGATGTATTTTTTAGACGCGTTTCGTATCTATCTCCAAATAGTAAAGACGCTATTACTATATTCACGGAAAGGACTACCTAAAAAATGACACTTGTACTACTCGCCACGGCGAGCGCCCGTGAGAGACTAATCAGTTCTCTGGTGCCGTACAAGTTCCCGCGGAAGTTCGTGCTGCGTGCGTCCCTCGGCAGTCCTCGCGAATCCTCGGCAACCTCGACCCCATCCTCTTCGACCTCCTACCTCAGGGACACCGATTGTTCCTGCGTACCCCACGTATACACGGTGTTTCGACCACCTTGACCACTTTTGACCATTAAATGACCGAATTCCATTACGTCTGCATCACCATTTTTTCCAATAAACTGAACAGTTATCTATACCATGACAAAAGTATACAAACCGGAAATAAAATATCCGAAAATGTTGCGCAATCCTTGAGAACATGTTTGTAATGCAATGCTAACGTTTGACCACTTTGAAATGTTTAGTTGAACATTGCAACCTTTTAACTTTGCAGAGTTTATTCAGTTGAATTACTTGTGACGAAGAAGTATATTTCTTCAGCACAAGAAGTTGCAATTTATGATTTATTATAATTCAAGTACTTTTCTGATTGTTATCCTTTCCCAGCTTTTAGTTTCCCTTATGTTTTTAATCGGAAGCAGATATTTTGACGTCGACACAAGATTCACCGGATAGCGTAAATGATTACTTTTAATTCCATTTAATCCCAAAGTAATTTAAACGCAAATTCTCCTGCCGGAAGTGCATTCGAAGATCATGCTATCATAAATCGTTAAATTCAACTTGATGTTACCTGTAACATCGAGTCAACCCCGTAACTGGTTCATCTGGGTCAGTGCGACCCAGGGGAAATTGTAGTTCCTTCTTACGCAGTGACATTCGCCTATGTTTTTATTTATTACAAAATGCATGAAATTTTCTACCGGACAAAACCATATTCACTTGACTCCCGCTAGATTCTACTTTGATAATCGAGACTTTAGTATTCTTTTGATCAACGTGATGCTCATCGAAAAGAGGGAATTGATTGCAAGCTCATGATGATGCGTTAAAATTCTGATCGTTGTTTAATGAAAATAAGAGCCATTTAAATAATCATCAGCGATGTTGAAATCTCGAAAAACAAAGGCTTCATACAAATATTTAATAACCATGGTAATTGCGATGTGGAAACAAATAATCCGTGCCCTACTTTCTCTAATTTTCATTCTTAAGCAACATTAGTAAAAAGCAAGTATTTCGTACGGACTGGAAAACAGCCTTCATCTTTCGATGTATACCTTGAATATTAAGGAAATTTATCTATCAAGGAAGTCGATGTCCAGGATCAGGTTAGTAATAATATTATTAGTAATGGCAGTAGTATTTAAAGTGATCAAGTTAGGACACCCTGTACAGATAGAAAGCCTGGCTAAATACGGGTGCCCGCGAGGTTACGAGGAGCTCCAACCGCAAGCTCAGGCCGTACACGGGAACCGCACCACCCCTGTTCGAAAACCCCTTCTCCATAGGAACTTACTTGCTCTATTCCACCGTTATTCGCTTAGGACTCCTCCCTCTCCCCTTCCTTGTCCAGCTTGCAAGCTCTCCTCTTTCGTTACCGCGAGCCCATGTTCCACTGTATACACCACCAGCCTCACCACCTTCCAACCACCCATCTACCCATCCAGTGTACTATCCGCCCATCCACCGTTCCAGTGACCATCAACCACCGACCTCAAAGGCCGGCACATCCGGTGTAACCTTACACCACCCGCCGCCGGCACAAATTAAATAGCACGTGGATCACACCGGCGATTACTCGCTACTTCACCGGCAGTTCTCCTCCTTCGGGACTTATTGCACTGCAATCATACAAAAGCAATATTACATGCACCTCCCAGGAGCAAATTTACATGAAATCAACAAAGAATTGTAAGTACATAAATAAGTATAGCACAAGAATTTTTCAATTGTATTAATATATACTTCATATGAGAATCAAAAAGGAGATTATGATTTATGACTATCTGGTATGCAACGCTTAAATGTGCGTGTTATTATATGTATTTCCATTTATTCAAAGTCAAGTTTCATATTCCATTGTTATGTAAATCAACGGCATCTAGTCAGTTCAGTTATATAAATCTAGAATACCGAACGTGACAGTGTAGAGGATATGTGTCGATTATTAGAATCCGTGTGGAATGTGAGATTATTAATATTGCACTCAATATGTTAATTCATGGTGACTGAATATATGAAAATATATATAGGACTGTAAAGTACATAATAAAAGAATGGGGTTGCATTGTTTAGTAAGAGACTCTCTGTGTAAACTTACAACAGACAGGAATTAAATAGCAGGTGGAACAACGTTGCTGATTAACCCTGGTATTATCGATGCCATCGATAGACCAATGGTTATTGCACGTTTCTCAGACTATTTTTCCATCGGATGCTAATTATTGGTTTTACGTGGACGCAATATTACCTTGCTTCATCCAGTAGCTAAACGACATGTAGATTGCAAATGATAAAATGGACAAAACGAGCCAATAGATGTTAACAAAATCAAGAATAATCTTATAATTATTAATACACATATTAATTACTTTGAACAAAATGATCCGCGCATAAGCCCAGATATTGCATAAATTACAGATACAATAAAGAGAATAAATTCAAGTGAATTAAAGCGAATTTTGTATCTGATAGATATTCAAAAGATTGCAATTTTGGCAGGATGGTCTTGTAGGTTCTAATTACACTGAGCTTGCAGAATAAACTAAAATGACGTATTAGGCGGAGAGGTATTTTCCGGTGAATTTTGAAAATTGTTGAAATGTCAAGGGTCAAGTGAACTCGATAATCGACAACCACTGACCTGGTCGGAACTCAAAGAGCGAGGGAACTGTTACCTCACGCTGTCACTATAGACACAGACGCCAATTAAATAGCTGGGGTCCACACAATCGGCTAGTTTCGATCAGCTATATTGCCAGTTCTTTTGCAATACCACGAATATTAAGTACTCACCATTGTCAGATAGAGACAAAGGGTGAGGAAGAAGACGTGAACGAGAAAAAGAAGACGATATTAATCATGTTTATCTATATCCTAGCAATGGCAAGCAATATTTCCCGACAGATTATATAAAACATTTAATATTGTATAAAAATCATGTATAACTGAATGTGACTGTGAATTAAAATTTATCATAAAGGTTAAATTAATTTGCAAATAAATACTAGTAATAATACATTTATAGTGTTACCACTCGTTATGGCAACAACAAAGAACTTACTAACGTAATGGTCAGCAAACGAAGCTGATACATTGATGTAACACGAACCGCCAACTAATAATCGAATATACATACTCATATGAAACACACAAAGGAACATTTCAAAGGCGTAATTGGAATTCATTATTAAAACGAACAGGCGGCTGTAAATTTGTTGAAAATAAAATTATCGTAAAGCGATAATTAAACCTTGGCCCCGATAAAGGGAAATGTGGTGCTACATGAAACGAGCAAAGTGGACCCTGAAAATATATCCAGTGAAATAGAATTTGCCTTTTAGCTAATATCACGCTCGAATCGATAAAATAAAATATAGAATTCAGTGATTTACTCTATGTTCTGCGTAAAAATCTTAAATATTATTTATACGATTCGATCCTTTATACAAATATTCTAATTAAATCGGCATTAATGTTACTTCCATTTGGCGAAATTGGAAAGGAGTGTGCCTTCAAAAATGGAAAAAATTTCGAAGTAGCCAATGTTGCTTCTAAATGCCCCAAATCGATGGTATATGATGCCTAATGATGTTCTAGGACCGATTTGGGTCGAAAGAAGTGGTTTAAAAATTTGTTCAGGCCAAAAATGGGTCGACCCAAAATCGCAAAAATGTGAAGGGGTATACCTTCAAAAATTGTCAAAAAATCAAAGTCGCCAATTTCGCTCCTACATGGCCCAAATCGAAGGCATATGATGCCTAATGATGTTCTAGGACCGATTTGGGTCGAAAGAAGTGGTTTAAAAATTGTTTCGGGCGAAAAATGGGTCGATCCAAAATCGCAAAAATGTGAAGGAGTAAGGGGGAAAACATTTAATCTAACTTTTTCCAACATAAGTTATATATTTCATATAGACATTCCAATTGAAATGGTGTTAATATGTGTTTTTTATAACCGGTGTCTTTTTGTGTCCTGTAATAATACACTTGAAGAATTTTCATTAATTTCATGCAGTGCGTTGTCAGAATGATATCAACCCCCTGTCCCACACTATATTCCAGGCCAAGTTAATTCACGCTCTAAAAATCCGGCATATTTCTATTGAGATATCTCGCCTGCATTTTCCAACATTATCCTTGGTACGGGTCATAAAATCAAGCTTTTATTCAGATTATATAAAAAAATCGTACAAAACAATTTAACGCAATGATACGATTAAATGGGCATCGCGAGAGCGCGACAGATTAACTACCCCTCTCCGCGATTGCACCCTCGTAAATCCTTTCACGTTTGCGGCTTCCTCGTTCTGCGATTAAGTTAGCGCGATTTGACTTCCGTTTACAAAAACTCTGACTCGAGTCGTACTATTACAATTAACTTCCCTTGATGAGAGCCAGTTCTCACCAAAAGACCGAACGAGCACTAATTTCCCGGGGAAACATTTTTTTCGTTGTAATGGATTTAATAAAATGTCATTGTCAAATTTTACAAACGGCAGGGAGCAGAGCGCACGGGTTATTAGTCGAAATTAATTTAATACCAAACTCTTTTTAACGACCAATTGTTTAACACCACCTATTCAGCTTACCAAAATAATGCCATTCCACGAAAGAGGAAGATTGACAGAATTCATTACGATTCCAAATAAAATATATTCTGTGAATCAATATATGTGATTACTGTGTTGTTATGCATGAATGTCAAAAATGTATGCTTTGTCGGAAATGAATGTTTAATTTAATACATAATAACCCAGATTTTAGACGGTTTTGAAACGCATACAGTCCAATCGGGTGTTGCTATAATAAATAATGATGTGATGCGAATTTGAAGATTAATTTTGAAACAAGTACATTAAATGCTCATTTAGCGTGTCACAGGCGGATTACGTATAAACAGAAATGATCGACATTGAGTTATCTATAATACTTCTAAATCATCATTCATCATCACTGATTTGAAAGCTACGAAATCATATTTGAGAGCGCAGTGATTTCAAAGGGAATTTGGAAGATCATCCAAAAAGGTTCATTAATTTGGTTAGTTGTACTAATATTCTGAACCGTTTCCTCGTTGAAGTGATTTTGCGTAATAAAGACTATTTTAGGGTGGTATAGGATGCACTGATATTCCATTAATTCCCGAGAATTCACGTAGCAAGAACAAATCAGTTCAAGGACCATTTACAGCTGGAATCTACAACGGTGGCCATGGCCTCTCGTTTATTGTCGCAAATGGTTCTTACGAGTACGTAATATTACTTTCAAATAAATAGCAGAGGATCATGGTGTTCGATAATGAATCGAATCCAATTGTTTATGATAGAATAACAACTTATAGAAACAAATAATTCATCGCACACATGTTTACTCAAGCATTACATACAATGTAAAAAGTACGAAATAAAATATTTATAATTATACCATAATTTTACAACGATGATGATCGACGTTGCGTGGTTATTGTATTTTGAAAACAAACACTGTCCGTGTTTTAATATTACTTGGTGTTTATATAAATCTTGTTCGGTATGTTATTCATAGGGTCTGAATGTTAATTAACGAATTAAACGTCGATCATCGTGCCATAACAAACGGCGACCGTTGCAAAAATTAGAACGATATCATATCTGTATTATTAGTAACTGTTTAAAGTTATTATTTATTAATTATTATCAAGAAGTGCAAGTTCGCGGCATACTTTATGCTACATCTATAATATCATAAATTTATTAAATTACTACTTAGATATTGCAATATCACTTAGATTAAGTAATTATTAACGAGCGATCCGATTAAATAAAAACTAATTAATTAAAACTCATCGTCAGGTGAATCTGATGGAGTTTCTTTATTGATCGAACGCTTGTCCGCCGCTAAAGGGGAACTGTTTCAGTGGATTGGTGTCCAGGGCACCATGTAATTAGCAAAAATCTTCAAAAATACATAAAAAAATATTTTCCATAAAGCTAAGAAGTATAATAATTATACGAATATGATCGATAACGATCGAAGAAAGTAAACAATATTCGACGGTTAATTCTTCGAGGAAGGGGCGATCGCGGTTGGTCAGGGGGGTCGGCCCCACCAATTTTCACCCCTTCCGGGATCCTGAGGCACCGAGGTGACGTGATTACCCCCTGCACAATGATTCATCATTTCGCGCGATGCACTCGGGGAGGAAAGACGGGGAGGTTCGGTAATAATTGTAGACCATTAGAATTCGAATTCTTCTACAATTACAACTCAGCTAATTGCTGCTTTATATGTATACTTTAATTAGAAATTAGGAACATTCAGTTGGATGTCATTTAACTATCTTTTAGCGATAAACTCAATTGAATAAAAAATATAAACTCAATTAAATACACTACTGCCTATTCTTATTAAATAATTCAATAAAATAATATTCATTAGCCTTTATATTCTTTAAACTTATAATATCCCCAAATAAGTCGGCAATGGAATTTATTTCGCATAAATATTCGAGCGCTTTTATATTCATATATTCACGCAGTTTATTTTAATGACATAATATTTCGAAGAATTGTAATTAATTAAAAAATATCTTAATTTTCGGATAAAGCTAATTTTGTTTATTAACTAATTTATTCGATTTCTGTCTAATCTGTTTTTTTATTAATGACTTTTATTAATGATATTAAATGCCGAGTAATATGTATGCTAGCAGATGTAAGAGTTTTTGCAACAAAATTCCATGTCTTATTTTTGTATTTTTGGACTACAAATTTATAAACATTGATTTTTTATGTGTTTGGTGGGTAACGTCGCCAGTGACTTTAAAATAATTGTTACCGGCCTGTAGGACTCGATAATCCAGGAATTACAGATTGCACTGCGTACTCGTATCACAGATGAGATATAAGTAGGACAAAGCAACCAATGCAATCTGTAATTCCTGGATTGTCGAGTCCTACAGGCCGGTAACAATTTTTTTAAAGTCACTGGTGACGTTACCCACCAAACACACAAAATGCTGTTCGTTTGATATTTTTAGAATACACAATATTTATATGTATATATATGTTTATTATTCTATAGTTACATTATTCTATATATATATATTCCTGCACCGTTGCTAGTGTTTTGAAGCGGCCAAGAATGTTTTCGAGCGTATAATCCTTAATGTAAACAAACCGAGCTCCCAAGAAACCTTCATTTAGCTACGACGATATCAAAACATTGAGCTAGTTTCTCAAAATGTTTTGTGTACTGTATATCGTTTATTGTCGACACTATTATAAAAGCACGCAAAATATATACGTAGCTCTAAAATATTACTACAAATCCGGTATCTTCTCATTTTCAGACCTTAATATGCAATGATTTTCAATGATATTATTGTTTATTAAGATTGCGACCTATTTTCAATGAGATTAAGTAGAAAAATTGAATAAATATGCATTTATTTCCAAGTTAAAGAACAATTTCAGAACAAATATTCATAATTCTAGATTATGAATGCGTCAAATAACATATCGTTTGACGTTAATGATGACTCTGACTGTCATTAACTCGTTTAATGACTCGTTTCGAGGTAAATCTGAATGACATTTTAAAGAAATTGATTTTTGTTTCTAATTAATAATAGATTTATAAAAATCATAAAAATGGTTGCGTAGTACATATTCTATTGTTTATTCCTAATTTAAGCATCATTAAACTATGTATTTCGAGTAGATGATAATTAATGAAACGTCAAACTGCAAGGTTGTGTGTAAATCGGTCAAATTTATACGAACATAAGTACTTAACATGATAATTAATATTCTAAGTTATTGGTTTGAAGCGTATTCGGGCTTATCACGCCGTCTCCCCACTCTCCGAGCACGAGCGCTGTACGCAAACCTTTGGCGCGGGGAGGTGATACGGTCTTTCGCCGGTCGTTCCTAGAGTAGTGCGGACGTGTTGTCAGTGTGTTCCCATTTTTCGGGTTTTATTTCTTAAAATATTCACTTTTTGGTTTCGAAACGTGTTTCCACAAGTACCACGAAGCTTCCTCGGTTCGGTTTCGTAGTTTTTTTGAGAATTAATTAGCAAATTTTCAAGATATTCGGCATAGCGTCACTTTCTTCGCGACGTACTTCACAAGCCTCGTGGTGCCGTGATCTTCCGTTTGGAATTTTCTAGTATTTCCGTCACCCGGATAATATTTAGACTTCGGTTTTTGTTTTACCGAGATTTCAATCTCTTGAGGTATCACGGTACTTCATTTTGGAGTTTATTAGCTCTATTTCTTCGTTGCTCGTTCGTCCATTGTATCGACATATAAAGGGCTTAAAATTTCACTCAAAATGTGTGTCTAATATGCAATTGTATTTTTGATTTCAATTTTTATGTACGCATAAACCTAATTTCCGTACGTCTTCTCAAGAAACTTTGATCTTGCCAATTAAAGTTTCTTGAAAAACGAGGAAACCGGTTTATTTCCTCATTTAAATCATTGGCTTTGATACTCGATTTTGGCTACGACGATAGCCATCCACCGCAAATTGAAAATATGTTTAATATTATAATATGTGCAATACTTTTTGTATTACACGTATCATGGTATTATATTGTATTTACAACGTTTATTAAGGATTTCAATTTCTATTGACATTTATAGAACCGAACAAACGCTTGGCTTGAATATTTCTTGTGTTTAATATTTCTTCTTTCCAGCAATTTTTCGATCGCGCGCAATGTGATCTTAGAGTCACTTGCTTCCGAAAAAAGTTCGCGGAAATTAGAGTCAGTGTTGTTCGCCGGAAATAAGAGTTCGGTCGCGATGTTAGTATTTAGAGTTATAAAAATCTTTTGCAATTTGTTCGTCCGCGATAATTCGAGTCAAATGGCGATTCCTGCGGAGAGGATCTCCATCGGGCATGGCTGCAGCGAAGGGACCGGTAAGTTTCAAAATCCACATTTTATTTCTATTTTTCTATTCTAATTTTCCAGTAACAAAATAATTTTAAATTCAGTCTTTCATTATATTGGGTATTTTGATGAACGTTGTCTTATGATGGATTTCTTCTCTCTTGTTACAGGATTCATCAGTGTGTGCATAAAATATCGCGAGATAGGGAGTGCATCTTTTTTCGCCGGAGAAAATTGAGTCGGTCGCGACTTATACCTTGCTGAATAATGGACTCTAAAATCCGTTTCGCGAGTGTTAACTTCAAGTCCGTAGGTTCCAGGTTCCAGCTATTTGAGTTCCGTATTTTGTGATCGCGTGCAATGCGATCTTACAATTAGATAAAATTCGCGGAAATTAGAATCAGTGTTGTTCGCCGGAAATAAGTATACGGTCGCGATATTAGTATTTAGAGTTATAAAAATCTGTTGCAATTTGCTCGCCCGCGATAATTAGAGTCAAAAGGCGATTCCTGCGGAGAGGTCCTCCATCGGGCATGGCTGCAGCGAAGGGATCGGTAAGTTTAAAAATCCATATTTAATTTCTCTTTTTCAATTCTAATTTTCCAGTAAAAAATATTTTTCAATTCAATCGTTCCTCATATTGGGAATTTTGATGAACATTGTCTTATGATGGATTTCTTCTTTCTTGTTACAGGATAAAATATCGCGAGTGCATCTTTTTTCGCCGGAGAAAATTAAGTCGGCCGCGACTTAAAACTTGCTACATAATGGACTCTAAAATCCGTTTCGGGAGTGTTAAATTCACGCTCGTAGGAGGTTCCAGCTGCACCAGCATCATCTTCATCATTGCCTTCAACACCATCTTCACCTTCAACCTACTACAGGCAGTTTCAAGACATCACCGAGTGAGTCACAAAAGTTTTCAATATTTTTTATACCCTCTGACCCGACTTTCAATTTTCAAAGTTTCAAATTTAGAGTCTTGTCCCCCCGGTATCCTATACCGTAGGACGATTGGTCCGAATCGGTATGGGGTGCTGGTTATAATTGTTTCTAAATATTTGCGAGCATAGCGACCGTGAGTAGATTCTACTTGTGGAATCTGCTCGTGGGTAGCATCAATATTAAATGTTTTATATTTATTAGCTGCAGGTAGGCCTTCTTGTCTTTGTAGCTTCGCGCGTTCAATTATAATATGCATGTGCGGATTATTTCCGCCAATTGTAGAGTCTCGTACCGTGGAATCGCGAATCGTGGATACGCGAGTCGCATGAATTAATTGCGACTTTATTTCACTTAATTTCACTTTATTCGATTAAAATTGGATCATGCATCCGATTTGATATATATTAGCCCTTATTAAGTTTTTTAATCATCAAAATATGTGCATTTTGCTTCGTTCGTATGTTTCGCCCAAAAAACTGGTTTGTTGATATGAGCAAGAAGGCAGTTCGCGACGGGTAGATTCCGGAGTCGAACGACGAATGTAATGTCTTCGATGAAGGGGTCGCCCGAGGTTAGTTAAAGATTTCAATTTCCGTATGTACTTTTCAGTACATACTTTCATATATATATTATTTGAACTTGAATTTTTCTGAATATTAAATGAAATATTGTGATACCCCTTTGACACGCGTCACTGAAATAAAGAATACATCCTTCCCTACCCTCGTATAAATAAATTCTTCAGCCCTCCCTTTATGCAAATGATTTAAAGTAAAGTCAATTTAGTCCGCTCAGATACTTATTCTTTCACTCTGTTAAGTGGATTATTTAGTCAGGATTTTCAGCAAACCTCAAACTCCTGTGTACTGTGTTCATTTATTTAGTCTTAAGGCATGCCCATTTTATTTAGCTCGCAATTATCCGTGGATCTTAGATGTGATACGGATGATTGCGGGCGGTGGGCATGGGTTAATTTGAATATTTCCTAATCATGTGTGGCGGCTGGCGGAGGATTTCGCGATCCGTGCACGACGCATTTCCACACGTGTGTATGACCGGTTGTTTTCGTGGGATTGCGTCGATTTTTAAATTTTAAGTAAAGCCATGAACTTCCTTGCGAGGTTGGCGAGCCCCGAGGGGTCCGTCTACCTCACTTGGACGTGAATCTCTTTACTTTTTCCATCCATCGTAATAGATTTTAAAATATAGTCACCTGCTATATTTTATACCTTGACGACTGTGAATATTCATAGTCTTTAGACGCGAGTAGCTTCCTTTTATTCAAGTTAATTTAACTTGAGATAGAGTCAACTATCTTCCAGTTACTTCGTATAGTATCCCTCTCGACACAGCATTACCACGGGGCGCCGTCTTTCGGCATAAGTCGTCTCTTATGTGGTGATCCCTCCGAAAATACCTATTCCTAAAAAATAACCTATACGAAGTAATTCTTGGAACGCGAGTTTATATTTGCATGTATGCTCAGAGCATAAAAATTCGCAATGGACGCAGCCTCTGTCAGTCGATTTCAGGAAAAAGGGTACGTACATTTGCGTGGTATGAGTTGGTATCGAGTTCGGGTGTCGGAGGGGTCCCGGGACCTTCTCCCTAGTGTAGGCTTTGCACCCAGGGCTCATGAATGAGAACCGTGGAGTGGGTTGATGCTGATTGTGTTGGTGTGCCTGATTTGCTTTTTGCCATTTTAAATATAGCTTGAGGGAGGCAGGTAGCATATCTTCTCTAACTTTGTGTGCTTGATTATGACTTAACTTTAAGTAGGTAAGGCCAGAGCTGAGGACTCACCTTCGGTTAGCATTGATAGGCGATCTTTGTAAAGGTGTGATCCCTCACCTGGGAACTGTTAATAAATTAGTATATCATCACCGATATGCTAAAGTATTAATGTATTCATAAGTATTAATCCTAGAACGCACGTAGTTTAACAGGCTGCAGTGGTTCTTAAACACCGGTTTCTGAAATCGCTGAGTCCTTAAATCACGAACTAGTAAGGTTGTTCTTTCAGCACGTGGATTGTATTCTGCTTGGACATTCGATTAAATGTGTACAGGTACGAGCATCCATTTCGTTAATATGAAATGGCTGGGCGTGCTCTGTGCTAGGATACCAGTAAACTTTTTAATATATCTAACTTCATATCTCATTTCTGTCGAAGTAAAGTCAATCTCAATATTATCCTTTCAAATTGAATTAAATTCAAGTATTTTTCGGAGAATGTCACCGAAAATATTCTATTCGTGGGTACTCGAGAATGTGTCACCGCAGGATATTCCGGAGAACGTTCAGTCTTTGAATGTTAAAGGGTATTCGACGGATGAATGTTGTCGGATATTCAAGAATAATTCAAGTTATATAAATGTAGTAAATGTAGTTTATGAGCTGGTTTATTGCACCGGAACACTCGTCGTTTCTGTGGAACCACCAGTTCTTTGTACGAAAAGGGAATGTCCGAGCAAATACTTTTCACGCAACGCGGGATGAAGAGCCAAGTGTGAAGAGCCCAAGTGGCGAAGACCTTTTTAATGACGATTCATCTTCGGATGGATCGTCATTCTTATGCTATTAAGTCGCTATGCTCGCTAATTATATTTTATTCTGCCCACCCTGCCCCCATACCCCCAAACCCCCTTGTGAACCTAGGACGCAAACATCCGCGTCGCGAATCTTTAAGAAATTTGATGATTAAAGTTAAAGTTATATTTATTCCAATAATAGTTTCATATCCCTACAAAGTTTGTACTCTTTCAGGAAAACTTTTATTATAAATAACTTGAGATAGAGTCAATTATCTTCCAGTTGCTTCGTATAGTATCCCTCTCTATACAGCATTACCACGGGGCGCTGTCTTGCGACATAAGTCGTCTCTTATGTGGTGACCCATAATGTCCGAAAAGACACCCTTCCTAAAAAATCCAAACTATACGAAGTAATTATTGGAACACCATAAATATTATTAAAACCGGGTGAATTTTTATATTTCTAGATTACATCAATATTATTAGAATCGGATCAATTTTTATATTTCTAGGTAACATAAATATTATTGAAATCGAGTCAATTTTTATATTTGTAGATTGTATGATTTGAAATCTTTTTCGAGGAAGTATATTATTTGAAATTAACTTTAGTATATTATGAGTAATTTTTATTGAATTAGTAGTGTTCGAACTCCGTTGCCCCGTGTCCCCAGGGTTCACACACGAAAGCTGAAATTACGGCTTTCAGTATATCTGGAATGGTCATATTTGGAATATGACAATAAGGCCTAAAATTGGTTGAATGATGGTTCCAACCAATTCATCATAGAAAGGCCTGTTCGAGAATATAATAATACGAACTCCTTCAAGACTCATTATTATAACGATTAATAACATTACTTAAATCAAGCATTAAATGCAAAATAATAGATTTCACGTTCCATGTATATCATACTCAAATATCATTTCTGACACATATCGTCTGGATATTGCAATTTTTAAGATCTCAAGGAGGAAGACAATATTTGTCTGCCAGCTCTTTAACGTAAATTGCAACTATGTATACAGAAATAGAAATATATAGTTGAAATTTATGCTGAAAAGTATGGAGGATGAAATTTGTTGGAATTCTTGCGCGATTAAAAATTGTTATCCAGCAAATTGGATCAGAGGTGGGACTTGAATATGATCAGTTTATTCTTAAATGTAATTGTTTTCATATTACTGACATAAATATTTCTTGCAACTATATATAAATGAACAATTGTATCACAATATATATTTTTCTAATATGCACTTGGCAAAGTATCCGAATAAATACTTTCGATAAAGCATCTTGAAGGAGTTCAATGCCCAAAAAGAGGCACGAGAAGGAAGGGACCCCCATGAGAATTTTGAACTCTCCGGAGAGTTGAGCCTTGTTTGCACAAAATTCTTTGGGGGGACGTAGGAGAACTGGTTCATTGCACGAGTATAAACTCCGAGGGCGGTTTGTCGTAGATTTCCAAGGTCTTGAACTGGATCGATTTAAACAATTGAGAGGGTTGTACGGAGTCCACTGTGGCAACTCTATCCGGATAGAGTTCGGACCGTCATTGCGAAAATTCTCGATGATTTGTTTGATCGAAACAGTTCGAGGTGCCGAAGGGGTTGTAGCGATTGTAAAAGCTAACTGACGAGTCACTCGAACCAGTTCGGCTGTTCAGAACCCTCATTTTTATGGAAATACAAACGAGAGAGAATTTTTACCTGTAAAATGTACCATATTTTAACACCATTTTTGGTAATGTTTATGCAAATAACACCTCGAGATCTCATGGATTTGAGCCATGATCATATTTATTGTTTCTTGTGAGAAAGTGTAATTAATTATATACATATTTACTTCTTGATAATAATGATAAAATGGATGCTTTGAATGAAAATCAAATCAAATGAAATATAGAGTAATGTGAAAGAGGGTTCTGGAGAGTTAAGGTAGTTCAATGAAAGAAGGCCAAATTTGATATTGCAAAAAGCCAAGCGTTTGTAAAAGGTTAATTTTCATTACACGACACTGTTGGAACATCTTATTATTGATGATTTATAATCAAGTTGTCTATTCTTTGCACCTTCCGTGCTTTAATGAAATATTTAAACATTTTCATTTTTCCAAGTATTGATATTTTCTATTTATATTTTCTATGAATCAATTATTTCTTATACTAAAATGTGCCATTTTCTGATTAAAAATATTAAACGATATCAAATGATTTAGATATTATTAAAACTTTTGTCGTGGTGGATATTATCGTCACGGTTAAAATCGGGTAAAGGAAGCATTTTTATGTTCAATAAAATTTCACTTTTAGTAGCTTTCAATAAATATATTATTATATCACGGCATGTTCATATATGATATATAATATTCAGTCGCACGTCTCCGAAAATCACGTGCTTTCAATTTTTGCTTTGCTTTATATCCGTTTCTTGAGAGGTATACGGAAATGTTTTCAGGTAAACTCAAGCATGATGCTAATTTGCAGTTGCATATAAAAGCCATGCAGGAGGATGAAAAATGTCTTATTTTTCCGGGCCAGTTTTTGATCGCGTTATACCCTAATCGGGTTTGATTTTTTTCTTCAACCCTAATTGGGTTCATTCTTCCATGATTCAATAATTCCAACTCTCAGTGAGTTTCATTTTCTCGCAGTTCTGCACATTGTTTTGTTTCTCTGCTTCGATTCCACACCGTCTCGTTGGCTCTGAACTGTGCTTTTGATTAGTTTATTTCGAGAGTTTAGATCGATTACATTTTCGAGAATTCCATTTTGTTTATTTAAAGTTCCATTTCGAAATCGGTCCGGGATAAAAATCGTAGTTTACTACATGCCCATTTTGCCTGGTCCGCAGTCAGCCGTAGATCTCAGATGTGAATCGGATGGATGCGGACAGTGGGCATGGTTTAATTTTGGTATTTTAACCATTTATAATCTGCGACTGGCAGGGGTTTTTGCGATCCGTGCACGACGTATTTCCACATGTGTGCGTGTGCGGTAATTTCTGTGGAATTGCGTCGGTTTTTGAGTTTTGGTAAAGCGATCAATTTTCTTTCGAGGTTGGCGGCCCGAGGGCTTTGTCTACCTCGCTTGGAAGTGAATCTCTTTACTTTAGCCGGCCGATTTAGTCTACCAAACTATAGTCTACTTTTGACTATGTACGTTTTTTCGACTATGAATATACGTAGTCTTCGATCTCAAGTAGCTTCCTTTTAATCAAGTTATGTCTGCTTGATGTAGAGTCGATTTTCTTCCGGTTACTTCGTACAGAGAGCTCCTGTATGACGTAAATGGAATCGCGAACGCGGAATGTACCGTTAAAAGGTACCTGTAGTATACTTTGAATTTTTCATATGCTTAAAGCATGTTTGCAATGGATCACAGCCTTTTGCCAGTCGATTTCAGGATAATCGGTATCGTGTTTTTCCGTGGTATGAGTTTGTATCAAGTTTGGGTGTCGGAGGGGTCCCGGGACCTTCTCCCGAGAGTAGCTTTTGCACCCACGGCTCATGAGTGAGAACCGTGGAGTGGTGTTGATGTGATTGAGTTGTTTTTTCTAAATATACCGTTCGGTAAGCAGGTAACATACATTTTCTAGCTTTGTGTGCATGGTGAAGATTTGATTGTAAGTAGGGCCGGGGCAGAGGATTCACCTTCGGTTAGTACTCATAAAGGTGTGTCATATAGTTTTCATAAAAGGTGACATCCCTCATCTGGGAACTGTTGATACCTTAGTATATCACGGCCGATATGCTAACGTATTAATGTATTTATAGGTTCATCGAATTTCGTTTTAAATTCCGTCTTGTAATCGAACCAATTATCATCTTCGTTCACAATAGCTTTGCCTCGGGTAGGTCGAGTCAAGTACCTTTTTATAACTCGTGCAAAGCGAGATGTTTACGGGTTTGCATGAGTGTAACAGGGGAATTTTGTTCAGTTCAGCATGTACTTTTTTATGCTGAATATAAAAAAGAGTTAAAATTTTGTTGAAAGGATTGGGAGGTAGGATCCTACCTCCCGCCCTCCGATAGGGCGGGTCTCGAAGCAGCCTCCTCCACGTGGTGAGACCTGGGCAATTGGAATTATTTGTCGTGTAATAATGATATCAAAATAATTTTAAGCCATCCTCTTATACTATCAAGTTTATTTTGAATTATAGAAGTTAAAGCTCGAATTGTTTCGTATTCGTTTACGTAACAAGAACCAGCATTATAATTTAGTCGCTCGTTTTATTACACCATAAATAATTTCGAGCCAATCGGCTGCAGGTTATTTTATATTTATAAGTGGAATTAACATTTTATTTACAAATGTAAAATAACCAATCCATAACATTAGTAAATTGTGGATTCGTATTATGAAGGAATTAAATTTTAATATTGATCCACCATCTACCATTTGGACCATTTAGGAAATAAATTGGCAACTTTCAATTTTTGAGAATTTTTGAAGGTATACCCCTTTACATTTTTTCGACTTGAATTCGACCCATTTTTGGCCGATAAACATTTTTTAACCGCTTCCTTCGACCAGAAATCGTCCTAGAATATGTTTATACATCATATACCATTGATTTGGACCATCTAGGAGCGAAATTGGCGACTTTGATTTTTTGACAATTTTTGAAGGTGTACCCCTTTACATTTTTGCGGTTTTGGTTCGACCCATTTTTGACCAGAACAAATTTTTTAACCGCTTCTTTCGACCAGAAATCGTCCTAGAATATGTTTATACATCATTTACCATCGATTTGGGTCGTTTAGAAGCGATTTTGGCGACTTTTAATTTTTGACAATTTTTGAAGGTGTACCCCTTTACATTTTTTCGACTTGAATTCGACCCATTTTTGGCCGATAAAAAATTTTTAACCGCTTCCTTCGACCAGAAATCGTCCTAGAATATGTTTATACATCATTTACCATCGATTTGGGTCATTTAGAATTGATTTTGGCGACTTTTAATTTTTGGCAATTTTTGAAGGTATACCCCTTTACATTTTTGCGATTTTGGTTCGACCCATTTTTGACCAGAACAAATTTTTAAACCACTTCTTTCGACCAGAAATCGTCCTAGAATATGTTTATACATCATATAGCATCGATTTGGGTCATTTAGAATTGATTTTGGCGACTTTTAATTTTTGACAATTTTTGAAGGTGTACCCCTTTACATTTTTGCGATTTTGGTTCGACCCATTTTTGACCAGAACAAATTTTTAAACCACTTCTTTCGACCAGAAATCGTCCTAGAATATGTTTATACATCATATAGCATCGATTTGGGTCATTTAGAATTGATTTTGGCGACTTTTAATTTTTGACAATTTTTGAAGGTGTACCCCTTTACATTTTTTCGACTTGAATTCGACCCATTTTTGGCCGATAAACATTTTTTAACCGCTTCCTTCGACCAGAAATCGTCCTAGAATATGTTTATACATCATTTACCATCGATTTGGGTCATTTAGAAGCGATTTTGGCGACTTTTAATTTTTGACAATTTTTGAAGGTGTACCCCTTTACATTTTTTCGACTTGAATTCGACTCATTTTTGGCCGATAAAAATTTTTTAACCGCTTCTTTCGACCAGAAATCGTCCTAGAATATGTTTATACATCATTTACCATCGATTTGGGTCATTTAGAATTGATTTTGGCTACTTTTAATTTTTGGCAATTTTTGAAGGTATACCCCTTTACATTTTTGCGATTTTGGTTCGACCCATTTTTGACCAGAACAAATTTTTAAACCACTTCTTTCGACCAGAAATCGTCCTAGAATATGTTTATACATCATTTACCATCGATTTGGGTCATTTAGAAGCCATTTTGGTGACTTTTAATTTTTGAAGGTATACCCCTTTACATTTTTGCGATTTTGGGTCGACCCCTTTTTTGGCCTAAAAAATGTTTAAACCGCTTCGCGGGAGCCGAAACCTTACTAGAATATATTTAGACATCATATAACACCAATTTGAATCACTTGAAAGCAAAATTGGTGAGTTCGAGTTTATGAACATATTTGCATGCCTATCCGTTCATTTTTTTGGTGTGCCCTTTTAAATGCGGGTAGTTCGCATTTTTTACTCATTTCCGCAGAGGGCACTTTTCGTTGCGGTGAATCACGATGTGCTTATATTTCATGTCTTGTCTGTGATTAAATTAAGTTCAATGTTTTTGCGCCATCAAGGTGTCCTGTCAGTGATTCTTGCAATGACAGTTGAGGTAGACATTTTAAAATAGAAAAACTACGGGTAGTTGTAAAATCTTAAGTCATTTGTTGCCGTTAATTTTAACAGTACTAATACAATTGTTATCGTATTTAAGACTGTCTTAAAAACATATATAAATAAAAATGAGACGAAAAGCAGGAGTTGGCGCGATTCAAAAGCACAGGTTAGAACAAGAAAAATATAGAGACAAAGGGACAGAAATACAAGAGAACCAATTCGAGCAGATGACAAAGCACATGGAAACCTTTCGAATAAACTTAGAGGAATTCGCATCAAAACATAAGAACGAAATAAAAAAGAGTGCACGATTTCGACGACAATTCACTGAAATGTGTGCGTCGATAGGAGTAGACCCTTTGGCTTCTGGCAAAGGATTCTGGTCCGTTTTGGGAATTGGTGATTTCTACTATGAACTTGCCGTGCAAATCGTTGAAGTCTGTATGGCGACTAATTATAAAAATGGTGGTTTAATATCCCTGATGGAATTGCGTACGCGATTGATATTAGCTCGAGGACGTAGAAAGGAACATCAGGAGATAACTGATGAAGATTTATTAGCTGCTGCAAAGAAACTAAAGATTTTTGGAAATGGATTCTCCATTATTCCAGTAAGGAAAGGGGAGTACTTAGTACAATCCATTCCAGGAGAGTTAAGCATGGATCACACTGCTGTTTTACAGCAAGCTAGTTTACCTGGAAATGCATGTGTTTCTATATCTATGTTATGCAAAGACTTAAAATGGGAACCTGAGCGTGCACAAAAAGCATTAGATCACATGGTAAAGGAAGGGTTAGCATGGTTAGATGAGCAAGGTGAAAATGAAACATTATTTTGGTTTCCTAGTTTATTCAGAGCTTGTATTATATCCAAAGAATAAAGAACTGTTTTTAGCTGTAGGTAGGAAGTGTAATAAGAAAGATGTATCTCTTGTACAAACATATATTTCTAACATAAATAAATATGTTCTTACAATATTTACACAGTCAATCAACATTAAGGTTATCGGGCAGGAAAAGAAACATTGTCACCTAATTTCATTTGTTTCTTTAAACCTAAAACAACATGTTAATGTATAAAATAAATGTATACAAAAATACTTATTTTCAGTATATATAATATGATTCAACATACCTGTTAATATCTTGAATCATCTGCTGAGTTAGTTGTTGCTTGCAAAGCAGTAATTCCATACCAAGTTCCTTGTTTTCTTTCTGCAATGCATTTATCTTTCCCTTCAGTTCTTTAGTTTTTCCTTGAAATTTAGCTGTTATTGATTTTGCTTCATCCTTCCATCTAAGGTAGAAACAATGATGATTGGTACATAAACATCATTGACAAGTGTTTTAGCAAGCATGATCAGGTTACCTTTTACTCAACTTTTGATGAAGTTGAACATGATGCATAAGCTCTTTGGTTTTTTTATCGAATTTCTCCTGTAATTTATTCATGTGATCAGATAATACTGTTTGGCAGCAGTGGCACTTGTTCTCCACTCTAAAAATAAAAGACTATGTATTATATCAATTTTTTACTTTTGACTATCTAAACTCACTTGATATCCAAGGTATGTTTATTGTTAACATCATGCGAGCAAAAACATAATTCATCAGGACACTCTGTACAATTCCGCGACTTTTTATCTTTGACATAATTCGTTTTTTCCAATTCATGAATTTTACTTTCGAGCGAAAGTCGTTCGTTATCTCGTTTCTGAATTTCGCGTTGAAACTCGTGCTTCAATGATTTTAATTGCAGTACAAGATCTTCTCTGTCACCCAAACTTCTTGATAATTGATGTTCTAAATTAGCATATTGATCCAGTACATCCTTCCTTCTTCTATCAACTTCCTTTACTCTGTCCTCTATATCAGTTGTGGTTTGGTGTTCCAATCTCCTCAGTTTATCATTTGATGAAATTAATTTCTCTTCTAATGTAGTTATTTTATATTTTAGCTGCTTCATTTCTGCATCATGTTTAGTTTTATTATTCTTTTCTTGCTCTTGTAGTTGTAGTTCCATTGACTTTGCCTTCTGGCCTTGATCAAGCAATTTTGCATTCAGGTTAGCCAGTGCATCATCTGAACTTTTGCGTACTCTTTGAAGTTCCTCTTCTGTGAGAAGTAATTCTTTTTGAGTCTGATCCAATTGTACAACTTTTTCTTTTAATTCTAGTTTCAATTCCTTCAATTCTGAACAATATCTTTTTTCAGCACGTTCATATTCATCTTTGAGTCTCATATTTAATTCCTGAATTTTTGCATCATACTCATTAGCAATTGTTGTCAGTCTTTGTTCCAATCTAGTTTTTTCTTCCACAGTAAGTGCCTCTCTGTGAACTGCCAAATCCTTTTCCCTAACAGCAGATTCTATTAATTCTATAGCTTCTGCCATTTTAAGTTTTGTCTCTTTATCTCTTTCCATCATACTTTCAGCAAATGCTTTAGTGTCACACAATTTCTTTTCTAAATCTAATTTAGCATTCATGAGTCTCCCAATCTCAGTTCTTGCCAAAGACAATTCCTTCCTCATGGTTTCAACAGCCATCCAATTATTCCTGTCTTTTAAAGCATAAGAAAAATGTTCTATGTGTCAAGCTTAATAAAAAAGGTCTATTTAATTCCTTCACTGACCTTTTTCTTCAGTCTCCATTTGCAACTCTTGAAGTTTCTGTGCAAGCTCATTCTTATCTTTAGTTAAGATATCAATCTTTTCTTTACTTGATTGACATAATGCCTGTTGCCTCAGGAAATTTTCTTTAGCTTGGAGAAGTTTACCTTCCAGTGCCTTGATGGCCTCTGAATAAGTTTCTTTGACAGTATTAGCTTGTTCCTGATAAAATTTGGTGTCCCTTCCATTCACACGAAATCCTCTTAGCTCTTCTTCCAAAACATCTATGGTATTTAGTGAAATATGCCATAATTGCAGAACTGAATCTTTTTCAGATTCCAATAATGCAATTCGTTCCTGTAAATTTTCAACCTGTTTGGAATGCGTATCTTCTTTACCGCATTGTTCCAAATGGATATTGTTAAATGCCTCTCGTACGTCATTAGCATTTCGGCTTTCGCTTCTTAGCGTTTCTAATTCGCAACGAATATTATTTTGTTCTATTTTACATGTATGTAATTCACGCTTGAGACTTGCCACGATATCGGCATATTCTTCTAGTATCGCGCTTTGCTCATTTGTCCTACGAAAATAATACGTTGATTATATTCTTGTTTAGGGGTTGCACCGATCGTGGAACGCCATTTGCTTACCCGTGTTTGGAGGTTATTTCTCGCTCTGTATCTAACATGTTATTACTAATAATAATCTATACTTCTAGACTATACCCCTTTTATTTAATAAGCATTGCAGAATGCTTTTCATTTATATTCATTACACTCAATAAAAAGTTAGTCTGGGCGGCAGGTTATGCGGGTAGCACATAAACATCACGCCATCATCCCTACCGGTTGTAAACATGTTGACCGCTGAAAACTTTGGTAATTGGAAAAATGATGAGACATAGGGTGGACGAAACGTGAAATTTATTTTTTTGTCACTTAAAGTAAGTCGAATAAGAACTTTAATACTAGCAAAAATTTCGATTTCAATTTGTACCATCGAGAATCTTAACAAAGCAGTGAATTGGAATAGGGGTTTGATATAGGGTTGAAAGAGGGACGGTGACAAAAAAACGCATTCGACGTTAAGCATATTCCAAATGACGTCGGCAATAAAAATATATTGCAGAATTGAATATCCTAAAAATTCATTTGCTAGAAATAAACTAGTCTCTAACAGTTCTCAGAGTATTAACAAATGTTAAATAATACCACAGACGAGATATAAATAGACAAGGCACGCCAATCTGTAATTTCAGAGTCACCGAGTCCTAGAGCCCGGTAACTATTATGCTGTCGCCTGTGACCTTACCCATTGAACACATAAAATAGCTGTTTTTTATATAAAAATATTATATAAATTTTTACACCGCTTCGTTCGACCTAAAATCGTCCCAGAACATGTTCATACATCATCTACCATCCAGCCATTTTTGCCAGCAATCCACCCCTCCCCTTCTCAACTTTTTGATTTTAGGTCGACTCATTTTCTAATCGGAAAAAATTGTTTTTCCGCTTCCTGCGAGCCAAAACCTTACAAGAACATGTTTAGGCACCATATTACATCGATTTGGACCACTTAGGAGCAAAATTGGCGAGTTCTACTTTTATTATTTTTAATATTCATCTGGCGGTGAATCCATTGCATCAAACAATTTGTAAAAACTTTAGAAGCTTGATATTAATCAATATTTTACATACTGCGCGATTATACTGCGCGAATGAATAGTTTTTCAAATATTTCTTCTATTGTGTAGGAGATGGGCACATATGTAAAATTATACGAAGATTATTCCCAAAGAAGTGCCTAAATTTATTTTTCCAGAATATAATTAATAAAACAAGGATTTTCACCAAATATAAATACAAACGTTAAACCTAAATTATCAAATGAGAAATCATTTCAAAATACAAATTTTTGCGTTCATAAGTAAGTTCAGCATGCCAATTTTTGTTTACCTATAAATTCAAATTTTTATTCTACTCTTAGTGTACTCAAATTGAAATGTCTGCTTTATTGTAGTTTACGTTGAAAGTTAGCACTGCATCATTATTTTAATTTTATGGATGTGGGTAAATCGGGTGTTGCGACACGATGGTTCGTAAAGCCGTTCAGTTTACTTCCACAGTTCGTTCGCGATTTAAATATATTTGTTATACCGAAGAAAATTTTGCTTAATAAGTTGCAACGAAAAAACATTATCGAGTTCCTCTATTAAATTGTTCGAAAAATTCAGGGCCCGGTTGATTCTTATAAACCATTCGATTCATGTACTCCTGATGAGACTTCTGTTCCTCGGCGAGCCGTAAGTTATCTTCGGCAACTTTCTTATTAATATCCCTATCGAAGGAGGAAAAGCGTTATCAACATATGATAGCCAGAAATATCGTAGCATAATAAAACGTTTCTTTACCCCTTTTTACGATCCAATTCAACCTGATACATATATGCATTCTGAGCGTACGTGTTCATTAAGCGGTCGAATTCTTCATTGATCCTCTTCTCCTCTAATTTCATTTGCTGTAAATAAAGAAGAAGCTTTCCTTGAAGGAGCCAAATTTTCTTTGAAAGCTCTCACGGTCGGGAGAGCAGTACTTGGCACCGATTCAACCCACGTAGCTGGATGTGTGAGTATCATTAAAATGTACGAAGATTGGGTAGCAGTCTTTTTACCTCGATTTCTTTCGTCTGTCGTGCTTGCGCATCCCTGAAAGCCTTCAGCTCGTCCGCAGTCATACCCTTGTACCGTGAGGCTAAAGGTTTATGAGGTCCACGAGTACTCTCTGCCTGCTCTCTGGCTTCGGTAAGGAAGTCTCCAGTCACGTGATTGTAGATTTCCGCTTTATTGTCCTCTTCGTCTTGAATGGCTTCGCAGTGGCGTCGGCGTTCATGTTCCTCGGCCTACCGGAGGGCAAAATCAGAGTACCCACCGGTATGGTCATTCCGATAAAACGCGAATTCCACGAAGCGTGACACCTCAAAGGAAAGGAGTCAAGGACGATACATAAAGTGTGGTAGAATGACGATACTTCGGTATCTTATATTACTGAAACTCGTGCTTGATATGACGTCATCAGGTTTGCTCATCGACCGTACCGGCAGCCTCGTATCTCGACGTTACGAACGGCTCTCACCTTCATTAAAGATTTATATCCGCTGCATTTCTCTCCCACTCCCCTTTATCTGAATCGGTTAAAACCGCAATCGTACTTCGACGACGATTTTTCATTTCTCGCGTAATGAGCCTAGCGGAGTCAGTGGCGTGCTCGTAAAATATCAGGAGTATAGAGTCACCGAGTACCGATATGAACTTTGACATTTCACGGTTCACCACTGATTATCAGCGACAGCGAATGCTCTTCAAATCAATTAATGTGACGGAGAACTATCGGAAATGATAAGTGGTATAATGCAGCGTTTTATCACTTATACAAAACATCGATGCATCCAGAGTAGTATGAAGTCGTGATAAAGTTCGTAATTAATACATTGCAAATATTACTCACACTGTATTACGGCAGTATAATACAACAGGAGACATTCCGAGTAAATTCGATTCTGTATTTTTACGTGTATATTTTTGATGGTATTCATTTCCAGTGGCCAAGATACTAAATGAATGGAAACCTTACCAGGGCATGATTGAATCTCGCGGTAGCTTCGTTCAGCCTTCGGCGACATTCTTTTTCCATACGATCTAAAGCAGTAGCTCGTTCGTCCCTGGACATCACGGCTTCCTGGTATGCTTTCTCGGCATCTTCCCGATCTTTCTCGGCTTGCATACGCTCTTCCGTTTGTTTATGAATCCACCATCGCATTTGTTCCTTTTGCTGTCTCAAGCGGCCTTTTAAATTGCAATCTTCACCTTCGAACCTGAATTTATGTTCGGAAGAATAAAATACGCGAGCATAATAACAACATTATCATATCTAGCATGAATTATATTACATCATTTTGGCTACCTTTGAGCGGAAGCTAAACCTAAACGTGGATCGTCATCGCCAAGGCGTAATGGAAGTGTTTTCTTTAATGCTTCTGGATCATTAAGATCGTAATCTCGCCTATCTTCTGGTCGTTGATATAATCGCCTGAACGTTTCGATTTCTTGGTTTATTTTCCGTCTCTCCTGTGTAACGGGAAAATGATCGGTATTATATATATGTGTAGGGAGAATATTGCCTTAAAAGGAAGATTCATAATGTCAATGGAGTATCGGAAATCTTGATTGATGAGAGAATAACAGACGTGTAATCATACGATCTGGATTAATCAGTTTTTCCCCTGTAATTACATCTTTAACGGATTACCTGTTCCTGCTGTTTTTCTAAGAGCATCGCAACTTTACTGCTACGAATCAGATCCTCGTCTAACTGGCATTCTTTGGCCTGTTCCACCTCGCGTAACTGCTTTTTTTCCTCCACCTGCTTGTCTAAGAAATCTTTGTCTATCTGCGGGCAAAGGTGAAAAAAAAAGTTAGGAAACGACGCTCGCAATGATTCGGATTTTAATACGTTATTCCACGCGCGTTTATAATACAATAATAATTCGGGTATAACAATAAAGATGCTTTCGTTGATTTCGATTGCAGAAACACAATCGCAAGGAATGAAAATACTGTGCAAAATTCTTACGCCAATTCGTCGGAAACGTGGATTAAAAATTCTTTTCTTTCTCTCCTCTTCTATTTGCCGTCTGCGTTCAATGGACGCCGCGATCTTTCGATCTTCCGGCGTTGCGATTTGGAATTTAAGCATGGCGTGTAATTTTTCTTAAAAAATACGTGACTCGTGTGAAACGTGCTCGGTTTCCGTACAGGTTATAAGGGCAGATGAAAATGAATGTAATCAGGCTTCGACCGAGTTTAGCCACGGAAGTTGTAGGGGTAGAATGAAATTCGTTACCATGGAGTGTTTGGAAGGCAAATATAACGCCGTATCACGAAATCCGTAGACACCTTACTTCTACTAAAATACGAGGAACATCTTCTTCTATCGTTTCTATTGATTCACCGTGTACCGTGAATCCAGTCATATATTCTTCTCCAGGTAAAACTAATAGAATTAAACTACCTCGTGGAATTTACGACGTTATCGTTGGAGTTATAAAATCATAATTTCGAATTATTATATCTACGTAGTCATTCTTCGGTTACGTCACCTATCTATTTGACATAAATTTGGTCACGGCTGATAATTATTCAGCTGCCGTGAACATTTGTACGGTGTAGTCACGTGAAGAGCAGCTGTTGAAGGAACAAACATACGCTGCACTATCTGTTGATTCGGTGAAAGTTATTACATACTTCTTATACCTCTACACTGTTATAATATTATCGTACACAGACGATGTTGCTCGTTTAATTACAATAGTAACGAGATTACAGTAAACAGAATGAGTGTGCCGCATCTGAAATTCCTCCTTCAATCATCGCGCTTTACTTCGAACAGGTTACTTTTACGAGTTAGAAGAGAGTCGTAAATTTTTACGACACGAAGGCAATAATGCCGTCTTCCTGTTACTATGTCTTCCTATGTGTAAGCCGAAACTTAAACACCGGGCGCATATGGAACTTTATGGAAAATAATGCTTTTTAAACTTTCGAGGTCAAAATACATATGTATTCGAGCAAATCTGTAAGGGAATCGAGTAAATTCACTGGGGTCATTCTAGGAGTCAATGTGTTTCTACGACTTCTAATGAACTCGGTACACATGGCGGAAGTAATCGTCTTCATTTAACGTTTTGACGAAGAAAACGATTATTTCACTGTTTCGTGTCGTTAATGCTTTGGAAAGCGTAAAACAAGGAAGATGGAAGAGCAGTGATTTCACTGATCCTTAATTTCATTAATGCAACCGAATGGAACACACGAGTTACTTCGCAGCATCCAATGAATTTAATTCCACTTCCTTGCCGTAGGATTGCAAAATTTCTAGAAGCTATTTTGCACGGTAATTTTCGATTCATCAGCTTTTATTTATGATTACTTTCACTTTCCTACGGATTAATCATTGGATACTACGATCGACCGTCGAACTGTTTGACTTCATTTACATGCCGGCATGATACGAAAGAATTTCCTTATCATCGTCAAACTACAGTATATCACTTTATCGACGTCGACGTCGCGTTAATGCGAGCACCGTGACAAAAAAATCGGAGCAATTGTTTTTCTCGTTACGAGAAAACACATGTGCCGCTACATGACCCATATTTAATGTATCGTGCCATATGGCTACTGATTACGAGGGTAATTCAAAGAAAGGTATTGCACGCGAATAAACTACCGTACTACGGAACGGAAGGAATGCCCAGTAAAAAATGTGGCGAAACCGAAAAAAAAGTATCATGCAATTTCAGGGACGGGACTGTGGCAAATATCAAGTGGATTATTGTACTTTCACTAGCGTCAGCTCGCTATGAATCCATTAGATCTTATTTCAAATATTGCCTGCGGCAGTGAAACTAGAGTACAATTTCAAATTCGATCAATTCGCGTGCCATTCATCTTTGCAGCGTAATATCGCGCGGAGATTATGGAAGTTATAAGACAGTGAGATCGAATTATCCCCGCGCAATGCATCCGGAAGTTGTTATTTATTATACACGAAGAATGCCTTGCAAATGAAATATAGAAATAAATGATATTTTTCGATCGAGTATACGATTCCTCGACAAGTGATAATCTCTGAAAATTTCTTCATAAATTACATTCGATAAACAAGATTATATCGGTCGGCATTATCGTTAAATATCATCGTAATCCGTGTATTTTAATTCCAAATGTGCAACAAAATATTTTTCAGCAATTCGACGCGTATCAGAGTCTAATTCGGGATACCGCATAATACGCCGTGAATTCTCGAAATGTCGCGTGAGTGGTCAGTTTAATGAAAGAATAGAGCAGGAAAAGGTAATGTAGAGTTACCAGGAAGGCAGTAAAAAATTCGTAGAAAAATGCAATAGAGGTTTTCGCGCGAGTAGGTTTTTTATATGACGGAGAGATGGTCCGACGCAACGCGAGACTCAACGGCGCCTGCGTCGCAACCGTGACGTCACTGGCGAACCGGGCAGGCTCGTCGTCCACCAGACATTCAGTCTCGCCTGAGCGTTCGAAGAGATTGTACGTGTTTCCGTGAAACTTAAATCCGAATAATATTTCGAGGTACCTCAGATATTCCATATATATACACATAAAAAACGGATCACCGAAAGTATCATCTTCGATTCACACGACTGACAAGTGCGCGAGATTTTGCACCGAAAGGTCGTACCTAACTTGTAAGACACAATTGACATTATCTCCCCCCGAATGATCGGTTATATCGATCACGACTCAATAAAGGGGTGAAAGAGGTGTAAAAAGGAAGGAGTGAATTTTTTCTATCGAGAATATTTCTGACGAGGTACTCTCGTCTCTTTATTAACCGCGGAATCGGTACCAAGACGATAACCCTTCGTACGTGTTATAAGTATAATACTTTAATAAACAATACGGTGATAAACACGTGTGAACTAGTGGACTAAGGATAAGAAAAGAGTGCGACATCTCTTTTTCTTTTAGTATTACGAAGGAGACAAATGTTCCTGTTATCTAACCAGTGACATTATTATACTAGTTTGATAATTCCCCTCTAACCGATCGAAGTCAAAGTACATGCAAACCAGTGCGGTATCAGACGCGACGATTCGGTACCATTTACTATGCACTCTGAGAGCACAATTACTATGAGAGAATGAGCTGCTCGGTGAAGATCTCGTTTGGCAAGAGTTGGAGTGGTTCGCAGCGGAGGATAAACTCCCTGGCGGAGGAGACGATATGTCCTTCGGGTGGAAGTTCGAGTTGCGCCGGACTGCAGTCCTCTCAACCGGCCACCATAGCATCCACTTCGACATCCACGACCACCACAACCTCCACTACCACCACTACTAATATAATCACCAACAATAATCTAAATACTAGTGTTAGCCAAAGAATTGTACCACCACGCCCCGTGAAGTCAATCGCGGCAAAGAAAGGGGAGGATACCACGAAACTGCTCAAGTACATCGACGATAACGTCATCGGCAGGAACGGCACGTTCTTCGGGCCATTCGGCCGCAGGAAAGGTCAGTGATCAATATAGTTTTTACCCCTACTACTATGCGTGCACCAGGCATCCTCTGCTGTATAAAGTAATACGTCTTTCCCTCTATGTCCGACGAGCTCTCGTTGAGGTCATCAACTTTGTTTGATCGTAACGATACAAAATTCCATTCGATAAAATCGAAGGTTCTCGTATGCTCGATCGGCAACGCCTCTGGAAAACCCCGCGTCTCGCTAGAACGAGCTCTCGATCTTTATTGATGCGACCGGAGAGTTTTGATATATTTATATTTAGAAATGTGGAGAGGATTTTGTCCCTGGGACGTTTCTACATGATATTTCAAGATGGCTCTCTCCTTTGAGAATGGTTTTACTTAAATGTCGATACGTCCGGCTGTTGGGATACCCTCTAAGTGCACTTGTCATGTACCTTTCGTAATTCGACACTTTGGAGCTGCTCGGAAACCTCTTTCGTGTTACGAAGTATTTCTAATTAAGAGCATAAATTCATGTATTCCGCACGCTACGGATCGATACCGCTAAAGAATTAATGATGTCATTATTATTAATACTATCACGGAGATTCTGAAGCCTGTTAAAACCAGTATTGTTCAATCGTTCAATTAACACATCTTGCAAAACTACCTTCACTTTATAATACATCGATGATCAATGTAATACACGGGACGTCGATTTAGCGGACAAATCTGTCCGAGAGACGAATAAAAGTATTTTTTTGTTATTCCTCATAATATAAACATCCTCGGGCAGATGGAAGATCGCGGATACTGTTAAATATTCAGAAGCTACCGGTGGGACATTTGCTTGTCGTATTCGAGTGTCATTGCCCGAGAATTACGCCGAAGGCCACCCATTTTTTTCGTTCCTAAGATCGATAGTTGTTTTTTCCGACAGATCGTTTGAAAGCGTCTTCCTTCCATCATCCGACGACAGACGTGAGTAATGAATAGGTAAAAAAGAATTGAAATATTTGAAGCGCGAGTGGGGTTCGTTTTGGCAGGAATCAAACCTTGTAAACACGACGCTCGATGTCATGCGTGGTTCGATCGAATTTTGCTGTTCCACCCATAAGTATGCGCGGGCGTCTTCTTACTCACTTTGCGAGAGTATCGATAATAGTTTGGTATCACTCCCACGCACGTTTCGTGACCCTCGGCACTACGCTGCGACCACGTGCCAGCTAAATAAATTGCTAAAACTACCGCACAGTTAAATCGGCCCAATGAACGACCAGTACATTGCGTACGCGCATTCCAGTTACGCATTCCACTACCTAATTGAATTTCCTCGCGGAAGTACTTCTCGCTCCCGAATGTAAAACGACGGAAACTATTCCGCGAATGTCGATGGAATGTTCAAGAAGTGCAACAACAATAACTGTTTCCTGGAACAGCGAGATTGAATTTATCATAAAAGTAATATAGTAAACAATAGATAAATAGCGGCCCGTTATCACCGGATACTCTGAGAGACACTCGAAAGTATTTTTCATCGATGTATTACGTGCACTTTCTTTCGCGCCGTTCTTTTGTTAAGCGATCTGTTCTATAAAAGGAGAGGAATGATTTAGTCTAGAGCTCGCATGTCGACCATTCAATTCCTTCAGGATATGGGCGAGTCACGTGATACATTAAGCTCACGAAAACATGGCGAACATTCTGTTACGTGTATGGTTAGCAAACAAGTTTTTTCAATCCGCTATATTGATGGGAGAAGGAAATGTACCAGGTTAGACCAGGTTGTAGATCATTTTCGAGGAAACTAATGGATCACTCCATTATTCACACACACGTGTGAGGATAGGAATTCCTATAAAAATATGATTAGTATGCTTGACCAATGGCGATCGAACTTCTTCGTAGCACGGCTTGTGTTGACAGACGTCAAACCTGCGATGACTCATACAAGCAACGATAGTAACTATTGCACGAAATTGATAAGGTCGCGTTTTGTTACGCGACCAACCTTATCAAGCTTGCTCGCGAGACAAGACGAGAAGAGTCGGCTTCACCGCTTCCCATCGATCGTGAAAACGGAAGTGAAAAATGAAAGTACATTGCTCCAATGACGGGCGACGTTATCAAATTACAATGATGCGGGTACCTTCATTGTCAAGTGCAAGGTCAATTAATTCCTCACGGATGAAACTTTAGTCATCGTGATTTTTGTTTGTTTATCCGACTGGTGCATAATAATCGGTGCAAAGCGGAAGATTATTGATTCATTTAACGAATAAAAAGAAGCGACACAGGCTAACCTTCGATTTAACACGTGATTGTCATTCGTACGTATAGTTCGGGTCTGTTTATGTTTTAGTCACTGCGCGTATCAGTAATATTATTCAGATAAACGTTGAATCTTTATTTGCCGAGTAAAGTCCGATCCAGTTAATTACCCCGTCTGAGCGCACATTTCACTTTCTCGGTTTTTATTCAAAACGAGCATCTAGCATCGGTGGAGCGCAGTACGTATAACCGCGTATATGCGCGACCCAGTTTGTTATCCCGGTGCCGCGTTGACCCAATTTTAGTCTACGCGACATAACATTCTTAGCAAGCGGACACAGAAATTCTGCACTAAATATAGTCAACCTAGTTGCAGCCATGATTTCTCCACTCTGCCATGTATGCAAATACGATTTCCATAACAACATTTGTTATTTGTTTATCGAGCTTGAACCTACGAGTGTGATGGCGCATAAATCATTTGGGGATTAAATGTCGGATATCGTATGGAGCCACGACAAACGTTGATTCTCACAAGAGATTCATAGTAGACCGGTATAATAAAACGAGAAGCATAACGTCCGCATTGTGTTGCGAAAACAACGGCCCGCATTCACCAGTTTGTTCGGCCGTCATGGAGGTCGGGCGAATTTGCTTCCACCCGTCTCGCTGTCTCGATTCACGGAGCTTATTTAATATTCCCGCTAGACCAGCAATAACATGGAGGTTTTACGGTGAATTTTAATTCCCCTTTAAAGTAATTACGTGACGATAATAAATACAAACAGAATGGAAGATTTGTCGTAGCGCTAGACGTACTCAGCACGAGCAAGCCTTATCGCAACTTTGTTTTCGGCGAGAGCACGACTGTATTTGCAAACAGACTATTATCAGATAAACTGAATACGGCAGAATTCGATGTCTTGACTTGACGTGGTATCATCCTTCATTGGAATTGTTTCGATTCCCGTCGTACCATGGCTCACCTGTTCTACTTAACCTGGTACGTTTCCCCTAACTTCAGTATTCTTCTACTCGTAATACATTAACGATTCGAAGTCACGAACTTCGTCGAGCAAGGCTGAAGTCCAACGTAGCCGTAGGTACATTAGCGTGTACACAGCTATACGGTTGTCGCACATGTGTAGGAAAGATTGCAATACAGCTGACTCATATTACAGCTTCGTTTAAAGGGGGAGGATAAAAAGTCACGCGAGCACCGGTCCGCATCAGCCGTATCTCGTACTTTGTGCAAAAGTTTATCAACAGTTAACGTACAAATGTAAATACGTTAAAACATATTTCTCCCCGTGTATTACGATTCTTAATAGCACACATAACATACGATAAATCGTATTGCTTTATAGTAATTTTTATATTACATTTATCATGTCTGACTTTAACTTGATTCTTCCACTTAGAGGCGCAAAAGAATCGCGTTACATCACATCGCATTTTGCAGTCCGCGAAATTGTAGGAACTCGAGCTAGCTCGCGCTATCATTATTCACACATTCTACGCACGTAGTTCTCACGGTCTCAGGAGTGGCACCTTGACGGATGTCGTACAGTTGAACAGACTATTATTACATACTTAACATCAACTAAAATCCCCTTTCAAAACTATGCTTTCTTTGATCGATTCCATGCAAGGTTTAACAAATACCGTGATTCATAGATCACTCTCCTTATCCGTGGTTACTCGACATGGATTGAAATTAGATATCCATATCGGAAGCGTAATTACAAATACTTTGCAAGTGGTAATATTAACCATTTCCTCTCCATAACTCCCCATATATGTAGTTCGATTATGAACACAAAATTACAATTACGGTTTGTTTGTAATTAGTGCTCGTAGTATAATATAATCTCAGATTCCGTTCGAACGGATGTCCGATAGCGGATATCTGTATGTTTCTCCAAATAGGTATGATGTCATTCTGCGTAGAGAGATCGTGCGAAATCAGAGGATAGTCCGAGACTTTCGATAGGTGTACTTTTACTTGTGCGATGCGTGTTGTGTAAAGTTCAATATAGTGGATGCTGATGGTAGATAAGGAAGTAATTTCGACGGTGATAATCTAATTGATATCTAACTCCGTATCGATTCGGGAACCACACCTTATTTCCATACAGGAATACAGTAATTCGCCGTTACGCGAAAGTAACGTAGATTTTACCATATCTCTCGGCGGGTTGTCATTTACACGGGTAACGTTAACTCCGGTGACGCTAGGAATACGTGCGGCCATTAAAAATGTGCAATCTTACTACGGACCTGCAAGACTTATGCTTTTGCGACTTGCTGGGATTTACTTTCACAAAAAGTAAACAACACGGAATGGAGCTACTTGAATTAACGCGTTGTAGTTTCACCGAGTAGCCGGCGACGATATTTCACGATGACTATAAATATATTTCTCACAGACAAAAAATGTGTTTTATACATATGGTAAACGGATACATACTTTGCATCCCGATAACTTGACGATAGTCACGCCAAATGGTCTCGGTGACATTTTAAACTTTCCAAGTTTTACTTGACGCGACTAATCGTATTTGTAACCGAGAAATAGAACACCGTAAGATATAGAATTCTGATCGGTGCGATGGTGTGTGTAGGGAGGGGGAGATTTATTAGGACGGGTCAATATGTACAAAGACGGGAAACGGGAACGGAAAATGATCGCAATCTATGCGCGTATGTAGGTGATGGATGCAATGTCACGGGTCGAAGACCGGTAACGGGATAAGATGAAATCCGGGAGTTGCGACTCGTCCTCCGATGTTCCAATTCCCTCATAAGGACGTATTCTGACGCAGTACGCGACTCGTGGCAATCTCGCGTACGACAGAGAATCACTCGAGGGCAAACACGGGGACGAGAATGTAGAAGACACAAAGTAGGGGAAGGAATAACTACGAAAAGTACAAACGAGACGAGTATATTCACGGACGTGACTCATAGGACAGCCGAACGCGAAACGTGAATCGTGAAACGGAACGCGTCCTGCTTGCTTCTTTAGCGAAAATTAGTGCCGATAACAATGGCCTCGAAGCCGCGTTACAACGTAGATGCATCAACAACATGACAGGTATCCCTTTTTATTCCGGACTTTACTTCGTTATTTAGTCGATTTTTTACACCACGGAAAATGAACGATGAATCGAGGACACGATATCTAACGATTGTAAGTAGTATAAGAAAAAGGTTCGCAGACGCGGACGTCATTTTGATCAGTTACGAATGTGCGTCATCTCACGCATGCTTGTTAATTAAATACTTCGACCGATTCATAGGAACGTTCTGAAGTGTAATATTCACGTAGCGATTATCGGGGAATGATTTTAGAAGCGTGTCATACTAGTCGGACATAGGAAAAACACTGTTTTGCGTGGAATACTTAATTATTCCTATGCCAACATAATTGTTTACGCGATGCAACCAACCGTGCACATTTATTACCTCGAAAATACAACTGCAGGATGAAATATCTACATATTCACATATATATATTTATTATTAAACAAATTCCTTGTATCAGTAGAGCCGATAAAGCCGATCAATAATTTCATCATATCGCGCTCTATTCATTGACCTTTAACACTGAATCATTTCTAAGCTTATCGGAGGAATATTTTACAAACGTGTGGGGTTACAGTGAACATCAAGATGGGGCAAAAAAAAGAGAGAGAGAGATACCGAGTCCGCATTCTACGTGAATGCATCTTCGTAAACGGTCGCATGAAAGAAGTAGTGGATAGGTCGCGGTAGAACGTTCAGGCAGTTACCTACATACAACCTGCATACATCAACGTTTATTACGAGAACGGCTCATTGCAAGAATGTCGACGAAGCGAATGAATATTCTCTTTCCATTCTTGCGGTAAGAGAAGCCCGAAGGGAAGGAAGAAATATCGTAAAAGAGAATAGCGGCTCCCACGAAGCTACGTCCTCTATGTAAAGAGAATAGAAAACCGTGCAACGTTTCCACTATCGGAAAAATCCGTTGGCTTGGTTTCTGTTCGTGCTCATCTAATGGTATGCACAATAAAATGCACCGGCCATTCATGACTGGCTGGCCACTTTGCGCAATCAGAATGATAGGGTATTATATGCATTGTTATTCTACGTGTGTATTATTTCAATGCAGTGGTAATATTTTGCAGCTGTTCTTCTAAAACTTTTACGAAGGAATACATTCGGTTTTGAAAGTTGTATTTTTAGTTTCGTCCTAAAATGGATTTGTTCGGACTTACTTTGATTTTGCTTTGGGAAATATGATGTTTTATATGTTCTTATGATAACTAGGAACGACAAACAAGTAAAACGCACGAAATTGAAAGTCTATATTACCAAAACGCGAGCGTCAAGTCACTTATCAATGGTAATGCACCTGCATTCCTTTGCAATGATTATGGAACATGAAATAACTCGCAAGTCTTGCTTAATATGGATTTCCTTGGCGAGTTCAAATTCCGTATAATTTCAGTGAATTTTTTGCAATATTGAAATTTCTTGTTACTCTACAAAATCGGTAATTTTCCAATAATATAATTAACGTAATTTGTAGTATTAGATGTACCATTATCATTGCATAAATTCTCCGTTCTCTTGCATTCATTTTGACGCAGCATGATTGCTCTCCGATTGATAAATCTTTATTAAGTTTACAATGAAATATCGTGTATGCAGAAATTGTAGTCATAGTATTGCCATTATGTGCACTTTATAAATGTTTTCCGGAAGACTTAGGTTTATGAACCGTTATAAACTTCCGCTGTAAATTGCCCCTGTCTGCAAAGCTACCCTACACTTTGCGTTATTATTAAATCATAATTTACCCTTAATTCCGGGTTTTTTATCAGCTGTAGAATAATTGCAAGGAGTAGGGAACATGTGCAGCGGAATATTAAATCGGTAGTGCAACAGCGAGAGGAACCGAAGCGATACGGAGATGGCCGAGCGTTCACCCGCACGTTGTCCGTGCGTGGATCGGATAGATTGTTACGATCCGCTCGGCCTGCTTCGCACCTTACGTAACCGCTTCACGCACTACGTAAGCACTGCAGGCGGAAGCGAAGCATGCCTATCTAAATTCCGCGGCCATCCAGGGGAAGTAAATACTATCGTAACCCGACACCCGATATCAACCTCTCCGTGTACTTCTAAGGACCCTTGCGAACATAAAACACTGCAACACAATGCATTCGATGCATCTCGGAGTGACCTGGTTTCTCTTCGAATGAGGGCATTTAGGACAAAATATGAACCTCGTTTATAGTTGCATCTTAATTCAGATCATCTGGAATACTGTTCGAGTATTATTACTGTCTTCCAGTTCCTTTTCTAACGAAAATATGCAGGAAATAATTCTTGGATTTCAAAGAGACTGGTTTCTTGGTAGCACCGTATATTCTACCATAATGTATGGGTTATAATGAATATCATAGCGATGATGGACGACTCGGAATGTTTTTTGCGCTAATAAAATCCAAGGACGAATTACCTCAGAAATAGTCCATTAGTACCGTCGTGAAACATACGAAATTATGGTAACGAATGAAATGAGGTGGTTGAATCACTGATTGCAAATGATATAGGTGAACAAGCAGGCGTAGATTGAATGGCGAGTTGGAAAACATGTTTTCCACTTTTCTGAAACGGAAGCACAGTCGATCGGCTCCTTTGCCGTACGGAAGTATATTGATAGCGTAGTCTTTCACTGGTGGATCTTTCATCATTCACGTATGAATAGGTCAGTGATACGGGTCGGGATAGTGTGCTTTATAGTAGGGAAAAATCGCACGGTTTTGCTACATTCTACTTCATAATGTATGGCACACCTTTCGCTTGCCGTTTCCCGGTTTCTGCTATTGACGTCATGATCACCAAAATGGCCGGTCCTCTCGGATGCCGAAGCGCGTGGAAGCGTGCATTATTACGGGCACGGTTTATAAATAGCTGTTGGGGATGAGGAAAAAATATATTCGTCTCTCCTCCGTGTAAAAGCCTCTCGAGATAAAACGTTTGTCCATGACACCGGACGATTATACGGCCTCTAGTTCCCCTTCCTCTTTTCACTGTACCTTCAACCCTCTCGCTTTTCTCTCTAGCTTTTAGCTTTCCCTCCTTATTTTCGTCAGAAATGAATGTCGACCTAGAGATCTTTTGCGCATTCGCGAGTGTCCGGACACTGTGTCCTCCCCTTTCTGCACGGTAATTCTCTTTTATGAGAATCGGAGGTTGCTCGGGTGTACCGAGGCGACCGGGAGTCTCAAGGTCGACATATTGATCCACATCCACCCCTAGAACCTGTTTCTGCCCTTCGTCCGATCTGTTTTTCCTCTCCTTCCTCGTATCACCAATTGATTTACTACATTTCCCGACAATGTCACCCCTTAACACAAAAGCAATGTCGACAATCTCGGTGCGATGAGTCCATCGAACACCAAACAACTTCGCGCCGCGAAAAATATTTACTGGTAAAAGTGTGCAGGCTTTCATCAACCGCCGCTTGTTTTTCCATGCAACGACCATCGTACCGGGATTATTTTTTACTTAACGCTCGAGTAACGACGAAAGTGACAGTTGGCCTATTAATTTGCGCATCCTATAACTCCTCTGTTATATTTGTTTTGTGACGATCTACCCAGTTTGGAAAATCGTAAACATTACTTATAGAAGGTGAACCCATAAATATTCATAATCGAATTCAAGTGTGAGTTCAAGAGTTTCGATACAATTTCTACTACTTTTAATTCCCCCGATTTAATTTTCCCTTCGTATCTCGACACGTTTATCAAGAGATAAAATCAATATTTTCTGATAGTATTTCAATTAATTTAATATGGTTATCATTTCTTTTAATCAAAGTGCATTCATTGGATAATTATATTGAATATTAGTTACATGAAACAGTACCATTGGATGACACCATTTAAATAGTAAAATCAAAATTCCTTACTCATCGAGGAGATGGAAAATTGCAGTAGAAAAGTATAGGTATGCCTGCACGGTGATTACGTAAATTAATACACCTACAAAGCGAATGCATAATTCACGAATGACAAACTACGTGGACACGGTTTTTATGGGTTACCATATCAGCGGTTTTACATCGGTACGATGATTGTTGTATGCGCTTGGCGATTGCCGGAGAAGCATTCTTCAGCAAAGGCGAGGGTCGCCGGTTATCTGTGTCAATTATATCTTTCGGTGCAATTGCATTCATAAGAAGTCGGCTATAATGTTATCACGTTTCCGAGAAAGTTCAAAGTTGGGCTAGATATTCAGTGTAGGTTACGAAATTTAGCAGCCACCGCTTGTTCGATATCTTTGACAATGTTTTGCAAATAATTTGCGTTTAATCAGGTCGTTTAGAGATCGGTATATCTACGTGGACCGGACAACATTATCGGTAACAGGTTGCAAAAACCTGAAAAAGGTCGTCCGATTTCAATGGTACCAGTTTGTCAACATTGAAATGATTATATTTCACGGCTGGTATCGCGGAACACGATCGAATCGTTTTGGTTGAAGTGAAAGTGTTCAAATCAGCGTGCCGCATGAGCAAACATAGAGTCACTTATTCGCGGTATCAAATCGGCCGATCGATTTCCCTCTTTCTCTTCAATCATCGGTAAACTACATCTCACTAATATAACAAAATGAGACTCTACCAATATTGAATTAATTTTCAATACGTAGTTTTTCATTAATTTGACAAAGAAACGATGGGAAATCAGGGTTTTCTTGCTGGGTATCAATCGAACCATCTCATCTGGTAGTGATTTCTACCACTTACTTTCCCTTCTCTTTACAAATATTACGAAAGTCGAATCGCTCTCGAACACGATGATACGCGACTAAACACTCCTACGATAAAACACTGGAACAGTTCTTGAGCGGTTTCATCGCTCGAGACTAATTCTATGGTAATGTGTGCAAATGATCTATTGGTGAGGTGACATGGATTTCAAGGTTATCCGACTTTCGATGGCGGGTTAATTCGCCTCTTAAATCACTTTGATTTGCATGTCCGCGATCGCTAACGATACGGTCTTCGATTTCCACAATGTCTTACTCGGCGCGTTTCTTGCACGATAGATCCATGAAAGAGGACTTATCGTGCTTTCAGTATTCGCTCATAGCAAAGTGTGCATTAAAGGGGGATCAAAACTAATAGTACACACAGCATCAGAGAGACTCGCAATTTGTACCATCTAACGGCGAAATAGAATGTCAAATAAAACAGGCCGTCCCTGTGGGCGACAGTATGAAAATGAGAATAGTAGTGTTCCGCTTCCAGGTCTCCTTCCAAGCATATATTACGGACGACAGGTGTACTTAAAAAATCTCCGTATTCGTAACGTTGTTTATTCATGCAGAGAAGTCGCGAGCCGACGGTGAACCGCGATTAATGAATGTACATATAATGATCACGTAATCCTAGGATGAATGTAACGGTAAAGATTTGCTTGGTCATCCTATTATTTGGGCACGGCCTATGTTTGTCGAAACAAAAGCAGGGGATAGTTCTCGATGCCGAGAACTTTCCGCACCTTACTCCCGATTACACTTTCTATTTTCATCCTTTCCTCCAGTAAACCGCTACGTTCACCCGCCATTCGTGCGTCACACGGTAAATAGTCACTGATGCGCGAATGTTTATACGTAAAGGGGACTTGGTGGATCATCTATGGCTGCAGAAGTGGTCGTTCGTTTTCGACCACGTGCACGACGTCTCGAGTATCCTCTAAGTCCACAGTAACGGTAATACACACAGCATCTTACGAACCCGACCTGTTCGGCACACGCGAAAATAATCACGCGTTACTTGCGTCCATGACCCAAAACTGTCGGTCCCTTGTCAGTTCTGATACTCGAGCGAAAGATGAGACACCCTACTAGTCCCGGCACCTCGCCATACTCTCTTGTATTACAAGTTAAATTAGACAACGGCCAATTAGTAACACCAGTATCGGCCGTGTTGTTTAGACGTGGCTGCAACCTGCTCACACGTGTTGTTGGCAGTACATTGTTGGTCTTTCCCAGATTCCTTTAAATATGTCACTTACAAATAGATCTCGGTGTCGGTTACAATTTCCATGGAACCGTGCAATGTTCCTCGTCTATTTTACCTTTACTCTTTGGATGTCCTGATTTGTTATATTTTTTAATGAAATTAATTAATGCTGTTCTATAAGTCTGATAGATAAATAAGTGATAGAAAAATGTGCTCAGAAATGTGATTGTAAGATGTGTTGAATGGAAACTTACTCGTTAATAGTTTTACAATAATTTCATGAGTTACTCGCGAGTGGAATAAAAAATGAGGCTAATATTGTAGCAAAGGATTAGATGGATTAGCAATTGGACGTGCAGCGTGTCGAGAATTTCATCTGCATAATTTTTAACTCTCCCGTGACACAAATAACTGCACAATGACTCTCACGGTAGAAGCTTTTTTTTCGCGAATCGAGACAGTGATTAATTTTGCCTGCTGAAAGAATATGTTTTCTGTTATTTCCTTCTGCTTCCGATTTGAATAAGTATACGTAAACATTGATGACTCCATTTCTTGGATCAATTTGCAATTCATATGTCTATCGGTTTCTAATGCGTTGCTTAAGAAATGCGAGTCATCGATTAGAATTACAAAGCGCGCGTTGATATGTGGGTTTTTATACGCCGAGAGTGGACTTTTACAAATATATCCGTCGCCTCGTCAAAGCCGGCTTCTTTTTCGCCATTCGATTCAATTGGGACTTATTAAAGAGATCAATCAGTCTCCAGTACCAACTGGAAATTACGTTTTCTCGTTTCTGACGTCATCCTCCGGTATACTCCGGCTGGGGATAGTAGAAGTTAAAAAGCGAGGCAAACCCGTGGCAACGTTCCTGGAAGTGGTCGGTTCGTTCAGTGACATTCTCCTGCTTCTAATTAGAAGAATCTACGAAGGAAGATGGAAAAGGATCGCGTAGTAGATCCGATTGACCCACCAGATACATCTGCCTTCTGAACCAATCAATTTCTTTCCGTCTTAACGCGTCTACTCGGCCTTTATCTCTTTGCGTATTCTTTCGTGCCGCCATTCCGCGCGAATTAACGAAAATTACAGGAACTCGGCAATCTTGTAGCCGTTTCGTTGTACGAGCCTCGTATTACGATAATAATCGAAAGGATCGGATAACGAAATGTCTATCGTGCTTGTGTCGTTTCCTCATACACGATCTTCCCGAAGACGCATAATATTCAAGAATAATAAATACATTAGAAATATGATTATTCGGTGTAATTAATACGCCGAAAATGTAACTTGATTTTATACCCGGCAATATCGGCAAGTTTGCACTTTCGCGATCGTGCCGGACGTAGCGCCATGACCAAGTAGATATATACTTATTTCAGCCAGCCAAGCACATTCCTGGCGAGGTGCCTGCTAAAAAGTGCAAATACTGTATCGGGCGTGCAGCGGATAGATCAAAGTAATTTCAAATCCGATTCTCGGACAGTTGCAACACCTCGGAAAATTTTATTGCGGCCAACAGAGCTTTCCATTAAGATGTTTATTTACCCTGCACGTCACAAGGGAGTCCGACGGTAGGCAACAGTTTACATCCTCTAAACGCAAAATACATATTTTTGCTCAGTTTGTTATATTGCATACGATCGTGATAATCTTTCTCTTGAACCGTAAATATGTAATTTTCTTTGTCATCGTTTGAATATTTTTCTCATTTGCCCGAGGTCACGAGAGAAATAATATTTCTCTTTGCATGGAGAGTATACGAAAGAGAACTCCACGCGGAGAAAGAGACAGCTGATTAGTCTTACGTAAAGATATTCAAATTAAAAATTGTCAGCGCGCCGTTAGTTACAGCTGACTTGTGCTTGATTGGACGTAGCGAGTCGTAAATGCGATATCGCACAGACAAACACGCACAATGATTACTGTGGCTCCGCGTGTTTCTGCATACTGTTAACTTAGTTTCCATGCCTGACTACTGCCAGTTAAGCTACGCCGTCGATCGTTGATTTGATTTTATTCACCATGCTAAAAGCAGCCATAGAAAAAAGGAATAGTCTATTCCTGTCCCTATTTCTCCTTATAACCCTCTTGCCCTCTCCCTACTATCCCGGACATTGACCCAAAGTTCATCACGCTGGTTTCAGGTCACTACATTCATAGACAGAACAGTTTCCTCTCTTTCACAGCGACAAGCCACTATTTTCCTCTCTCCTCCTTCCGGGTTTCTGGCCTATCCTTTCCTCTTTGGAGGCCTCACCAGCCCTCGAGGCGACGTGTCATCGTGACAAGACAATGCTCTGGAGATCGGCCAAGTCGCTTCTATAGACTCCACTCTTCTCGTCTCTTTCGTGCGGCAGCCCACCTATCCGTAGACTAAAATTCCCCACCGGCTTTCGTCAATCGGACCTGCCGCCGTTCGTGTCTTCCGACACACGCACGTCATGTATCTTCTGCTTTTTAAAATTACCCGATGCCGCATCGACCATCCACGATGCTCTATCGTGGCTCGTGACGGTCGTCGATCCACGATACAAAAGTGAACATCTGCTTCGTAGACACACGTGTGCCAAGTCAACCGGATCGTGGCAAAACGTTGTCGCTGCTTTCCCTTGGCGGGACAACATCCTCGGACCTCGATATGGACATCGGTGTCTCGTTGTCTGCCATGATACCTATACTACTAATCGTTTCTCGCGCAGCATAGCACGGCAGATTTTACATAAGATTCCCTTCTTTTCCTGTTCCTTCTAACTCCCCTTTCGTTATCGTTTTACGGACGTCTTCCCGTAGATTGCAGCGAGAGCCGGAAACGTTCGATCACTTTCTACGAGCGGATCGTGTCCTATGTATCCGGTGTGGTCAACGATGACTAGAAACTGGGTTGCTTGGACGACGATTGTAAATGAGATAGAAGGTACTCTCGATTCTTGGCGTTGTCATTGTTGGTTGTTCGAAAGGAATCTTTTTCGTTCGAATCTCTCGTGTCATTCTTCGCCACGCGTTGTCCCCCCCCCCATAAATTCTTCTATCTGCAAAGCCTCACGGTGACCGTAAGGATAGGTTTACTTTCATTGATCTTATCCGAAACTCATGCGGGACAGGGGGATCGGCAACTTTCTATCGCGGATAATGTTTCTATTATCGTTTTCTCATCGGCTCGTGCAATTTATAGCGACACCGTTTTCCCGATCAAGCTAGGATGTATGGTTGCATTGTGTACGTTAATGCAGTCACGTAGAATTGCATTAAGAGGAGCCGTGTGAACGGAAGCGCGATCGGAAGTGAGATATTACATTAATATGTTATAACCAGCAGTGGGAATAAAATTGGGTCAAGGGTGTTGTTATTAGATTTTACGGGACCTTGCGGAAAGAAATTTCATTTCAGTTGATTACCGGAGGAAAAACTGCATTTCACCAAAGCGAATCTCTCTAACACGCTTATCTTCTCGATCGTACCTGATAAAATCACCGAGGATAATTAACTTTTCCACGGGGCACAACTTTCATTAGCCATAAGTTTTCAGCGCGCTATCTAATAGATTTACTCGGTAGAAATTCCTTAAATTAATATTTATCAACAGTTTCGATCAAATCGATCGAAAATTTATAAGGTGAAGAGACATAGCGCGCGATACAAGTGAGCGTAAGGTATTCTTGAATTCCGCAGTTGTATTATCCAATTTCGCTGACGACCAAGAAGAAACGGCACGAATTAAACGGTCAAGTTGCCAATGACACCACGACCGATTTCTCTTTGCTGCGTCTGGCGAATCGTCGCCATTCCTTTTCTTCTACCGATCTCATATTATTTCGTGCCATGCGGAAACCTTATGTTTCTTTCTCGATAAATTGCGTATTGTTCGTGCACACGGCCTTCCAACAGTCAGCCTATTATTTTCCACTTCAACGTCGCCGAATAAGTAACAGCCAGATTGCAAAGTCTGGTTGAGTGTTTGTCGAGTAATCCGTGAATTCGTATATTCATCTTTTATTCTTCTCGTAATATCGCGTATTTTTATTCTCTCGGAACCGCTCGACGTAAACAAGTATCAAAGAAAGTTTGATATTCGAGGAATGGGGGGACGTGCTATGTAATCCGCGACGATCATTCATCCTGTTTTTTACAGGAAAGTCAATCTGTCCATGGTGTCTTTTTACATTTTTTCCGCACCATGCGATATTTATTGTATCCAGTTTCGTTATACAATTGTCACTTATGTCGAGCCAATTTATCTCCCCTTCATACTTGCATATCAATTAACATTGAATAGAAACGGATATTCTCTTGTTTTTATTTTCATATATTCCGTGACCCAGATTTTAAGTGTCATTCATTTTTTATGCAAAATAATATTCGCAACGTATAGGAGATAGACAAATTAGTTTCGCTCGTGCGCACAATCGATCGCCGAAGAGAAGGAAGAAGGTTAGTCTACCAAGTGAATTCTGGGCCTGTTATCCTTGATCCTGGTCCCAGCGTAGAATGCGCGCGAGGAAACACGCGGAGGAACGAGGCCAGCGAATGGAAAGGATCATAGGAGTTAGAGGAAGGGAGTAGAGCTAATACGTTTTCCCATTGGCCGTCGGGCATCGGCCGACTCGGTAGACCCGGTGTCGCCCGCGGTTTACGTTAACGTTACATCACAATGTTGTTCCCCCGATAAAGTGGGCGCGTGTTCATACAGCTGTCGGCTGATTATGTATTAGGTCAAGTCATACGAGACTGACTGAAACTAGTATCCTACATTACATACGCGCATATGTATGTATGTACACAAGTCCCTAGCGAGTTATGCATATACTCGCCACGAAACAAGTATGGCTCTCGAATTGCGCAGGCCTTGAATGGTGACTGGCTTTATCGCAAAGATCACCGCCGCTCGTTACCGTGACACTCGATTTCGCATTGGCTCGGACTACAACGTATATCGTTATGAAGCATTTAATTTGCAGGAACATTGTAAAGCAACAATGTATTAACTATACTCTAATGCGTTTATTGTTCCGTATGCAACATTTTTATTCATCCCTTTCGATTACGTCACCTGGGTCTTGCTATTCCCTATACACGCTTACCGTTTACTCGGCTTCCTGACATTTTATTTACATCGTCGGACGTGTAAGATGCAAGGTCGATGAGGTAAAAGTGGATCATTCTCTTTTACTTTCCCGGAGCATCACTGATTTTTTTTTATCTTCTTATAGAAACCGTGACGCTCGAACGGGCTTATTCTAACGGCTGATCGAGTAAAGAAATTCTTTAGTATAAAAGATTGTGATTCATACTTACGTCGGGAATAAAAGTAGAGTAATGCTTTCGCAAGAGCTTTAACGAGATTGCTCGGCCAGCCGGCCGGCTCCCGGTGTTAAAACTTGGTTGAAACTTGGTTTTTTAACGGAATAATTGGAAAGATTTCCGGGGTCGTATATTTAGTAACGCGGCGCTGTTTTCATAGCGTGTTTACCGGAAGAACGTTCTTGGATATTCGGAGTGCGATTTATGGGTCGACCTTGCGCCAAGTGGACCGAGATATCGAAGCTTACCGAAAATGCGTCACGGTGAACGGTATATTTCCACGGTGCTACTTGATATCGCTTTAATCACTGATAGAAATCCTGCAAACGATGGAAATCGAAAACTTTCCGTATTCGAGACTGCGCTCACCTTAAAAATGTCCGACTATCGGTGTGTTTTTAAACCGCATTATTTTCGAGATATTTTGGCGAATTTGAATATAGATTCTGAAAGCGAAGTGGTAATAATAAATACAACCAGGTCAAGGTTCAATCCAAACCCCTTCTTGTCAAAACAATTCCTACGTTTTCTTGTCACGATTCGTTACAGATTTCTCGAAAGCTATGGATATATTTATCGAGCTTATACGTAAATAAATTTACGTATAAATCCACGCAATAAATTTGTCTGACCATAAAGATCGCTTTAAGTGTTCAGAAATAAATGTTTAAGGGAAGTTCAAGCTACGTGAAGTATTTACGAAGTCGTGGATTGTCATGCTTCATAAATCGCGAATTTACTTGAATATTAAGATACTCATTACTTCGAGGAGATGCAAGATATATGTTCTCCGCGTAATTGTTGTTTATTAATATTGATATCCTTCAGTGTAGATAACACTTTGGTGAAATATAAAACCGTGGCGAGAATTTTTAGAGTTAGACCTATGCCGCGATTTCGATATCGCTGCCCTCCGGTCAGAGTAAACAGCGAGTCGATTTTTAAAATCAAAGTCAAAGCTTACGGTTGAATCTTGTTATCGCTCCACCGATAACGCCATTATGGACACAACTTGATTCGCTCCGTAAACGTGAAAGTTTCCCTCGAACTTGTAGGAGCTTCTTTATTCCCATTCACGGAAACGATTGGCAGCCTCTTCCCGATATAATAGAATCATTGAGAAACATTCAATAAAAGTATCGCGCTACAGGAAATTACATATTTCACCGCGACGATTAAGTATCTATTGACGAAGCACGTAAGCTCCAGAAAAATATGTCTTCTCGGAAACAACATGTTATGTCGGCTTTAATAACACTCAGGAATTATAGACTTTTCCCGTATCCCGGTAGAAAATGTCTTCGTGAAAGAGGAAACTCAACAACAAGATTCTATCCGCTTACCTCGAACTGCAATTTTATGCAGCGCAAGAACTTTTACGTAATACCTTAACACTACGAGAACGATCGGTGATATCAATCAATCACTATCCGTACTAAGTAGACAATATTTTCGATCCGATTATTTTCCTTGGCTTATCACGAGAAAGACAATCATGCGTCAGTGGAAGGTAAAATTAGGCACTCGAAGTATCAAGGAGTAAAAATAACGATTTATCTCGGTGTCGAGGAAGCTCGTCATTAAGTCGACGTTATTAATCATGTAGTATCGACATTATCACCACTGATATCAGTTGACAATGTTCGATGATATTCTCACGAAATATTCCCGAGTAGTATTATAATAACTTCTTGATGTTCCGTTTCCTCACGCGTTGCCACCAGTAGATTTACCTTACGTAAGTCGCGTGTGGTGATATAGCGAGCAGCAACGTGCCGCATGTCGGAATTGCATGTGCAAGATGCAATTCGAGAGAACACGACGCTTATCGCTTTATTGGTCTCTCTTTATTTCATCTACGACCCCGTTGACAGCTGGTCTTACGATACGAAGATAGAACTCGAGTTGCTCCGATAGAACTCTCCGTGGCTTCTTCTCTGCAATGAAAGATCTCGCGGATTTGCAGACGACGTTAAATGCTTCTTCTTGTAGTCGGAATTCATTGGTGCCTACTTTAGATCGTGCTGTAACACGGAACACCAATTGAAACGGAGTCCAACGGTTAGACGAACTGGTAGTCGAATTGGTGTTAATATCGTTACGCGTGGCTGCCAATTTAAATATCCACCGAGACGTATCTAGGAGTATGCTTCTTATAAAGATGGGTGTTAAAGATATCTGGAGTGTACGACGGTGATTCGTGTCAAGATAAAATGTGTATATGCAGGAAATAGATCGTGTAATGTTGGCTGCTTGGCAGAAGGCACGCGTTTACTTTGTACGGGGGAGAGGAGAATTACATGAAAGGCCTTAATATATAATATAATGTTTGTTATACAGCATATATGAAGATTAATATAATATAATGTGTATGATACAATTAAATTATATTAATATATTAATGTTAATATTACTATGTTAATGTTACGTAATACAATATATATTATAAGTAATTTTGTAATAATCGAAATTCCATGCGACTGTTACGTCACGCGTGCCTTCTCACCAGAACTTAACGGTATATACTATATATATTTCTGTAATGTCGATGTTCTGAGATACTCGACATTTCTATAATTTCTATAATCCCAAGCATCTTGGAAATCGATTTGCACAAAACTAATACCCGGGAAGTAATTTTCGTGGGTGTCAGTTGGTAAGCTCCTTTGAGGAAGATAAACTGCGAGGTTGGATGCTGATGGTTTGTTAAAATAGTTTCGGCCGAATGTGCGGTTGCTCGGAAATATCTTGGACCAAAATAAACCTTTGCCGAAAAGGCCGTGCGATATTTATATAATTACTTGGTTTGACTTTGCGAACAATATCGCGCGGTGCGATCTACAATGCGCGAATATTCGCGATGTCTATTTTCGCGGAAGCCCACTGATATTCGTAAACAGTTCGCTATTCTCGCGTTTCTCGCGAAACGATTATTATCTCGTAGTAATCAGTAGCGTATCACTGATAATTATGATAAATTAGCAGGGGAAGGAAATTTTTCCTTCCAAGTGTAACTCCAAAACTCGGTTTAATATTTAATATTTATCTATCAAGTGCATAGAAAAAGTCTCTCGTCGATCACGACTATAAGTACAACATTGATAAATCTTTTTAATTTTCCTCATATAACGCGTCAAGAATCTTCCACAAGAAACATGATCGAACGGAACATTAAAAACAAGCTCTCACATGACCAGCCAAAAGGTCGATTTAACGATCGCAAATTAATTATTAGATAACATCGGCGGCAACAGACATCGTGGCACCGTGCTTGAAAACAAAAAAAAACCTTATCAGCCGATATCTCACTTTACTCTCGGATACGTATTATCATGCAGAACTAAATGAGTGGATGTCATTGAAAAAGAATTCACCGATAAAACGCCGGCTTTCTATCCCACGAAAATACAAATGCGTAGAAGCTGTGTTTTGGTTTCGAAGCTGCATACATTTGGTTTCATTATCATTAATAATACACCGGCTCGTTTGTGTACCATTGTTCGCCATTAACTTCGCCTTCCAACCACGGGATCTCCGATAATTATAATCATTCCACTCCCTCGTTCGCCGGTCGTTCTCTTAATCTCATTGGCTGTCACGTGAGTCGAAGTGCTATTTGTCTTTAATTACACGGTGATCGGTCGATTATAAAAATCCTGTAATCTTGCCTGATACACGACGACTTACACGCGTCATGCCGATTGAAGACGTGCTATAGGTACAGTTCACGATTACCTCACGTGAAACAGTTGTGAATCGGCTGATATTACATCAATGCATGCACATCGATGCACTTTTCTATGTAGATGCACCTTGGATAATTCCGACGTAGATACGGGATAGACTTTATCTTCGAAGTAATATCGTGTTCTCTCGAGTGTGAGTAGTGTGGCAGTGCATTTTTTCAAATATATTACATCGCGATTTCTCGCCGGATTATTCATGTAAGAGGGTGATGTGTAACTTAGATATACGTGAGTGTATTAATTGAAATGTAACTAATATTAATGGGTGGATTAATTACAGCATAAGGGAATAAGGTATAACTTATTGTTAGATGTACTTGAGTATATGCATTAACTAAAATGAAGAAGAATTAAAATATAAACATTAAAATATAACGAAAGATAATGGTACATCTTGAATATACCAAAGCGTATCAATTCAAACATAACAGAAATTCACAAAAATTATTGAAACGTAACTAGAAATAATGGATGGATGAACTAAACCATAAAAGAGTAAGATATAAGTTAAATGTACGTAAGAAGACATTATATTCGAACAGAATCCTGTCTTCTTAAGTAAGAGTATGACATAAGATTTTTTATAAGTATATAATAATATTACACCACGCTCTGTTATATATTATTGTTACATGCGAGTAAGATGTAACCAAAAGGTTACACATAACCAGTAATCGGGTAAGCTAACATCTACGCCAGTGCGGTTTTTAGCCTTGACATTGTCCTGCGTTACCTTGCGCTTACGTAATCCACTGCCAACGGACCAACTGCCGCGTGCTAATGCAGTACACGCCTAATGTGGTTGCTTGAGTGGCCACTTGCTACGTATGTACTATATGATCATGTGTATACACGCACTTCTCTAATTACGACAGCCAATTAGTATCAGTCACTTTGTACGAATCATTCTTCGTGGTCTTCGTTCCTCGAGATTAATACTCCGCGGACGTAACGATTTACTCTACTCACTTTTTTCTCTGTCATCGGCAACCGGCAGGGCTGCCATTACGAGTTGTATTCAGTTTTAAATATTCATAATTTATTAACTCTGCGACACAGGATTTTAAAAGAAAGAAAGACTTCAGTTGCGCAGACATTTTTTTATTTAAAAATATACAACAAAGTAGGTTTGTTTTATATCTGAAATTTAATGATCAATTATGACATAAATCGATAAGGTGGGATAAAAAACATCCCACTGTGCAGATATAAGTACTAAAGAGATGGGAGACTTTTTATCCTACTATGCCCCAAATAGTCGAACCCTCTATATACTCAAGAATAAAATACTCTAAATCGTATAACATAGAATTACGAAGGATCGTAACAGTTAGGAGCTTTAAGAAATCGTGCTGAGAATGGGGGTTAGGAAGGAATCTTTGAGGACTTTGGGAAGAAACGAGAAAGTAGAGGAAAAGGGAAAGAGATTGAGGGATATGGGGAAAGAAATGAAGGTTTTACTGGGTAGATTTTCGGTGGTCTTTAAGTGGCAGTCCATATTTGGGATTATATATCAAGTAGGGATGGTTCGCAGTGGTTATCCAACTCTATCCACCGCATCATTGAAAGCAAGTGATTCGAAAATTTCATTTGCAATTAATGCAAACTCACTGAACTCTGGCACTGAGTTATGTGGCGAGACTTTAATTAGACAATAAGGAATAATAGGGAATAATTCATGATACGGTGTGATTTTACTTTCAGATAATAGATAGCAATGACTCTATTCTGATTCAGTGGTTTTGCTAGTTTCATCGACTTACAAGCTTTATCATATTGTGATTTTATTTCGACATAGTAAGCATTCATTTATTGGTATTCAGTTATCGCGAGGAAGAAGAATGTCGGGTGTTGGAAGCACTTCCGTGGTATTCCAATATTGCAATGCAGTCGAGCGTTGCGCAAAGTAAATATATGGAATAAACGCCGGTATAATCGAGTTTATCCGGTAACTGCAACGAACATCGCCGTTACTCTCTTATCCCCGGTAAATAAAGCCGAGCGAACAGACTATTTGCACGGATAGAGAGGTGCATAGACACTGATAAATACATTTTGATAACGGTGGACGTACTTCAACATTGTGCCTGGCTAGACTACCATTTAGCTGGTTTTTATTCCTTTAGTCGTCAGGGTCGGAGCATACTAATAAAAGAATAAATTGAAACGTGTACTCTATTTCGAGAGGATGCCATATCGCGTATACATCTTACGCGGATCTTAAGTGGATTCATAGTCGTGTATAAATTATTATTTGTACCCAAGTTCAAACACGTACTGGGTCATCCTCATTCATGCGTCATTGCTCCAGGGTTAAATGGTCCAAGGAAGTAACAGTGATTAAATCACTTTCAGTTTTTATCATTCTCCAGCTCGTCACCTCGTTGAATTAAAGTTTACTATGCTACTAGAATTAATATACTTATATACGTGACACACGGTGGTGCAAAACAAAAACAAAAACATTGGCGGACTATGCCGTCGGTAGCCCTTGCCGAAAATCTTCCACGATTCTCTCTACTATCAATTAACCCATTCTACTTCGGCTAGGGAAATAGAACTGGATCGTGCGGACGCAACTAGATCGCAGGGTAAGCGTTCGAAGATTACATCGTTGATTCCCTTTTACGCAAATTTACTGGAAATAATCATTCGGTGTATGCATTGACCTGTTCCACTTCGCCGAGTGAAGCGGGGCAGGAATTAAGAGGATATAAAGAAGTGGCCGAGTACTCGCAAAGTGCGCGTACACGTTTGAACGAACAAAGAAAAAACTATTCTTATCCGGCGTGTTATGGTAGTAACCCCCGCGCACTGATGGTATATGCTACTCGTGCTCCCTTCGTATTTAGGTCGCAAGCTGTATACTTTCGTCGCCCTGTGCTCAAGTGTACGTTGTTGGATATGAGCCTTGTTCCAAATTTAGTGCCGGTGCTCGGTCTCGAAAGACTTCCACCCCCCCAGCGAAGGTTCGCTGGCGTTCGTAAAAGATTCAGAGACCGAGAACTCATCGTTGACTTTCATCCTCGTGATTATATCTTCATTCATCTTACGAAGGACTCCAGGTGATATTGAAGCATATAAATTCAAGATTTTATTTCCTGGATCGAAGGTCGAATACAGGTACGAAGATAGGTAAAACAACGGACTCGGCCACCCACGTGTCGACCCACACACTGTCTCCGCGTAATTTTAACACACACGTTGGCGGACAAATCTCCTCTGCCGAATTATTCGCGGTCATAAGTTGTAAATTAACCTTAACGTAGAAGCAGCCGTAGGATTTATCGCGATGATAAATTTCATGGTTGAAGTAAACTTAGATTCGATCGATCCTCTTATCTGGTCATTACGGCCAATCTAAATTACCTATCTTAGAACAGGAAGCCTCGCTTTATACCATTGAATTCTCCTCTTTTTACTCTCCTATTCGGGAAGCCTTCCAGCAGATATCTCGCCACGATAATAACGTTTTCTACGTCAATAATATCCTTCCTAAAAATTGAATGAAACGCAATAATCCTGCCGGAAGGATATAAATCATCTCGCTGAGAGATTCTTGTTTAAAATCGTAGAAGCAGGTGTACTCGAGCGAGAATAACGAATGTAGGGAAGGGAGCAAAGGTATTCGTTACAGTCGACTAACTCGACACACGAACTTGTTTCGTCGGTCGATTCTATTCTACAAGCCGTGAAGTCCGAAGAATACGGATCGACCGGCGTCGCGAATGCAAAAGTGGGGGAGGTAATCGAACTTAGAACTGGGTCGCATTCGTTCGATCAGCACGAATTATCCTACTCTATCCGACTCTCGTAGCTAATGGATTTTCGTTTTTCTTGCATTTATTATACGCGCTCTTGCTGAATCGAGTTTTATCCGGATCGACTGTCTGCCCGAGATAAGCTTTCCAGGCGAAAAGCTTAAGTTCATCCATCATGATCCTTCGCGAGATTCACGTTCCTCGGAACAGTCTTACGTTAAGTTGAACGAAAATTATTTTTATCCTTATCTTTCATTGAAGTGGCCATAAATAATTCTTTAATGAGGATCAGATATGGAAAGTATAAATTAAAAATAGTCTTAGCCATGATAATACCACTCGAAGGGGATCCAAGGAGTTACCTAAAAATTGTTTCGTGCCTTATCGGACACTCACGCACAGGTAGAGGGGACCAAGCAAAATAACTTGTTGTTTCAAAGACGTATAAAATTAGCTCTGTGATCTCAGCGATAATTTCCTGCGTTAAGCTCTGACTCGTAGCTTTGAGTGAATGGCGGGTGGAATGATTCCCGCGAAACGCGGCAAATGAAGTATATCGTGGGGTTCTCGGTCTGCTTGGCGTGCACCTAATCCACTTAGCCGGTTCGTTCGATACGTAGAACCGAGCCTCGCGAACCCTTCCGAACGTATTCCAGCTAACTCTGGCAATTATCACCGCCGTTAATTTTATTGCGTGTTTTTCCCGCTGAAACGGCACTCCGTAGCTCGCCAGAATTGCATTTCGTACGAACAATACGAATGTTGTTGTTTGTCGTAAGGAGAATAAAGAATAACGAAGATCAGTGGTTTACTTAAAGACACTTTTATTAAAGCAAATAACAGATAGTCCAGTACATAGATAATTTAAATTCCACGAATAAAAGTATCAGTGGTTATTAAACTATAATGAATAACAATAGATAAATTAAACAAAGCGTAAAAAACGATTGGTGTGAATACACCAGTGGTTTTTAAATTACTCAAAATTCTCTCGATTAAATAGAACCCGAGAAAACAAGCAGGTTTTTGCGCATCCTGTTTGATCCGCACACCGGGGGTTTTTTTATTTGACTTTAATACTCACTTGCACTTTCGATCATTCATACACGGTGCACGTGCAAAAAAAGGCGCACTATAACACGTCCTGCCAATACAACATTTAATCCTCCGCTTCAAGATGTCACGCAGAATTCACGATCACCGTAGGAGTCAGTTGTTAAGGTTCCCCGTAGCTCAGACGATGGAGTATTAATAGGGAAGTTGTACGTTTAATTAGAGACTAATTGGAAAGCAGACTGCTCGCAATTTACCGTTTATCCACTACGAGAGCGATGCGTCGGTTAACAGGAGGTAGTTTTCGTCTCTCTTTCCTTCGGGGTTTTTTTCATTGGCGTGCACTCGTGCTCTAGTTACCGAGCACTCGATTCCGGTGCAGTCGACGTGAATAGTTATACGGGGTCAAACGGTCGTTCGGGCAATCGTCGTTTTGCCCTCGAGATTTAGGTCAAACTACGCCCAGGGGCAAAAACCCCCTCTCCTCTTCGTAGAACGAAGTATTCATCGAAGAAGTGATTTACCAGGATTTACCTTGTCTCTTTATCGGCCATTCTAGATGATGCAATTATCCAGCGCTTTTTAATAAACCAGAAGGCTACGTTAATAACGCCTGGAGGATGGAGAAAGTGACTTTGCTTAAAGTCACTCGGCGTGTACAAACTATACTTGTATGCAAAGGATACCGGTATTGTAACGAGGTTACAAGTCCGTCTCGGAATTTAGCCGGTGGCTAGAGTGACGTTAAACTCTGGCCGAGCCGACTAAAAAACTCGGAAATTCATTCCCGTGTATCACGCCGAGACAATTAAGGATCATGCTCTTATCATAATTCCATGTTGTTCGTTCGTTGCGCAAACCCACGTGAATATTTGCCGAGGGCATTGGCACACCGTCTGTCTGCAAATATACATATAGATAATGCTTGAGTAATTCCATTTTTCCCGATTTTTTATGCCATTACGGGGGTGTAGTTGCCACTGATGTTTGCCGTATAAACGGTGAAATTTAATTGCTACGATTTCGAGACTACGTTCAGATGTTCGAATATGCACGATATTACGTCAAAGTAAGTATGTACAATAAAACAAGCAATATAAATGAATTCTAACGTCAGTGGTTGCTCGTAAAGTTTAATATGTTGTCGTTATTTCAATGTTCGGAGAAATATGTATTACGTTTAATTATGCATTACGTCAGCTGATCGGTGTACGTTATAAAACCGTGTACAGCCTTACTTTGTTCGTTTTAATGGTGCTTGCCATTCCTTCCTCGAAGGAATCAATGCGTTTATCTCTATTACGGCTAAACAGTTGAAAGTTTCGCGCGGGTATAATTTCGCTTCTAGTGCGACCGGTTGTCGATCACAAGAGTCTTTCGTAAGAAACACCTGCGTCTCATTATCCCTCGTCTACCTTGGCTTTCCCTGGCAATAAAGCGATTTGCTTTTGCCCCCCACGCGAAATAATCTCGCTCTCTTCTAACGTCGTGAATGAAGGAAAGTAACGATACGGCTTTATACGTGAATCGGATACTTCGTAATCGTCGGGGATACAATAAAGTTTCACGTACAATGGCTCTACTATTTACTCTTCTCAATGCTTATTTAATAGTATAATCCGACTAGATCTGTTTACTTGATCTACGAAAGAGACTCGAGAAACGAATCAGATATGAGTATTTTCTTTGTTGAATTTTTCTCGCGGAATGTCGGCGAGCGTAAAGAAATCTCTATGGAATAAACAGTTTTCCATTTTCTGGTAAATCTTGGCGGGTGTGGCTGGAAATAGCAACGGAAACGGCGGACGCAGTTTATGTCGGATACTTCGACTCCTCGACACACTCGACAATGTAGTATATAGTATATATATATGTATATATATATCCCCAAATAGATTTCGAATCCCGAGAAGGAAGCCGGGATGTACATGCGCGGATTCGTGGTTAACACCCGAAATAATAATGCGCAATTTCGTTTCGCCGTTAGTAGTTTAAATCACACACAGTTTGGGGATCAAAAATATTTGTCCTCGATCCGACGATAAACAGACGATAAAAAAGACGATCGTCCGCGAGGTGGATTATATTCTTGTTTGTATCGGAACATTTTCAAAACACCGATACAATTCGGCTGACACACCTTGGCGGAGGAAACCAACGAGACCTCCGCGACCTTTTCTTGGGACGTTCTTCGTGTGCGAGTATATTCGACACGTAAAGTTAGAGAGGAGATTCACACATACGAATGTCCTAACATTTTTTCGCGGTATTATTGTGTTTCAGTGGTTTACTGCGACTATACCGCCTCCGGAAGGTCACTGCAATTTCTCGAGGACTATATCGCGAAAGAAGTTCTACCATGTTTGGGAGATACCCGAGCGTCTACGTCCATCTGCAGCCTCCAGTCCTCTATCTTCAGGTAAGTAATAAAGAATGTACTCCCGAGGCCTCCGTTTTTCTTTCCCATACACCACGCTGGACCATCAAACGATGCCGATAACAATCGAGGTCACAGAAACCTACGCGTATCTGTGTCTGTAAACTGCATGGCCACCGGGTATATATTTAATACTTTTTCCCGATGAACTTTAAAGCCCACCAGAGATAATTGTTGCAAGAATGTCACGGTGAAACATAATAATATATTACAACTTCCCTGAAACGATAATTTTAATTGACAAGAATGTGGAATAGTCAAGAACATGAATTTGATAATTGTGATCCGTGATAATAATCTTTAAATATAATTCTCCTATTCGGGATAGTGATTAGAAAGTACAGATAACAAGTTAATTATGCATTGTTAATTACAGGCCTCTTACGCGTACATAAAATTAGCATCGATATTAAATAATGTGTTAATCGACTTCCAATTTCCGCAGAAAAACACGGCGACCTTTTATAATCGTATTATACTTGATTATCATATTCCCTTTAATTGGTAGAACATTTGATATATCGTTTCTCTAATTACATCCGGTCTGGAATTCATGCATTATTCCCTCGATAAGCCAACGATATTACAAATTTGCGTTTAATTACGATTACATTGAATTGTGATATTCAATTCGCGCGAAACGTTATCCCCGTGGAAAGTATACTCGTTACCTCGGAATCCTGGGTTCCGTCGCGCAGGGGTGGTTCCTCTTATCGTCCCGCACCCTGGCGCTGATGTCCCAGATCAATATCCACCCTCGAACCCCGAGCACTCACTGGGTGACCAAACAATCGCCAAAGCCAATCACGATGATGTGTAACTCTCGGCATCGCGTGACTTTTGAATCATCAGCCCCCGTTTACATTCTTTGTCCACGGTATTAGTTTGATTTGTTTCACCGAGCCATTTCATTTTCACTCTTGAATCATATACCGCATGGTCATTTATGGCTTGCGATGTGAATATGATATTAATATGGCTTATCGTTTGATATGAATATCGTACACGTATGCGATATGCATAGTACAGTCATACGACTTATAACACCTCGACTTATGCACTTTGGATCTGGAAAGAGGTCACTCGACTGCTCTAACGATAAGTGTAAGAAAATAGGACGTCAAACCTACGTCATCCGTGACTTCTTTCCAGGCGCCAACGGTATGTCTTTTTTGCACTTATGGAGACTTTTTGACATTCATCCTCAGTTATTCCAAAATCTCAGATTGTCAGTGTAAAGGAACACTTTTGTACTAATATTGAGGTCAATGTCGGGAGAAAAAATATTGGAACTCCATATAACTGAGAACTTCTAGATATACCGATAAGTATAGATGTAATTGCAATTTTGATACCATTAAGTTCTTTATTCATGTAAAACGTTTATGTCTTCCCATTTGGGAACCCTTTTAACTCCTGATGGCATTCCTTGTGGAACGTCTTATAGAACTTTTTATGGAACACCTTATGCGACAAAATTTGACATAATTCCCGGTTATGACTGTACATATTTCATATCTTGCGAATGATTATTATTTCGAAGGAAATGTTAAGGAGTTGCTGTACGTAGTACTGGCTGGTGACTAAATGGACATAGACTTGATAGATACAAATTGTTACAGACATGAGGCAAGGGACATTGTTAGACACGCTGTTGGTGCTGGTGAACAAGATGCAGTCTTGTTCGCTGGTCAAGGCACAGCCGGTGCCCTTCGCACACTTTTGCGACATCTCGATCTCTCAAAATCCACCGTGGTCTTCGTTGGACCGTTCGAGCATCATGCCAATTTACGACCTTGGCGCGAACACGGTGTCAGGGTAAGAATTAGCGCAAAGATATCAAAATAATTCACTGGATTTGATTACTTGTTTCTCAACGAGTACCCATTTCTTGATACTCCTCGGTATAATAATTAACTCCATTTATATCATGACTTAATTTACATCGCATACAATTGCGTCCCTCGAGTTTTCTTCGTTATGGAACACTTTACAAATCGCAATTTATTTGCGGAATATTCATATTTATTTTATGCTTGTCTGCATAAAAGGAAGGAGTACTGATTATGTTCGGAATACAATTGGTCACAAAACGTTCCTTCTTTCATGCATATAATGAATTAAAATGAATGCATACATTCATTTTAATAATTCTTCGTGGAAACGCGATTCTGTGAAAGTTTTATTTGTATTATTATCGGCTGACTACATTTTAGCAAAACAATATTTATTTATCTCCGTTATAGTACCGAACTTAATGCAGAGTTGGAATCATAAATATTAAACTTTAATTTTAATAGTTATTAAATATTAATCTGGTATATTATTAACGCCAGAACTACCGAACATATACTCGGTTATACTATTCATGTTTATTTATACATTAATTATGACTGAAGAATGCAATTTAATTAGTAGATTCAGTCAAGTAAACCGCCGTTGTACTTTTGAATAATTCTATGAAAAATTGGAAACAAGTTATTTTAACTGCTTCGGTACTGCTAGTACTAAAGTACTAATCCAGAATAATATTAAATAGCCGAGGACTTAATCCAGAATTTGATGAAATATGAAGTTCAGGAAGTTGCATAATCAGTCGATATTAAAATCGTAATTGCAATTGTAATTGCAGATAGTCCGCGTGGCCGAAACCCGCGAGGGTTTCTTGGATCTGAATGATCTTGAACGAGGTCTGATAAAAGTACGTGCCGAGGGTGTTGCGCAAATAATCGGGTGTTTCAGTGCTGCCAGTTGCATAACTGGGGTTTTGGCAGATGACGTCGCCACGACCCTTTTGTTACATCAGTTCGGTGCACTTAGTGTGTGGGATTACACCACAGCAGGTAACGATCGTCAGGATTCTCAGTGGCTGCTGATGTACCTCCAAACAATTTCAGATATTAGATTGATGCAATACTTGTCCCAATTCATATTGAACTATAGACGAAGTAGTACATCGATGATGAAATAAATAACTCCTATTAAAATGGAATCGATATTTTCAGAGATATTAAACTTGAACTTTAACACGAGTCTATTCCTATTTTCGATTTCATATATACATATTTCTTCGGGTCACCTTCGGTGATGTAAATGGATGCATATTGTATCGAATTTATATTCCTAGAGATAGAATTACAGCATCAATTTTAATATACTCTTATCTATGATTTCGTATTATGTTACGTTTTAGTAAGAGTTATTTATTATATCTCGCGATTATTAGAGGTGAAATAAATTGGAGGTCATAGATGGCATTGCATTTATAATATGTTTATGATTACACGGAGAAATGCTATTTTCTGATTGCATCTTTGAGTATATTATTACGTTCGATTCCGTTGATTTCAGCACCGTATATTCAGATTGATATGAATCCACACTTGCCGGGAGTTGGTGAAACGGCGGTACATAAAGACGCGATTATATTCGCCGGACATAAATTTATCGGAGGTGTCCAATCGCCCGGAGTGCTTGTGACTAAACGGTCTCTATTGAAGGATAAGATTGGTACGGAAGATATGAGGGATTCCCATCGTTATCACCGGGACCCTGAACTTCGAGAAGAAAGCGGTACCGCTGGTGTCGTGGAAAGTATCCGATGCGGACTCGCAGTTCAATTAAAAGAAAATGTTTCGCCAAGGGCAATCGTCACTCGGCAAGATAAAATATCCAGGTACTTGTCCAGTTAGATATTGATTAGTCTTAAGATGTATAATTAATAAATTCATATTGGAATTGTTGTTAACACAACTGACCAGGATGTTGTGATTGCTGGATGAGTGTTTAATATTTCAATGGCATTGTTGTCTGCTGTTCCAGGCAAGTGCTGGCACACGTGCGTACGATTCCGGAACTGATTTTACTTGGCAGTGCCTCGCAGAATGTTAAAAGGATACCCATCTTTTCATTTATGGTGCGCCATCCGAGGGGCACTTTCCTTCACCATAACTTTGTGTGTGCCGTTTTAAACGATGTCTTTGGCATACAAGCTCGAAGCGGATGCGCCTGCGCTGGTCGTTATGCTCATGATCTAATGGGAATCGATCAAGAACTAGCACTGGAGTACGAGAAGGTTCTGATCGAGGGGTATGTTCGATTAAATTCACTTCTTAACCCTTTCCACCCGAAGAATATTTCGATTATAAACGAGGACACCGATTAACGAATTATAAACAGTTTTTTTTCGTATGGCAATTGACGAATGAATATTATAATATAAATCTTATATGTTTATTTTGTGAAGTCAATTTGTGTGACAAATAGAAGACTTGAGTTTGCAATGAATTGTGAGTGCGTTAATTACGCTAATTTCTTAATTATACTTTGGAATGTTCATATGGAAACATTTGGGAAATTTCGGTAGACAGATATTATTTCGGGGGAAGAAATATGAATAGATATTAATTTGGACGCTATTTTCTGGCATACTGTGAAAAGAATTTCATTTGAAATATATAACAAGATTAAGATTGAAATCGTGATTTGTTTAAATGATGTTAATCATTTTATGTTATAGCGAGCGAAATGGAGGCAACGAAGAATTGAATACCGAAGGTCTCAGGCCTGGTTTCGCGAAGCTTTCATTCCCATATTTTATGTCCGAGGCAGAAGTCGCTTTTGTTTTGGAGGCACTAAAGATGGTAGCTACCGAGGGTTGGAAACTATTGCCGCAGTACGTTCTCAATCGGGACACTGGCGAATGGCGGCATCATACTAATAGTGTCTTCAAAGAAAGAAAGTGGCTCGGATCGATTCGGTATACCGATTGCAAAATGAATGCTTCCGAAAGAAGAGTGTCCGGCTCGGGTCTCTTTCCACAGAGCTACGGCGATTGTTTACAAACAGCGCGCAATATTTTTAACCGTGCAAGGAAAATGGCTCAGAGATATCCGCTGCAAATTGATCGTAGCTTTAATTTCGTGAATGAACGGATGGAAGTGTTACGTTGGTTCATGCTACCTAGCGAGGCACAGGATCTTCTTCTCGGTAACTCGCAAAACGTTAAACAGGACGTGCCTTTTAATCCGCTACTGGCTTGGAACCGATTCGGACATCACACGCCCACGACGACTCATGACAGTCTCGTGAATTGCTTAGCATTAGCCAACAGCATCCGAAGATTGAACAGCGATATACCACGAACAGGAAATATTCCTATCTCACCGAATTCACCTCGACACCGAAGTCTTCCGGTATTGAATACTGCCAGAAGAACCCTGCTTAACACAGTGGAAGCAGCAACATCCGGGTCAAACGCTAGTAGTGGAAACGAGGAAGAATACACGACAGCGAATGAACAGAGTAATTCGTCAACTGGTCAAAAATCACCAGCCACTTGTCCGAGTTCACCAATGCCTGTAAGATTTGCAGTTGGCGAGGCAGTCACACCGTCTGCTTTGGGTACGATATCACATGCAGGCACACGGCCAATTAAAGAACAAAGAGATCTTATCGATGCTGCCAACGCTGGACGTGCCAGATGCAACTCTCTCGGTAGCACCACTGACGGAGGTAATACTTCTGGGAATCGTACTGTAGCATCATCATCATCTTCCCCGATTCCACCGCTTCCGTTAAGTCCACAGACTTTGACCAGCTTAGGTTTAGGTGGAACTAACGGTTACACTGTACGACGCAGACGTCTTCACTGTAGCTGTAGTAGTCAAACCGAATTGAATTCACTCGAATTTGAAAGCGCGAGTCCAAATCATTCGATCTTGTCCTTGAACTGTCACAATGCAACATCGCCTCCATCTTCCTTCTCGTCGGTAGGCGATTATACCGAGAGACTTGTCGCTGGCGGAAGATCCTCGCCGGTTTCCGGAAACATTGGGCAACGGTCGGAAGATGATTTGAGCGCATACGTGAAAGAAGTGACCAAAGAACTTGCCACGGAAATAAAGTCGGAAATCCGTGAAGTCATTTCCAAAGTCGATGATGCTTTGTCGGAAAGCAACACGTCGGAGAATACACCGCAGCATCATTCACGGATTCATAGCTCTATCAATCAAATTCCGATCGAAGATAAACAAGTCAGACACGACTCATTCACTGCTAGTGATATCGCTGAATACTTGATGGAGTTCTCCAAGGAAATGGCTAGTGAGGTCAAGTCTGAGATTAGGTATGTTGTGTAAACAGTAATTAAAATCAATTGTATTTTTATTTACATAGTACAGAAACTGTACTATAATGATATAGAAATAAGGTTGTGCTAAATTTAATATATTTGTTTTCATGTCAACAGGTGCATGGTAAACGCTGTTGATGGTCTTCATAGGCATTCTCCAGATGCGTCAGCATCCGATGTATCTTCGAATGGATGTGGGTCACCCGATAGAGGAAGAATCATTTCGTCTTCCACATCTCCACGGTTGTCAAGTACCAGGCGAAGTGGGCCAATAGAAATAACAGGCAAAGTAGGTGAATTATCCCAACAAGAAAGCAAAATGTCTAGCGAGTGTTCTTCTGACGAAACAGTGATTTACGTGATGAAACCGACGGAAAATGACCAGATGGTCCACAATCAATCAAAAACTGACGACGAGGAAGCTGTCAATGATATAGACGATGACGTTGATGATGACACACATGAGCGCGGTGGTTTGGAAATTGGCGATGCGAGAAAAATTCTCCCGAAAATATATTCAGCCGTGAATTCGGTTAGTTCTCAGGACAGTGGCATAAATTTATCTTTTCACGAAAGTGACAAGTCTTTAGACTCGGTCGATTTAAAACGTAGCAGCAGCGCGGAATCTAATTCTACTAATAGTTACGGACGTAAACCAAGAACATCCTCACTGACGACACTTTCGAGCAAAACCAATTGCAAGCAACAAATAAGACAGAACGATGATCTTTCGGAGGATGAAAAGTGTTCGAGTGACTTGAAGGAAGAGGAGGACGATGATCAAGAAAGCACATTCGAAACCAAGGATGGAAAGACTGAATTTCCTCGACCTCAATGGCACTGTCCTCCTAAAAACATCTGGAAACCCGCCGTAGAAGCGATGCAAGAATTCGATATGATTCGGGACAACGACAGAGTACTAGTTTGTTTTTCACTCGGTGGAAAAGATTCCCTATCATTATTACATACATTACATCAATATAGATTTTATGCAAGATCCAAAGGTATCGACTTTGAGATAGCCGCCGCCACTGTAGATGTGAATGGCTATGATCCAATCGAAACAATGAGTTATTTGAAGACATTGGACGTTCCTTACTTTTACGAAGAACAAATCACAGAGCCCGCACCTACTACTACTACTACTACTGAAAATCAATCGGAAGACACTGTCGCTAATGGAGCGTGTAGCTTCTGCAGCAGAACGGTCAGAGCACAATTATATTCCATCGCTAAACGACATAGTTATAATGTATTGGCCCTTGGCCAACACTTGGACGATCTCACCGAGGGTTTCCTCGTCTCGGTCTTTCACGGTGGCAAGCTAAGAACCATGAAGGCGCACTATTACATTCGCCGACAAGATCTCAGGGTCATCAGACCATTTGTCTACGTCAGAGAGAAGGCATTGAGGCAGTTTGCCGAGAGCAAGAAATTTTTGGCTACACGAGAAAGGAGGTCGACTGACCTTCCTGAGGTGAGTTTATCGCATTTATGTATATATTTAATTGTTATCGCCATATATCTTCGCTTGGCTTCAGATCGACATACTTCCAACTTTGTAGTACATCTGTATTACTCGACGTACTAAATATTTCTTTTATTCTTGGCATAGTTTAGTGTAACACGGAAATATAACAATATGTTACAGAAACAGAGCCAAAGTAAAGAGTTGATGCTCCAACAGGAACGTACTTATCCTCGCCTTTATTGGTCCGTGCGTACAGCTTTGCGACCCCTTATAGTAGCCCACGGTCAACTGACGGATTTCGATTTATCCTGCAGCAATAGCAATAACAATATCGGTAACAGTTCGAGCAGCACTAGCAGCAGCAGCAGCAATAGTGGCAACGGCAATGGTTCGACGAGCATAAATAATCAGCAAAAACGACATCGGAGGGTCAAGACGAATTCCTTCTCCTCGACCCCTGCGATCCATTGTCGTTCGCAGGAAACCGACGATAACGAAGAGACCGACGAAGAACCGGTCCTCTGAGGAGCACCTATCGCGAGGAGCGATCTTAATCGTCCTTCGATCTCATCCTCGCGTACACGTCGAAGATTTCCTTTATCGGCGTTCGCCATTGTTCGCAGAAGGCGACGACGTTTCGCAGCAACCGTTGCTACACCGAACATTGACAGTACTGCTGGCTTGGAATGTTAAGGAACCCTTTAAAGATAATGGTGTAAAGAAATGTACTGATTCACGGACATGCTCGAAACACCGAAGAAGTTCGATGAGAACAATCGTCATGGATCACGTTGAATGGACTGATCGTCATAGAAGGACAATGACGAAGGTTTTGTTTCAGTGAACATAGAATAGAATGTGATACGAATCAGTGGTTTCTTAACAAGACAAGCTTTACTTGCACGTAGCAAGTTTTGTAGAGGATCGATGCTTGCCAGTAAATCTCATTATCCATTGACGATCGATCGATAAACGTTATAGGATAACGATCGATAGAAGCTTCCTAAAGTTTCTAGACACTTAGACTTCTTTCTCTCTTCGCTAACGAAGACATCCGCGAAACTTTGCCGGTATACGATTTGTTTTTTTTGGGGTATCCTATGGATTAGCGGACGACGATGCAACCCGATGGACTGGATTCTCGAGAAAGCAACAACGACAGAATCAATATCGCGTGATTCTAACAATTCTTTTCTTTCGCTTTGGTAAGCGAGAACATCGTTTAACGTGTTTGCATCGCCGTGATCCATTTATAAGCTAACGTTAATGCTTTGAACTACTTAAAAAGTTGCGCGCGGTTAAATGTTACTTACCTAATGATATCGTAGCGCTGATGATAAACACGACATTTTTCTGTCTTCGGTTATATCCATTTCAAGTACAAGACAGAGGATAAAGAACTTGTAGGGATTTAATGGTCTCTTGACATTTAATCGGATCACTGTCAGAAGATCACGCAAACTTTCGAGAATAATGTTATCATGTGTCATCTAACGCGGATTTTTCACGCTGGAACGTTTGCAGGACATTATTATTATATCTGACGCTTAAACCCTGTATCGTCGTCCGACATTTATTAAAACGAACGTTCGCAGTCGTCGACAATAAAAGTGTCGTCATTCCGCTTAAAGAAGACACTGAGAATCGTGGAACACTATAAATTATTTACGATATTGATGTAAAAATTGGTGTAAACTGTGTCGACTAAAATGACATTTTTTCATACGCGATATCGTGTGAGAAATCAATTGGACACGAATCAAGCGAGAATGCATCGCATAGCTCATACTTGAAATATTCTTCAAAAGATGAGAAGCGCCAAAACCTCGACTGCTCAAAGGACTGACACATCGCAGTGCAGAGGAGACTTAATTTTTTATATGATTGTGATTTGATAAATTATCTTTACCAATTACTTGAATAATTAGGTCTAGTTAATTAAGATACAAAATTTTTTAAATCTCATTGTAAACGTCATAAGTCCTCTTCCCGGGTGAGAGAGTTCCAGGGACAACTGACGAGATAAGAGTGAAGAAAATGCAAAAAAGCGTCTGCCTCCATGAACGGGAATGGAGATATCGAGAAATAATTATTTTCTTTCCGAGTGGATAGGACAAGCATTTTTGTTGCGGTCATAAAAATGGTGTCCTTGATATTTTGGAAACACGGTATACGTGGAGATCGTCTGTAAAAAAAACGAGTATACTTGCGCACTTGAGAGATGGAGACTTCGAAAAACCGTAAGATTTCAATAATCGTAAGATCCATCATGGCAGGACGAGCCGTATTCGCTCGATCGCGCGTCTCATGTTTTGACAAACGAACATGGCGAGGATTGAGGGGTAAAGGTTTTGACAAATTCTCAGCTGTATGTACTTCGCAACCGATACACGCACGCACACACCACGAAAAAGTAAAAAAAAAGAAAAATAACAACAACAAACAAATGGAAAGCCCGCGCCCTCGATCGCGCAGCACACTCTCGTACATAATGTATATAATATGCTTTTGACGATTTCATTGGAGAAGCATGATAGGCTATTTAAAAGAAAACGAAAGCTTTCCTCTATTAACTGGTGTCGCCTCGTTCGTCGTACTAATTGGCCGAACCGAATTTGACACGTATTTTTCGACAATACTTATTACGTAACATTTCTATGCGACAAAGTGCAATTCGACTAAACGAGAGAATCGAAAGTGATTCTCTTTGAAAAATTTTGTGAGATTATTCGAATTAAGTGGTTTTCCAAAGACGCGTTTATACGTGGTGATTGCATTGACAACGTTGATAACATTTGGCGCAAAGTGCATGATTATAAACCAGTTAAAGGGCAAAGCTGGATGGCATAAAGAAATCTTGTAGTTTTTAAGAGAAAACGTGGTAGATCGTGATTTCATTGAACATTCGCCGTAGTGTAAATCGCATGGATTAACGCGATCGAAACGATACTTAACGAAAACAGTTCTTACATTTTCTTTTGTCTCTTACGTTACGGCAGTTGTATACTCGCTATTACTAGGATATTTAATAAGACTCGTAAAGTAGCTCGCATGTAAAACACTCGCAGTTTAGTATCCTTCGTACGCCTTTTATCGTCGTACTGATTTTTTTTAAATCGATTTGTTCGTTCGTACTACGAACGTCGGGACGTAAAAGTGGAATTAATGAGCGGATAATAAGGATCCAAGTGAACCGATTCGACACGGAGGAGGTCTTGATCTAATAGGAATTTTCGCGAATAGATATTACCATATTTTCCGAGAGTTACGAGAGGACGTTGTTACTGTAAAGATATGTAAGTTTATTTATCGCTAATAAAACTGAACGTTTAAGAAAACCCTGGCTTTCAATAACTTGGACAGCGGAGTGCGATAAACTATGATTTATTTAAGTAGGATTTCACTGAATTGTCATTGAAAATCTTATTACTATCATCTCGTATCTGTTTCAATATTTAAGATGATAATTTATCTTATGATTTACTTATAATAGTAAGAAATGTAGAAATATAATAATTTTTATTTATTCTGTGTTCCTCGATGAATTTTTAACTTCATAATACGCTGATAGATCTAATTTGAAATCAATATAATATTGAAATCCGTTTCTTCTTGTACAATGCGACGTAACATAATGTTAATAATCTGTTGAATACATACCATTTTTTATAGCGCGAAAGTAAAATTGATTCATGAATAATGTAATAAATCACATATATTAGGAGTGCGGAAAGTAATCAATTATTTTTCACATACTTTATGAAACTCCATTAATTTTTTCATATTAAACATTATTATATTAGATAATCCCCATCGTCATCTATGATCCTAAAATGTTATAATTCCTTTTCAGAAAATAATCAAATTCCCAACTTTCGATGCGAAAGAATCCTTCACTCCCGAATTGATCACTTGCCGGTAACCCTAATATTATTCGAAAGATTACTTATGTCGGTGAAAGGATAGGAAAGGAAATATTAAAAACATTCAGAAGATCTTTTCACAGATTTATTAGACCCTTTAAAATATTTGAAACAGCGTGCGGCTTCGTTTTATTGGCGCAACAATGAAATATTGTTTAAGGTACACAGTACGAGGCTCAAAGAGAGCAAAGCGATCAATGTCGATTTAATATTCGGTTTAATTCCACGTATACAACCTCGAGAGCCGTTTCATATCTTAAACTTTAACAGGAAGGTATTTAATAGAATTTATCGTTGCCCTTATCGGCGATAGATGTTCCTTATCTCGCGTAATACAAGCAATAAGTGATCGATATATTTCCAAAACAATTACATCATGCCGATTATTCAGACGAAAACTTTCGTAGGAATTTCCTCAGTCCGTCCTCCTCGTCCACCATTTTCTTAAATAACAGATTCGATCGAACATTGCGGTGCTTTTTATCCTTAAAATTAATGTAGGTGAAGTACAATGCTGTAATTAGACGAGAGTTAAATTCGAGAAATCCACACATTTAGAGGAAGTCCATTATCAATGGATCCCGGAAGTTTCGCGCTTAAAGTCAACCGATACCGAACTTCAAACTCGTTCGGAGAAAACCAGAGTTCTATTATCTTTTTTACCCGATTTCATTCCAAGTTGATCAACAACTAATATATCTATTTATGTCTCACAGTAATCTGGTTTCTCTTCTCGAGCTTCTCTTATTACGCGGATCGTTTATCACGATCCACGAATGCGTTATTACTTATCATAATTAGAGGTTGGGATTAATTAATCAAGAAATTATGAATGCAACGTACGCGTTGGAAGTTTACGTCGCTGAATTCCTCGATCATTTTCTCCAATCGTCCTCTAATTCCTTATCATTCATTATCAAATTCTTAGCAATTTCGTGGGAAACAGGAAACGTGGTATCGAAAAATATGAAGGTAATATGCCATTACTACGACAATACAATTTTGTGCAGATAATCCTATCCTCGAAGGAAGTAATTCTTAAACGGAGTTTGTGCGATCGCGTTTAATCATATTTTGATTGGAGAGTTTGATTAATTATAATAGAATGTTTTGCGATTCGTCAAAAGGCGATCCTCTGACATTCATTCGGAATTACTTGAATAATAGATGTTTTTAATTGAAATTTCGAAAAAAGATATCACATATCATAACACGATAAGAAATTAATATTTTATAACTTTATTTTATTATACTGTGATATATTGTGACTTAAACGAAATATACTTTCCTGGTGTTAATTGAAAGTCAATCAAACATGTGTTTATTTATCAAGTTAATTAATAGGGAATTTAAGAATTGTTTGATAGAATTATGTGATATCACTTTTGATATAAATGCGATATATTTGAGTATGAAAAATTGAGTTTTGATTAAAGTTAATATAAATTTTGGTATCTTTATCGATGATAGACTAAGATAGTGTCATACGTTCAACGAGCTATTACGTGCGAAATAATTGAGCTGATAAAGTCGAAGCATATTTTGATTGTAATTTATGCTGGATTCGACTGGTGTTTTACTCGAGATAGTAAATGTCAGAGGGAATAAATTTCAAAATTTCAGATTCTTGATTAACATCGGTTCGTTCTTAATTCGTTCTATCTAAGGAAGATATGAGAATAGTTAAAATCCTAGTAACCCGGGGATTGCAGGTCTTCTTCTTCGTCCTCTTCGTCGTCGTCGATTCCCGGCTCGCCGAGCGCGTGAACAAATTCTGTAATTATTTACGTTATTAGAACAATATTATATTCGAATATAAATCAGGGATTTATTCCTAAACAGGGAATATTACTAGTTTGGAGGGTTATCAATCATGTTAGAAATATATAATATAACAACTGAACTAGAATGAAAAGGCCGGATTATCGAAAGGAAAGATGCTCATTTGTGAAAAACACAGGATGGATTTACTAGACTGGACCCAAAAGTCATTTCCTCGGTAAAACAGTAGAGGACTTTAATGTGTGACAGGTGTTTCCGGATAATTTAATAGCTCCCTTAATAACGACAAGCTTCATTAAAACCTGTTCATGGATTAAGACCTCTAAAGGACGCACGCGGAAGCGTACTTGGGAAGTGATCCTGAAGGAGACAAGAGGAGGAAAGTGAGACACGTAGAGAGAGAGAGAGAGAGAGAGAGGGGGGGGGAGGGGGGGAGAGAGAGAGACTCGCAGGTAGTCGAAGGTATTTCGGTCTACCGCACTTGGCAAAGCTTTGCATCCAGCAGTCACGTAGGAACGGGACTCGAGTGAGTATAAAAAAAGAGAGAGTCGAAGAAAGACGTGGGTGTCGAGTGTAAGAGATTTCTTTTCTCTTGGTTTTTATCCTCTTGAGCGAATACCCAGCGAATTCCTTGATCGGAGTCTAGTCATGACCGAGGCGCAAGTTCCTCTTCTCTTATTTAAAGTCGCCCTTGGCCGAAAGTAGCCTTTAACCGAGATACCTTCTTATTCGATATCTCCCCTCCGTCTCAACCCTTTCTCACTTACAATGGCTAACTACTGTTGAGTTACATAAAGAAGGCATTCGCGATGTAAATGTCGCGTGGAATTTGAATCTTCCATTAAATATATACAATATATTAAGGTGTAATAATAAATGGGTCAAAATGACTTATCTGCTATTTTTAGTTAGATTATTCGAATATATCGCGGTGCATTGTTTGAGATTTGATATACTTTTATTTTATATACGTAACGCAAATAATGAAATCCATTAATAAACTTATATCCTTCGGTCATGATTTATACTTAAGTAAATGTTAAAGTATAACCAAGTATATGTTCGGTAGTTCTAGTATTAAAATACGACTTTTAATCAATGGTATTACATATTATATAGAGACACACCCATAGTTTGTATATGGGGTTCTCCACCCCCGTCCAAAGTCACCGCGTGCCATGTTTCCAGAATCCTACGGTACTCTCTCCCTTCTTGACATATATACATATGGCGATTAATTGTCGGATAAACTGACCGGGGAGGGGTGGGTCATACCGGAAAGAATCCAAGTACCGAGGGAACATGTCTCCCCCTTCTTTCTGTTTTTACCTTCGTCCTCCAACTTGCCGATTGTCAGAAATAGAGTAAATGTGCGAGAGTGACAAATCCAGGAAGGAGACTTACCATAGAAATCGATTCGACCATCCCCATCCACGTCGACTTCCTTGATCATATCCTCGACTGAAATGGAATAAAATTTCCTTAAATCTCGTCGCTTATGAAATTCGTGAAACACGGTTAGGGTGGAAGTATGGGGTGGGAATTAGTGTAACACATTGTATTCCACTCGAGAGAAATCAGTCCTTCTTTTATATGGATAATTTAGTTTTTATTTGATACTGATTGTGGTAATGTCTGATAATTTAATAGGTCGATAAATTGTTTAACATAGTAATCTGATAATTATTAGAGAAGTATTAATTACTACAATAAAGAATATATTAATCCATAAATTTCTTGGAGATTACTACAAGATTACTATTAATATAATCATTCTAGTAGTCTTGCAGTAATCGTCGAATATTTAATAGATTATATCCTTGATTGAATTATTGAAAATCTTGATTGAATCAAGTGGGATGCAGCGTGTTATACGCGGTATTCTATTAAAATATATATTAAGGGGTTGACCGATGGTTTTTATTTAAACCAATCGCACGCATGTCAGTTGGATTACAGAGTTGTCAGTGAAGGTGACGGAAAGTAGAAATTAATATCGGCTCTATCAGTGGAATATGCATAGGTATTTACTGACATGGCAAATATTGCATTTGGGCTAATTAAAATCACCAGTGGACGATGGTATGCTAATAGACGTGACTGCGGTGCAATTTAATTTTTAACCACGCTCGTTCGACCATCAGATTCAGCCTTTCGTAATTTGTCACCAGGAATACCGCCTACGCCCCACGTATTATTGGATATTAATCCCCCCGCATGGTTGGCTTTTATTTGTGAGTGCCATTGTGATAAGTCCATTGTACGCCTAATTGCTCGCACATCCGATGATCCCCACATAATTTCGGATTTGGATAATTTTCATCTGTTTTAGCTAGTTTCATGAGAAACTTCATATTTTTCATATTTCTGTTATTTATTATTTAGATAAAAATAATGGAATTTTTTACTTAAGTCCCATCAAATGATCCTGACATAATTCTGGTGTGCATAATTCTGAATCTGATTAGCTAATCTCATGTCTTCTGTATTTTGTAAATATGTTTATTAGTACCTTATTGTTTTAATTTTTAAATTAATAAAGCTTCTTGATTTAGATGTCTTTAGATCACTAGATGTATCTTTATCAAATGAATCATTTTAAATAAGAAATTAACTGAATATTAAATCAATTAAGTAACACCAAGAAACACTCAGAAAAGCGTCGAATTTCAATCCGCAAAAGCGAGTAGAAAATAAATGAAAATAGTGGCGAAATGTCATTATTGAATCTACAGTTGATCGTGGTTTTCATTAAAGTGTCCATCGAAGAAGAATCGCGCGTAACTCCTCCGGTACTCGTCGTAATTAACGATTGTAATCGGCATTTCTTATCGCGAAATTCCGTTAGAAAGCGGCAAAAAAATATTGGAGGAAGGGGTAGTATATCTGTCAGGGCAGCGTTGCATCGGATTAATTCGAATCACGATTGTCGGGTAACCCGTTGAAAACCACACGAACTCGTTCCGGGGTGCAAGAAGTTGCTGCTCCGCGTAATTTCCCCTTAGAATTTATTGCCAGGCCATGCCGCGAAGAGTACGTTCTAAGCATTTCAAGCATTACGATACGAACACCAATTAATACAGGATCACACCTATTAATTGCACTCTGAGATAGTTCAGTAATAAAATTAAACGACTCATTTGAGTTTTCATTATACTATGTCAAGTTATTTCATTACCGCCTTTATTGGAATGCATATTAAAAGTGCACATTTTAATTCGTAAGTAGTAACGAATATTTGGATAACTCTCGGTGTTATACATGTGTATATCAATTAATAGGATAGCTTGATAATAAAATGAAACGGTTAATTTGAGACATTGTTATACTATGTCAAGTTATTTCATATTTAATATTGGTGTTGTTGACAGGCATTAGGTGCATATTATAACCTATAGGTGTAGTGGGAATATCTATTAATTTCTTTTCATTACGTGGAATAGCCAATAATATAATAAAGTTAAAGAAACGATTCGACATCGACTTATTTTATTATGCTGTATGTGCCAACCATAGAGTTATTTATTTATTCAAAATTATTGAATTATTGAATTCTTCTACGAAATAGTTCGCTATAAAATGAAACGATTAATTCAAGAACGACTTACTTTATTATGCTGTATGCGGTAACGATTATAGTCGAGTAATTTAATAATCGGATTGATCAAAACGCATTAAGTGCATATTAAAACCCATAGGCGTAGTAACGAACATTTGGCTAAACCCTGGTATTAATATATGGAAGTGTACACATACTACATGAAATAAACTGGATCCATTTAAACAGCGACCACCATTGTGCCAGATGGATTATTATATTGACCATAAACTGCATTCAATAGAGCGAATGTGAATTGCGGTTTCATTGGTAGCTATTCAGTCGACCATATTAATGGCGAACTACCATGAAATCATTCTTACTTACTTTAAATGGAAATACTTAAGATACTCTCGGCTTGTGTGAATCACTTACAACTGTGTAAAGATTTTTTGAAGAATTTACAACTAGATTTCTTCAACTATATGAAATGTTAAAAAATTATTATCTAATTGCGATACTTGCCTCTTTCATCGACGTTACAATAATTATTTAAAAGTACGATCTCGAATACTTTGACTATAGAAACTTATTTAAAATCTTTATTTGAATTATATATTGTGATATCAAATCTGTGTATTATTCAATATTCATTCATTGCCTTCGATTTATAGCCAATCTCTAAATATACATGTATATTACTCATCCCTTTTCCTTTTAGGGTATTAATTGAGGGTTTCCTATCAGACATTTATCTACCCTTTGACATAATTGGGGATGCCATGGAATAACTATCGAAATTCAAATTATTCGTCGTAGAAGGATAGGGTTCTATCTATATGTATGTATTCGAAAATTGGACCTATATAGGATTATTTTGAATTAGGGTCTCCCTATAAGTAAGATTATAAAGATACGACTTGCAAATACTATTAATTTATCGACATCAGGGAATTAAACATCTCTCAGAGAGATGGAAGAAAATGATCAATACTGACAGGGATTATATTATTGATTAATTTGTACTAAATGTTAAATAAAAGAAAACTTTGTATAAGTATCAAAAACGACATTACTGATGGGTAACTCTAATATAAATATACCAAGAAGCGCGTTAAATATAATTACTCGGAACAAAGTTTTTTTTGTCAGGCATGATTAGAATTGACACGAAAGGATGAGGTGTTTCGAGTGTTACAGCGAGAATGGAATGCGTCGCTTAGTTTGAATTGCAAATCAGCTCGCGAGATTTTCGAGAAGTTCAGTCGTTAAGGAAACCTAACGAGACCTCGAAACAGTTTCTGATTTGCGCGGATCCCTCTGGATTGCGTGACTTAGTTACAACATACATGTGAATCTAGAAAAAATTGAACTAATGAGAGTGATGTAACGAATCTTTGAATTTCGACCATAATGAGAACTGTGTTAATGAAGGTGATATTACGAATCTTTTAATTTCTGTCATAATGGGTTTTTTCTAATCAGAGTGATATAAGGAATTCTTTAATTTTTATCGTATTGAGAATGATTATAATTAATACATACTTTCCTCCTCCGATAAGTCTTCACCCAAACATTGAAGAACCGCTCGAAGATCGGACGCGGTGATATATCCACGATTATGTTTATCGAATACCTAAAACATAATAAAATTATGGATTTATATATATAACAAAAGTAAGAATAATCTTCGGTATATGCAGGGTTACAGAATATTTATTATATGAATAAGTATTTATTTAAATGCTATCTTCCTATTTATGCTACTATAAATGTATAAATTCTATTCTATTAATAATTGAGTAATATTTAAATTAATTAATATTTATTTAGTATTTCCTTAAACAGTATTTATTTATTACTGTTTTTAAGAAGTGCAAACAATTGTCAGTATATCGACACTTATGTAAATAATTATTTACATATACCACATTGTGACCTATACTACTGTAAATATATAAATTCAACTCCATTAAGTATAGAGTAATATATAAATAAATATTAATCGACGTACATTAATTTGACAAATAATATTTATAATATAATGTCTGCTTGTTTAAATACTACTCTATTTTTATAATCGTCAGAATTGTTCTCATGTATATTCAAGCACCGTTATATAGAACGGAGATATCCCACAATATTTTTGCATTTTATATTACTCTTACAATATGAACAGCGAATTATTCACAGCTTAAAAACCCTGCACAATGGAAGTATGTAACGGTGACAGACAAGTAGAAAGGTCATGAAACAACGGACGAAATAGATTCGTTTTTATTTTTCTCCCAAATGGAATCCATTCGCGTAGATACCAGGAGCTATACCGAAATACTCCCTCGATATTCCGTTTCACTTAAGATCCCTTTTTGAGGGTAATCGTGGCAATGTTCGAAGAAAAAGTCAAAGGAACTTGGACGAAAATATGACGTTCGCGTTTATCATTTTGAATTCTCATTTAAGATGGTATAAATTCAACTTGAATAATACCTTCCGCATTTATTTCTAATCAGTTAAATACTTATTAGTTATATAACATTGAAATAAAAAGAACAAACTTATACCAGTTTCGAAGATAAGTGTTCATTTATCGAGCACCGTCTGCCTGTTTCTGTATCGCAGTCATTTCGAGGAGATAAAGGGAAAGGCAAAACGATGCCGGGAAATAGAATTGGAATTGATATCACTCCTGGGTGAGATTCCTGCTGGATTCTAGGGAGTGTAGTTTCGACTAGCTTCGATATTGCGATACTACAAGCAAATTAATGAGGGTACGAAGCTAAGAGGAATGGCAAACTATTCCATGGAACCACATACGCATCCGTTTACAATCACTTCCTTCCCCATCTTAGATTTACCTCTTGTTACACGATTTTATTCGTGTATCAGTCACCTGTTCCGAAAATACGGAGATTTATGCGGAAGTATGATTCGCGTCGATCTTCAACTTGTGGCAGACGGCGGTTGTATTTTTAAATAAAGGTACGCGGTGTACTTTGTCTTTGAAGGTTTGATAGTCGATGTATTGTGGCTTTCTGGAAAGAAGGCGAAGGGTGATTTTATATCTATAACCTATCTGATATACATATAATATGTATATAATATATATTGCGAATGGAAGATAATAATTGCATGTGACACTTGTGTCATAGATGCCTTCTTTCCGGGACCCAGCAGAACGTATCGTTTGATTTTAATGTTATTCGCGTGTTGCATAATATGGAACAACATTAATATTTATTATTTTAATTACCATTTATTACCTTAGATATTATTACTCTGTACTTATTGCAATATTACTAATTATTAATTCAAGACATTTTTCATCTGTTCCGGTACCCCTAATATTTTAAATACGATATTATGACATCAACATACATTAACATGAATTAATTTCGTAATTCTGTATCGCAAAAACAGAATTTAATTTTCTTATTCAAAGCATCATAAAATACATGTACAATATAGATGATAATAGAATCGATGTATTAATATCGATTCCAAGTCATCGAACTTGACAATTCCCAACTCGAGTGGCAGAAATTAATATCTATATATTTGTCTGTTTCCTTTGTCGGATGGAAATCGTTATCCCGTCTCGGTTTCCGGTGGCCGAGGGTGAGCGTAGTGGGAATAGGAAGCACAGCAGCGGCGAAGGAAATGGGGGGAAAAAAAGAGAAGCGAAAAAGAGTGGTATCCCCAAAGTGGTTCTTGCAAAAGGTATCATCACCACCGTCATCACCAGCCTACTCAGCTGATGCACCATTGTCACCCGAAGTGCGGGAAATCGCAATCAGTCGACCGTTAAAGCAATTACTAAATGATTTACCGCGCTAACTATTGCATTGTTCCCTTCGACAAGACAGCACGTGCATGGGTTCCGTGTTGTCAAGTTGACAATCGGTATGTCATAATTGCCGCCATTGTCGATGGGAACGATCGAAGTAACGCGCGTCCACGGGACGTCAATCGACCGACAGTGCAATTGTATTGTATTTTTATCGCAACGTTTTTTTGTCCGGCTATTTATACGAGTCGTTGTGTACGCACCAAACTTTCAACCGGTTTAGTGCTTGCTCAACCGTGATTGGTTTTTGCCATGGTAAAACGTTCCTGTTTCCACGGGTTCTTTTTGATCCAGTACCTATACAGGTACTCCTGAGTTATGCGGAAATAAATCACACCCTTTACCCTCCGACGAGCTTTTTCGCGCCGTATCACACCAGATAAAGCGAGCATCCTGAGAAGGCTTTAGCTACCTCCCGCGTTCCCTTTATCGCCCTTACAAACGTGAATCCAGAACAAATCGCTGGAATTTCTTGGAAGCAACGTCTATTAGTGGTTCCACCAATGACAACAGGTATTTGAGAAATTAGAGAGATTATACGTCGCGTTTCTTACGTTGCGACACTGTGTTATCGCTTGGATGGAACCATCATTTCTGAGTCTTTGAATTCGCGAAAGATACAGAACGAGGCGGAGAATATTAGTCGGCATTGAGTACGAAGAATTTATATTCCACTGTGATTTAATTAATTAGATTTAATAATATTCGATGTGCTAAGAATTGGGCCATTTTTCTTTCACGGGTTTATCGGCTTGTTCAACTTTCATCGTTGCTATTAGTGGTTGATTAAACTGGTGGGGTAATTCGGAATAAGGAACGAGTGAATTTTTTTACTGAGAGAATACGAATTCGGTAAACGATTTATTCCGTCGTATACTACTTCGAGATTAAATAAGAAGGCGAATTAATATTAATTTATTACGTGAATGAACACTTGTGGTTGTAGCAGATTTATTTAAAAAGTAATAAATGTTTCGTAGTATACTGATTGTATAAATTATATATAATTATATTTTTTAATATTATATAGCATAATCTATATTTATTGCCTTGTTATGGACGGTCTCTTTTTATTAATTGTTAGACATTGACACTAAGTAAGAGTACTTCCATTTAATATTTCATGCCATCCATTTTTATAAATATATTGTTAATCAGATCATGGATGATGATATAAAAGAATTATGGAAGATAAGTCAAAATTCAATTTTTTATAAGATCGAAAACGTGTTCATTTACTATTTCGCGCCATTAATTTCCTCGTAGAAAAAATATAGAGTTAAACAGATAATGAATAATGATACAAAAGAATTATAGAAGATTATTAAAGAAACTTTGACACTATTAGCACTAGAACTACTATAATACCATCAGATATATTTATACATTCACGTATACGTCCTTAAAAATGAGGATGAATGAGAAAAATAAATGAATGGATTTAATTACGTCCATTATTTAACGCGGTCCGCAAAAAATCTTAGAAAACGTAACATTATAAATTTGTACGTTTTTACTCAGTTAAGTTTAAACTTTTATTCAGTGTTAAAATAGCACTGTTAATAAACGTATATGAGTAGAGTCATATTTCTCGTGAGAGTTGTGTCCAGAGTTGTTGGTACACATTTATATCCCTGACAAAAAAGCACGTTTAACAATATTAAAGTATACAACACAAATTGGTAGGGTCAATTCCATAGTACTCTTCCAAGAGTACTAAAGAATGTACAATTGATTTTGAAGGAAACATTTCACAGCGCGTTACTCCCAGTTGTTTTTCTTGATACACATTTATTTGCCGGGCGCAGAGAGTTTTTCCCAGTCAATTGGATGCTCCCAGTCGCGGGTGGAGTATTCAGACCGTCTATATTATTTGTACCGGGAAACCCGGGGGACCTGTTGTCCTGGATTTTCGAGGGTGCACCTTTTACTCGTGTCTCCATTCCATTACAGTCCTTCCACTCTCCACTCCTTCTTTTTTCTTCGATTCTATTCTCTCGCCTCTTCACTCCTACAATCTTGCTTTCCCATTCTCACCCTCTCTTTCTCTCTCCTCGGTAATAATTTACGCTTCCATCTTGCCTCTCTCATATCATTGCTTCGCGCGAAGGTCCGCAGGAAGGCTAGTCCGGCCATCGTAATATTTTTTTCGTTACGCAATTTTAGTCCCTTCTCACGAAAATTCACACTGCGCCACTCTGTTTTTATCACCCTTTTCTACCTACGTGATAAATCCTAGATGGATATCTATTATTGTAGAGTGCTGGCATGAAGGCACGGGTGACTTTGTATGGTGAGAGAAGAATCCATGGGTAATCTGCGGAGAATGACTATGTAATTTATAATATATGTTAAATATTATATGTAATGTGGAAGATGCACTGTTGGGTTCTGAAAAGAAGTCTTCTGCGACTTGTTGGTGTTTCGTGGAATTTTCATGTCCTATGGTTTTACATATATTGTATATAATATATTATAGATTCTCAATATTAAAAAATTCTGATCATTTTTTAACCCGCTGACTGTTTTTGGCTACCATAGAGACTATTTATTTTTAGCTACTCATAAGTAATCAAACTTTCTATAAACTGCTTATTTACTGTTTTTGACAAAGATATTTGAGCCGTTTATTTCGAAAGTGGCTAAGTCCATTTTTCAAGATAAACAGCTCATTTATGCTTTTTAACAAACAAATTGATTTGAAATGCAGAAGTACAATTGCAGTCAGCGGGTTAAAATAAATTTACTACAATCCTGGTATATAATATAATATATTTTTGATCTATAAGTAATGCATAATTATATGTTATAATATAGTATGGCATAATCTATATTTTATTATACATTGTGTAATATATGGGATGTTGAAACTCTAATTAAAATCCACGTTACGAGTGCCTGCTTTCCAGATTCCAACAGTGCAGTAAATTTCAAGGAAATTTAGATAGAATCGGTTGGTGACTCTTAGCAGCAAGTCAGAAAGATTAAAATATCGACGTCGTAAGTACAATACGTAACACCTTTGACCCCAATGTCGAGCCGTTAAACTCTTTAAGCTCGGTAGACGATTTAAAGGGACCGAGGAGAATCGTTCTCCACCCCTTCAACTTTCCTCGACGGTTTAAAGTCTTCAGTTTCCCTTCAACACCGTGGAAATACACGGTACCTTACTTCTGATAAACTGATTTTACTAAATCATTGTTTCGCACAAATTTTATGAATGTCGCAATACAAACGACGTGTCATTAAGAATGTAAGTCTAATTAAAAGTTCGTGGGCCAATTATACGATATTAACACTAGAATTACTAAAGCAGTAAAAAGATAGGCCCGCAGAATTTAATAAAAGCATTGAAGTTTATTATGATTATATAATATACTTTAATGTATATCTGCTTGTAATAATAATTAGTGGAAAGAACAACTGTTGTCAATAATTTAATGTGGATACAGTAGGATCCGTGAGAAAGTATCGGAACTAAACAAATAAATGTTGGATACCGTGACAAACTATCCGAAATAAATAAATAAATTCTCGTTATCGTGATAAAGTACCAGAATTGAAGAAATAAATTCTAACTATAAATAATTGCGTGAAGCGCAAATTACAATATATAATGTCATGATATATCGTGAAATAGAATAAAAGAACGAGTAAGAATTTCACAAATAAACGAATGAATAAAAACAGGGAATTTAGCGTGTCATGGAAGCACACTCGAACAAAATTCTTTAATTAACACCAAGGTATTAAATAAGGAAATTGATCATAAAATTCCAATTATTTCCGCATAAATATGTCAGACTTCATCAACAATCATCTTCCACAATTTTGCTTGAAAGCTTCATTATAAGTTCCTCTGTCAAGGCACGACACCGCGGCTTCTCCGAAAGACTCTAATAATCGCTTTTATGTCTTTCCATTGAAGTCTCTTCATTCTTAACTTTCTTCTCTCGTATTATTATCTTATTCAATACTCTTAAAACGATTCTGCAAAACATTAATATCTTCACGTACTAATTATGAAAATAAGAGCTTTAGTGTTCGATGCTTATTGTCCTTTTCCAACCCCCGTAAAAAAGGGGTGGTGTACGAGACACAGCTTGTATCAGTAAAGAATTCTTTCGCGAGTACCATGAAACGCGGATAATAATAGATAAATATAATAGATTATATCTAATATATAACCTATATAATATATGTATAATTTATGTAACTAATGGTAGATCAACATTCCTCGTGATATTTACATCACGAGTGTCTTCCTTCCAGAACCGAAGTATGCACATGGAATAATGAAGTGAAATATGAAATATTATACATTTGATTAATGGCTTCCACTTTAATCTTTTTATAAGTGTCTAATATTGTTATTTCTAACAATGAACTTTGATTAATTCTCTTTCCGAAGAACCGTAAAGACTTGAATGTACTATAAAATGTAAAATTTCGATGAGAAGTAACCAAATGTTTTACTGCATACTTATATTTTAGAAGAGTCGAACTATAAGAATATGATCTTTCAAAATTAATATGGGGAGATATTCGACTAATTGCAACTCGGTTAAATTAGAGATTCTGTAAATCTTGTTGCCCCTTTGATTTTAATCTTATAAAGTAATCCATATTTTATTATTACGAATAATCCTTATACCGTCATTAAGAATAATCCATATATCATCATTAAAATATTCCATACTTTACTATTAAAAATAAGCCATAAAATGAAGGGTGAGCCAAGAAAAAATACTTCAAATACATCCGAGAGGAAAATCATTTTCGAAGTGAGGGTGGTACGACGAAAGGGGGTAATAAATAGGGTAATAAACGTTCTTGTAAGGAAGCCGTATGGAAGCAATATATCGATGTATGGCTACTTAATGGTTTCGAGGTAAAGAGGAGATATAAAAGCTAGCAAGTTGATAGAAAGAGAAATGGCACACATATCGAAGGGATGGGGGTGGGGGGTGGATGAATACATCAAACTGATCCCTATTAAATTATGTAAATACCATCTGGATCCTTACCGTTGAATAATAAAATATATAAATATTCCTATTTCGATTTACTTTAACGATAACCTGGTCTCGAAAAGATCGTACACTCGGGTTTGTTAAAGAACAAAAAACGAATTATTCCAACGAGCTGAGATGCTTCGCAATGGAGGACGTAATATTAGCATGCAATGATTCCTCAATAAACGAAATGGAAAGTGAAGTCACTAACGCTCTTTGATTTCGTGTGTACTTATGAATAAATGTATGAAGATTGATAAAGAAAACACCGGTCGATTCATTGATGCATAATTAATTAAAATCAAGTTGAAGTAATTATTGTAATTAATGTATAATACTACGAGTAAAATGATCGAAGAATGTAAACAATCAGTGTATATGTAAATATATCATTATAAATAAAGAAGATATTCATCGATTAGTCGATACATTACATAATCGATAATATATACATATAATACTAGCAATAACATATATAATATAATCGAGACGAATATACGAGGCGAAGGAATAACTTTAATGGATGAATGACGTGTAAAGAGATGGAAGAATTTCAAGAATCGGATAATAAAGGTGGTGGAAAATGGTGATTGCAGGTTACGCGTAGGTAGAAGCAGTAGAATAGCGGTAGAAAGGGAAGGGAGGGTGAAAGTCCTTCTAGGAGGGTTGCAGTCATTAGAATGCATTGTGGGGTAACTGTTTGACACGCTTCCTTTGCGAGCCGGTTACCATCCACAATGTTGCATTCAACGAAAATTCGTCTACGTTTCCCTTTCGTCTTTTTCCCGCCCTCGCGACTCAACTCCACTCGACACGACTCGCGAATATCCGCCGCAGCGGTTCCCAAAGTTTTTATCTGGAAAACTCTGGGAAACCGGATAAGAAAGTTTACAGTGTTTTGTCTTTGTGTCGTACAATAATTTGTTACTGTTGCAATAGCTTGTAATATTAGACATTTTTGTATTACAGATTTGTAATATTTGCAATGTTACAACTTTGTAATATTAGAAATCTGGAATGTTATAAATTTGTCATATTTGTAATGATAGTAGAAATCGGGAATATTACGATGAAAGATTTATAAGTTCAAATTAATCCTGCAAAATTGTAGAAGTTATTACAGCATTTGACACAGGTAGATTGTCAATTTAAATTCGCGCTGTAAATGTATATTTTTATATTCATGAATTTGGTTTGATATAAATTTATATTCCTGGAAAGAATGGCACGGTTCTATGCGATTCGTATACCACGCTTTGCGAATCACTGCTGCAAAGGTACATAAAGTATAATAATGCATACGATACGAGATTTAAAATAATGTGTTCCAAGATACTTCACACTGAATTGTATAAAGTGAGCAGTTGTTACCGTTTTAATGCTCGTTTCGTCTAGTTTTTGTAACACGTATTTCAAATAAATAAAAGATATTTCGTGCTTCTCATTATTTGTAGAATGAAGTGTGAAAGTGTGGGAATGATACTTTAAATTATTATCAAAAATATCGGTGATAATTCTGTCACATTCTATTCTTAAATTTCCTAGTCACGTGAATCGCGCGAAATTAATATTGAAGAAATTAATATACCAATTAATTACTCTAGATTTTAGGTATACAGGTTAACAACGATCAAACAATAATTTTATGTCTTTTAATTACAACCAAAATTACAAATATCTAACACTACAAATATTACGAACTCGTAATATTTAATATTCGTAACATTACAAATACTACAAATATGTAATATTCAAAATTTGTAATATTACAAATATCTTGAATTTGTAGTATCATAAATATTATAAAACTCTAATATTCAAGATTTCTAATATCACAAGCCCTGCAAACTTGAAATGCTCGGAATTAGAAACACTACAATTATTACAAATTTATAGTATTTTATATTATACTTTTTAATCCTTAAGCCGCTTATACTGGGAAGGAGCCATTAATAATACCTTAGTGTCATATTTCATTACCACAAATATTCAAAGCTTACCACAGCTTCAATCGCGAGTCATAAATAATAATTCTATCCGAAGCAGGCATTGGTGGAGGGTGAACCAAAGTAAGATGCAGTGTGCTAAGTTCAAGTATGGTGATCGAGTTACTTCGATAGGTGATATATCAAGGTGACAAAGCTTATTCAACTAACTAATTAATATGTACGATAACTGCACATTCGGGGTTCATTATTCGTATCCCGTGAGAATCAAAATGAATAGCTGAGATCGCGTGTCGAAGGAACATTATCGGCTCGAACAACACGGGAATTCTCGTTAAGAAATAAATCGGGGATGATTAACCCCCCGTTGAAAGGTGAGGATATACATCATACACATTAAATTAACCCCTTGAAGGAAAAAGTAAATAATAAACGAAAATATTAATCTCGCGTGTCGAGATATATATCGAGGCTTATTTAACAGCTGGCTGAACCATTGTTGGGTTTTCTTTGAAAGAAAATTGTGATACCTTTTGGAAATGAAATTATTACTTTTTATTCAGGTGATATTTTGCAGCCTTATACGAAATTGAAATACAAATAATATATTAATTATGTATATCGAGGTTTAGTTGACAGCTGACTAAACCATTGTTACTTACTTACTTTGAAAGAAAATTGTGATACCATTTGGAAATTAAATGATTCGTTCATATTTAGGTGATACATTGCAGTCTTATTAAAAATAAAAATAAAAATAATGTATAAATGAGGTATGATTTAAATCGTAATGTAATATTTTACAATGAATTTTTAAATTCTTTTTGGAAGGATAATTTCTTTATTGTGGATATTTAGCGGTTTCGTGTTTAACAATGTTTCAATGACTTTAAAACAGTAGTCGTGTTGAGGAACAGAAAATTAATTATGATGGTAATAAGGTGCCGGATGAAATAATAAATGAATTTCAAACGAAGGTTTCTGTTTATAACGTGATCGTTAATTAAGGTTTTATCACGGAATTTAATACGCCTTCCAATTCGGTGTAGCATAACAATATATTATTTACACGCGAACAAAATACATTTGGATATTTTGAAATAGCATCATCTCGATTCTATATATAATTTAGAATTAGACATATCTCCACATACGAAGGAACTTGTAATTAAAATCACATTAAAATATGACATGAATTCCAATTTGGACTTTGATAGTAAGACATTACATTATGACTTAAATTATACATATTTAATATATTACTTCTAGTTCAATATCGTATAAGAATACAGGATATTATTTAAGTATGGAAAAGTCCTTCATCTTAGACAATGTTTAGGCACAATTCAGCACTCATTTAGACAATCTAGGTGCAAAACTGACGACTTTGAAATTTTGACGATTTTTGAAGATATACGCCTTCTCATTTTTGCGACTTTATGGCGACCCATTTTTCGCCTGAACAAATTTTTAAACCGCTTCTTTCGACCTAAAACGGTCCTAGAACATCATTAGGCATCATATACCATCGATTTGGGTCATGTAGGAGCGAAATTGGCGACTTTTATTTTTTGACAATTTTTGAAGGTATACCCCTTCACATTTTTGCGATTTGGGTTCGACCCATTTTTTGCCCGAAAAAATTTTTAAACCACTTCTTTCGACCCAAATCGGTCCTAGAACATCATTAGGCATCATATACCATCGATTTGGGTCATGTAGGAGCGAAATTGGCGACTTTTATTTTTTGACAATTTTTGAAGGTATACCCCTTCACATTTTTGCGATTTTGGTTCGACCCATTTTTTGCCCGAAAAAATTTTTAAACCACTTCTTTCGACCCAAATCGGTCCTAGAACATCATTAGGCATCATATACCATCGATTTGGGTCATGTAGGAGCGAAATTGGCGACTTTTATTTTTTGACAATTTTTGAAGGTATACCCCTTCACATTTTTGCGATTTGGGTTCGACCCATTTTTTGCCCGAAAAAATTTTTAAACCACTTCTCTCGACCCAAATCGGTTCTAGAACATCATTAGGCATCATATACCATCGATTTGGGTCATGTAGGAGCGAAATTGGCGACTTTTATTTTTTGACAATTTTTGAAGGTATACCCCTTCACATTTTTGCGATTTGGGTTCGACCCATTTTTTGCCCGAAAAAATTTTTAAACCACTTCTTTCGACCCAAATCGGTCCTAGAACATCATTAGGCATCATATACCATCGATTTGGGTCATGTAGGAGCGAAATTGGCGACTTTTATTTTTTGACAATTTTTGAAGGTATACCCCTTCACATTTTTGCGATTTGGGTTCGACCCATTTTTTGCCCGAAAAAATTTTTAAACCACTTCTTTCGACCCAAATCGGTCCTAGAACATCATTAGGCATCATATACCATCGATTTGGGTCATGTAGGAGCGAAATTGGCGACTTTTATTTTTTGACAATTTTTGAAGGTATACCCCTTCACATTTTTGCGATTTGGGTTCGACCCATTTTTTGCCCGAAAAAATTTTTAAACCACTTCTTTCGACCCAAATCGGTCCTAGAACATCATTAGGCATCATATACCATCGATTTGGGTCATGTAGGAGCGAAATTGGCGACTTTTATTTTTTGACAATTTTTGAAGGTATACCCCTTCACATTTTTGCGATTTGGGTTCGACCCATTTTTTGCCCGAAAAAATTTTTAAACCACTTCTTTCGACCCAAATCGGTCCTAGAATATCATTAGGCATCATATACCATCGATTTGGGTCATGTAGGAGCGAAATTGGCGACTTTTATTTTTTGACAATTTTTGAAGGTATACCCCTTCACATTTTTGCGATTTTGGTTCGACCCATTTTTTGCCCGAAAAAATTTTTAAACCACTTCTTTCGACCCAAATCGGTCCTAGAACATCATTAGGCATCATATACCATCGATTTGGGTCATGTAGGAGCGAAATTGGCGACTTTTATTTTTTGACAATTTTTGAAGGTATACCCCTTCACATTTTTGCGATTTGGGTTCGACCCATTTTTTGCCCGAAAAAATTTTTAAACCACTTCTCTCGACCCAAATCGGTTCTAGAACATCATTAGGCATCATATACCATCGATTTGGGTCATGTAGGAGCGAAATTGGCGACTTTTATTTTTTGACAATTTTTGAAGGTATACCCCTTCACATTTTTGCGATTTGGGTTCGACCCATTTTTTGCCCGAAAAAATTTTTAAACCACTTCTTTCGACCCAAATCGGTCCTAGAACATCATTAGGCATCATATACCATCGATTTGGGTCATGTAGGAGCGAAATTGGCGACTTTTATTTTTTGACAATTTTTGAAGGTATACCCCTTCACATTTTTGCGATTTGGGTTCGACCCATTTTTTGCCCGAAAAAATTTTTAAACCACTTCTTTCGACCCAAATCGGTCCTAGAACATCATTAGGCATCATATACCATCGATTTGGGTCATGTAGGAGCGAAATTGGCGACTTTTATTTTTTGACAATTTTTGAAGGTATACCCCTTCACATTTTTGCGATTTGGGTTCGACCCATTTTTTGCCCGAAAAAATTTTTAAACCACTTCTTTCGACCCAAATCGGTCCTAGAACATCATTAGGCATCATATACCATCGATTTGGGTCATGTAGGAGCGAAATTGGCGACTTTTATTTTTTGACAATTTTTGAAGGTATACCCCTTCACATTTTTGCGATTTGGGTTCGACCCATTTTTTGCCCGAAAAAATTTTTAAACCACTTCTTTCGACCCAAATCGGTCCTAGAACATCATTAGGCATCATATACCATCGATTTGGGTCATGTAGGAGCGAAATTGGCGACTTTTATTTTTTGACAATTTTTGAAGGGATACCCCTTCACATTTTTGCGATTTGGGTTCGACCCATTTTTTGCCCGAAAAAATTTTTAAACCACTTCTTTCGACCCAAATCGGTCCTAGAACATCATTAGGCATCATATACCATCGATTTGGGTCATGTAGGAGCGAAATTGGCGACTTTTATTTTTTGACAATTTTTGAAGGTATACCCCTTCACATTTTTGCGATTTGGGTTCGACCCATTTTTGGCCCGAAAAAATTTTTAAACCACTTCTTTCGACCCAAATCGGTTCTAGAACATCATTAGGCATCATATACCATCGATTTGGGTCATGTAGGAGCGAAATTGGCGACTTTTATTTTTTGACAATTTTTGAAGGTATACCCCTTCACATTTTTGCGATTTGGGTTCGACCCATTTTTGCCCGAAAAAATTTTTAAACCACTTCTTTCGACCCAAATCGGTCCTAGAATATGTTTATACATCATATACCATCGATTTGGGTCATGTAGGAGCGAAATTGGCGATTTTTATTTTTTGACAATTTTTGAAGGTATACCCCTTCACATTTTTGCGATTTGGGTTCGACCCATTTTTTGCCCGAAAAAATTTTTAAACCACTTCTTTCGACCCAAATCGGTCCTAGAACATCATTAGGCATCATATACCATCGATTTGGGCCCTTGAGGAGCGAAATTGGCGACTTTTATTTTTTGACAATTTTTGAAGGTATACCCCTTCACATTTTTGCGATTTGGGTTCGACCCATTTTTTGCCCGAAAAAATTTTTAAACCACTTCTTTCGACCCAAATCGGTCCTAGAACATCATTAGGCATCATATACCGTCGATTTGGGTCATGTAGGAGCGAAATTGGCGACTTTTATTTTTTGACAATTTTTGAAGGTATACCCCTTCACATTTTTGCGATTTTGAGTCGACCCATTTTTCGCCCGGACAAATTTTTAAACCGCTTCTTTCAACCCAAAACTGTCCTAGAACATCATTAGGCATCATATACCATCGATTTGGGCCATGTAGGAGCGAAATTGGCGACTTTGATTTTTTGGCAATTTTTGAACTTCTTTAGTTTACTAGTAACATAATTCGCTTTTCCGAAGAAAGTGAATTAAATCAATTTGGGTTAAAAGCAGAGTTGATTTGTTTATCTACAAATAATTTATTGCCATTATTTGACACATTCTTACTATTATAACTTTCATATTAATTGAACTGTTTATTTATTTCGAAATGGGCTTACTGAAGGAGAGTTGCACGGCTGTCTGAATAAACGGCTCGTATATCCCTCTTCCTGAGTATACTTCTTTGAACGGATGTTAGAAAGTCAAAAGAGAAATCAAGCGAGGAAGCATCCTGTATTGAATTTACTTTAAACATCCGTAATTACGGAGTACTTTATTTGTAGGAAGCGTGCAAGGAAGTTCAAGTTTCGTAGAAATAGTGGCACTTTGGTTTCTCGCGATGCTCCACGTACCAAGTGAAAGGTACCTTTTAAGCTCCGAAAGTACTGGCTTCGCATAAAAGGGCATATCCATTAGTCGTATACTGTATCTCTGCAGATTCGTACCACGTTCCGTACCTTGGGAACCTTTCGGATTTCTCGGACACGATTTCACAAAATTACCTATGCTTTTGCCCGAATTCTTTAAATGTATCGAACTTTTGTCCTCTGCAATTCTTTCCTGGCCTTTCCAGATGCATATGCTTTCTTATCGAGTCATGTGAGCCTTTATTTGATTAATTACTTAGTTTATCCGAAAGCGATTAAGAATAGTCGAATTATCGTGAGATTATCTCGCATAAATCAATTCTCTTCCGGGAACTGTTGGACTCGTCAGCGGAAAAGTTTGGCTAGTTTCGTTCCTGAGATTCGCGGCTTTAACTTGGCAGGTTATACGATCAACGCGGAAGTTATTATTTTTCAAGAGGCGAGTAACACTTAATTACCCGACTACGTTGTTTAATGGCTGGCACTAACAAGTTCCACGTGTTTCGGCCGATTCAGCTCATTCTTGGAGATGGATATTCACGTGTCACGGAACTGGGTCACGTTTTCCCTCGGCTTCCATTCAAGATAAGCGGCAAGTGGTAAAACATTAAGTAGTACGACCAGGAAAGTTGCCAAAATCCGACGTGAGAACGATGTGATTTTAACCGAGTAAGATTACCGGCCATCGACGCTTTTGTTTCACCTATTTTTAAGATTTGTTTTTAGCCTTTAAAAATTATCTTTCGAATTTTCACTTGTTATTTATAATGCGTGTTTTAATTTTTAATCATCTGTCGTCTTCTTCTTCTTCATAATGTTTACCTTAATTCTTGCCCATTTTAAATATTTAAATATCACCATATAATGGATATTTGCATGATTAAATATCTGTCGTCCCTTATTCTTTATACTGTGTTTTAATTCTCACATATCTGGAATATTTAAATCAGCATATAATATGTGTTTTTATTATTAAATATCTGTAGTCCCTTGTTCTTTATAATGCGCGTTTTAATTCCTAAATATTAAGAGGAAATTGCGTCGTGTAATTAGTGTGGTGTTATCAAGAGGACTTGATGTATTAGATAAAGGAATGTAAATTTTGTCCGGCTCCATTATGCACGGTTTTAACATCCTCTAAAGTTCGTGGATTTCAGGAGGAGATTATAAACCTTAAGTATCAGGGTTGGGTTTTATTGCATTTGAACCAAGATGGAGTTGTGGTTGAGGGAAATTATTATTTTTGTTAAATAATGAAAGTATCATTATTTTTGCTAACTAAATTATGGAATCTGAATATTAAAATCAGTAGACACTAATTAATAGAAGTTTATCTGTAAAAGTGAATTCTAATTAAATTATTAACGAATTATAATTCTGAAAAATGATTTTATTTGGATAAGAAATGTTGTATTAATATTGTTTAAGAACATGTTTCTATTTATGATCACCCGCAGCCAATAATATCAACACAATAATTTTCTCACAAAAGCGTTCAACTTCACGAAACAGATATTTATCCTTCGAAAAGTTTACAGGAAATGAAAGGTGCAGGACGTGTCTATCCCACTTAGGGTGGTGCTTCCGGAAATATATATTTCGATCCGGGATCTCTCGCTGATCAAGATAGAAAGTGGCGCGATAAGGAGGGCGAAGGAACGTTAAACGCGAATTCGCAAAAACTAGCGTAATCCCAGTGGTTTGATCTGGCTTTGATTGCGTCACGCGCGAAACTTTCTTCGTTTCTTCGTTTCTTCCCGGCTGGTTGTCTCCTTATTCCCTGAATGCCCGTGGAACTTCCCTTACGGGAGAAAAAGGATCTAAAGTAGATCCGTCGGTGATCGTCTTCCATTTCAACCTCCGCTTTCCAAATTCTCACCAAAGAATCCGGTTGGAGATTTCGGTAAGCATGATCCTCCAACAAAAACTTCCACGATTTCTCGAGAAAGAATCTCTCATCTTTCAACCCGTTCGCTTTTGAATTCTAATGACTTCATTCTAATGACTTCAACCCTTCAACCCCTTCACTCAACCTCACCATGGCTCCCCAAGAGCTAATCAAATTATTATAATACTGCAAAACTGAAGTAACCTATCCGTGAATAATCCTGAGAATTTAACTTTAAGCTGTTCTTTTTTGTCTTCCTTCTGACGAATGCTCGATTTCCAGCCATCCACCACCCTCATCTCTCGTCATCGAACTTGTTTTGAATTTTAATTAAGAAAATCCTGAGACAGCGAACTTTTAAGCTACCCGGATATCGTGATACTTCGGGGTAGTTTTTATTACGGAAGTTCGAAGAAGACGTCAAACTGGGATGTTGAGTTATTAATTTTTATGTTGGGTGCCGAGTTCTGACTTCAAGTCGGATTATTTTTGGATGATCTGGTAATCTGTTTATTTATCGAATTTGTCTATGTTTGGATGTTAGGTAAAATAAAAAAATAGTATACTAATTTGGAGGATAAATATAATATGTTATACTAATCTATTTTGGGAAGATATATATAACAATAATAATAATACATCAACTTGGAAGATGAATCTAGCATACTCGGATACTAAAATTTCTTAGTACTCCGAAGATCTATGCCAATACTTCTCCGTTTGAAATTTCCATCACGTCTTTCCAAGAATAAAAATTTTGAGGCGAATCAGTTCAATTTTGCGATTCATATGCGCAAGCATAAGTTACTACTTTTGCGTGAGAATGAACGACCCGTTAAAGAATACAAATCTCGGTGAGATTCGCAGTCGAAGGAAGACGGTTTTACCACCCTCGAAAACAAATAGCTGGATTGTCGATATTTTCCTAGAAATAAAGCTCTATAAAACTTTCGAGTGTCCAACTGAAGAATGGATGATCAGTTTATATGTTGTATGACAAATCTTTGTATACTTCCACCAGAATGTTTTTTTTATGTTTGAGGGCAAAGTAATCAGACTCAATGTTGGGAATAAAACACTTGATAGTTTATGTATAATATTATGATTCTTAGAATTATCAAAATTGTTAAGATTATTCGGATTACTAAGATTATGAAGGTTATTTAAATTATTAGAATAATTGATAGTACTCGGATTATCAATATTATTCAAGTTATAAGAATTATACGGATTACTAAGACTATTGAGTTTATTAACATTGTTAACATTATTAGGATTATTATATATTAGATTTATTGTAACATACATATCTAATGTACTCTGAAAGAAAACTTGAAGCAATTTTCGGGATAAATATCGAAGCTAGTTGGGCATTTATCGATCAAATTTGCATTAAGTAATAAAGTTCCAGATATTTGTGTACAAATGAATAATGTAATCATAAAACTTCTAAGAAGTTAAACACTTTACTAGGAAATACAAACTTCGAGGAAGTCCCGGTTCGTCGAAAAGAAGTGCTCGTTTAAAATCACAAGCTTACTAAACTGTAGCTAAAATAAGCTGATAAAGTAGCAGCATCCCCCAAAAATGCCTAAATTAATATATTATATTATATTTCTTCTCTAAGTTCGTATATTATTTCTTTTTATTTGAGGTATCGAGATATTCTATTATCTAAGAATGCTGAATTTTTAATTAATAAATAATCGCCCGATGTATTGCTAATATTCACTTATATATAAATATGATTCATTAAATAAATATTTGTATAACTATAATCAATATTTCAACAACTTTTGTTTAAAAGAATATATTCCAATATCTGGAAACTAGTATTACTTGTGAATCTTCAAATGTTGTAGGTATATTAATAATTAAATCTACAGGTATATTGATTAAATAATCCTAATAATAATTAATTGTCGAGTTAGATTTATCAAACGATACTAATAAGAATTAAATTCAATGGTATATTTATCAGGAATAATTTTCATATATTCTTGTTTAACATAATATATGAAGGCATGTCGCAAGAATACATCGACATTTCTTATAAAACTTCACTCGTATATTCAAGAGAAATAATATCTGCGGCAAGAGAAATGACATACCCGGAAAGCATCCCTCAATTCCTGTTCCTCCTGGTCCTGATCGGTATGAGTTGCTGCGCTTGCACTGCCTATATTGCTGACAATCTCGACGAACTCCTCGAAGCTGACGTTTCCATCTCCTGGAAAATAAAAAATGGAGGGCACATGTATCGACGTTGTTTTACATCCACGAAAGTCTGGCTTCGAAAGTCAGAGAAGAATCATTCCAATTTCCCAAGGAATCTTTGGACGTTTCTGAGTCGGGATCGGGTTGAAATAAAACCGAAAGAAGTTAAGTGTCATGCAACGACGTTATCGTCGTAAAGCCCTGTTTACGTAAACGGATTTTTATCCTTTTAACCTGAAAATCCTTTTTCAGCGAAGCGGCAAGGGGAAAATATTTGCAAGGGAAGCAAGACGGACGATCCTGGATCCTGTGAATACAAGACATCCAAGGATTAACGAAGTTTACGACTTGCGTGCAAGCATAATGTGCCCGACTGAAAGCACCTCGGTTAGCTTTTCGAGATACAGACTCCTAACTCGACATCGCCAACCTTAAAACTTAGCTTTAAAGGACGAAAAAACATTTTGCGAAACTAACGCCTCATGATTTCGTAAGAGTACAAATCCACGTAGTTTGTGGTTGTTGGATGCACTGTTTACCTCCGCTGTTGCGAAGCAGTCTGAAATTCGCGTGAGGATGTTGGAGGAGGATGAAGGCAAAAGAAAGAAAAACTCAAAGCCGAGTTAGTTTTGAACCAAACTTTGAGCAAAGTACGTCTTTTGCTGAAAATCTGCTGTAAGTAGAAGTTTGCAGCTAAAGATTATTGACGTCATTCAACTGCTCTTTTTTTCAATAAATTCTTCGAAGTTAGATTGAATGCTCCATATATTCTACTATTATGAAACAAATATTTGGATTTTTTTGGATATTAAGTTTGCCTATACATTGATTGTACATTCTTTTATATCAATTTTGTAAATATTCGATTTAAATTATTAGGGTATAAGTTTGCTAAATTTATTCAAAATACCTACAATTGAAATAATAACACATGGAACTAATGACATCTAGAGTTTCATATTCTTCAATCAAAAAAGTATTACTTAAATGTTATACATGTTTTGCGCTACAAATTAACCCTTTCGCAGATCATATTCACCTTTTTACACTGCAAATTAACCATTTTGCAGATCATATTCACCTTTTTGCGAATCAAACTTTTCTACAAACTTTTCTACTTTGTTTTCTTAAGCTACCGAAGTAAAAATAAAATCAGATGTAAAGTGAGAAGGTGAATATGACCTACAAAAGTTAATTGGACTGCAAAATCAACACAGTCGCATAACAGCACCTGAGATAAGAAGTTCAAAAACGAACAAAAACTGTTGGGCCGTCAATTTCAGAATTCTTAGTATTAATTGCAACTGACGAGGGTGCAAACAGGGTGCAATAATGAAATAAAAGATTCCGCGATAATTACATAAAATAAGAAGTATTCATCTGCAATATTATTGAATACGCCCGTGTCTACCTTTCTGTATTATCAGAATAATATTCTTCATAAGCATCACTCATCATTACACCTTAAGTGTTTCACCGATAACGGTGTCTCTCTAACAATAAGATGAACGTCCATCGTCACTTAAGAAAAACGGATGTACAACAAAGCAGGCCACGGTGAGCGTTATGAAAAGAAATTACTCATAGTATCCACGTGTGGGGAATCCCATGGGCCGATGCCAAGAATATCCGGTTGTTTCGCAAGTTCTAAGCACGCGTAAAAGCGTGCTCTTCTGTATAAACGGACACACCGCGATACGAGTTGACACGTCCACGATATCAGAGATCTCATTTTTCTTAACCGGTATCTCGGACTCGCGAATTCTTCCAGCAGATGTTTTGCCAAGGAAACCCAAATGGATTTTATTCGAGATAAGCGGCCGTGTAAACCAGATTTACTACGATAATTCTCACTTCGGAATACCTATGCGCGAGTTCCTCGAGCACGTATAATGGTACACATAACTTTTCTCGAGCACGTTCGTACATTTATAGGTTCGTGCATTTTCTACGATTATTTTATTTCCATCGTAGTTAGAATATTTATTTAAAACCACGATCGTGAATAATGTTCATGGATGTATGACTTTAACACTAGAACTACCAAAGCAGTCAAAATAACGGTTCCAAAATATTTAATCAAATTATTGAAATATATAACGTTGCATTATTTGAGATTTTCTGCGGCTTATTTTACGTAATATACATAATTAAATCGATTCATTTATTTTCGCTATCCAGCTTCATTTTTAAGGACTCATCAGTTTTATCGGAGGAAATTTGATTTATAGATATAATTATGATTAGTAATTATAATCGTTGTGTACGTTAATTGTACTGAGACGAGTGAAGTTATAAAATGAAGAAGATTATGTCAATGATTATAATTAGTAATTATCATTATATCTATGAATGAAAAGTTGGACAAAATAATGAAGTAGATATAAATCCTTCTAAAATCGCCTGCAAAATTATACGTTTATAACCTTTATTCTCGATCATTGTGTAAATAATTATTATAACTCTGGTGTATGGAAACGCATGCATGTTGGACGTGATTTTTTCCCAGTTGTAGGATAAACGGTGCTTATCAGGAATTTTATTGTTTAACGTGGAGTGTTTTATCAAATGTCTCGATGTGGAATATTGTATGGATCGATGTCGAGTGCTTTATTCCTCCCTTGCTTTTGATAATTGCATCGTGGTGACAATACGCGTTGCAATGGAGAGAAAAATGATAAAACACATGTAGTGGAAACAGTGATTAGATGCTTGATATTATCTTTGTGAAAAATAAATGGAAATTTGATGGATTAACATTACAGTAATCATCACTGTCTTTGTAGAGCAATTCGGCGATGATTTTATTTGAAATAAAATTTTTGACCTCATTATTTTGTTTGCAATCAAACAAAGTAATAAATGGCACACCTTATTTGTTTCGTTACTTTATTCAAAATAAATAAATTGATAGTGCTTTAAACAATATTTGCTATACTATATCATATTATTTAATCCCAGTCTATCAAAAACATAAATCGTTAAAAATTGTATTTACTATGAAAAAAATCATTTTTCAAGGCAACTCTCCGTGTGTGTTCAAGTATTTAGGAACTTAAATTTTTCTGGAAGTCGTGGAACTTTGAAAGGACCCGGCACAAATTCTATTAAGTATTCGCAGTAGAAAAGGTAAAGACATAACATTCTGAAAATATTCGAGGCGGTACGAATGTAAGCACAACATATTTTGTTTTCTTAAATCCATGCCGTGTCTGCTTCCCACGACCGCAACTTGGTAATAGGATTTACTTTACGTCACACCTGGATTTTGGATGTTAAATTCCACTACTGGAAATCGGACCAAATCAATTTGAATTTCTTTAAGAATCTTTTAAGTTCAAGTAAGAAAATAATATTTTTTGAACCGTGTGTTGTATAATATTAGCTTCTCTAATATTTAATGAAGATTATTAGAGTACATATTTTCTGAATTTCTTTAAAAATCGCTGAAACTGAAATAAGAAAATAATGGCTCTTAGGTCTCGATTTTGAAAACGTAACTTCTCTAATATTTAGTTAAAATTCTTAGACCATATATTTGCTAAGCTCACTTAAAATTTCTTAACTTAACTAACTTAACTTCTTAAATTTCTTAAAAATCTTATCTGTAAATATACAGATATAAACTAACTCCCACCCGGAAAATAAGATTTACCGAGTGTAATAGAAAATATATTCCACCACCGCGGAAAATAAGTCACATGGATGAATTTCTAGTTGCAGCTATAGAAATATCACATAAAGAAAGGAGAATCAGGGAAAGAGTAAATAAAACAGAAGGATTTATCAGAAGAATACTATTGGCGGTATAAGAAAAACGTTGAAGAAGGGGAGGGGGGGTGTAATGCCGGGGTACAAGCCATCGTACAATCTCCACCCTCATCCAATTCGTTTTAAACTCGAAGGGGATGCTATGATGATCGTATATCGATAACCCAAGCCGTGAAATCTCGTTTTTTAAACATAAGTCATTCGAATTGCTAAAGAACAATATTTCTTTCGTTGCTGATTACCCTTGGAAACGTCATTCGAAACCGCGATTATTGAACATGCTTTATTTTACATTCATGTTTATTGAAGTAGTATAAATGTCTGAGCATTCAAACATGATTTATTATCGATTGTTTATAAACTGCTATTTTCTTGATATTCCAGGTAATCCAACTTTTTCTAGGATATCTCACCACATTCCCGTTATTCTATAACGTAAAGAACAATATATTCGTTATCGTTGCCGGAATAAAATTTACTTTGAAAACGACATTTGAAACCATGATCTTCGAATATGCTTCGTTTTACATTCATGTTTATGGATGTAAAATATATGTCAGGTGATCGAATCATGGTTTATTGTCGATTGTTTAAAAAACAGGCATCTTCTGCGATTTCCAGATAATGCAACTTGTTCGAGGATAAATGGAGAAGGATATCTAGCCATGTTCTCCTCATTTTCGAAGCTAAATCACGTTTGCGATCCTTGGAAGGATCGGGTCGATGGATCAGGTCCTTCTTGAATTACACGGTACGCTTTCTCTCCGACTGCTCAATTTTCCACTCGCGTTTAAGGATCATTATCGGAAATGATGATGAGCCTTCTTCGTATTCAGTTTCTTTCGATCATTTTCTAAGGGGTCATCATGATCGCCTCATTTGGAAGATTATGTCGGTGATGTAATTAAATTAATTTGATTAGGCGTCATTAGAATCGCCATCATTATATTGGAAGTTATACGAAATTGATTGCAATCTTATTTAATACTCTTCACTTTGGTTTCTTTATTTTGTGTTCCCCAAAATTCCCAAGGAACAATAAAAATAAGGTATGCCGTGTAACTTTTTCGATAGTGATTTATGAACATATTTTATGTAATGATTTAAATGAATATTTTCTTTTAGCAGTTCTTTATATTTTTACCGATCCTTGACAAGGTTTCCACTACCAAACTATAATTCATTTTAACGTAGAACTTTAATTTCAAGTATCCAACTTTAATTTATCATCAGTTCCTTTGATATAAAAAATTAATTCGAAGAACCCAATTTTCATTTCCGATTAGTTTCTTTAATTTAATATAAAATTAATCCAAGAATATTACACAACTTGTAATCGTAAAGAATCCTCGATTAAAATCAGAGGAGTTTTAAAAGGAAACTTCGAAAAATGTATTTCATTTATCTAACTTCAATTTATTATTAGTTTCTTTAATTTAGACTACAAATTCTAACTCTCTGGTGACCTTTCGCCGGGGATTCACGAAAATATTTTCTTTTGACAGTTTCTCCTATTTCTATCGATCCGTGACAAGTTTTTTTCCTGGACAGATTATAAATGGTGAATTAAACTCTCGTGGCAGACGTATTCACGATATATGAAACGTTCTCAGTGAAAATAACGGGAAACTGTAAACACCGAATGCATCGTTCACGATTTTTCGATCGAAGCGTTGGCGAGCGCAGGATTTGGATTGCGGTGCACATAACTCTGTAAAATACGTGATGGATGACAATAATATCTCCAGTAATCGATATCTAACAAACGTGAGAAAATCGAGGATCGCTTGCATTCAACGAAATTTTGAAAATAGATTCTTCTTTTATCAAATAACTTAAATATCATACTAAAAATTCTCCCTTCTGAAATCCATATGGAGTCAGGGACTTAAATACATTATGTGATCGAATCTCGTAACACAAATATTTTATTCATTCCTGGTATGAATTATCTCAATGAAATTAATTATTTAATTGGAGTACTAAGGAAATAAAGTGTATGGTTGAATAATGTTTCGAAGAATATATCATTATCAATTAATTACTGAGAATGCAAAAATTTAGATCAAAGTTTCATAATCTTTTCACGATATTGGACAGTTTATACAATATTATATTGTATATAATGTAACCAACATTTTCAAGACACCAAATTTCGCTTAAAATATAATACAAACAACCGCTTACTATCCCGGCACATAATTCCTCAGGTATCAGATTCGCGTATACCTATGATACAATTAATTTAAAATAGACCACTGCATACAAAAAATGTATTTGTGAGAGGAACGCCTTCTGCAGTACTATAAATCCAGATAATCTTAATTTAAAGCAAACACACCGGCTCTAAGCTGAACCCGCTTATTAAGGTTGACCCAGCGACAAATTTGAATGTGAAAGATTCCTTGGTTTCCATTCGAGCGGAACTTTTCCTCGCCTTTTCAAACACAACCCTCCGCAAACTCGTCGTGCACCGTAATTTTATCTACGCCCGCCGATAAAGCGGCAAATATACTTACAATTACTTATTCGCGCCGGTTTATAATTTCTTAACAAAGCTCACTTCAAACTGCGCGAAATTAGATTGCACTTAAATTAAACGCAGCTAAGCTAACTTTTAATAGAGCCGGAGGAAGGGTGGAGAGAGGACCGGAAGTGCTCGATAGGAGTGAAACTGTTTCTGCTTCACACAACTTCCTCGAGTAGTTCCTCAAATATTTAAGGATATTCTCGGCTACGTGAAATACAATGTATTTTACCGTCGATTATTAGGCGAATTGTTTCATCAGAATTATTCGTACAGATTATTACTTTTCAGAATATTAATTGCATATCAGATTTTTGAATGAATTTTATATTAGATTTCTAGATGAATTTTATAGTAGATTTTTTTTTGGTTGATTATATATCAAACTTTGTTATTAAGATTTTATGAGTGTTTATTGTCAATTACATTTTTCACTATCTAATTGCAAATTAAATTTACAAGAATTCAATACGGTTTGCTAAAATCAACAATTTCCGTACATCGCATAAAAAATTCATAAATCCGGAGTCTGAGATGTACATATATCAGTATGGAAATTTATGAAATGAAATACGATTTCGAGTGCACATATACGTCAAAGGAATCCAAAGATAACGAAAGTGGTAATTAAAATCGCGAAGACTTTAATGAATACTTTTATACCAGGCTATTACTGCACCTATACATACAGTATTTCTTTAATTACATTATCAGGTTTAATTAATTTTGTCTTATTAACATCAAACATCACATTTCATTTTCACCAATATTATTAATAATTTTCCATATGGAATACCAATTTTCTTTTACTTATTATCATTTCCACTTGCGGTACTTACTTTAGGCATATTGTGAGATATGAGATATTATAAAATATTATGAAATATTCTGAGGCTTTATGAGATATTATAAGATATAATGAGATATTAAAAGTTCGAAAGACATCGAGTGACTGGCGGCATTTGTTAAACTCAGAAATACACGAAATTCAAGGGAAAATATCGGGTGCAGAGGGAAACTAACATCAGCGTATGCTACTATATATTCCAGCTGGGCATAGAAACCAATTCCATTCGCACTCTCCTCATTTCTCGGACTTTCCACGTGTCAAAGTGCTCTCTCTATAAAGTGAATAACAGTCACCATGAAGGTGTATGTATTTCTGCGTCGAGTTATTAGGGTCGGTTCCAATGGTCTCCTAACATTCGGGTGCTCACAACTCCCGCTAATGCAGGTAAGCAACTACAACTTAACACCCCCGAAATCATTTCCGTCAAATCGATTCGAGTAAATAGCGGGTGCTCGACGATTACGATCGAAGGTTTTATCTTCCTCCCTTTTTGGCGTCGTATAAATTCTGTTTCCAGAGAATGTCGGTGATTTACTGGTAACAGCAGTACACGACTTGTTATCGAGAGGTATTAAAGAAACATATCTTTCTTGTTCGAACAATATTTATTATGCCGATGTTGATAATAGTCTTTACGAGACTGTTATAATGTATGTGATTTGATTTATTATGAAAAATATCAGATTACTATCAGCAGATAGCAATTAATTAGTTAATATAATATATTTTCGAATGATTTCAGATTTAGATTCGAATATTTTATAGTTTCATATGAATAATTTTAATCTAAATTTTAACCCTGTGCACTCGAGAGGCGACTCTTAGTAACCACTCATTTTATTGCGGCAATTCCAGTGGCGACTGAGAGTCGACATTAACATTTATTCTACTTGTCGATGATTTCATATCCAATAACAAAGTATAACAAAAAAATCTTAATATCGCTTCTCAGTCGTCACTTTAGTTGCCGCGATAAATTGTGTAACAACTGAGAATTGCCTCTGAGTGTAAAGGGTTAATGTTTCGACTGTATTCCTGGTATCATCGAATTAAAATACAGATCACTACACTCATATTTTATTATTATCAAAATTAGTATGTTTATGTGAATATTGAATGTCTCTTCCAGTAAACCTTGCCCTTTACGAGTGCACGTAAAGCACATACGAATCGAGTGTTTGGTTTCGAAGTCTCCTCGCTTCCTCCACGAAGAGTGCATTGAAATGACGTGTTTGGTTTGACGAGAGCATCAATGCGTAAACGTGAATTCAAGTTCGTATCTATCGAGGATCTCTTTTTCTCAGTGGAGTAGGATTACATGTGTGGGTTGTATTTACCGGAAGGGACGTGGGATGCATTCGGATAGGTGGCAACACGGATGACGGGCAAACCGTGACTGGTTATACCTTTAATTGATACACAAGTCACGTACCATGTAGTTCTGGATGCACGTACTTCTAATTACGCGTTTACGAAGTTCGACTAACTATTTTAGAAATACAAGTACATATGAATCCGTCTTGAAAAGAAATCGATGGAATCCGTAGAACCGCCACCTCGTTATTAGCCTGTTTCTATAAAAACTACGAGTCTTTTTATATTCTTTTTCTTGTTTGCCCCTTTTCAACGTTTCGATCGGTCGAATACTTCGAAATAATCCAAGAATAATTATCGGTTCTTGATTTATGTGAATTATGTTGGAAGATGATGAATGGTTTTGAAATGTTATTGTGAATTGAAGGGAATTGAATATTGTGGTTTCCAAAATTATAGTTCCACGAATTAAGTACCGGAATATATTATATAATATTATTAAAATATAGGTTTGGTGGGAACGATATTCAAGATAATAAGGAAAATAATATTCCTCTATATACGTTTTTATAAGATTCAATTTTTAATTTTTACTTTCTATGGTATTGGTTTTCTCGGAATTAAAAAAACGGGTGTTGCAGATATTCTAGATTTTTGACGATTTGATTTTAAGAAATTAACACCTTCCAATTATTGTTGAATAGAAATGTCAGAGGTAGTGGGAACATGTCTGACACTTGTCAAACTTGAAAATGGTAATTGAAAAGCTTAAATTTTCAACTGGTTTCACGTAACTCTGGATTTCCGTAGACCAGAAATATCGAAATGGAGAATTAATAAAAATTCTGTCAACAGTGATATGCCGCAAGGAGGTTCGCATTCGTGGAAATAACTTGATACGTTTCATAGAGCGTGATGGTCAGCGTATAGAGAGAGCAAATTTTACAGCCAGCAGACACGAATCTCTATTGACGATGGCAGCTTATGAATCCGTATTTTCAAATAGAACATCGCGATAAATTTCTTTAATTACATAGAACATATACTTCTTATAATATCCTGCCAATTTTTAACTTATCACTAGTTCTTTTAAATCACGAAATTAATTCCGATCACCTGACTTTCATTTATTATTAATTCCTTTGATTGAAAGTATCGATTCCAAGTTTTCAACTTGAATTTATTACTAGTTCCTTTAAATTAAAATATTAATTCCAACAATCCAACTTTAATTTGTCACTACTTCTCTTAATTTCAAACATGAATTCCATGTCAAATCAAATTTTGACATGGCATCAAATTTTAATTCATTCCTAGTTCCTCTAATTAAAAAAAATAAATACCATAATTATCATCTTATATCTTATGCTCAATAACTCCTCACTCCGCCGCCCAGAATCGGGACAAAAGAGAAAGAAATTTCACTCATGACGGAAGACAAAGATGGATCAGGTCAGTAAGTTTGAAGTAAGGTTGGAACAATAGAAATTGTTAGAACGAAGTGCAACCATTCAGGTTGGACTATCGGGGAACTTTCTTTGGATCTCGATACATGAAACTACGAAGAAGTCGGCCGCTAGCCCTAAGGGTGGTTAGCGGTTAAGCAGAGTTGGATAAGGGGGGGGGGGGTGGAAATAAAGAAGAAAGTGAGTAAAACGGGAAGCAAAAGGGTTGAACCGGTTCAGGAGAACTCTAGTGGATCTGGCTTAATAAAGAGGCTCCGCTCACGAAGGACCTTTCTATTGTCAGGCGGGAGAACACTTCGCGAAAATTACCCCCAATTAAGGCGTACCCGTCGGCCAGGAAACCTTGTAAGTGGGCCAACGCGGTTTATATTAGCGGGGGTGCTGGTAAACTTTGGAATTTTCGACTTATACTACTCTCCTAGCCACCTTGTTTCGTTTCCCCGGAAGTGTAACGTGGAATCGTAAATTTAGTCTTAAAATAATTACCTCGTCGAAGGGCTTCATCCTAGTAGTTTATATTTTGATTTTGGAATATCTTGGAAGTAATTTGATTAATATATTAATTATTTATATGCGGTTATTATATTCTTTTATATTGATAGTGTTATCATATTTGATATTGATAGTATTACTATACCTTGCGATATAATAATACCGCACTGCACGATATTAATCTTTGATATTAGTAAATAAATAAACCTTTCCGTAAAATAATTATCTCGTGGGAGGACGCACTTCTAGTACTTTATGAATATCATTGAAGTAATTTGTAATATATGTTTCATGTATGATATTATTATTATATTTGATACATTGACAGTATTACAGTATTGCTAAATATTATTTGAGTAATACGTTCAAGATAAATGTGTTGCCTCGAAATTGTTTGGTGGTATTAATGATTATATTATTATGGGAAATTTGGGAAGGTCGTATTTATTCACATATATATAATAATAGTATGTGTATATATGAATTATTATGCTGTTGTTTAAGTTGATTTTTTTTATAGAAACGCATAAATAATATTTAGTCGACTGCGTGGGATGTTGTTCAACAACGATGCGAAATCTTCTCATAATACAATTGACAGTATTATATTATTATTGTGAGGAGGGTAATCCGGTATTAAAACAGCAAGCGCGAATTTGGACGCTTTATCATCGGTATTTAACTGTATTTTATCGAAGTGTCCTTTCCAATGAAATTTGGTGGATGAGTTTCGTTAGGCGAAATTTGAAAAGTTGTTATTTAAATTTAATTAATGATAATTAAAAATGATTGAATCTTTGCTTCATAGATTTATATCATTTTACATCATAATTCATCCCTTATAAATATTAATAAAAATCGGCGAAGTAAAAGCCTCTTCATAATATTTAATTATTAGATTTTAAGCTTCTATTCTCATAATCAGCCCGCAACAGAGTAAACATTTTATTGGAACATTAAATTACTGCTTTAAGCTTCTATTTTGTTCCTAGGCCTACAATAAATTAAAGACTTCTTTTAATCTTGAATTATTAAGTTTTAAGCTTCTATTTTTTAATCGAGACAAAACTTAATAATTCTTCAATGGTGATTAAAATATTTATTAATTTTAAGCTTACCATCGATATCAATTTCTTGCAGCATCGTGCGCAATTCCTCGGCCCTTGCAAATTGTCCGAGGGACCGCATCACCCTGCCAAGTTCTTCCTTTGTAATACTTCCGTCGCCATCTTTATCGAACAGCCTGAAGGCCTCGCGAAATTCTGGAACAGTGAAATTACATGGTTTTCTTAAGGCAAGATCATCCTAATCCATCCACCAAAATATTTCGTTGTTAAGGCTGAAAATGATTATGAAAGGAAATATTTCCAAACAAGATCGTAAACAGGAGATAGTGGAGATTAAAAATACCGTTGCGAAGTAGAGAAATGCGTTTGGAATTGTAACATATTTTCAAACGAACCCGGAGGTTCCTCCGTCGGTTTAATACTCTGCTTTCACGGGTTCGGACGTAAAAACGATAATTTAGTTAGCTAGAATCTATGCCCGGATAAAATACAGGGTTGCTGCTACGTTAATGGAGAATTCTAATTTCACGAATATAGGACTGGACATAGAACGTGCAATTCACTTTAATGCACTCTATAATGCAGACTTTTATACGGGTATTAGTTTCTGCAATTAACAATATTTGGCCTCGATGTGTTATTAAACATTGCAGAGTAATGGGTAGATAATTTAATAGTGAACATGGTGACCGATTATAATATTAAGATAATGGTAGAAAAAAAGCTTGAATTGGAAAAATTATATTATAAGACGGATGTTATTTAAAGTGATAAAGATCGCTCGAGTAACGACGAGCCAACATTTTTAATAGTGACTTAGTTAAAGTATCTATAATATAATCAGTAAGTATACAATATTAGATTATATTATATTAACGAAGATGCAATAATTGCAATGATTATTTATTTCATTAAATAGTAGATAAATAGCTCAGTAAATTATTTCAGATATCAGATAGATTGAGTTACAAATAAGTTCCGTTCGTCCAGGAGTTCTTTTTATTAAAAACTGCCAGAATTTAACGCAGGGGAATCGACAAGTTGTCTCATAAATGGCAGGAAATTATTAATAATGACGGCGAATACAAATTGGATTAAACTTCATTGTAATTCATTTTATTGTCGAATAAACTTTACTTTAAAAAACGGAACTTATTTATGACTCAACCCAATAGCTCTCATATACTCGAATTAAGAATAATGGGATAGAAAATCATAAGGCATCTTCTTGTTTGTCGGGAGATATATGTATTGTTTTCTTGAGAGTAGTAGTTATCGTGTCCCTAGTGGTTTTGAAACATTAGCGAGTAGAATGAGTGGTTCGGGCTGATTAAACGCTTCGCTCGATAACATCCAGTGATGTGCCGTAGTCGAAGCGAATAGCAAGAGAAGGGACAAGCGGTTAGACTTGGATCGTCGGTGCTTGACTCGAACATTTAATAGCCTCGTTTCACGGCCCATTGGCTTTGTACGTACCGCCGGCAATGGCTTTCCTATAAGCACATTCTACACCGATCTACTCAGGTACCATTCTGCTCAGGTGAACCATCCAGAATATCCACGATTCTCTAATAAACGGTCAAGATGAATGAACCAATGAACTATGGGTTATACTCTGGTTCGGGATTTTATCTGGTTTATTACTAAACTATAGGTTCACTTCGAGATATTCGAAGATGATGGAACAAAAACTTGATCCATAAATATTAAAACACAGTTTAATGGACCTAAGTTAATTGTAGGTTTCATTGTTAAGAAGAAGAAATAATGAACTGTGGAGTATATTGTAGTTACAAATTTCATCCGATTTACTTTTTATTTAACCTTAATGTAGAGGCAAAAATGATAGAATTGATTTCTAATTATTACTAGTAAAATTTCATTGACAAATATCGTAATACATTTTAATAGACCGAAGTTAATTGTAGTCGTAATTGTCAACGGGAAGGAACCCATATACACATGTACCACGAGTAGGGCCTTGAAGTAGCGAAGGGGCATCATTAGTCAGACACACTCGAACCCCTCAACATAAGCGATCTAACGTAAGCTAAATGTTTACCGCCCGAAGACAATTTTTTCCACGGAGTGCTTACTCATGTCTTTCGTAGAAAAGACCTTTGTATTACGGAAGTGGAAAAGATTGAGTTGGTAACGAAACCATTTCGTAACAAGGGGATGCCGACATTTATCTTCCGTGTCCCGGAGGAGGACGAGCGAGGGATTTCTTTGATTCAAATTCTGTTTCGGGATATAGGGATTATTATATCTTGTCGATTCTATATGTATTCATACTCTATATACACCATGATTATTGTAAATAATTCACATTTCACAATATTATTGTGAATTTCACAATAATTCACAATATTTATATCATATCTTATAATATTCCAATATTTCATTATATTAATGTATATAATATTCCATTATGTAATTTGTGTTATATATGCAGCTTAGTAATATTATTTCAACTTGTTATTAATTCTTTTGAAATTGGTGGTGGGTTTCAAAATATTGATCTATAATAATCGTTTGTTATTATAAATATAATCAATAATAAATTGTGTATAATACATATTGTGAAATATTAAAATATAAATGTTTTAAGTGAGAATTATTTGCAATAATTTTAATCTATATAGATTATTAATATTTAATTACAATATTGTATACATACATATATATATATTCCATCGTCCTTATGATCCACAACCCGCAATTACTAATTCTCGATTCGATCCAAACTCGAATTAATTACGGCTCACCTGCCATATCCCGAACGTCATGGTTTCTCTTTTCGACGGAAAAAATTGTTTTTCTCCCGTTGGCAGAGTATTTTTGCGAGTGTACAAAATCGGATGAAAGCGTAGTGATTCCACGTCAAAAACAAAACGCGTACGTATGAAATTTGGCAGAAAAAAATGCGCGTAGGAAAATGGTGGTCTCGGGTGCGTACAGTTTGTAGGACAAGCGATGAAATTATTGGAGGATTTCGGAATAATTGGTGATTTCGTACTGCATCCTAATTTACGTTTTTGGCCTTGTTAGCAGGTTAGTAATCACGGAAAAGTGTTAATTATATAATTAATCGTATCAAATCACGGCGACGTACGAATTTAATGACCGCCGATGCGTTCACTGGAATTAACGAAGTGCCACTGTAATATCAAGCGAACAGGATATTGTATTCCGTGCTATGGAAAATTGAATCTTTCAATCTGCCGGATAGAATTTATTTAGCAACAGCCAATGGGCTTGACATAATGGAATTGTTGCCATTTGCGTCTTGGAAAAGGCTTTTTTTTAAAGATGTAAAATAATTACGAGAAAATACCGGAGGTAGCCGGAAAATGCTAGGAAAAATAAATAAAATTTGTTTTATGATCATCACTGATCACAAACTTGCTGCATTCTTTATATATAAAATAATTTTATATATAATAATAATATAATATATGAAGCATTCTTTTTGAAAGTAGTTTAAGTTCAATTTTAAAAAAAATTATTAGCAACATAATTTTGTATTACGATATTATACTTATTTTTATAGTAGAAAGATATATTGATTATATCTTACTATCATATATACATATGTATATAATATATATAATATTAAGTTTATAAGATTAAAGTCAGAAATAAAAATGGTTCATATATTAATTAAAAAATGTTTAAGTTGTCTGATTTCAATTATTATGTTCTGATACAGTTGAATTTATGAATATTCGTGTTAATGCGTCTTTATGCTTATGGTTTAACGACACATTGGTAAATAATTTAATTTAAACGATAGTTTTATCTGTATGATGTTAATTCATGTATGATATAATCGCAGTTCCAAGTTTGGAAAATTTATTATCTATCAACATATGGAATATTGATTGTAAATTAATGTAGTGACACACCAGCAGCTTTGCAATATTATTTCAAGCTGTTATTTATTCATTTGAAATCTGTGCTGGATTTCGGAATATCGATGTATGATAATTATAAATAATTGTTATCTGAATAAGTTTCAGCTTAATACTGCAACGAAACTGATTCCAATATGTAATGGAACTACCCTAAAATTCCTATTTTCAAACATATTTTGAATTTTTATTACTAAAACATCTACGTATATTTTACTTGCCTATCTTACTATTATACTTATTGTATTTTATCATTTTTAGATGTTAATATTCTGTGATTTAAAGTTCATTATACAATATCTCAATAATTCAACTGTTTTATATATCTTAATATTCCAGAATTTAATATTTATCCCGTGTCCCCAATAAAGCTTTGCCATATCGTACAATTTAATATTAATGCTACAAATTAATTTTTGTAATATACCCTAATATTCCAGAAATAAATACATTAATAATTCAACTTTTTATATTCTTTAACATAGAACTACTGACGATATGTTCAGTTATATTCCTAGATTTACGTATTCGCCCTTGAAAATAAGTATAAGTACCAACAATATAATAAATTAATGGATCCAAATTTTATCCATTATGCAACGTGAGCCGAAACAAAATCTCAGAAAGTGAAACGTTATGAATTCTATTAACAGATTTCGTTTTTATTAACAGACTTAACAGAATTAACAGATTCGCGTTTTTAGAAACAGATTTCAAACGTTCATAAACAAAACCGTGGATTCGTCTTTTTCTAGTGTGAATATTCTAGAATTGAATTGAATTTTATTATACCTTAATAATTCCTTTTTTTTGTATATCCTGGAATTTAATTTACTCTCATAACGTCCTACTAATTCAGTGTTTTGCATTTCAGATAAAGTGACACATTTCGCGAGACTCACCCTTCATCTGTGACTTGGATATAGTTGGAGGTTTACTGGACGAGACAGTCGCAGATCTTTTTGGCGTCGCGGGCAGAGAGAAGAGTACATTGGCCGAAATCCTGCTGGTATCCGCCGAAGTGGACGACGATGACGATGAGAAGGAGAAGGACGTAGCCGTCGTCGACGATGTCGTTGCTTGCACTTGGATTTGTTGACGTTGCCGTCTACGTCGTTGTTGCAGATCCGCCGAGGTAGGCGAGGACATCGATGCTTCCAACTCTTTACTTTGAAATGACATTGCCATTGGCGTGATATTCATCGTTGACGATGAGGTCGGCGTCGTCGACGTCGTGGTCATCGTCATCGTTATCGTCTCCGTCGTCGACGGCCTCGGGGAATAGTTACTCGTCCCTTCTTCGTTTTCGCTTCCTACTGCCCCGCTGCTCTGCCTCGTCTGAAAATATATTCAATTCATTCATATTAATTAACTAACAATGAACAATTGTTATCAAAGACCCTCTAACTTTGAACTAAGCCGTTACTGGCAGTGATAAGGGAACAAGTAGCCCTATCATTTCTCATAATCGAGACGAATCTGTTATTGACTATGGAAATTCGCCTTTCTTCTTCTTCTACATCTCTATTCTAATTCTGAGACTATAATTATCAAATTGATTGACTATAATTATCAATTGAAACTATTATCAAATTGGTTGAAAATAGTAATCAGCTCATCCTTTATCTCTTATCATTCCCTTTCATACCATATTATATTCAGATCCAAAGAGTAGGTCTCCAAGGTTCACAAAATAAATATATAAGGTAATCTGACTACTATTTTATCTACTACTGATCTACTATTTTAAACCTCTATAATCCAATAACTTGTATACATAATAAATTTGTTCGTGTAAATTATTACTTCAGCGCACTGAAAAAGGTGACAATTGTTGCGCGCTCTTTTATAATTATTATTGCAACCAAAAAATGAAACGAAACGAAACATACGGATTGACGAATATGTTACTTGAAAGTTATGTGACATTATACAGGGTTAATAAAAAATATCAGTAATTTCTTATACAAATATTAACACATTATATTATTATGTAGAATTATTTTTTTGTCGTTTTAATGTGAAGGTTTAAGTGCTTTGTATGACAATGATGGAGGATTGCCAGATTTCCTGGAAGTGCGGAGGGCAACCAGCTACAGGTGGCCGCATACGTGGAAAGATGGGAGTTAACTTGATCGACGATGGACTGGTCGTGTGGGTACAATAATCGTAACAATAAAACACAAAGTACATCCGACATCTATATTTTCCACATCTATGAAAAATAATAATGCATAAGGTAGAACAAATTTCCTTTATCTCACAGCTCCACTTGTAATAGTACACGTAAGAGAGTGCAATATATAATGCAGTATAAATATACAAGCCGTTTATTATAAAAGTGGAGTAAGGCCATTTTGAAAAAAATTTCATATCATATTGTTTCGGTTGTTATTCGATCAATACAAATTTTGTCAGAAATGGAGTTGCGACACTTTCATAATAAACGGTTCACATAATGTAGTTGTGTGTTAATATTCTAAGAATGCCTTATCAGTGAAATTGGAAAAGAATCGGGTCACGTGATAGCAGATTATTTCGTAGATCGATTCGATGGTCTGTATATATTACTGTGATAACCTTTTTGGATAATGCACACTTTATCGAATTAATACATCCCTAGATAGATTGGAAAGGAAAAGCCGAGGGTGTGCGACCTTTAATTTTAATCTTTCCTTGTAATCGGTCACGTAGAAGCCTCGTGCCATAAATTTGATTTGATCGCGCGAAACAAGTGTTCCTTCCTGTTATCGTAACTCGAGAAGAGAAAGTTATACTTAATCGAACTTTGAAACGAGGAAAACTTTTGTTTAAATGTATCACTTTAATTCAATCTGATAATTTAATTCGGATCGAAACTATTAAGTGGAAGAAGACCATTTTCGGATGATTCAAATCGACGCTAATAATCAAGTTTAATAAACGAGTCCGAATTGGTAATTTATAATTTGTAATATTGTTAACAGTAAATATTAGTTATAAAATCATATTGAATATAAAGGGAATATAAATTTGATATATTAAATCAATTCATATTATTTTATAATCTTTTATGTCTGAAATTCCGAGTAACATGTAGACGTATGGGCACATAAAATAAAATTACAGGAGGTCTGAAAGGGTTGGGAAACTAGTTGGTGGAACTCTGGGACAGATTTTCCGAAGCGTGTCGCGGATGGTTGGTGGAAATAAAAATTATGTCGGTGATTCGGTGGAGGAAAAGTTCGGGATTTAAAAGTAAGCGAGATGCCGGGAGAAAAGAAAGTTACGTGAATTCAATAATAAAGGGTGCCAACCGAGTTTACCCAGGGAAGTCGGGGCCGGCTGTTCTTTTTCGGGTTGTTTCCGAGTGAGCGCGGTGGCAAAATCGAATTCTCGTTATCTCGTCACGGTTTGCCGATCGGCAGTGACACTTTTGTCCTCGGAGAGACGATTCTTTGGATCGCCGACCGATTTAAATTACATTTCATCGCTGCCACTCGCAGCTCGTGTAGCCACCCCCGCCCCCGTTGTCCTCCACCTTGCCGTACCCCGTCAAGATCGAAAATTCAATTGGAGACCTCGAAACGATTACCGAAAGAACCCGCTCTTCAAACCGTGGAAAAATCAAAGATAGAAAAGGGGTCTGGTTGAAATTATAAAAGAACTCGCGTAGCCATTGCGGCGAGTTTTTAATCGATAATCAACTTCCTGAACTTCTAATTAATTCCTCCGCGATGTAAGGCGAATCACAATTTAGCTTGTTTTATTACGGCGGATTAAATGCAGGCCTCAACATCGATTTAATAGCAGTTCGGAATATATGAGTTTTTAATCGAGCCCGCGATATGAAGAGGAATTTAATTGTCTTCTTCGACTTCTATTAAAAGTCATTCGACATTGCTATCTAAATATTCGAAATACTTAAAGCATCCAAAATTAAGGGCAGGAATTTCTCGGGAGGAATTAATTGAAGCGACTTTTACGTCGGTGAAGAAATAAAGTCTTCGAATTACGGCGCTACTTGGATAATAATAAAATCGTAAAGAACAGGAGGTAAATAGAGAGAGGGAGAGGAATATTACGAAGCAAGAAAATCACGCGAGATGTTACTTGTTTCATTTCTTCCTTTCTCTGTTCATCCATACGAATAATTCGTTTACTACGCTTTTTTTTCCTTCCTTTGTCCTCAAACAACGCGGCACCCGCGGCAATTCACGAAATAACATCGAGTTCGTAGCGAAGCCACGTGTTTCACATCGCGGGATTCTGTAAATCGCGTTACTATTGATTTCCCCGGATATTACATTGAATAGTTTCAAATGAACACTCCGAGCAACAAAGCCGAAGGAATTCAATTCCAATCGAGGTAATGTCATTCTCAAAAGACACCTTTTTCGGATCATTCGAGTGCCCCGCTTATCGAGTTTCTTCAATTGTCGCCTGTGTACCTTTCGAGAACGAAGTTGAAAGGTATTGTAGAGATAAAAATATGTATCGCGTGTAAAAAATACAGTAAATTCCAAGTGACTCTTACGTCAAAGTGATGAAGTGGAATATTGCATTAATTGAATTAATTGTATCTCCTCGATGACGGCATAACGAATTAACATTTTATTAAGTCATAATAGTTTATTCGAAAATAGATGATTCCAATATTAATTTATTCAAGAAGAACATAAAAGTTTCGTATTCGGCTAATCGCCCTCAGGAGACCTTTAAGGAACAGTTCCGTGAACATTCGATTAGGGAATAGTCGAAATACGTGCATCAGCCGTAACCTTCTTAACCGAGGGTCCACTGGAGCTTAATTCCTTTCTGAATACTTGCTTGTCGAAGGGAAAACTTCATTAATGCCGGCGACGACACTCATTGCTTCGCTTGATACTCATCGGTAGCAGGGGAAGGGGGAAGCGATCATGGAAGAGGGGTGGTTCATCGTTGCAACGAAGGAACCCACGAACCATTATCGTTTCCCGATCAGCCTCGTTTTCATTCTCATATGCCTTTACCTCCTCGAACTCCATCGAAACGAAGGACCTTCGAAATTTCTTCCGCGCTCGACACTTTTTCTACACGGTTCCACTAACTCGTTTACTAACTTATAATTAACGCTTCTAGCCTTGTCTTACATCAATTATTTAGAAGATTGGATACTTCTATAACAGTATATCGTATGTCTTCGAATATTTAAGATAAAGGATAAAGGACCAAAGCAAGATCCAATCCAAGGATATCTGGTTATTCAAATATGTTCCGTAGGTTCTTAAAATATTCGAGAATCCTGGGACGAGTAGTCCTTCGACGACGAAGGAACGTGTTACGTTGATTGGAAGAGAGTTGCGTTATGAATACTAATCAGTGTAAAGGGGATAAATTGCATGAACTGATAACCTGGTGGAAGATCATTTTTAAATATGTGCTTTAATATACTGTGAATTATGGCGGTGTCTGTAAAGCGGTTTAACAATAGAACAACCAGAGGGTTCAAAATGAATTGTCTGCCATTTTTAATGAAATTATACGAATACGCGACGGTGCATTGTTTGAGATTATATATCATTTTCTTTCATATATAATACATAACGCAAATAATTGAATCCATTGATTAACTTGAATCCTCCAGCCATAATTTATATTATAAATAAATGTGTAAGCATAACTCAGTATATGTTCGTTAGTTCTAGTGTTAACCAAGAAGAATGCAATTGCATTAATATAATCGAGATTCTTATCAATGCGAGACACGAAACACCGGGTTTTATTGCATTCAGATATTAGCCCGGAACAACGTGTACGCAAAGGGTATTAAATTCCCACGTTAGTAATGTAAAGTAATCAAGTGATGGAAATCGTTCGAGTGTTGTTATAATGAATTGGTTCGATTAATCGGGTTACTAATTACGCTAAGCTATAATAGAAATTTATTGGGATCATGTACGAAGTCAGACCATGCGCTGGAATAATGCAAGCCACCGAAATAAAGATGGAAAAGTGGACCGCGGATTTAATTAAATCCTTATGAATTAAAAATAAATCCGCCGGCACTCGAGACGCACGAGATACGAATTGGAGGGAGAAAGTCAAGTGTTTTAGGATTTCGGAGAAAAGGCATATTCAGTGTTTAAAGGGGGCAGACTAATATCATATATTATCTATGAGAGAGTAACTTCATAATATGTAATAACTAACATATAAACTACATATTACATGACAATGTGACCATGGCTGACATAATAATAATATAATAACACAAGAATAATAATATAGGATGTGTATGTATAATGTAACATATACATATATGAGATATAACATATTATAAAATAACGTATTTAAAGAGGGACAGATATGCCAAGTGACAATTCCGTCACAAGCACCTTCTTTTCAGAAGCCAACAGTACGTAAGCTAAGAGGGAATATAGGAAACAAAGGAAGTTGAGCTAAACGCAAAAGACAACGACGAAAAAGGAGATTTACGAGCGTCAGGTAGAGGAACGATAAGGCACAGCACTCGATCACTCTGTCTAGGATTTTGATTGAATGAGAAACGAGAAGACGTCGACTGATTTCCATGCTTACTTCTGAATTTCCATGCGTAGCCCCGTCTGACGTTGCAGTCTGCACGTAGAAGATAGGATTTTTGGGAATTCGCCAGAAAAATTTATTTCCGTTCTATATTTTTGATGTCAGGTATATCTTGAAATCAGAATTAGGCTGTTCGTTCTTGAACAGTACTTTATTGAAGAAACTCTGTGCATGTTTTATGAGATCACTATTTCTTTATTAATTTTTGTGAGCAATCAGATATTGTTCCGAACCAGAATGATCTTAGAATATGTTTAGGTATCATCTACCATTGGTTTAGACCATCTAAGAGCAAAATTGGCGACTTTTATTTTTTGAGAATTTTTGAAGGTATACCCCTTCACATTTTTGTGATTCGGGGTCGACCCATTTTTCGCCCGAAAAAATTTTTAAACCGCTTCTTTCGACCCAAAACTGTCCTAGAACATCATTAGGCATCATATACCATCGATTTGGACCATCTAGGAGCGAAATTGGCGACTTTGATTTTTTGACAATTTTTGAAGGTATACCCCTTCACATTTTTGCGATTTTGGGTCGACCCATTTTTTGCCCGAAAAAATTTTTAAACCGCTTCTTTCGACCCAAAACTGTGCTAGAACATCATTAGGGATCATATACCATCGATTTGGACCATCTAGGAGCGAAATTGGCGACTTTGATTTTTTGAGAATTTTTGAAGGTATACCCCTTCACATTTTTACGATTTTGGGTCGACCCATTTTTCGCTCGAAAACATTTTTGAACCGCTTCTTTCGACCCAAAACGGTCCTAGAACATCATTAGGCATCATATACCATCGATTTGGGCCATTGAGGAGCCAAATTGGCAACTTTGATTTTTTGACAATTTTTGAAGGTATACCCCTTCACATTTTTGCGATTTTGGGTCGACCCATTTTTCGCCCGAAAAAATTTTTAAACCGCTTCTTTCGACCCAAAACTGTCCTAGAACATCATTAGGCATCATATACCGTCGATTTGGGCCATGTAGGAGCGAAATTGGCGACTTTGATTTTTTGTCAATTTTTGAAGGTATATCCCTTTTCTATGGTTCAACACATTTTTTGACCAAAAACATCTTCCAATCGACTTGTTATATCAAATACCAATTTCAAATATCCATAACTTCTGATGCACAGTACACCGTAATCAGTGCAATTTCCCTAAAACTGATTAGCATATTAGCACACTCACTATCAATTGCGTTGCGTTCAAGTCTGACGATGATATCCAAGATTAAATTTTCTCTACATGGCTATGCACCTACGAGATGATTAAACAGTTCATAGCCGTGCTTCTAATTTCACGGCATCTAAGATCGGATCACCAAGAATTCCTAGAATTTCCTACTGCAGCAAGGTAATTTATACGCGTCATGCAGTGTCGCGCTTCCCCTCGCCACCCCCAAACCCCTCCCCCTTTGAACTGCACTGTAATTCGATTTACAATCTAGCAAACAACCGGAATAAGCTTACCACTCGAGGAGCACCTCGTAAGTAACTGGCTCGTTGACTCGATCCGATTTCCCGGTAAAGCTTCTGGCGTTCGTGAAAAGGTGTAAGCTCTTTCACTCTTCGGAGATAAACTTGAAAATCTTTGTAATATTCAAGAGCGTTTTTCAAGATAACCAGATTGGACACAACCTACACTATCAGCAACGAAGCACCTTCTTCAGGTACACGAGACCTTCATTCGAGTCTTTCACTCTCTCGCTTCTCTCCCTTCGTACATTTATTTGTACCCCGGATGAAGGATGGTTAGTGAATGTTTTATTGCGTAGTTAATACTTGAGATATCGAATAATAGATTACCTTTCTCCCTTCACACTGTAGAATCTTGTAGTAATTTGTTTTCACTTGTTAAGACCGTATTATTAAAATACGTTATTAGTATTATATTAAATCCTTGGCATACAAATAGAACGGAGTTCGATGTGTCCCGAAGATACTATTTAATTTTACTCAACCGCACATAATATTACATCATTATCGTGTAGGTGTATGACACCAGTTTCTAAGCTTACATAACTGTTCAGTTGAGTCAAATTCAATAGTATTTTTGGAAAGAATGGAATTCCGTTTGATGTATGTCAAGGGATTAATTTAATACTAGTAATGTATTCTAATAATACAGTCTTAACAAATGGCATTAGTTAAACCTTAACACTAGAACTACCGGGTGCATAATCAGTTGTACTTGTGCATTTATTTATACGTAAATTATGACTGCCGGATGTAAGTTGAATAATGGATTTAATTATGCGCATTATGTACATAAAGTGAAGGCATATGAAATCGTAAACAACACAACGCAGAATATTTGAAGAATTTTTGTATAAATTGTGGATCAGTCATTTTGACTACTTTCATCGTTCTATTGTTAAGCCCTATGGTTATTAGGGTGCACGAAGAGTGTAATGGAAATGTCAAACGAAAAGTATCATGAACCATTTGCAGAGTCCACGCGTGATTCCACGAGGTGATAATTGGAAATACGTGAAATTACCAAGAGTTAACCGATTAATCGGCCCAATAGAAAGGGAGAGAGACGAGTTGCGGGTGAACTCGTTAGCGCTGCGGTTGACCGCCTGTTTACGACCGATTTCACCTCTTCTACCTTTGCGGCCTCTGATTTAGATTATGAGAAAGGAAATGATTTCGATATAAACTGCTTAAAGTCACGACACTTTCATTTTCATCATCAATCTATGCCTCGGTTTAAATAAGAATAATTAATTAGAATAATAATAATGTCCTGTATAAGCTCTGTATACGTACCCCACAACTGCATCCTAATAAGCGATTTAAAATATTATTAACCACTTCGTAAACTGTTTATAAATTAATTAACTTAATGTCGAGAAATCAGTAGTAAACTTTGGATTATAATTATACAGTATTAAAAATGTAGATATCAATATTTTAGTATTGAAATATTAAAATAAGAAGATTGTAAACATGAACTCTTTTCTGATCAAATAAGTCAACATGTCGGGTAATGTAATTCAATGAAAGTCAGAAGCAATATTGTTAAGGAAGTCATAAAAATTCCGAGAATCGAGGAACCTAATAAGAACAATCATCTGCAACAATATCTGTCTGAAGTTCTCCGGAAGTGCAGAAGTAAGTTGGTAACATGGATAAGAATGTGTTTATCTTTCAACAATGGTTTCGTAGGTACGCAGTAAGGGTTGAAAAGTACATTCGATAGGAATAAAGAAAACGAGGTAGATCGAAAGAAAACAGTGGCAGCTATTTACCGAAGTATAATTCTTCCCTGCTCCTCATTTTTATGATCTGTATCTCAAACGAAACGTTATCTTTTAATAAGAATCTTCGCGTGTTAAGCTTCTCGTAGAATTTTAAAATGTCTCCGCATCCCCCTTGAAACGGCTCCTGAACTTCCATCGTCATTTATTATGCATCTACACATTTCAACGTGTGAATAATTTCGGAGGAATGTACATTTCTTATTGGCCTCCATTATTAATCGCTGCCACTTTGTAACGTGTGTCCTTTATTGTTGGAATTATCTATTTAACATTCGTGCTAGTTCTTTATTTAAGGATAAAGATATAAGGGTATAAAAGATACCTTCGTTACGTGTTACTTATGTACAGTGTACTTCACGTACGAAGGTTGTAAAGAAATTGTTTAATATAGGGTTTGCACTCCAAATTAACCCTTTCGTAGATCATATGAAATAATAGAAATCAATAATCTCAAAAATTCCTAATACTTTTCACAAATTAGCAAAATAGATTTTTAATATTATACACAATTTGTTATTATCAAAGATCATTAAGAATTACACATGTAATACTCTTGTTATTATATAATAGTAATATGTGTATCAAAGTAAACTTAAAGAATTCCATTTTACTTTGTTCGTAAGGCCGTGAGAATAAAAATGCAGTAAGAAATATGTCGCAAAGAAGTAGCGTATCAAAAAGAAGAAACTATTCAATTTAAAAGTCCCATATCGTGATCTTAGAGTTTATATTTAATTACGCGCGTGCAAAGCCTCTGCAAGAAGGTAACATGAAAAATGCACTTTGCGCCATAATGCATTGGGATATCTTTTACATGTAAAACTTGGAATCCCAAGCGTGAGAGAGAATGATAAATATACTTTATTTAACAAGAAAAAACTGTCGAGATAAAACTGTATTTTGGTGTCAGATGAAATATTAGGAAATGTAGAAAAATATTATATTCTAAACACATTATATTTTCATAAAGGAAATACCTTTAATACCGGATTATAATACGAATTGTTTGAACATTGAAATTTCGAAGAGTCGACGAACTTGAAGATGAATAAGTATGGAAATTTTTTAATAATTAATATAAAGAATTTAAAATGAATAAATATCGAAATTTTGAATAATTGATATAAAGAATTAAAGATTCTTATATCAATGAAATTGAAATAATAAAAATAAATATCGAAAATCTTAAGTCTTTATGGGATACAAAGCTTGTCGATTATCAAAAATTGTTGAGTATGCAGCACTATATTATTAATATACAATATCATTTTTATGGTGAACAAAAGGCACTCTTTACATTCTTGGAATTGTACCGGAAGAACTTCCGAAGAGAGGATATAATAAAATCCCACGCAGTCTGAAGAAAAGAAGAACACCTTCTCTCTGTTAATTACTCTCCGTTCTTAAAACACGAGATCTAAAGAATTATGGTTAATTATCCGCGTAATTATAACTAATTACTCCTACTAAGATCAGTGGTAAAGTATCTTTTCAGGATTATTTACGACCATAAATAAGGTGCATATTTCAGGACAGTTTTAAATGGTATAAAATTACATTTGCAACAAATTAATATCCCCATTTTTAAGAAATAAATTCCATTAAAACTTTCTATTATGAATGTGATTTTGAATCTCACAACATAATTCTTCGTTATATAATTTTTACCAGATGCATATGATGAGACTAGGAAGAGCTTAATTAATCTTCAAAATATCTTGGGGATATTTCATCAGCACTATCACAGTTTCCATAATACCAACCAGATTGTTATTAGATTTAATACAAATGTATATATAACACGTTGCTTATCAATTCATATTTGACACTAATTACATTATGTGATATTATGGCGTGCATATAACAAGCTTATAAAGAGCTTAATTAATTTCCGACGTATCTTAGAGATGCTGTGTCAATAATGTCAAAGTTTCTATTAACAATATTAACATAATGCCAATTAGGATTACCATTCATTTAACACAATAAATTAATATTTTTACTTTTTGTAGATCATATCAAAATGTTTTCAATGAAAAATTAAATTAAAAATAAGGATGCATAGCAAAAATAAATGAATCGAATTAATTACGTCCATTACGCATGGTGAGCCAAAAAATCTCAGTAAAGGACGTTTTAAATTTAAACATTTTTATTAAATACCGCAAACCAGTCATTGTATTGTTATTATTTATTATTGATTTAATTAACAGGAAGAAGCCCTTAGTGTACAATAAAAGTATAATGTAAAATTGTATATGAGCTAAAAATATCAATGAACTCCGAGAGTTTGTTTACATTTATAAATACACGGTTGAAACAGTTATATTGACTATAAAGTGTTCTATGCTGTTCCTGGTGTAATACGTAGTGGTGTCTTTAAATAAATATTGATTATTTTGACTGCTTTAATAGTTTAGTGTTAGTACTATAAATGAAAGAGGAAACAAAGCAAAGTAATGTAACAAATGAAACAGTATGAAAAACCGAAGGGAAATTTTGTTCCGTGATTTCAAATCGCGGTAGAGATAGCCTTATCACGATACCATTATGTCCATTTCGTTGATTATGCATCAGGTATCTCATTTGGGTAGCCATTTTCTAGATCCAGTAATTTTCCTACCCGAACATCTACACTCCGCGACAACTGTATAAAATATTAAGATCGCAAATGTTCTACCCATTTTGTTGCGAAAACGAACATTGTACTTAATTATCAAATATTTGAGTTCACAGTATAATATTTATTTGTTTATTTAGTATGTATGTGGGTAAAAATATCTTTCGATGAATTCGTCATAATCATTTTATTGTAATGCCATTTATAATTCGTAAATTTGGATTGATTCAATACAACAATTTCCGGTATTCCTTTCACAAATGACTAAATAATGATTCATATGGATTAAACAATTAGTTATTTTTATGCTGGTAATAAAAACTCTTTCTGGACATCTACACTTCGCGACAACTGTATGACCTTACTCAGGAATACCGGAAATACGATGCATACGATGTCAGGACACATCCTTTCCGGTATCCTTATTTAAGTGCACCTTTCCTTCTCGCATTACCACTGATAATAACAGGTTGCAATTTCGGCGAATGCATCGCCGGAAGACATCATATATCGACTCCCTGAAAGTAGAACGAACTCGGAAACCAAACAGTTTATCGTACCAGGTATCCGCTAACAAAAACGCTTCTAATGGCTTCATATTTTTTACTGTCACGCGTCCGCCATTCAGGCACCACTCACTGAATTCTGCCGCCATCCAACGTTTCAATCCGTGAAAGGTATTAAAAAGTACGTGCGCTATAATTCTTCCCGTCTAGATGAATATACGACACTAAATACGTGTTTAACACATGTTTTAACATACGTTTTTATTAACACATATGTTGCCTGAATCCATGAATCGTATTAAATAATATACGTGCAATAACTTCAGATTAATATACGATGCCTTTTTATTATCATTCACGTTCGTTAAAAAATTTAACTATGTATCATTCCACGGTATTTGCGTATATGAAACTGTATGTTTAGTGTATGAAGAGGATTCTTTATGGAAATGTTTAGTATAAGTAGAACATATTAGAAGCCAGTGTTCTTGCAATAATACGAACATTGTTCCTGTGTTAGTCGCCGTGTAGTTTTGAAAATGCAAATATTCCCTGCTTTAAGTACGCATTATCATTTATGGTTTCATTATAATTAGGAAAAAGTAAGTTTTTATTCTCATTTTTCTCCTGTATTATGCTTTCATTTAAATAAGAAATCCCAGGTGTGTCTTTGATTGCGGCTGTAAGTAGGACATGTTCCACTTTGAATTCTCTGGATATTACTTGTTAAAACTTTTTCATCTTATTTTATGCAAACTGATTTCGCCCGGATTTTTTTGTCTTGTACTTCATATTGTTGTAGCTGTGTAGGTGAAGTAAGTACGGAAGAGTTCGGCAAAGAAGGCACACGGTGACTTTATGACAAAACTATTTTAATTCGCTTGTTTCGAGCCAAAATCTTCTTAGGACATGTTTAGGTGTCATCTAGTCTTGGTTCTGACTATTTAGAACGAAAATTGCGGAAATCGAAATTTTGGCTATTTTCTTAGACTCACCCAAAAACTCTCGCTTTACCCTATACGCAATATAGCACTATATACACTCTAGACGCAAGAAAGTTAAGATAATGAATATAGTTCGAGGGTGAAGTCACCGCGAGACGTCTTTCGGGAGCCCGTAAACGATAGAGTGGATAGTACAGTAGCGTAAAGTGGATTTAAATGCGGGCTCGTTTGCTTAATGTATTCCTCGAGAAATATACATTTATACGCTTGCTGACGTCATAAAAATTCTCTTGTTCCGTAGACATCCGCTTTCGTCCTGCGCCTCGAAAATTCTCTTAAATCCCATTGTGTCTTTAACACGGTACTCACGAACTGCCCACCGCAAGTATTATGGCTTACTGCCGTAATATTCGTCCCCTTAAAAGCGCCATTTTCTTTCAGACTTACACGTGTTTGAATTACCATTTTTATTGTGCTATGTGCTATCTACATTTAATGACCGACGTGTAATAATAAATAATACTCTTGCATCGTTGCAAAATGGTGGTACTATTATCACGATTATTATCACATAAGTAATACTCTATACGTTATTTTATATAGTATTATCTTATTATATATTACTATTAGTATTTATTATGTATAATCACAATTTATGATTCCAAAAAATTGAGATTATTTAATACGTCATGTGTTATAAGAATAGAGTTGAAGAAACGGAAATTGCTTAATCTTTGATATATAATTAATATTGTAAATTTAAATAATTATTCATTTATGTAATATTATAAAAATTATATGATCATCATCATGAAAGTTAATAAAATATAAAAGGATACAGATATATAGTCAGTGGAACAAAAGGATATGTTAGTGGAATATTATATTATTTATTAATCGAAACGTTGGATTCGGTGCATTTTACTCGGTTTGTTTAATCGCGTTGTTGATTCTGAATTATGCATTCACTGGTCGGTTTAATCGGATGCCGATGAATTATGCAAATCGGCGGTAGCATCGGAGTTAATTATGGTAACTGTAAATGAGCGATTACGAAAGTGCAGATACGAATGGTAAATTAACGAAGCTGCCGTAATAATAAATTGATTTGTTAAATGAATTTTTGAATAGCTGTGTTCATCTTTATGTGTGGAATACGTTATTAATCTGTTTGATGTAAGTTTCGTTTAATATTCCATGTAGGTGTTAAAACACCCGTAGTATTATATTGATTTATTGAATATTACAATACATTTACCTTTGCGCGGTGAATGTTTTTTTAATCTATTGGATACAAGCTTCATTTAACATTCCGCAGGGGTGTTAACACCTCGATTATCATCGAATTTTTACCACGCAATTCGCCATTAATTAATTCCCAGAATATTTCGAAGCCATCGAATTTTTGCGGTGTCGAATATAGGATTCGGCCCGCTGAAGAGTATTATAATATACATAATGAGAATAATGAGCGGACTTCATTTAAGTAATAGCGCACACTAACTTATATATCCAATAATTGAAGAGAAACTATTAAGTTCAACTATTCTACACGTTTTTAACCAATTTGATTATTTATTATTATATTTATTACGAGTTCCAATTTCCGGCATTCCTACCACGGAATGTTAAATCATTATTCGTGTAGACTGAACAATTATGTATTACTATATTTGCTCATAATATAATAAGATAAGTTGTACATTTTTGGCATTCGTTCCACACAGTTTCGGTCTGATTTGATATCGCAGTCATTTCAAGTATGCATCTATCACGATACTCGAAGTCCTATCTCATATCGCGGCAACATTTCTAGATATTCGCTACCTGACGATGTCGCGCCACGCGTGCTTTGCTCCAAGTATTCCCGCTATTTCACCACGCATGCAATATGCACTGATAGAGTACGATTGTAAGATTCTTCGCCATTTTAAATTACTATTCCAACTTGACATTTTATCAAGAATTCATACTTATACCGTCCGCTTATGTCATCGAGTATTATATCATATTTATATCACATCTTGATTCTACGAATATTATTCATTTTGGCAAAGCATTTTGGCAAATGAATATTATTCATTTTTGCGCTGCGATTTTCAAAGTCACGTTTGACGATTGACTTTCGTCGTTCATTTGTTTTGCGTGATCAACACTCGCTGCCGCGCCCAGTTTTTGCACAGTTGACATCGTATATCAGAGAAAATAAAGTTATCTAGTTATTATCGTAAAGTGCTTATTATTTTATTTTTATTTTAACCGCGGACAAACAGTACACACGGTACAAGAATTATTCGAACAACTGAATGAGAATCATAATTTATCATAACATCGGCTATAGCAAATTAATATTTAATACTAAATTTGGATTCACAGTTTGATGTATTCCTTGAGTATTATTTATACCGCGAATTTGATGTTTTTAAAAATTTCAAGGAAAATGTCCTCCTCCTTTGAACCCCTCTAAATTGGTTTAAACAGTTGTTGCTCGAGAAATTATTATTCGTACTGTTATCATAAATGAATAGAATCATATTCAGTGATTTAGTGAAAATCAATATTAAGAAATCCATCTAATAATTAATGATAAAAATAAAAATTGCATTGTTACATCCGAAACATTACATTTGCCGATAAAAAAGAATTGCGATAATACATCACTTGTGGAATAAATAAAAAAAGGTAATAAATGAAACAGAATAAAAGAATAAATCTGATATTTTGTTTACTGAAAAATCAAATCTGATGGAACCTGCAATTTCGAAGTATCAGAAACAACAATTCAAGTTTACGGAAGTTGCGATTCAGTAATAATTAAGTACTTAAACCTCATAAATATTGGATCTTGAAGGAAGCTCTAACTGGCAGGTACTTCGAAGTTTCACTTCGCAGAGCGCGATGAAATTTATTAAGAAATATCTTTCAGCTTTTCCGTCTCGCAATCCCGTTGCAGGTGTACTAAAGATAACATTTTTATTCCCGACGATCCTTTGAGGGGTATCGTGCGACAGGATAAGGCCTCATGGAGCTTCCAATTAGGACATAAAATCTTGCAGTTAAGAAAACGTATCGCTCGTCAACAAAATCCTGATATCACGTTATCAGTATTAAACGTAATCAACGAAGGGTAAATATTGGAATTTATGGACACTTTTCCGCTTCAACATTTCTGTTCTATAATCACGTTGCTTTGACACTAGAACTACGGAAGCACTCAAATTGGCAGCTTTCCAATTATTAATAAAAATATTCGAATATATAAATATGCTTTCGTCTGATATTATATTAAATCATATTTCAAGACAATTATTTTAAATAATTGTAACACGTATAATTGAGTCCATAATAAAATATTATGGATATAAAATGAAAATATTTTTCTTAAGTTTCATTAAATCCAATAATATTATATTATCGTTCTTACAATTAGTATTGTAGTAGTGTTATTAATATAGTATATGGTTTATTCTATGGTGTTGAATGATGCTTGATTTATCTCGTTTCATATTATTTTCTTAATCCTCCTTTGATTATATTTTTTGCTAGAGCGCAATCAGAATTCTAATTTCAGTATTAATATATGTATTATCCTGTGTGTCTTTAGGAAAAAATGGAATTTCTAATTGGAGTGGGTAGAGAAATTCTAAGGAATTAAAACAAGAGAATTCTCGTCCGGCTCTTGTAAAGTGCGTTGCAAAATGGGTTACCCTAATTAGATTCGACCATCCACCCACGTTTCCGCGGAGGTATTCTTCCCACTTTCCCCGTTGGATGCACGCATGAAAAAAAAGATCCTCTTAAAGTCCTTTATCATGTGTTATAAATGAATTAAAGGACCAAGTTACAGTGTACTCTTCAACACAGGAGAAACACTTCACCAAATATTGTTAGGTAAGTATAACGTAACGTAAGTATAACGCTAAGTATAACGTAAACTGCAGAATTTTAACACAATTTTTATGGTTGACGAGACATCTCGTGTTTTATATTCGATTTTTAAAATCTTAGAAAATTTCCTAGTTGACTTCTAGCATAAATTATCAAAATTGTATTTATACATTTATTGGAAATTAATATTGATAGTTATTTTATATTCCACTAGAAGCTTAGAAAGTTTTTTAAAATTGCGTTTAATTTCTTAGGAAGTCATTATTTGTATTTTAGCATAAACTACCGAAATTACATCGATATTAATAGCATTAATATCAATATAAATCACATAATATAAATCAATGATATCAATATGTGATATAATATCTACATCTATAATAATCTATAATATAAGTTGATATCTATAATATCAATTATTCCCGACATCCCTCAAATTTTCTACTTATCCACAAAGAGAAACTAATACATTCTAATTGCAAATAATCCATAACTACAATAATATAAAAATATTTAGCATAACAAAATGGCAATTAGTTACGTCGAGTAATAAAATACCTGGTCCCTAATATGTTAATTCATACAAAATCCCATAGTTTACTCAGAACAATAACCTACTAAGTGCTCATAAATCAACATTAATAGCAGAGAATAAAGAACACGTAACTTATGCACTGCCGTTTCCGGTTACAACGAAACGATGCAACGAAAGTTCGCAGCGTATCCAGGAAATGAGTTCAAGCACAAAAAGTTGGTCAACTTAGTTGCATTTGCATTATCGTTTCTAAGCTGGTTGCATTATTGTTATAAACTACTTTCGTCGAATTATCTTTGTGTTCTTGGCACGTGAAGACTGACGTCACGATAGTTTAAAAATGTGAGCTCTAAGTTACGATTTAAAGCGCGTTAAACGTTACTTATTTTAAAAATGGAGGAAACGTGAGAAGCTTATCAGACGTGCGGAAAAAGCATAACACTTTTATTATGCAATGTGTATCTTCGAGATAAGTACGTGTTTCATTCACCAGTGATAAACGAATGAAATTGTTATAACTCGAAGTTGTTTTTTATCAGTGCTATCTGGAAAATGATTTGTATGTGCGGATTTGTAATTTCCTTGGAAATTATGATTCAGATGTGATAATGGCAGATGTGGATAATAAAAGACTCTGAAAAATGTAGTATTAATTAAGCATTAAGTATTAATTATTATGATTTTTCCATTATTCAGTGATATTGTTATGTTTGTAATCATAAAATGTGGTTAAGTAATAAAAAGGACGGCTAATCGAATGTACAATTATAGCGGAGCATATGAAAATATTGCAGTGATTAGAGCTTTCCAATTATCTAAGTGCCGGATAACAAAGCTTTTACTGTAATCACGCCTAAGTGTCCTGCTTTTAGCACTTACAGCATAAGCTTCCGGTGTGCGAGCTTAATTTAGTGCTGTTGTTTTAAAGCTGCGGAAACTGATGGTGTCTATAATAATAATCATTAATTATAAGCTCCAGATTATCCTTTAGAACCAATATTTCATAATTGTTGTCATCGTTCGAAAAGAAGGGAAGTTATTTAAACGGCACTGAAATTAATTAAAACTCGTCAAACTTTTAAGAGCTTCAAATTTTTAAATCTCCACTCTAATTAATTATTCCTAATTATTCTTAGTTATTCCAATGGAACTTTTAACTTTTCGCTGAAATTACTTATCTTGAATCATTCTAAATTATTCCAAAGAAAATATTGTTAGTAATATTATTTCTGTCGAATTATATACATAATTCGAATATTAAACGAATCAGATTAATGGATAATGTTCAGTCTGCAGTGCGAAAATCATTTTAGTAATTAACTATTAGTTCTCGTTTAATCCGTGTTCCTCTAATGGCAATTTGTCATTTCATCTACATTAACATCGAAATCATTAGCGTCGACATTGAAATCTATTCGGTATTAATCAGATACATATGCTTGATTAATTACAATAATGATGTCGATGGAAGCAACACCATTTCATTATTTTGTCGTAATTACATTTTATACTAAGAATAAGTTCTCGAATAGTGAAGATACTTTTTATTAAATAATGTCAGGAAATATACAAGCTTTATTATAATCCATGCATTTTTATTATCAACAAAGCAACTAATCAGCAACTATCAGTAAGACACTGAACATCGCCAACTCGAGGCAATCCAGGGATTTCAATGCGTGGAAAGATCCTACCGAGATTTCCCATAGAAATAGAAAGGTATAATAATAAATCAGAAGCTTCGATGGAGAACATATGAACCTAAATAAAATAAATCCATATAAATAATTATATTACCCATACTAAATATCTTGTTGATACTTATTAATGGTTGATGGAGAATCTCAACCATCACCAAATAGTTCGATTTTCCATAAAAATGCGAAAGTATAAATAATAAATTAGAAGCTTCGATTGAGAACATATGAATAAAAAAAATGAATCTATATAAATCATTTTATTTTCCACACTAGATATCTTGTTGATGTCGTATTAATAGTTGATAGACCACCTCGACCATCATCAAGTTATATCACTCGATGGATGAGCGAGCCATATCAATCACAATAAACCAGTATTTCCAAGGAGTCTAATAACATCTTGCGATTAGATATTTATGTTTAATATCAACACGTGTATGTCCACACGTGTTAACGTATCGCCTCACAAGGTGTGATCATTTCTTATTAAAGTCTCAATATTTCCACCCTTCGAGATCATGAAATATTTCTACCGGGAAACAGTAGGGCCAAATTAGGACAAGGTATCAGCTTATCAGCGGAGTTATCTATTATTCCTTGTAACATTGCCTCACCTGATAGATTCGCAATTAAATTCATAGAAAGCATTCCCTAGGCAAACAAATGTTTACGTTCACCAAATATTTTTCGAAGCTCATACAATTTTCTTATTTGACTTTTAGTATAAATGATCAAAATTATATTTGTAGGAAATATTTCTACGGTGAAAGTGTAACGAAGTTACGAGGAGAACATATCCAATATTATCCACTCTTGTAATAATTACAAGTATTTACAATATTATTCGAGTTTTAGTATAAATTATTAGAATTATATTTACATGAAATATTTCTATAGGAAAACAGTTCATTTCATTGCTTATTGGCGCAATATGCTTATCTATTATTCCTTGCAATATTGCCTCATCTGCTAGAGTCACAATTGACTTTGTAGAAGGCATTTCCTAGGAAAACCTGTTCTTCTACCGTGGTCCCTTATCTGTGTATTATCTGTACTACCTATTTGTCTCCGCCTATGACAATGTACTCGCCCGGAATTTCGAGTTTCTATGCGCCAAACATTCGCCGACAATAAAGGCACGCTTAGAATGACGGGGAACGCGCGAACTCCTGTGGGGCTGCGAACTACCCCCATGGAGAATGATATTCGTTTGGTCTACCATTCTTGGACTTTCTGAACACTTCCGCGTGTGTTTTCCACTGTACGACATCTTTGTAGATATTCATTCTGAATCAAGGTGTTGGTTTGTAAGTGTTAACAATGTTGAGTGCATACCGAGTGATTATTTTCATGTCTTAAAAATAGGAAGTTTGATTTAGTGATAATATATAAGCGTGATCAAACATAAGTAGGATATTATTGTGAAAGAAAGAAAGTGCTGCAGTAGAATTATATTATAATAAAATCGAAAGTACTGTGATGGAGCAGATGTAGTATTATATTTAATAATATAATGTGATTATGTTGGTATGTCGTTGTCAGAGAGAAAATGAGTTCCTTTTAGTGATAATAATTATCGTGATAGAATGGAACTGGAATATGATTATAATAAAATGGAAATTAATGTGATGGAATAGGAATGTTTCATAATGTAATATTATTATTTTGCTATCTTGGAGGTAGTGGATTTATTTTAATGATAGTTTATAATCGTGACAGAATGAAATTAGGAATATAATTATGATGGAATCGATGTTTTCTTCACAGAATTTTATTTCTTGTTGATGTTAATATTTTTATATATTTCGGAATCTGAGATAACACTGCTTTTCACAAATATCTTTAAATCCAGATTCATTAATATCGGAATTGAAATAATGATTTTGATCAAATTAAATGCAATTTTTATTTTGTAAATTTTCTCGTCTAATTAAAATGTTTACTGGATTACATTTAACGTGTTTTTACGATTTAAGCATATTTATAGCAGTAGGAATCGTTGTGTTAACAATCTTGTTTGATTTACCGTTTAAATGGCTACTAATCAGATTACGTATCAAGGATACAGGATTTCATTTGTTGCATCCGGAGACACATTCTCGAATGTCGCGTATAGAACGAAGCTATTGGACAATTCACTTTGATTACATATCTCGTTGTATTTCGTTAATGCTTCTGTTGAATTACCAAAGTTTATCTACTTAGATGTTGAATCCGATATTCTGAGTCGATTTTATATTCTTGCCGACTGAATATGTTATCACATTCGACATTTTGGTTTTCATTATCTTTTAGTTTTTTCTAATAAATCAATATCAGAAATATTAATTATTATTCCAAGTCGTTTGCCGAGTGAATATGTTGCCACACCCGACATTTTAGTTTTCACAATCTTATAGTTTACAATAATAAGCGAATATTAAAAATATCAATTAGAAATCAGAAAACAAGACTTGAGTTTTGACTAAATATGGAGTATTATTTTAAAACTCGAATACGATGTGTAAAGAATTAAATAGAATATGTTTTACATATTTTGCAAAATGTATGATCGCCTTTCATAATTATTATAAATTCGCGTGCATGTACTGTGGCTGACCAATCCTTAATCTGGAAATTGTTACTTGAGTAGAGATATTAGTATCGTATAATATTTCCGTCATAATTTGGAGAAATATGTATGTTCTTAAAAGCATATCATTCTCGAACATATTCTCGCGTCGTCGTCGATTAAAATTGCTTCCACCCACCACATCCAACTATTTTCGAGTGCATTCTTTTTGGCATATTTCCAAACACTTCATCCACTGTCAAATTACTTTTTACCGGGTACCGGTTTCCGATGGAAAACCGTGGATCCTCTCGATTGGCCACTTTATATTCCACCCTCTCTATAAGTATGATTGATTCCATAATACATTTACTTTTTATTATATCGAAAATAAAACATATTTCTACTTCTGCAAAGTTCATCATCCTTTCGATTATCTAAATATTTCAAATTCCTCTTAATCATATAGCTAGAACACCACTTTTTTAATATAATTATTATATAGTTAACAGAATAAATCATTACTAAAATAAAGTCAAGCATACCGAAAGGAAAGTTATAATAAAATCAAAAAGGAACGTGAGGACCGACAATCAGTTAAATTAAACTAATAATAACTAGATACTTATACAGTTAATATATTATGTATAATTATACAATAATGATTTAATTGTGGTAATATTCTCCTAACATAATTATCATAGAGTTAACAGAATAAATGATTACTGAAATAAAATTAAGTAAGTATAATAACATAAACACAGAGGAAGGGAATATATAATATAAAAGCAAAGGACTGCGGGGACATGGCAGATAATTAGTTAAATTAAAGTAATAATAAGTAGGTATCCTTTTAAATAGGAGAACGCAGTCGAATGACTTTACGGAACATTTGATCATATAAAATTCCCGTTGCATCGTTTAGATGAAAATCCGAGGGTTTTCTCGGGGGAAAAACATAGGTACGAGTTTTATTTCTGCGAACGAGAAAATAAGGGTGGATATATCGGGAAGTTATGCACTCCTATCATTTCTATTTGTATTCCACCACAACCACTCCTCTGTCATTCGTGTTCTCCTTCGTTTTGAATTATTTATCTAAATTTCGCCATCGGGTAGCCCCGAAGAATAACAAAGCAACTAACAATCATCCAAGACACGACGTGAATACGGCGGATTGTTGGAAAATTACGACCTTGGTTTTTCTTTGTTGCCTGATAAAGAGGTCGTGTTATGAAAGTTGGACAACTGGTTATATTACATTTTTTTTAATAATCGTGGAGAGCATTGCAATAATAAATATATATTTTTTTCATTTTTGATATGTTTAAAGAGCAGTTAAAAGGAAACTATTGGGTTTACTGAATAATTATAATATAATATAATATCTTAATACAATTATCTAGTTATTACTACTTTGATTTAACCAATTATCTACCCTGCCTTCATATTCCTACTTATAAAAAATGTGATAGTACTTTGATACTACAAAAGTAACTATTATTGAGACTTTAATTAATTGAACTTAATTTTTAACTTAATTGAATCCATACAATTAATTTACTGCGAAAAGAAGAATTTATACTCGATATAAATCCGATGTTATTTTTCACCTTGTTGTTACAAGATTATTTCTAATTTGAGAAAAAACAATGCAGCTTTTTGCAGTTGATATTTATGCGTTGAATATTTTTAAACTAACAGCACGATCTCTCCCGATTGATAACGAGTTGTAAAGGACAGTTTCATTATTCACTTTCACGTACTTACATTGGAGTACTTGAAAGGAAGTTTGCGGTGTGGTTTGAACACACACGCAAGCACCCCGTCGGCGGGCGAACAAACAGCACGGAATAAACTCGGTCAGCTGGCGATAAAGATAAGTGGAAAGGGAGACTCACCATCAATAGCTTGACCTTGTTAACCAAAGGGGATGTCGTAAGGAACTTGTTGACGGCCGTCAATATTTTCCCTTCCAACGTGGCAGCGCTTCCGGCGTCTGGTCCTTGCGAGCATCCGGGCCCGATCTCCGGTTCTCCGGGGCTGGCCAACAACCCCCGGCACTCCCGCGGGAAATCCCTCTTCTTCAGTCTCCCCACGGGCCCTCGTGGCTCTTCTTCTCGTTCCTTGACTCCCTTGACGATTGGCTTCCGTCTCTTTCCCCTCTCTCGCCCCGGGTATCGTGTACGAACAACTACTTTTTATCCTGTTAACCCCTTAAGACATCCGTTTACCTCGGTTAACCAGTTATGGCTCCACCGAGAGAAAACAACCACGGGGGATGAATTCCACGGAGACAATCGTGAGTCTTTACTCGATTAATCAATTTCGATCTTCAGACACAAACATTCATCGATATACTTCATAAAGATCGTTTTATGCGCGAGGAACATTGAGTAGGTATTCGGTCGAAGATGAATGCCGAAGTTAATGGAAGTATCAGTGCACCACTGAAAGATGGACACTGTTACCAGAACCAGATAAGTGTCCAAGTACCGGTTCTATTTTGTTCGAGTATCAAGATGGTAATTAATGAAGAACAATGATCTTTTCGGAGTGTTTTGAGTAGATGTCTTTCGTGACGACTGCAAGGAACCTGTTAGTCTCGTAGGGTCCTTAGGGTCCCGACAGTGGCGCGTTCTCGACGTGGACTGAAGTCCGGAGCGGGCCGATGGATGCTGCGGGTTGCTCCAGAGGTAGAAGATCGTGCGCGCGAGAGAAACGCCGCGCGTACCAATGATGGAAAGAGAGGCTGAACCACCGGAGAGGGATGCTAAAAGGATGAGAGAGAGGTGGAGAGAAATGTGGGGAGGATACAAGGGAGATACAATGAAATCGGGAAAGGTAAACCTATCGAGGGGGCAGAGAGAGTGAATGGAAGGGAAAAGTGGGTTTGGGCTGACTGAGGGAGACTTGTAACAAACGCCACTAGTTGCTGGAAACCCTTGCGCCTCTGAGTTGCTGCGGTTGTTGATGCTTTGCGAGTTAGATTTCTTTGATTGTTACTCCCTCTTCTATATTCGTAAATATGATCACTGCACATTCCTTTTTATAATATAAAAAGGCGCTTTGCGAGTTAGATTTCATAGATACTCGCTTCTTTCTCTATATTCTAAAATATGATCATTGGAGATACTTTTTTATAAATATCTTTAATATAAGTATTTGGACACCTCGGGTTTTAAGCGAAGCTTGTGGAAATTATAGGTTTATAAGCAAAAAACTGTTTTATTTAAAACAATTTGCGTAATTGTGAAATTAAATAACATATACGTACACAAAATTCGCTTAATAAATCGTAAAGTATGTTTCAAACAATATCATTTCCACATATATATTATATGTATATGATATATGTTCATAATGCATAGTTCGAAGTAACAAATTTATAATTCTTCAATACATGTACGTAATTGAACATTTCGAAACCGAATCTCAAGTAGAGAGTAACTAAATTCCTCAGGGTTTTAGGAGTCCGCGCCATTAAATTCTATTTGAGCCTTATTGGAATTAATATCGCACTGAAACTAAAGTTAGCTGACCTGGCAAACGAAGTTAATAACTGTTTTCTATAATAGAACGTTATTAACACAAAATTATCTTTTATTAATTTGGACATTCATTTAATTTATGCTGCAAGAAGAGTCCATCCCTTACAATATTTTTATTTTTGTTATAGACTTTACAACACAGAATTCTGTTTATAAAAAATAGCTGTTCTCTTTACACCGAAACTTACGTCAGAAGAATTTTACTTAGAATTGTGGCAGAACACGAGCCGCACGTACGAAAATTCAAGTTCAATATCTCCGCAATTATGTCAAGAACGTGTGTAACTACAGAAACTAGATTTCAATGTGGACATAAATTATTTCGCCTTTGATTAGCAGAGTGAATTCAATTTCTCGAAAGTCTAGAACTACGCGGCTCGAGATTCGAGTCAAAAGACTGCAAGATGTAGCAATTTATTTTACAGCATAATAACTGAAAACCTTGAATGACTTAAATACCACATAATAGACTGTAATCGTAAAGTGAAGGGCTCCGTTTAAATACCTCAGGGATGTCGTTATCTTTGTTGCACAATGTGCAGGTAAATGAAATTAACTGGTATTTTTCATTAAAACAGTTTTAACTCGGCATTTTCACAAAAATTGCTTGGGGTTATTTTATCAAGAAGATTAAACGCGATGCACGTAGTTATGGATCGATAGTGGTTTACGAACCGAAGAATTCTCTTTTATAATTTATGATTAATGTAAAATGTATATTTATAATTAGCAGTGGTGTATATGCTGTACGTGAATGCATATATTCAAAAATTAATTGCGCAAAATAAGTTAATGCTGAATTTAGCTTGATGAAACACTGCGGTCCTCGTTTTATATGATATTCAATATAATGCCGCTCGCTTTTTGCATAATTTTTTATCACGGCTTAATAGGAATCTTTAGAAAGTTGCAAATTGGAACATAAATAAAATAAAGTGTAGTTCATAATTGGACTGTCATACTTATAATTGAATTGATTTAATTAAGTCCGAGGAATGTAGTTCATTCGCGTTTACTTTATTCCATACGTTTTCTGATTACGATAAATAAGTACCTTGCGTTGTTTAATTACAAAATAAATTACGTGGAATCATAGTAAATTGGAATATTGGAATCTTAAATATTGCTGTAATTTGTAGGGAAATTCATTAAAGCAAAGATAAAGCAAGATATCATGCGATTTCATTATAGAAATATAATTCAAACAATGTACTGTCGATAGCCGATACCACTGCGCAACTCTACTGCACATACCCGCTGGCCACGAGGGTATATAAGCAACGCGCGTCTGCCGCGGATGGACTTATTTGTCCCAAACATTTCGCGAATGGGGGTTATGCGAATTTTTTTCAAAAATTTCCTCTTCCACGTTATTATAACTCTGCAATTTAGTTAAAATATTTATCAAGGCTGAGTTACAAACATTATACGTCAACATATTTCCTTATCAGGCCATAAAAGAAGTTTAATAAAAAATTTCCTTTTATTATCCGAAATAAGTAATTCTATGCAAATTCCACAGACATAATTGTTAAATAAAATAAATAGAGCCTCGATTAACTAAAGAATATTACATTTCGACAGATTGTCATAGATTCTGATGCAGGAACGGGAAATATTAATTACCAATGTTTAGGTTGTAAAACAATTTATTCGATAAAATAATTTGTTGTTATCAGTGCGTAGGTGGAGAATCGATGTTTTAACAACGTAATGCAGACGCCGCCACCTATCGACGTGATTTGAACGTAAAGAAGGTAAAATGTTATCAAATGAAAGCAATACTATAATCTCTTTTGCACACCTGTACTAATTTCAATCTTATCTTGTATCTTGGTAATTCTACTTGTATCTGGGAGTATTATCGATAAAATATGATTGATATTTACTTTAAATTACGAAAATACGAATAGTATCGCTCTATGCTTGGTACACAATTATATAATAGTATTATATCACACGTTTCGCTAATATCGTATTATACAAACTATCGATTCCAACAGATTTATCGAAACAAATACTCTCGCATAATATCACAGGTATAGGTACTCGGTGCTACACTCGTAAATCGTTTTCCAATTTGGCCGATTAAATGAAACGTTTGCGGTATCATCCTCGTGATATGAATTATGTATAATTTAGCATTGTCAATTATTTTCATTATAAAACACCATCGAGAGTCAGTCTCTGGAAATAATGCTAGAAATTGTATCGATTACAAAGAATCATTTTTACTCTTTTCACTCGCATCACATTTCTAATTGGATAATCAAAAAACGTTATCGCTTTCAATCTCGGCAATTTTACTAAGCATTCTTAACTTCATACATTTCGTACGAATATTTTAATGCAATCATTCGGGATGCCATCGTTTATGAAAAAGGATCAAATGAAAAATCATTTCAAGAATGCTCCGTGAGTATTCAAGTGTTAGTCACATTAATAATAAAATAAGTACAAATATTCGCAAAATCTCAATCGAATAAAAATTGCAGTTCCTCGTGAACTAAAATTGTCGAAACCACACACTTCGTTACATAATATCGGAAATATTAGTAACAAAATTATTCCAGTTACAGCTGTTATCGACAGCAGCGACCTGCACATCCGGTATGCGCGTAAACCGGCAGTCGGAATATTCGAATTACACTTCGATTTTAAGGACTGTTCCTTGAAAAATAGACCCTTTGCGTCACCATATTATCGTGTCCTTATACTACACAACTTAAAGTACTTATTTGTACGAAATAAATCCCGAATAATCCATCGATTATTTGTTATCAGGAGGGCGCAGTGCGAGTGCGAGTACTTGTTGCATCTGTATTCGCACGTCGAGTTTTTTCTCTTCCGGAACTTGTCGGATGATCGGTAATAGGGACAAAAGGAACATTTTGTCGTAATCGTCCTCCTCGTGTGTGACACGTTGGCTGCTATGGGAGGACAGGATATCGTGAATTTCATTATCGAAGGACGTAAACGACGTCTCGCAGAGTTGCTTCGGATAACGGGGACACATTTTATAGGAAGCGCCCGGTTGAAGATAGTCTCTGGCTGTCGTTATGGAAGGGGCGGCATGTGCCAATGGTACGTCGTATTCTTCGATCACCGGATTGTCAACTTCGCCCTCGCTCTCCTCGGATTTACATTGATTTAATGTCACTGCGGTATTTCTGTAACGTGCAGTTAATACCAATACCGTGATCGTCCGTTCTACTTCCGGTGGCGTTTAAGAAAACAGTCTTCCGACAATCAAGTCCAATTCGGAAGATATACCCACCGTTTATTCTCGACGGTTGGCATTAGGAAGAGTAACTGCTCGAAATACATATATTTCTTTCGTTTACGACCAGCCGGTCCGGACTTTTGAGACTTTTGTAGTTTCAGTTCTTTCATAAAGTAATCGCGTATGTTGCGCCATTTGCCACGTAAGTTCTTCTCTGAAAAATCATGGAAGTTTCGTAGCATACTTTGCAGCAGATTTTATAGCAATTAACGATATTCCGGCGTTGTTTCACTGCGGTGCTTTTCAAAAAAGCAGCTTAATTTGAGGATTAATTAAAACTCAATGAAACAAATTCATTACTTGTATTCCAATTAATTTTACATTTTGTTGTTATGGTTAGTAATCGCGCCGGAAGCGTGGTCATTTTATGTCGACGATATTCCCAATAAATAATCCATCAATTCTTTCTATGTTCTGATTCTGCTTCATTATTCAAGTTAAGTATTTATAAACTCTCATAATTCAACTCAATTTCATTCTACCATAATATTGGATCAATGTACTATTGATACCATAGTACCATGTAATACAATATCCGCATTAACTATTTCATTTTTGTAATCAAAACTGTATTTAATCATTCATAAGTCTCAGCAAATGATCTGATTTTAGGATACGCAGGATACTACGATCGGAGGATAGTAAGTCGTGTTTTTTGGGAGCGTAATACGTGTAAGTAGAGTAATCCGGATCGATCAGACGCGCGGGGCTATATACCTTCTGCGTTTCTCTCCTCGTCCGTCAAGCGCGCCCAATTCGGTACCATCACCTGGCAGACCTCGTCCCACGCGGTCATCTTGGCGTTACGGTCGTTGTACTCGCTGCGATTCACGTCGTAAATTGCCGGTCGTTTTTCAATCTCCTCGATAAATTTCTCGGTATCAAACATTCTTCGCTATACTTTAACCCTTCCTTTCCCTTGTTACGTCAATAAAAACTATTTGCCGTGAAAGACTTCTCAAAAACACATATACAGAACAAGCTGCTTACTTTGCAGCGGAGAAGTGAATTTTGAACGAGGAATTTGAACGCGCAATCAAGGGATAGAACGAACAGGTTCCACCGAGGTACTTCTTTGAATGATGTGATACAAGTACCAAGAAAAATAGAGTTACAATGCTCAAATTGATTGGTCTAATGATTCTGAATAGAAATACCCGCGAGGTAAGATGAGAGATTTGAATATCGATAAAAGAGGAATTTTGAAAAATACGCAGACGGAACGAATCCCGCAAAGTCTGAATGTATGCTACGTCGTCCGCGGCAGCTTGCGCGTCACTGCGGAGAAACCGTTGTACGGAGTGTTTGGTTTGGCATCATGGCGCCAGGCTGGCCTGCGGTTGCGGTTGCGGAGCGGAATCTATGCCGCTACCATATACTCGGTGTTGCCAAATCTACCTGTCACACCTGGAAGTTGGTGAAACCCAAAGGTATCCTTGTCACCTTTGGAACACGGGGAACCTCCTCGTTATCCGCGCCGCTATACTTTTAAGCCAGCGATACGCGCATTGACCGCACCAGACTTTTCTTAATAATGCTGCGAAACCGGTGATCGCTTAAAACCGGTTGTAGAGCGTTCGTCCAGGCCTTCGAACACGTTGGGACGTCGCGAATAAGGAATAGATAAGTGCAGTTCGAGGAATTAGTTTTGGCTCGATCTTACCATTGTGACCATTATGGTTGCACACTAATGGCAATCTTCTTTTCCATTATTTACTTGCATTAAAAAATTGCAACTTTAGGACAGTATCGATATTGAATATTTACAACATTACAGTATACTGAAAGAAGTTAATAGGAATAATGAAGAAGTGGACACTTTCTTAAAATTGATCGTCCTTTGAACTATCTAACTATTAAAAATTGCAATATAATAATATAGTACTTAGTTACTCTTTTTTACTTAATAATTACTTGCAGCAAGGAATTAGTTCTACTTTCGTGATAATTAAAATTCCAGGGAAAATGCAGCGTTGCAAGCGTGATGTACATAAGTTTTGAGATAATATTTATAATTTATATCTTTAAGGGAACATGTAATAAGAAGAATATTATGAGGAGAGATATTATAGATATTAAATCCTAAATAAGGAAAAATATTATAGATGCCAAGACATTAAAAACACATGTACATGACTTCCAAAAGTACTCGATTGAGGAAGGTATTGCTATCAATGACAAAACGCGATTGGCACTGATGTGGCTGATATAATTGATTCTAGTTTAATCATACGAGATTACAATCCTGATGATGACAAATTATTATTCCTCCTGAAAAGAGTAGGGTCAACGGATAGTCGGAAATTATTATTGTTATTCCGATAGCGAGTCACGATTAATACTTATGTGCTCATGGGATTTGTTCAGGTTCAATCGCGAGATTATTATCGTGACGATAACACATCATTATTTCCCCAGAAAAAAGAGGGGGAGGGGGGGTGGGGCTGGAAAGTATTATGATCCCGATAGCGGGGCGCGATTAATAATAGATCCGATTGAAGTTCAATATCGTTATTTGGGTTGCAGTCGATCGTAATCTTAGCTACCGAGACAACAATCAGATTACACGTTCAATTATTCACAGCGGGTTGCTCGCGAATCGCAAGGCAAACGCGGTACGGGAACCACATGTTTGGCTAGCACCGCATGCGGAATTCGCACCGCTTCGATGTTGCCAAACGTGATATGAACATTACGAACAACATGGAGGCGAGAAGCGTTGCTATGTGAATAGTTGCTCCTGATATATGTGTTCAAGTTGCGCGTGTACGCGGGATACGGCCGCGGATAGGTCGTCGCGTTTCCACCGCGCCCGTTATCGACCAAGCTCTGCCATTGGCCAATGCAGTGGAATTCACGCCATCTGCCACGAACAGGAAATATTCCGCAATAATCTCTTTTTGCTTTTGATTTTGAGGAAATTCTGTGCTAAACGGAAAGAATGTGGCATATTAATAGAATATTAATGAGTTATCTTCTACACGGCACTTGTCTGGTTTTATCATCCCGCTAGTAATATCAACTATTCAAAACGTAGTTGTTATAAGCTGTTAGATTCTAAGAATTATAACTCGAAGTTAATGCTAATTTTATAAAAATTGTTTCCGCATAATTATGTTCCACCAAGAATATCTGCAGCGAACATATAAAGCAAGTATTCTGTGATAGTTACTGGCAGGTTTCATAATTAGTTGCAAATCCGATGGACTTTGTTCCTTGGTAACAGTATACATAAGGTTGTATGAATATGGAATAATAAGCATTGAATATTTTCTAAGTTGCACATAACATACTTCGTGAGGAGCTACGATGGTTTATGAACGGTATAATTAAATAATAATATACGAACCATTAGTCCACACGAGTCGTGGAAATGTGACAACCCGCCATTGTAAGCGAAGCTTAATTTCTATTTAGTAGCATCAATGAAAATCGATACTGTTTCATGAAAATGTATATGTATGGCAATAATAAAGCTTTCTACTGGGTACGCGTCAACAATTTAGCGCAAGAAATGTCTATCATGAGAGTTAATACATATAATTTAAGGGGTTCGTGGGTAGTACTGGTCCACCGGAAACTCCTGCGATGGTACATACGTGGCGTGACACCATCGAACAAAAGAAGCAAAAGCGAATAGGAGAGAAGAAACGGAACACAAATGGCGGAACAGAAGGGGTCCGTGGTATGTGGCGAGAGTAAAGGTCAGAGAACGAAAAAGTGAAATAAATTTAACGATTACGTGCAATCAAATGGAGGCGGAACGGACGCACACAGTATGCAAGTGCAGACGTCATATCTGTGTCGCAGCTGCGAATATTTGCACGAGAAGAGGGGACCAGAAAGCGAGGAGAACGACGAAGGAAGGGAAACCGAGAGATTTTTCAAGCGAGGAAGTCGGAGCGAATAAAAACCCGAATGAGAAAGAGAGAGTCCGAGGCCGGGGAGGGTGAATGGAAAAGAGAGCGAGAACGTGGAAGAAGCGAGAGCGGAAAAGGGGAAAGGAAGGAGATAGAGTGAGTGTAGGACAGACACGAAGTAGAGTGAGGCGAGTGGTTGTGGCGGATTCATACCTTTAACGTTCTTCTTCCTCCCCTATCCTGTTCAGTGCGGAGCCGGCTAGAACGCAGGAAACATCGTTGTATTACCTACACCCTTCGTTTTGGTCCAACTACTGACCCTTTGCACATCCACTAGACTCACGTGCTCAAGGGAGAAGAATTCCAATCAATAGCCATGGCGCTCGAACAATGTCTTGGAAAGAGATACAAACTCTCCAGCAGCGAAAATTTCGACGAATTTATGAAGGCACTCGGTACGTGAAACTTCATCACATTATCTCATTGTCATGTGCATACATAAGAATTAATGTTCCTTAACGCGTTGACTGCCGAACCGAAATCCGTACTATACGATACCTCGCGATACGCACATGTAATATGTATGTAACATCCAAAAAGAAAACTGTTTAAGTGCTCCATGATACGTTTGTTGCATTACATCGCTATCATTAACATTAAGAATATTGAGAAATTTACAAATATTAGCGATATATTTAATTTGAGCTTCAGTAATATTCGCATCCTCCGACACCATTGATTACTACGGCATTCAACGGGTTAAAACATGTCCTTTATAATATATGATACACGTGCACGTATAAAGTAATGCGAACTCATGAAGACAGTAGGTACGTGAAATTTAATTATCATATCTTATCGCGATGTGCATTCGTAAGAATTAACGTTCCTTAACACTACACTACCGATTGTATACCCGGTTATACTTATACATTTATTTATATATAAATTATGGCTAGAGGGTGTAAGTTGATTAATTACATTTTTATTGATGCCGACCACAGAAATTAGCACGATCTAGTTTATTATTTATTTTTAAATTGCCAGCATATATGACACTGTTGTTATACATTTATCGACAGTTACGTTAAGTGACGATCTGAGATCATTTAAATATGTAATTCGAGGAGCGTAAGTTGGCGTGAAAGGCATCTTTCGATCATTGTGTAAATCGAGCTTATTATTCGAGGACAATAGCGATACGAGGGAGCTTCCCGCTAATCCATAATCGACTTTAAATATGATAGCAAGAAATATAAATTCTGGTTATCACACAATAGGAATAGTCAGTGTGCCAAAGGTGATTCACCTAGCAAGTCGGGCAAATATTTTTAGTTACGTTACATAATACTATCTTATATATATATATATATATATATATATATATATATATATATATATATAAAATTACGATTATATGACAAATTTCATTTTCCAAAGCACACCACCTTTCAGAAGTATTTGAACGACGACAAGTTTAATAAGATTTGCAGGTTTCGGTTATGAAAATGGATTTATTTTCACATCTGCTGTTGAAGATGATACAATGACACCAAACACCAATATCGATGACTACTAATTTGTTTATTTTGTCGTTATTTCATTCTTAATTAGCGTATCTCTGGTAATTGAGACTGCCAAAATTTTGGAGTAAAGTTCAAAAGCCATGCTCTTCAAATAATTCTGAGCGATGGTGTATAATTGTAAATAACAATTTAAAGACGTTATATCGAATTAATCAATGAGAGTTCATAATTAATATTCGATGGAAATAATATCATTAATAATTTAATACACGCTTATCGCATAAAGAGCATCCGTATTACGTTATCAAAATGGAGCACTGTTATACTTGAAAGTGAAGTACATACATCGGAGATAAGCAGTAACATCAGTCTGGCAGAAGTTAATCTAATTAAAGGGAAATTTAATCGGACACGGAGCGAAAGAGCTCATTTGTTATGTTATAAGTAGCGCGGTATTGTAATGACTAATAAGATAATCAATTTTAATATGTTGAACTATGCTCCCCTGGCCGTCCAACGACCTGACCTCACGCTTAATTCCCGCCATGTGCTACAGGCAGACTCCGATTGTACTCCAATTTAGCACTTGAATTAATTTATCAGTACGATTAATAAATCCCAATTGTCAGTCGAATCGTACTAATGTTTAAATAGTCTGCCCGCATGAAATATCACTTTACAATGACGATGTAATACGCGCCACTGCATTAACTATGGCGTCCCAGAGAATTCCAAATCATTCATTTCATAATTCATTACCATGTTAAATATTACTTAAATCACAAGCAGTCGAAACCATCGCTTAATAATTCAGTAGCATATTTCATATTGTTTAAGCTATAATTATCCATAATTAACAATATTAAATGATATCTAATATTATTAAATAGTTGATAATTTATTCGAAATAATAACTTCGAATAGCATCAAGTCAAAATATTTTCGGAATTATTTCTTTATTATCGTATTTTAAGCAGAATTATTACGATATACGATGCAAAGTATATCTTTAATTAGATAATAAAAATAGTTTTATATTTACATTGCCATCTTCTTCAAGTAAAAAATGCAGTTGCAGCACTTTCTCTGTGATGACACCGTAAATTATGAAGAAATATTTTCTAAATAATGAAATTCATTACTATCTTATTTTAGAAAGAATTATTACGATACAGGATGCAATAGATATCTTTAGTTAGATTGTAACAATAGTGTTACGGCTGAACTGTTTGAAGACTGCAATTGCAGCAGTTTCTCTGTTATGATACCGTAATCGGTAACCATGCAGTGTTGTCAACGGGAAACAGGACAATATCAAGATTTCCCGGCAAAATCAACGGCGCTTAGGATGTGACGTCAGTTTATAAAATTGAAAATAGCATGTCATTTCTTAGTAACGATCAAAGATAACAATGAAATCGATAAACTGCACGCGCGCATATCACGTTCGTAACATCGCGGGCAGATATCGCGTCGATGATGTCCTTAATGATTAACGTTCCCTGGCAATATTATTAATAACTAATGCATCCACCAATGTGCATCACGATCATAATTCGTTTATCATTAATCCTAGATTTCGATCGATCTTTGACATTCCTTCATCAAAATACAAATGATAGAAGAATATGGGTTAAAAGGGTCGTCAGAATTCTACAAAATATGACGAAGTCACCTGAATAATTAATATACATTTGTTCGCTACTTAAAATGCATATTTGAGGAACGCTTTATGAATTAACACGTGTATTACATAAACATATTATTTTTATATAATTAATCATCGTGCTTTATTAACGAAGGGTACCAATGAAATATTCCTTAAAGTCGTACGATATCGTAAGCTTCATAAATCGTAATAATAATGTAATAATAAATATATAATGGTAGCGTTGTAGTAGACTTAAATCACGAGATATTATTATGTAAATTCAACGGTAATGCAGTACATAGATTCTAATAATATTCTAATAACTGCAATTGGCGCGTATTACGTAACTACTTTTGCGAGGAATAATTACCTTACGAAGAATAATTCTTTTGAAAATGACGAGGTACTGTCGTCTAGAAATATCGGCGACTCGTATCTCGCCCGGTCAAACTTCAAAGTATACGCCTTCGTTTATATTTGAATTAAATGGAATTTTTTCTCTGTATAATTGATAAGACACTCATACGTGAACCACCCGTACAGGGACAGGGAGTAAGTAGTAGTGTCTCGATATAAAAGAGACAACTCGCGAAGAGCATTCAGTTCTTTAAGTGCTGTCAACGATCTTTCGTCTCGTAGTCCGTGATTTATTGTAGAAAGAAAGAAACCGCTCGAAAATGCTCGCAGAATCCTACGGTAAACAGTACAAACTCCAGTCGAGCGAGAAATTCGACGAGTACATGAAAGCCTTAGGTGAGACCGGCTATTGCATAACCAGTTTTGCGGAAGTGAAGTGACCGTTTCTTTAAATAAAAGACTCACGACATTTACAAAAAAATATGCAGATTCCATTCAACGTATATTGTAGTCATTCTGTCTCGACGCTGTTGTAAACTCGGGGGAACTTATAGTTTTGGAATATAGAATATATGGAATTTTATGAATTTCGGAAATTTTTAGTAATTTGAAATTATTGAATGTAGGACATTTTTCGAATTCTGATAAAAAGAACTTACAAAACTTGGCTGTTTTGATATTAAAAAATTTCTAAAATTTTACAATTTCAATTATGGAATTTAAGATATTTTTAATATTTCTATATTACAAAATTTTACATCTCTGTAAAATCTCTAAAATTTACATAATTAAAAAATCTTAAATATTTGTAATATGTAAATTGTCTTTAAATAATTATGTACGACAGGACATATTTCTAGCCGAGAGAAAGCATTTAGAGAAATCGAGTACATATTTAGAGAAGATAGAGTGTTTGCGGTACTCTAACAAGTTGGATGTTGGCTTTGTTTCAGGCGTGGGTATGGTGACACGTAAAATGGGTAGCACTGTGAGTCCGGTTGTTGAATTGACCGAGAACAATGGTGAATATACCTTGAAAACCAGCAGCACCTTTAAGAGCTCTGAAATCAAATTCAAGCTCGGAGAAGAATTCCCGGAAGAGACGGTCGACGGAAGAAAGGTGAAGAGCGTCTGCTCCGTCGAAGGAAATAAACTCATCCAAGCACAAAAGGGTGAGAAGGACACCGTCATCGAAAGAGAATTCACACCCACCGAAATGACGGCGGTAAGAATATTTTTTAATACACATTTATGTTGTTAACAGTTTATACCTATATATACTTCTTCCACGCAACATTAATTTTGCTTGGAAATAACACAAGATCGATGATATCGATACTAGTTCAGTTAATCTTTCTTCTCACTATTAAAATGAAGGCAGTATGAATATTTTTTAACATATTATTTATGTTATTAATAGCCTATACTTATATATACTTCTTTCATACACCACATTAATTTTGCGTGGAAATAATGCAAGATCGATACTGCCGTTGTTAAACCTGATTTATTATTAATACTTGAAAGAAATTATTGCAAGAAACTTACACTTTTTCGAATTTATTATCTTTTTACGATTCTTCTCAGTTAACGGAATGCTTTGTAAAATACAAAGATAATTGTAACATTATATAAAGTGGTAGATGTAATATTTAATGAATTACTTAATTCGAAAATAGATACTGCGAGTCGCGTGATAAGACATAACAATTATGTGAAGGCCTTAGATATTAATTTAGAATTGGCATGACCAGGAAAAATTACGATATTATATCGTTCGCGTGAGGATCGCGCAGTTGCTGATTATTATCGTGATTCGCGTAATTTAAGACACATAAGTGTGATCCGTGTCAGTCATACACGGCCATACCTTAAATGATAACAACGTCTTGAGTCATTCCTCAAAAGATCCGCCAATTACAACTTGCTTAGTGTATTCTCGAGTGGTGTAATTTCAGAATGTACTCCAGTATTGTGTTAACAGTAATCAATTATTCCATGGACACAATGAACAACATCAGAATTAATTATCACCATTAATTATCATCTCTATGATACACATTGCGATCATTTAAATATGCAATCTAGCAAAAATTTGCCATTGGCATTATTTCCCGTGTAGTTTGATAGTAGTAACTTATTATTTTGCAATCAAATGCAAGTTTACGGTTATATTTTAATTCGGTTGAGTTATTAAATATTGAATATTATATTATGTATTGATTTTTATCAATCTTTGTTGCAGATCATGAAGGTCGACGATATTGTCTGCACAAGAGTCTACAAGGCGCAATAAGAATATTGCAATTTCAAAAATCCATTAGGAGAAATAAAACTCCCAGTCAACAAGGATTTAAGCATTTATCAATTTTGTTGATAACACCGTTGCATGAATACAGGGCACGAAGATACGATTTGTTGAGTATTACGCACAATGTAAACATTTTTGTAATCTATTGATAAAACACGTTTTCAACCTATCGATAAACAATTCCCTAAGTTATGTGAAATCTTCATAAATGCGGAACCATAGAATATCGAGTGATAATATGCAACGCGATATTCGAGGTAATATATGATTATGCAAATACTGCGTAATGATATTTAATTTTGTACGATTGATTTTTGTACGGAACTCGCTTCCTTGTACGTTATATCCAGGATGAAAGACGCTTTAATTTTCTTTTCATGAATAAAGAGTATTCAAACCATTTATAATTTCGTATTCAAAGGTTTATTAGAAATTATTTACACACGTTTACAGTTTAGTATTAGAAAAATAAACCTCACTGGTATCATTCTTGTATCGAATTGCAAATACAAATAAGTATAGAAAACCTAATACTGAAAAGTGTGAAATTGTTATTCATCTGGATCTATCACAGGTGAAATCTGAAACAATGATACGGTCCGATTTTTATGCTCCTCTTGCAGATATGAACTTTTATGAACATAATGCCAGGTATAGAAATACAGAAACTCTTACATAATATTCGATATAACAAGTATGACCTTCGTCGGTCTTAACCATGTATTGGAAACATAGTAGACCACAAGTATCAGTTCTAAGTGAAACTTTATTAGCACATAATAGTGCCTTCATAGCTGGCTTAATATGTGTTAATTTGTAAGTGGTAGTGGCTGTTGAACTACACTGGAAATTATCAACCAAATCACCGTCGTGCGGTAATTCGATATGACAAATTCCAGCTACTCCAGCGGTACTAATTCTAAAGAAGGGTGGCGAGGGTGACAAAAGTATCTGAAATACAATTGTTATGCTGAAAAAGAAATATAATTTCGGAATATCGCGTTATTTATGGAACGTGAAACTACCTCAATGAAGTCGCTGGTTGGATCAAGTTCGGACAAAACGTCTTTTAATAATTCGCTCTGTAGCACTACTTTATTTAACACATTCTCGGGTTCGAGATGGAAATCTAATAATTCGCCAGGGTCCTGAGTTTTTAATGAACAATCTGTTATAACACCATCTTCCTCAATAAGAACTGACACTGGATGACCAACTCCCTAATTTTTAAATTTTTGAATATTATTTACGAAAATTCTACCGACGATATATTATTATCTACGAAATATTCTGCTTTGTTTACTTTATAAAACAGTTGTAGTGCCACGGAACTTCCGTGAGCATTAATTGTGCTCCAAAACATACAAAGACACTCAACCAGCACATTTAAATTAATTCGAAATATTACATCTTCCTTTAAATTAAATTCTTGAAAGACAATAGTTGGAATGTAAGCACTAGCTTGCATACATTTTGCATTTTCAACTGTTACTTTTAAACCATTTTCTGTACCAAAACAGGTGGCAGTCTGAACAATAAATGAAAGTTAAGCAATTTAACTAAACCTTCCAAATGTGATCATTAGGGATTAAAAATAAAATTGCACAAGAAATTGTACCTCTTTAAAATTAACTGCTTTTAATAACTGCACAACTGTCTTAAGGTTCCCCAACTTTGCAACTAACTTATAATTCTCTAAATCAGAGTGCATATTTATGCAATGCTTGATACTGTAGGACACTTTGAAATTGTTTCTTGGTTATATATTGGTACGATATTTTGTCTTTTGTGATCACACTTAACCAAGCAGCTATGACATGTTTGCAGGTGAATTGAAGTTTATCATTCAATACCTGAGATCTATGAAACCAGTATATCCAATCACTTTTAAATCATGCTCTGGTATAATTAATGAAAAATGAAACATGCTATACCTAAATGATGGACATGTGCAATAATTTATTTCAGGGAACAATGTATATAGGGATTCTGAGTGGCCCTTAACTTGTATCAAGTATCTTGTGACATCCTTGTTTCTAAACACCCCTGTGTTACCAGTATCATATGGAAAAATATATGTCACGCAACCTTGCTCATACAACTCTAACCCTCTTTCAAATGAACCACCAAAAATGTTAAACAAATTTAGCAGAGTATTATCTGTGACTAAAGTTATTCAATTTAGAATTTCATTTTAATTCACACAAGAAATTAACAATGTATTTGTGGTTCGAAATAAGTTGCAGACAAAAATACATACACTTTCCTTCTCTTTCAAAACTATCAGCAGATTCTTTCAATACATTATCAACAAATTCTAAATACTTTGCATCATAGAAATTCGATGCTTCTGCTAAATCTTTATCGGAATTCATTAAGGATATTTGTATCGGATCTTTGCGATCGAGTACTATTCCATACCTACAGATAAAATGCTTGTATTGATAAACAACATACCACATTCATTCTTTATGCTTAATTACCAAAACCGTACAATATCGGAGACTTAAATATATGATCGTACAAGATGAAGCCAGAATAAAAAGTAAATAAATGGAAATACAGCAGTATCATCGAACATAGTTTTATCGAAGTATTTATATTCTTCATTTAACCTATGTTACGGAAGACTATTGGATCATGTAAACAAACGTTTACGTAGAAGCAGCGTTAAATCATGAGTTTGAAGCCGATTAGTGTATAAGGTAGTATTATATATACTTATTATGTTCCGCGAACAATTTTCATATATTTATAGGAAAATACCTGATACTCTTTGTATATACTTTCTACCAGATAGGGTTACACCTTTGTCCTTTTATCAGTGATGAAAATAACTTACCACCACTTCGACAACTCCCCACTACTTATTTTACTCTGAGTGCATTATATATTTCCTACTCCGCCGACTTCTAGGAGTATATAGGAGTATTCATATACACGGTGTTACAAATTATTAGGACTTTTAGAATTAGTAAAAAATACGACAACAATACGGACATGTTTTTAAACGAAATAAATTTGTTCAATCCACTAACAGGGAAAGTAAATTCAGGTATCCATTATAAAATATAAATCCATTGTTAAATATAAATAGATACCTTGACATTCAGTTAAGCAATTTTAATAATCCAGTCGATTACTGCTATTTGAAGGATACAAAGTTTTTGAGTTGCAATAAATAGTAAGAAACGTAACAAATTGGCTTCTCAATTGAAACCACTCATTTTCATTCCTCTAACTGAGTAAGAGAAATTCCAGGAATTGTGCGGAATCGAATCTCACATCGAACCTTCCCACATATCGTGTTCACCTGATACCAATTCTCAATTTTACGGCAAACTTTGAAGAAAATCGCCAAATCCGAGCCATTCTAATAATTCGCGAGCGTTTCCAAGAACAATAGAAATTCTTGAACCTTCTTAAAATACAGGGTGTTCGGTATGTTTTTAAGGTCTAATTGTTAATTAACAACTACATCAACTCCCGAATTCAATGATTATAAAAATGCAAAAATTAAAGTATAATTAATGGATTTGTTGCAGAAATTAAAACAAAATCTATACCATATCTTTGGTAATTGTTTAAAGAAATTATTTATCGTTGCAACGATTTTGCACTTATCGCGCACGAGTCGAAAGTATGCACCGTGCAACAGTGTGCCCAAATAAGTTGCCAATGGAATTTATTTCACACAAAAATATTTGAACGATTTTATATTAATCATTTTATACAGTTTATTTTAAGGACATAATATGTTGAAGCATTTCAATTAATTAAATAATAGTTTGTCTTTCTGACAAAGCTGCTAGGTTTATTTATTATTCGTTTGCTTATCTGTACGACTTGATAAACAAATCCAGTAATTATACTTTAATTATTACACATTCACAGCTACCCTAACGTAAGACATGAATTATTTCATGCAACTTATTTTAATGAAATAATATTTCGAACTTAAATACATTGAACTTAAATTAATAATATTCTAACATTCGGATAAAGCTAATTTTGATTATTAACTAATTAAGAGATTTGTTAACTAATCTGGCTTTGTATTAATGGTTACAGGGTGGCCACTGCTTGTTTTGCGAGGACGTCCACAGCTAACGAAGATAAATCAACGAAGGGACATCGTCAAACTACTTTATTTACAAGTGTTTATTTATTGCATATGTTTATATATTTATGTCGATTATGTTATATTATTTATTAGTATAAAATTGTTGTACCTCTAGAAATTTACATTTCCAATAAATGATTTTATTACGAATATCTTGTGTTATATTTTATATTTCCTCCATGTACCTAATACCCAGAATCCCGTATGTCCCCATTCAGCTTAACGGCAGAGAGCGGCTTCCGTTAAATAGCAAAAGACGGTTGGTAATCGAGACCGTTACGAACTAACGGTCGTGGCGACTGGCCGGCGCCATTCAAATGAAAAGTGAATTTCTACATTTTTGGAGCTTCTGCGGATCCATAAATTTTGGGTATTTCAGTTTTCGTTTAAATGGCGACCGAGAGTCGCCATTCCGTTAAATAGCAAAAGTCGGTTGGTAATCGAGACCGTTACGAATTAACGGTCGTGGCGACTGGCCGGCGCCATTCAAATGAAAAGTGAATTTCCACATTTTTGGGGCTTCTGGGGATCTATAAATTTTGGGGATTTCAGTTTTCGTTTAAATGGCGACCGAGAGTCGCCATTCCGTTAAATAGCAAAAGTCGGTTGGTAATCGAGACCGTTACGAATTAACGGTCGTGGCGACTGGCCGGCGCCATTCAAATGAAAAGTGAATTTCCACATTTTTGGGGCTTCTGGGGATCTATAAATTTTGGGGATTTCAGTTTTCGTTTAAATGGCGACCGAGAGTCGCCATTCCGTTAAATAGCAAAAGTCGGTTGGTAATCGAGACCGTTACGAATTAACGGTCGTGGCGACTGGCCGGCGCCATTCAAATGAAAAGTGAATTTCCACATTTTTGGGGCTTCTGGGGATCCATAAATTTTGGGGATTTCAGTTTTCGTTTAAATGGCGACCGAGAGTCGCCATTCCGTTAAATAGCAAAAGTCGGTTGGTAATCGAGACCGTTACGAATTAACGGTCGTGGCGACTGGCCGGCGCCATTCAAATGAAAAGTGAATTTCCACATTTTTGGGACTTCTGGGGATCTATAAATTTTGGGGATTTCAGTTTTCGTTTAAATGGCGACCGAGAGTCGCCATTCCGTTAAATAGCAAAAGTCGGTTGGTAATCGAGACCGTTACGAATTAACGGTCGTGGCGACTGGCCGGCGCCATTCAAATGAAAAGTGAATTTCCACATTTTTGGGGCTTCTGGGGATCTATAAATTTTGGGGATTTCAGTTTTCGTTTAAATGGCGACCGAGAGTCGCCATTCCGTTAAATAGCAAAAGTCGGTTGGTAATCGAGACCGTTACGAATTAACGGTCGTGGCGACTGGCCGGCGCCATTCAAATGAAAAGTGAATTTCCACATTTTTGGGGCTTCTGGGGATCTATAAATTTTGGGGATTTCAGTTTTCGTTTAAATGGCGACCGAGAGTCGCCATTCCGTTAAATAGCAAAAGTCGGTTGGTAATCGAGACCGTTACGAATTAACGGTCGTGGCGACTGGCCGGCGCCATTCAAATGAAAAGTGAATTTCCACATTTTTGGGGCTTCTGGGGATCCATAAATTTTGGGGATTTCAGTTTTCGTTTAAATGGCGACCGAGAGTCGCCATTCCGTTAAATAGCAAAAGTCGGTTGGTAATCGAGACCGTTACGAATTAACGGTCGTGGCGACTGGCCGGCGCCATTCAAATGAAAAGTGAATTTCCACATTTTTGGGACTTCTGGGGATCTATAAATTTTGGGGATTTCAGTTTTCGTTTAAATGGCGACCGAGAGTCGCCATTCCGTTAAATAGCAAAAGTCGGTTGGTAATCGAGACCGTTACGAATTAACGGTCGTGGCGACTGGCCGGCGCCATTCAAATGAAAAGTGAATTTCCACATTTTTGGGGCTTCTGGGGATCTATAAATTTTGGGGATTTCAGTTTTCGTTTAAATGGCGACCGAGAGTCGCCATTCCGTTAAATAGCAAAAGTCGGTTGGTAATCGAGACCGTTACGAATTAACGGTCGTGGCGACTGGCCGGCGCCATTCAAATGAAAAGTGAATTTCCACATTTTTGGGGCTTCTGGGGATCCATAAATTTTGGGGATTTCAGTTTTCGTTTAAATGGCGACCCAGAGTCGCCTTTCCGTTAAATAGCAAAAGACGGTTGGCGAGCGAGACCGTTACGAATTAACGGTCGTGGCGACTGGCCGGCGCCATTCAAATGAAAAGTGAATTTCTACATTTTTTGGGGCTTCTGAGCAAAATTGGGCGGGGGGGTGTGGTATATAGAGGGAATATAAAATATAACACATTAAGTCCTTATTAGACTCGTTTATTGAGGTTGTAAATTGCATAATGTACAACATTTTGTATACAATGCTACACACTTATAAGTATGGTAATAATATAATATATAATATATATAGTACAATGTAATATATAATATATAATATATATATAATACAATGTAATATATAATATATAATAATATATAATGTATCTATATAATAGTCTATTGTCTCGTGTGTTTTCTGGTCGGTGCATTCCCGGTTGCTTGTGGAACACGCATAGATGCTACCTTCAGGGTGCATTCACTCACTGGACTTCCATACCAACCTGACGAAGACACTAATCACCAAACTTATTATATTGGACTGACTGAATATTCAAAACAGAATTTATAGTAAGCCGTTTTATCGTAACGGACGCTATATAACAGGTTTTACTTTTGGACGCATGAGAAAGGTGTGCGCGTAATCAGATTTTTACCTGAAGACCTGTATATTTATTTTAAAAACATTATGAGCTTACGTCGAAGACATGCAGCTGATTTTACTGATTCATTACATAGTTGTCGTAAGTGTAATATATGTCAATTTACATCTGCATTCTAATCATACTTTTGAAAATTAATATTCATACAACTAACTGTTATAAAATATAATATTTCCAGGTACTGTAGACTCAGATACGGAAAATGAAGACGATCGATTTCCGAGATTTTCAAAAGATAGTTTGGAGGAGAATATTGTTAGTAGTTCCACACACATTCTGAAAGAAAACAGATCTACTTTGAGTCACACTAGTAGAAGCAGCAAACATTCTATTATTTTAGCGGGTAGTTCTTTGAGCGATTCCCTTCTTAAAAATCGATCTGTTTCATCACAGTCAGCAATTCAATCTATCCCAGATTTAAATCAGCGTGTGGAACTATTTCAAAGTGAGAATTTACATGAACATCCCAAGCATGTTAGTGGCTCTAGTCACACATGTTTTAATACAGAATATGATACTAATAATGATAAGGAAAATAGTAATCCTCAGGGTTGCATGGAAAATATAGCAAGTTTGAATGCTCCAGATAATATTAGAAGTGAACAGAAAAATATATTAACAAACATTATGGTAGCACCAGATGCATTTTATAATGATTCCAAGAGGGATAACAACCACAATATTTCAGAGAATGAAAATTCTCCATCACAATTTGTTTTACCTTCAACATTAGAGAGTGAAAAGTATAAAAATAAGGGGGATGAGTCTCATGAAATAAGTTTAGAGGGCAGAAAGGAAAATGTGAACTCCAACCATTTTGAAAGTATATTATGTTCCTTGGATAACCGTTTGAATCGGATGAAAGAATCCAAACACTCAGAATCTGAACCAAAACAAATTTTAAGACGCCTGTCTAATATATATACTCAGTCTCCCAAAACTTTCACTGAAAAGTTATTAACTGTAATAGAAGAATCTGTCTCAAGTAATGATGAGGAGGCATGTAACACATCTGCAATGGATCTAAGTAGACTGCTAACTGAGCTCAAACAAATGTTTGAATTTATAGAAGATGAGAGACCACCAGAATGGCCTGAATCACCCTTATCTGTACCATGCAATGCAGTACAAGCAAAACCACTTGAAACTTCTGTAGAAAACCAGAATGTTTATTGCTGTGTAGATAGAGGGGAAAAATCAGTATTATCACCTAGAAATGTAAAATCTTTAACATGTAGCCCTGTCTCTAGCCCAGACAGATTTAAGCTTTCCAAAAGATTGCAACAAAAAATATCCAATCAAATCAATAATATGAGCATGAATAATATGTCCCCTAATAAAGACACTACTGCATCCTTTGAAAGTCTTGAAGCCAAGTGTAAAAAGTTATTTCTTGAGGAAAAAGAATCTGTTAAATCAAGGAAATGCAGAAGCATGTCTTTACCTAGGCTGATGAGTATGAGTGATATTCATAATATTTGTGAACAGCAATGGGCTGCATTAAATGTTTCTGAGAGTACTGATGGAAAGCTCAAAAACAATAACACATGTGCAACTAGTTTGCAGAGCACACCTTTGTGTCCAAACATACAGATAACAGAGTCAAGGTCATTTCAATGTCAAAGTAATAAAGAATTGGATACATCAACATTAGACTATTATGATACATCACAAGAAAAGGGAAAATCGGCCGAAAGCACGTTAAAGGTCGAGATAAATAATTATATGAAATATAATCCAGATGAATTAGGAAAAACTATTCTGCAAGATATAGCAGAAAAAAGAAAAAGGTGTCTTGATACAGCAAAGTTGATAATTGAAATTAATGCTGATCCAATAGTAACAAAGGCACACAGGTCATTAAGAACATCGCCATTGTTTACTGATGTGAACGAATTAGATTCCAATGTCAATAATGAAGCAAAATTCTTGAATACTTTAATGTCTTGCAAAAAATATCATGGATATTTAGGAAAACAAAAATCCGTCCTAAATGTACTTCAAACTTCGGATCTGTCTCTAATCCTAAACATGTCTGATCACGGCGATTTAGAGCATGTAACTGATAAGAAGGAAGAGAAAATAACTTTATGTCCCAAGAAATCACCAAATATAAAAAAATCTCCTAAATGTTACTTAAGTCCAAACGTGAGATCTTTCGTTTCACGAAAGTCACCCGCGCCGCAAAAGCGGGGGAAGGAAAATAATGCTCAAAATAAGAATGTAAAACCTAAACTTTTTATTACACCTGGCAAAAGCCCAAATACGAAAAAAATTTGGAAAAAGGATGTTTATTTCACTGATATGGATAAATGTCCAAAGAAGTCAGCAGAAAATAATATTATGAAAAGCCCTCATGCTGAAGGATTATATAGACTGAATTATAATACTGTAATCTCCCCAGTAGGCATGTATATAAAGGGTACAGATGTGCAGCTTATTAATAATGTAAGGCCTAAGAAGGGTTGTTTATTATTAACACCTTCCATCAAAAATGCCAAGGCATCCCCAGGTGTAAATTCGGCAAAAAATAGTCCGTTACGAATTATTAAAAGTCGGGAGAAGTTACCACTTAATATCAATTTAACACCAAAATTACCCTTTACACCCAAGTCCAGAATAAATTGTGGACACAATGGGGAAGATGTAAGTTGAAATACTTATTTGCTCATAGTTGCCAAGGGTAAATAAATTAATAACAATCACTATTTGCAAAATGTTTACATAACTTATTTATAAATTTTTTTGACTGTTTAAGTCCCCAATTGTGGGAACTACAAGTACACCTGATACCAATTTTAAACTCCCAAGGGTTAATTATAAGCTCCCATTGCAAGTACATACTGTAAGTATGTTTGTATAATTTATGAACCAAATCATAAAGAAATAATAGAATTTTCTATATTATGATTATTATTTGTATGCAGATAAAGAAAACGGGAATCGGTAACGTGGGGAAACGGGTGAAAGGATTAGTGGAATCGGCGCAAAACAAAGTTGTCATCAGACACGAAGGTAGTACAATATATTTATCGTAAACTCTCATAACCTTAAAAAATATATACAGATACACTGCTGCAAAAGAATTTCAAAACATAAGAATATATATTTTTTAGGGAGGATTAATTCAGTTCAAAAGAAGAGGGGATCCACGAAAGATAATGAAATAGTTGAAATCGATTATAATCCAGAGGATGAATCTATACATGTTGAGCAGGTAGCTAATAAGACAAACTTTATTCGCGGGCGGAAGATTACCTGAATGTAAGAATATCTTTTGTTCTTTCTGCAATATAGTGTATCACGTGATATTTTTGTAAATACAGATATAAATACATCAGTTCATCCTAAATATGTACTCCGAATATTCTTAAACCTTACTAATTATAGTATAAGTAACAATATGCCTAACACGAAAGCGTTCCTTAACAGAGCTTTCTAATTTACTTCGGAGAAAATCGTAACAATACTGATTATTAGTGACCTTATAACTACTGTAATTAACCAGCGTAATGACCCGAATGAATTTCGATAAAAACGGGTCGTCTTGTAAAATGATTCACTATAAACAGGTATTGTCAGTTAAAACTTCTAGAAGAATATGTCCGTTTATCTGATGCGTAGATGAATCGCGTTATCTGAATGTCGGGTAACGTGCAAAACGATGACGCTTGGGACCGTGCTGATTCGTACAGGAACGTAAAGAATACTTTTGCACCCAACCAACAAATTCGGCTATTAAGAAATGTTAAATTCCATGACGCATAGGAAACGCGCACAACTCAGTATAACAGAACAGAACTACGACTATCCATGACGTAACTGGAAAAGATTATGATTCATTTGCACTATTTCATAGAAAATTGCATCAGCTTAAAAATGTTCCCATTCACACAACGAGCATTGCATTCTAAATTACATTATATTAAGTTACATTTAAAATGAAATATTCAATATAAAAAGTAATATAGTAAATAATTCATAGAGTATAATCTGAGGTATTTGGACAACTTAGCAGATAAGCGATCTACTTCCAAACCCCCGGTCCCTTTTTATCCCGTTACTTTCAATCTCGCGAGGAGCAAAAAAAGTTTAGGTCCAACTAGGTTGTTGATCCCAGAAGGTTTTATTTCACGAGTTTATGATTACTTCCGTAAAGTTGCTGAAGTTAATATTGTCTTTTATGAAAGATTATGGGAAAGAATCTCGCGGTGCAGTGATGTTTGTCGATCTCCTGCCGCTCTGTGTAAACGGTAGGCCGTTACATTGGTTATTTGCGGAAAGAATATTTTCATGCGTGTATGTCTTTTTTCGATTACGATAAAAACATCTTGACGTGCCGATATCGTTCTGGCATACAAAACAAACAGTGATAAGGTGTTCGTCGGGAAAGATTCTCCAAGTTTAACACGGCACTGTCGTTGCGCATGGCACGCAGCTTCGCCGGTGCACACGCCGTGCAAACACTTTCGAATAAGAGTTCTCGATGGTAGGGGATGATCGATAAATAGGAAGTACAGGCACCACACCGACAAGTAATCATCGTGCTACGTGCTATACGAGTTTGAAGCTAAGCTCCGAAGAAAAACATTTAGAAAATGCCGGGACCAGGATGCGACAAGTGCACAGGTGAGAAAATAATCTACTAAGTCCATTAAGAATTAATCATTGTATAACATAAGTTATGAAGCAAAAGAAATTGGTAAAAAGAGTAGAATTTAAACATGAAATATTGATGGAAACCATCACGGGAATCCGGACTAGAATCTTGAAGTTTGGAACGGCTCATTGCGATCTTGACAGACTGCTATTCTGATGATAAATATAATAATAGTTTTAAACTCCGATAATGTTGACAATTTTATAATGTTGTTATCATTCAGCTGGAGTCCGGTTTGGATTTCCTGTATCCAGCACGATTTTTGCCATTCATTGTTCTTTATGAAAACGATTGATTTATGTGTATTTTTATTATCGAATGCCGTTTAACGATTATTGGAATAATTTTGGTTCGATGTTTCGGGCGTTACTTATTTTAAATCGATCTTCCTTTCGTATTTATTAATTTAAGTTTCGTAATATTTTAATCGATGAGTATTGAATATTCCACGTTACGTCGTGTAATAAATTTAATGTTGACATATAGTACGAATGATTTGGTGCGAGGAATGTAATATTGAGATTCCTGGAGTTCGCGGAATTATTTGAAATATCCACGTAATAAACATTTGCAGTCGTATGCGATGAATAAAATATTGCTCTACAATTTTTAATTCGATAGAATAAGTCCATCCTTTAAATATAGATAATTAATTCAAATAAAATATTCTTTGTTAACGCACTGCACTATAATTAAAGAATTGAAAACAAATGTAAGCCATCATTAAATAAGCAAGAAAGTATCTTTCAAAAATAATTTCTGTGACTGATGATTCAATTTTAATGATTATTAGGTCAGTTAATGATTATTATTAGATAGAATATGAGATATTCACGATTAATTAAGATAATCTCTAGATTTTAACATACCACCATTAGAATATTCGAAAAATAGATATTAAGAAAACTTAATACCAAAAAGTATGTAGATTTATTACAATTTATGGAATACCGAGTATTATTCGACGGATAAGAACGTAGCTGCGTAATACTGATTGCGCGTACTGATCCTATTGAACATCATTGCACTTCATCAGACAGTAAATTGTGGGCTGCATTAGCATAAAGCCTACACATCCCGTTTTAAAATGACTGAGTTTAGTATAAAGTATTTCTAGTATCAATTTCAAGTATTCAATATTCAAATACATACTTTTATTTATTAATAAATTACTGTACAGTGTACTACAAGTACTGAGTCAGTGTCATTATGTGAATTCAAAACTTTAATATAGCGAAATATTATCCTGCTTTTAACAATTTCGTGGAATCTCATGAGCAATAAAATGGATGTCAAGAATTCAATGAATTAAATTAGAGTAAAATTAAATTCATAGAACAATAAATTCTAATTAATTGAATAGATATATTAAGATTGAATAATGGAATAAAGAATTGAGTAATGCAGATAACGATATAGGTCTTTATCAAAAGTACTTTTAGTACTGATATGTGAACGAAACCTTCACTTTAAATATTTTACTAGAACTTAAATACATCTACCGATCGGAGTAAAGATCGCACGTGTTAATAACATGTGAATTTATTATTTGGTTTTGAAAACGGCCAAGTGCCAACTCGATAGACTGCTAACGTCTGCTGAACTTCTCAATATATTTTGAACCAGAATTATTATCCCAGTTATTATTATTGGGTTTGGGCCTCTTTAAAGCTGTTAAGAAATTTGTGAAAAATATTAAGGGACTAAGAAAAATCTGAATTTATTTAAAATTTCGTATTGAAATCTAACAAAATATAAATCGATTTGTTTCAGACAAGTGCCAGGACTGCAAATGCGGTGACAACTGCAAGTGCAGTGAGTCCGGATGCGGAGGTAAATTATTATAGAATGACTTGGAACGAACATTTCCTTCCACCGAATCATTTCAATTTAAGCGAAACGTAGAGTCACGATTGCGTCAGTCAACGAAATCATTAATCACCATGAAGATTTTGTTCTATGCGTCGAACTTCATTTCCTAGTCGAAAGGCACAGGCTGCATCGAAGGAATGCAGCCAAGCTCTTTAGTACTGACTGTACGATTTTTTTTAATCTCGGCCATTGACCGACCAACAGCGCAGTTAATGCTCGGTTCATTGCTCGCTTCGAGAAATCAGAATTATCGTTCCGCGTAAAGATATTCTTCCGCTTATTTGACTTCGTTACCACCTCCAGTATTCAAGAATACTTTTTCCCGAGCATTCTGAAAATTGCTAGTTAAACTCTTATCTGTTTACGTTGCACTCCGACGAATGCGAATGTCGTATCGATATTATTAAAACCAGGAATGTGCGCGACTTGCGCGACAGAGAAACAAGACATCGATTCGCTCGGCAGATGTTGATTGTATTCTTTGGAAGGAATTTCGAATCGTATCTGAATGCTAGTACAATTAAGATTGCTAATATTGGTAATTGAATAATTGGGAATTAAGCCCCCGCGTAATTAAGTTTAAGTTGGGGAATACTAACGAAATGATTTTTTTGTTGGTTCACAGAGAAATGCGCTTGTAAGTCTGGTGGACAGTGTTGCTGCAAACCTTGCAAGTGCTAAGTGCTGACACGGAATAACGACCGATGGACAAGTAACAATGTAACACAATGTTGCGCAGACAAAACAGCAGTCATGATTACAGACTAATATCTAATTAGACACCTATACGTCACTATTAGTCTGTGAATCATCATTATTTATTATTATCAGGTCATGTAATTCGATTATAAAATGCATTATAGAATTTAATGAGCAGCTTACAAATTAAAATGTACTGACAAGAAATTTTCCGTATTTGTGTATGTGATTTATCCTACCCTAATTTTAATGTCATTTACTTTATTTATTGGAATATGTCCTGGATATTTTTTAGGGCATTGAACATTTTATCATGACTCAGACATTCTTGAACTTTAACGACATTTCACGAAATGTATTGCATTTCGTGATGCAAATGCAAATTCCAGAAATATGTAAGTTAGTATTAAATAGAATGCAAATTATTTTAACTACTTTTCCGAATTTTCCGGAAACGAGGAAAAACTACGGAAAGAACGTGGAAAATGTTTAAGAAATATTTGAATATCTTTATTGGAAGCAATTGTTGATAATTATTTGAAGAATCTGGAATATTTAAATTATAGAATATAGAAATATAATTCAAATGTTGATCTCAATTATCCCATCGATTTCCGTTAAATTGAAGATTAATTTGTTGGTTACCGAAATTGAAACATCGGATAAAATAGTCTTGAAATCATATCGATTTCAAGAAAACCACTGTTCCACCGAAAATCGCAAACAAATTTCATTTGTTTAATAAATAAAATTAGGACAGTTCAACCAAGATATAAGCATATCAAGATATTTTTTAGAATAATAACAACCAATAATTAATCGACGCTTATATTACATATCCATCAACAATGCTTATCATTTGCCGCTTACCTCGTGCAGATAAGGATTTGTAAGCGGCAGAAGGTTCTTTAACGATGAAAATCATTTTCCAAGCTACTCTCGTTACTTTTTAAATGCCATACCTTTTAGAACATCTTCGACGATTTGAAATTTTTGTAAACCGATCCAACATGGTGGGGTGATAATCCAAATTAGTGATTCCATCTTCTTCACGGAAATTGTTCATCACACATGTCACACGCAAAAAAACTTCACACAACTAAGAACATGGAACGCAGTAATCACTTGAAACATATATCTTAAAGAATAACTACTTTAATTCACTGTTTTTTATTAAATAATTCGGGCCCGACTTCGATACCGTGTACGAATAAGTTAAATCCTAAACTACTAACCACCTGTAGGTGGCGACAGCAACGAGGGATAATTCAAATCTGAATTCGAAGAAAACCGCGTTAAAGTACTCAGATTGTATAAATATTCGATTGTTATCTTATTAATTAATCGTGAGATTAATTTAGCTACATAATTATCATTCTCAGTTACTTATTGATGCCAACATCAATAGAACACGAAACGTCATTTATCAAAATATTTATCATAGAAATAAATCTTAAGGCATACTTTTATGTTATGTTTTATTATAATCAAGATTGTAATGTATTTTATTTATTCCATCTCGATAATGTCAATACTGTGAAGAAAGAATGCGAATTGAGATGCTTTGCAGATTCTTTATGGTATTGTAAAATGTAACAAAATGTATTGCTATCATAAGATTTGATAAAATGAATAATCTCAAAGAATAAATAATACTTTAATTCTTTCTTGCCGGCGATCGAAAATGCAGCAGAAGGATCTGCATTAAATATCGAGCAAGGTGCATTCGGATCCCTGTATTTACCAAGTCTATGTTGGTCTTGTCGTTCCATAGAACAGAGAGAATGATTTAGTTTGCTGGTTTTAGATCGAGTTTGCACACTCGTACGTTGATAGATCGGCTAGAATTCGGTTGATCGATTGCTTGCCGATCCTCGAATATATCTCTGACGGCAGATCCGAGAGTAAATCGGCTTAAGGACGTAAAAACGTTCGCGTCACAGTTGATAGGAATTCTGGTTGATCGTTTTTTCTCGGTCAGTATAACTACCGAACTGGATGGAACGGACTAAGCGAAAAGTTTTAAGTAAATAACGATATAAAACGTCCCGACGGAAAACTGATCGGTATCCAATATTTATAGAATGTTTACATCGAGTACTCCTTGGAAGAGCAAAGCGGATATATACTATCTGCGTAACCTTTCCGTCCTATTTCCACGTGTTTAGATAATATATTATTCTATTTAATTATAGAAATTCTAGTAATCGTGATATTATTTAGAAAAATATTTAGTAAAGGATGTTGTCTAGAATAATATAATAAAATTATAGTTAATTTCTATGTTGATAGTTGTGCAATTTAAATGAATCCATTGCAAGTATAGAGACGCATTTAATTAATTAGTAATTATTAAGAAGATTGATATCTGCAATATTAAATACGTTATCCTATTTAAATATAAATATGGGTAGATATCGAAGTTTCAAATGTACAAGATATATAAGATACGAAGCTTAATAAATATCTATAGTCTACGTGTAGTAATTAATACAATTATTGCACGGTAACTGAGAAGTAGATCTGGGTCAAGATAGTCCTAATTTAGGTAGGTATATTCTTAACTCCCGTGACGTAAAGGAGACGAGTTGGTTTCCAGTTATAATATCGTGGGCAGGTTTCGACGTCAAGGTGATTCCGTTAGGCGGAATGGTCACGAATCGATGGTTTCCTTTAATTGATAACCCGATTAATTATGCATTCGGACTTTGCGAGCAACACCAGTTCACCAGTTCAAACAAGGGTGGCAAGTCGTCCGGAATGCGGCATGCAAAGTGCCGGTTGCGTGCGAAACGGCACCGAGTTAACGTGGCTTTTGTTAAAAGCGGTTAAATTTATAATCACCAACGTTATCGCGAGTCGCGATCACTGAAACCCACCGGCGACCAAATTTAAAGGATACTCAAGGAAAAAGAATTTATTTCAAGACTTGGTGCAAAGGAAGTCAATAGTTTCAAGATCCTAGTAAGTCTGATTTAGAATAAATTTAATTAAACCTGGTAAGATATCTATTTTTGATTATGTATTATAGGCTTAGTAATTATTCCATTCGTTTAGATATGGAAGTGTTCAATCAACACGTTTCCACATCTCAACGAATTTAGTAATTAATAAAAGTCTAGATATTAATTGCTGTTGCTTTTTTATGTCATATTTTAACCGAGAATATGATAATATTATAATTAATTTTCTTTTATATACCGATTAACTTACCGTGGAGGCACTAAATAACAGAGCCCATTTAAGGCTTCAAAAAGTTTCCTAACAATGAGACTTATTCCGAGGAGTATTATTAACGAAGACTCGTATATAAGTGTATAATAGGGACATATAAAAGCACATTTCTTCCTTTATATTTCGAGTATACGAGAGAAAAAGAAATTATAACTTATGGAGGTCCATAAACCGAGAAGCTAAGGAAATTCGTAAGAAAATCGACGAGCAACGGGGGAGTAGGAACTTTCAGGTCGCGAGTGGAAAAAAGTAAGAGACCCGTTAACGACACCCTGCGCGCCTTTAAAAAACTAATATTTCTATCATTGTTACCTTTTATGACGCAACGCGCTGCGTTTCTTTCCAATGCAATTCTCTTAAACGAAAATCTACGACGTCGTACAAAAATCTTTGATGCTTACTTGAAAACATTATTATGATATACTCATTGATTTGTTTCAACTATGTAGAATTTATCGGGTAATATAATGCGTACGATTATTAAATGTTTAATATAATGTTTACGAGTTAAATCTTATCTTAAATTCTGCTTAATATTTTTATATCAAACCAAGTATTATGAATTAAAATCACTTCTATCATTTTCAATATTCGAGCATTCTATTGATTACATATCTAGTATTAGATTGAGATGACGATCACTTTCGAGAATATTAAAAGAATTTAGTCTTCGAATAAGATGAAGTTCACCGTGGAGAATATTAAATAATATTTCAAACGCACCGGTCAGTAGTTACAATATTCTCCAGGAAGTCAGGCCTGGTGGAGGGCGTAAAGCTTGAAGGTGAGATCGTTAGCGCCAAGGGTGCGACTTCGCATTGTGTCTTGGAGTGCGTCTTAAGTGTTAGTTTATTGTTACCCGCTACCCGGTGGGCAGGCTAGTCTTACATATTTAAGTGGGCCCATTAGAGCCTAGCCAAGTTTATGTTTCGCAACACTGAAAATACCTCCGTCACCTTACCGAGTGACACAGTCGCTTCTCGATATCACCATTACACTTAACACTGAAATTACCGAAGTAATCAAAATCACTTGTTCGCGATTTTATTCTTTAATCAAATTATATGTATACACAACTCCTTACAGTCATAAGTTATGTATAAATACATTTGTAAGTATAACCGAGTATATGTTTGGTAGTTCTAGTGTTAAACACACTCGATAATCCTGACTTCTTATCACGGATTTTAATACCAAACGAAAATTAATTTCACTGATTAAATAATTCTTGCGCCTGACAGCCGAATGAGTACATCAATGCAAGTTTGGAGGTTGATTCAGTGGAGGATTAATGTCATAGTGATAATATAACTACTAGCAAACTATTATGAGTGAATGAACCGAAAAAGTCAGAGTGATTAATATAGACATTAAAATATCTAAGGATGATTTCTGAAAAGAACTCATTTTGCGATATTGATTAACTTGTAATATTTTCAAGTTAAAGAGGTCCGAAACATGTGACAACAACATTGTTTTAATTCGATTGGAAAGATAACAAGAATTAGTACTTAATCAAGATCGCGATATAAGTGGTTTTAATTTCATTCCAACAAAACATCGCAATATAAATATCCGCAAAAATAGCGTACCTGAAGGTGAAGCAGTTAAAGCAAGACAAAAGGCAATTTCCCGATGAAGGACACGTGGTAGGCGGGCTCATTAAACTTTTCGTCGTTTCATCCTTTGGAGAATCGTGTCGGAAGCAACGACTCCCACGGGAGCGCCGTGGTGGTACGATTATACCGACTGCTAAGAGAGTGGAACTAGAGGGAAGGATTATACGGCGTAAAGAAGGGTTAAAACAGCCCTTCTCCCATCGCAATGAGAATTCGAATGGTTTCGAGGGGGGTATTTCACCGAGAAGTAACCGAGTAAGAAGAGATTTCTACAGAGTATCCTTCTTCCACTTTCGCGGCGCTCTTTCTTCTCGATGTCTCGGAAGTCCGCCGGGCCCAATCGGATGAAATTAATGTCTCGCCATTATTAGCAGAAGTTAGCCGGGTACCGAGAACTTGGAATGCCACACCGTTCCTGTACCCTCCTCGAGAATCTAGTAAGAGCAAATAAAAATGGCGAGTAACACGAGAGCAGTTATAACTCTCTTTTCGTGTGTACACCCTCCCCGAATCAACCGTCGCGCCGTGTTTCTTCGTTAAACCAATTGACTGCTCGCGAAAGTGCCGAAGTAGCAAGTTAATGATATATGAGACTAGTGGAAGTAGTTTTCCTTAGATCCGCTTCGTTGTATGTGGTATAAAATAATGAAGCAGTTTATTAAAACGAATATGAGTTTTAATGATAAGTATAGTATGTAATTATACTATGGAAGACGAAATAAAAAATATAATACGAGCTGCTTTTGAAAGTATGGTCCTTTATCATAGTAAACCATATTAATCTTGTTCATAGATGTTCCAATACCAATATTATCAATAATTCTTACCCGCACCATTATCTACTTCATTAAAATCTATACAAGTTATATTACATAATGAAAATGAAAGATTCAAATCCACATTGATTTAAAGTTCATTAAAGTCCGCTTCCATGAAGGCGAAATATGTCTATTTTATTAAAAGATATCCCTATAAAATTACGTAGAATGATTACTGAAAAATGAATACACTATCACTTCTCTTGGAATAAATATTTGAATGACTCTAATTAAAGTGACTCTCGAAAATGTTTTCTTCTCGATTCACCACGCGAGAGAGTCGACGAAGCTCAGCCGTTACCATAAATTCTTAATCCGAATCGGTGGTAAAACTGAAAGTTAACCAAGTTCGGTAACATTAACCGTAACAATGCCCATAGTAAGTTCTTACGGTAACGATGCTGTAACGACGGTTTCCGGGCCGTCGCAATTTCTCGCGATAAAGTCACCGATGGGAGCTACAAGAATTAAACTTGCCTAAGGGTTCAGATTGCCAATGGTACACGTGCTATCAAATACGTATTCAAATTTTCATATCCTTTTTCTTGTACGACTTTGTGTAATTCGTATCACCGTATCGATCCACTTATTCCGTAGGAGGTTTTCTCAAATAATAAAGGGTGTATACGAATTAGTACTTTAAGCATTAGGGTGAATAATATTGCAGTTTCTATATAGATGTTTAATTCCTTAATTATTATTTATGTAGAGATTTAATATTTGTAATTTTATGATAGATCAGGATATCTAGACATTATATGTATAATAATAGATAATAATATTTAGAATATATGTAAAGCTAGATAAGACAGATTACAAGAGATTGCAAAATATATTATTATACTATTTGATATAATTCGATTATCATCAAAAGAAAATATATTAGTTACCTTTAGTGACGCCAAAAGATAGCATAAGGAAATTAAGTAGAGACTATTAATTAAATATATATTTCAAGATCAGTATTGAATTATCTATAATTCAAGAATATGAGATATAAAATTTCAAACTAAGCACAATCATCTTCAGATACATTTGCATCTCGCGGCTATTAAATTCAGTAGGATAATTTCAAAATGAATTCTATAATTTTAATAATAACACCGTCAAAGTAGTGCGTAAATATGTAATTACGAACAGTTAAAGGTTGAATCGGAGCAGATTACTTGGTGAAAATTAGTCAAAACTAACAAAAGGCTGGGCGACCCGTTGGCATTCGGTGGTCGCAATCGCGGCCGGATCGCGCTCCACAATTCCGCAAACGGGGGTGGTTCGAGGCTTCGAACAAAAGATGTAATAATTCTGCCCCTGTTTTCGAGCGGTCCCTATTTCACTTTCCACCTCTCGTTTCTTCTCGCTTCCCTGTCGCTTCTCGTTCTCGCTTTATCTATCGAAGTCTCTTCAACCCTTACGAGAAACCCTTTGTTTGCAAAACAAACAGGAATCGTTTGCTCACAAGAGTCAGGGACTCCGGCAGCGGAGCCATCGTGGTTCAACAGCGAAGTCTCTCAGCGTGGGGTGCGGAATTTTAATTACACGAATATTATCGGGAAACGCCATAATTACATTAGCCGATTTCACGAGTTGTAAACGAAGGATTTTGCACGTTTTACAGCGAGTTTAATAACAATATTATTTGTACTAAGACTAATTTGATCTCTGTCGTGGATTAATAAGGTAATTGAAAGCACTCGATTTATCGGATATTTGTTATTAATATTTTAATCCTCAGCTTAGCATCGAAATAGCTGCTTTTTGTATCGTTAACTTAATCTTGAATTACATATCTAATTAATAGTATTCTTATTCCAAATTTGTACAATATAATAAATCATATAATATTGTCGTGTGCTCCGTAGATACTTTTTTGTATCAATACAAATAATTAATATAGTACCATTTGTTAATAATCGAGTTATATCAAATAATGTAGTAATATATTTTATAAATTAATACTAGATAATATTATTATTGTATAGAAAGTTACATTATATAGAAATGTATTATTTTCTAAAATATGTACATTTCATGCTTTTTTAATATGCGGATTTGATTATTACAAATAATTTCTTTGTTACTAATGTTAACGAATTTTATAATTTTATTAATACTGACACCTACTTGGATACAAATATTATTTATTTCACTGTCGGAGGATGCGCGGGCTTTGATAGGGGAGTGCACGGGAAATCGAGTGATAGAATCACTTATGATGAATGAATATCCATCTTTTTAATATATCGGTATGGAAAATGTCACTGTTCATCTGGATGGGCGACATTGTACACATTTTAATTAAATCCTGCGAAGGATATTTAATTTCGAATAATTAATGGTTGGTCGCCGAAATTCATGCAACCCCGACAAAAGCCATCGCCCTCTCGATTACTCTTGATTTCATTACACGAGTCAACAGTCACGAGGCTTCCAGCTATTAAACATTCTTTTTTTATTCTCACCCTCGTGGATGAAATTATAAATTTTCACAATGTTCAACATTGACGTGTAACGCATCCAATCATATTCGATTATTTCGCGGTGTCATTTAGTTCTAAAGAAATAACACATTAAAATAATATGCACATTGTCCTGGCGATAATGAAGTATACATAAACATTGGATATTTAACGTGATAACGGATACATCATAAATAATTACGCATATCTGACGTATACAAATATTAATGTATGTATATCTGAGTATGTCAATATATGGAAAGTCCCCCGTAAAATGTGCTCCCTAATTATACAATTTTATTTCTGAAAAAACGACACCAAGAAATTCTCTTTCACTATACTCTTTGCATTGTCACAATTAAAGAGATAAGTAGGTGACTCATTTTTTACGGGACACCCTGTATACTTCTTTATATGTATTATTAATATTAAACAAACACGTGGAAGTAATCGGAAAATAAATAAGAGCAATCCATCTTTACATGTTGACACTCTGTTGAGGGGATGCTTCCGGTTGATTCTGGATATGTAAACGCAGTGCTTCCCCCAGGAAGGGAAGCCTCCCTTCTCCCCCACCCCGCATGGATTTTTTTCTTAAGGAATATTCCTCCGTCGAATGCCATAACATATTCAGAACACGAATTCCACGTTCTACATACATATTTATTCAGCCGCATCGGAAGAAACGAAACAATAGCTTTTTCGCGGAAAGGAATGGACATTCGGAGGTCATTTAATTTCACGGAGGAAATCCGGTTAGCTTCTATCGTAATTCTCCTTCGCTTTGAATAAGTGGCAGTCTCTCTATGTATATTATATCAATGAATTACACAAAAATGTAGTCTTTTCGGCGGATAGTCTAAAAAAATGCCGACCAGAGAGAACCCTGGTCCTGTGTCGTACAAAACGTTTCTGGCAGGTAACGATTTTATGGTTTGACAATTGTAAAAAAAAAACAGGCTCACACACGAGCACATAATAACGGCGTGCCTTTTGAGCGTACTTACGCACCCGTAAAACCCGATTTCATCGGGAAATGTGGAGGGAAAACTCACTGTGAAAGACGAATATGTGCGTTTCGAAGCGCGCGCCAATTTTCTTTGAACAACGGTCGCGTCTCGCTCGCTCACAGACAATGCCCTGGCGGATTCAATAAAACCGCAACAATAAGGGTGAAAACGACGGGGTACCAGGGGGTGCAGGGGGGGGGGGGGCGGTGGAGAAGGGAGGACGGTTGTTCCGGCGCGAGAATGGGAGAACCGAGGGTAATTTGAATGAAGAGACAAGAGACAATGCGTGGGCGAAGCCCAGAACAGAGGAGAGGAGGCAGCCAGAAGGTGGGTGAAAACAACCGCGGAATCAAATTAGAGACGATGGGGTGGGTGGTAACTGGAAGTACCTCGGGATGGGTTTCCAGCAAGCCTGGGGTAATTATATTTACAAGTGGCAGTTCTCGAAAACAAAGGACCTCAAGATTGCTCGATTCATTCGAGAACTCCCCGAAGAATCGTCCTTTTTACAGTGCCTTTTTGCGAAAAATCGCCGTCGATTAATACCAGTCATTTTCGCCGATTGCCGCGGGATAAGATCTATAGTTATTGTACTGCTCGAGGACCTTTAAGTGTACCAATCGATATTGCTTCTTTTTGTGTAAAGCATTATATGCAATTTATTTAACACTGGAACTATCAAAGCAGTGAAAATGACGGGTCTGTATTTAATAAAAATATTGAAATTTATAACGTTCGACTTTCTGGAATTTTTCGACTCGTTTTACACAATGGACATAATTAAATCAATTAATTAATTTTGCCATCCATCCTTATTTTCAAGGTCTGAAATATATTTTCCTAGATTACTGAGGTGTTTTACGGAAAGGTAATATAAATATTAAACTAGAAATATTTATTATTGTATTGTCTTCAATCTTAAGAAATTGTCTTACGAATAAAGGACAGCTTCTGGTCTAAGAATATAATTTCCTATGAATTTTATATTTCATTTCTGATGTACAGATATAAATTTTAAATAGTATAATTGATTGTATCGGAACACCTATGAACTTGTTATGGCGTTATTGTCAAATGAAACTGAACAATGCAACTGGAAGCATGATCCGCAGGGGGAAGGTAATAACTTCTTTTGACGCGTGATTTTTCAAAGGTTTCTTAAATGGAAACCTTTGAATTCCATGCTTCGAACTTAGTCGAGACTTCAACTTCGACCATAGAATTCTGGGAAGTAATTAAATACGATTTCTTTGCTCCGTTAAACAGTAGACATTGAAATTCGTTGTTTCAGCAATTGAATAAAAGCACCTAATTACGATCAGCAGACTTACAAATTTCTGTTTGTACCTTTTCATTCTTAAACAAAATTATTAGCCCAGGTTTTTTAAACTATAATATTTTTCTACACATCGAGGATATATTTTATATATATTGTTGCAGTAAACTTGATAAATCTCGAGTAAATTCCATCGTTTTATCGTAAACGTACCAATTGAAAAGAGAAAAGTTGTTTGATCTCATATTTTATCAAATATGGGGACCCGTGTCTTGAGCTAGTTGTATATGAAATTTATGATATCCACCTTCGTTCACCTTCCTCCCACCCCCCTATCCTGATACTTTGTCCTCTAAAAACCTTCTTCGAATCGTACATTTCTTCTGCTACTCCTAGGTCCACTTATTTTTGATGGGGTAAAATTGAAATACTCGACATATTTTCCCGAAGGAAGTACGTTAAACCAAAAATGGATGTAAATTATAAAGTATACCTTCTAATATAAGAAATCAATTATAAATGTGTGTACTTTCGTATATATTTAATTGTATAATTTATTATTTATATACTTTAAAATGTATCAATTTATTATGTCTGTACCATGTTTATAATATAAAAGCAATATATATAATAAAATAATAATACGATTCGACGTATGTATGCTATAAACAGACGTTTATTAATTTCCATTTAATTTATTTTTTTTATCCTGCGCAAATTATTTCCAAACGATGCGTTTGGAAATAATCTTTCTTTAAAGTGGCAATAGCCCTGTGTCACCTGGACTTTCTCATAACATATCTCATGGCCGACCCTTCTCATATATTTCCATATATTCTTTCCTGGTGGACAAAGTAATATAGGAAGATTTTTTGCATACTTCGACTTCCGTTAGAATACACGGAATATTACACCGTGTGTTATGTTGCATTGTTATGCCGTGGACGATGGAATCCTTCTCGCTTTTTATGGGATGTTAGAAATTATAAACATACCTTTCCATATGAAAATGTTTTTACAGTTCTCTGATTAAAATCTGCATTCTCGATCCTAATACTTTTTCAACGTTTCCTCTAAATATTTATTAATATGAATATTTCAGCTACATATTTATTATCGCTTACTATTGCGTAAGTAATAATCATATTTATAAATATTCATTGTCAGTTATCATTTGGTAAATGATAACGGTACTTGATCAATATTTGTCAACTTTTATGTATCGTTGAAAAGTAGGTTATTTTGATAATTATTACGCAACGCAATACGGTTAATTAACAAAGAGGATTGTTAAGGGACGCGACGGATTAAACAGTACACGTAATTTTTATGGGATTTGCAATGAAAAAGGTGTAAAAGAGTGAAAAGGTTTTACCGGGCAGTGGAAGTGGAAAGGGGCGAATATGTACGGACATTTGACGCAGCCCTCCACTCGCCGCGTTATGGAATTTTTGCACAACGGCGTTTTTTTTAATTGATGCAATTCAAACCAGGCACCGAATGTGACTCTGCCGCGATCATAAAACTTTCCGTCGCCTTCGGTGTGAATTCGAAGTTTGTTTAACTGTTTCTCGCCTGCCTCTTTGACTTTTATTAAGAAATATTTGGGAAGCATACACCGGAGGAATATTAAGTCTCTCTTTTCCTTAATGGAACATGAATCTTCGAAGTTTGATTAAACTTGGCAATCAATATATAATATAATTAATTATAAATTTAATAAGAAGAACAGAAATATATAAGTCAAAAGGTTTACCCTAAATAAATAACATGTCAGAAATCATAATTTAATAGTTCACATATTAGAAAGTGGAAATCGGTAAGCGCCCTCCAAATTAAGAGGATACAATTTTCTCCAGATAGTATTAAATTAATAATTCTAAGTAAAGAAACTCTAAATAAATAATTAACGTATTGAAAAATGGTGATCGTCGAGTAATTTCAATAGTAAAGAATACAATATTCGCAATGATCTTTTTCACGGGCCGAGCTCATTTTGGCATAATGTAAAGGTTAGCAGTTGGTTTAACTTATCCGAGGATTAAGTTTACCTCGTTTCAAGGGTGCTAGAGCAGAATGGAATTTCTCCCTCTTATTTTTCCACCTCCGCGCCCCCGGTACTGGAAAAGAGCGTTTCGTAGGTATTTCTTAATTAGCAGCAAGTATCTCACCCAACGGAAGTTGCCTTATTAATTAATATTACAAAAGGAAGAGGGGGCAGAACGGTATAAGTGAGCCAACAAGATTTCAGAGCAATGGAATTCCTCTTTTCAATACAATTTCCGATTGCTTACTCTGAATATTTGCTGAAATGTAAATGCTTTTATTCTTCGATTCGCGTTTCAAAGGAATATCGTTGAAATAATCTTATTAAACTCGGTAAATGTATAATAATATTCTTATTACTTGTAAGAATATTTCGTTGTGTTTGTAATCCGATTTATAGCGCGAGTATTAAATGAGCTCTAATTATTTCTTAATCAATTATTTTTAATTATATTAGCACTATCTTCGCATAAAGTAGTTAAAATAATATTCATAGGAATAATACGCCTCCTATTCCATGATATGTTAAACGCTGAAGTATTTTAAGTAGAAAGCTAAGAGTTTCTGAAAATCAATATTTAATATCTTCAATTGAACATTGAAATTTTTAATCTAATCTTGTACTTCGAGTGTGCAAAGTACTATTGGATTCTGGAAATATGGCACTCGTGACTTAAGTATTATGTATTATTTGTGCTATATATAATATAGAATTTCTATCATAAAATGTATGTGGTTCCCCTTATCCCCATCTAGTCTCCATGTGACGGTTTTCAGAATCCAACAATAAACGAGATTGAAGAGAAAAGCATACAAAAGTAAAGTAACATTGAAGTAGCCACTCTGAAGTTCGCGAAAGGAAAACATGTAATATCGCGCGAGACGTTTTAATAAACCGAGTTAGCCAATCAAAGCTCGGGGGTTAAGGAGGTTTCTCGGTTTTTAACGACCACTTTTACGCGCGTTTAAATCACACTTTGCACCACTCCTAGTCGGCCGGAATAATGGGGGGGGGGGGGGGGGTGGAAATGTGCTCGAAGTAACGAAAGAAAAAATCCAGGAAGACGTAGAAATATTTTTATGACTGAACGGGTGCGAGATTGAATGAAAGTGAGAACCGGCTGGATAGGGACAAACAAAAGGAACGGTTAAGGGTGGGGGAGGTTGGGAAAAGATACGACGGGGGTTTGAACGAGTGAGAAACAGTGTGAATAAAAAGGGAAAAGAGAGGAAGAAAAAAGAGGAAGATCGGTTGGTTTGTGTAATAGCAGGTGTATGTGTGATACGAGGGCGAGTCAAGAGGTGGAAAATTTAAGCACGCATTTTTCCATGCACAGATATACACTAACACTTAAAGTATTTCTAATCGCAACTTGCATATTGTCCTACAAAATTCTTAGGACTTTTAAGATATTATTTTCTTCAGATTCTTAAGACTTTTAAGATACGTTTTCTTAAAACATTAGTCTTACGAAAAACTTAAGACTAATATATCCCGCATTTTTTATAGTACACTTATCACACAGTCTACTATAATCCATTAAGTCACAAAGAATGAAACAGTATCTAATTCCACCATATTTTTACTTTAACAATAATGTAATAAATAGACTACATACATGTACGATGTACTGCACAGCACTGCTTGGTAGTAGGACTAATAATGCCGTCAATACCCGTAGATCAGAAACAGAAACGTTTACAGACACCACTTAAGTTTGTTTGTAGCGCGTGAACTAAACCTTGACGCAGAGGCCGCTTTTGTATTCGTGCTACCTTGGCGAATGAAAACGTAAACACTGACTCGAATTGACTGAAACCGATGTATTACCTTTCCCAACGCTTTATATTAGATATGAAACTGAAAATATGAGAACTTGATGTTGAAGAATCCAAAAATAATGTCAGTGTGAAAATACTTATGAGCGGTAGTGTACGTGGGTGCGATGAATGGGTGAACATAAAAAAATGTGAAAACTTTCGCATCGTCCAGCCTTCATTTTTATTCGCGTCGCTTCCTTCTCCCTATTTTTTGTTTTTCACTCGGGCATCGCGCGGGAGTTGGAACCGTTGGAATCGCTGGGACCGTTGCCGAGGACACGCGCGCTCATCGGCCGGATATTATTTCAGTCGGCGCATATTTCCGCAAATGAATTTTATGAAAACAGTTTTTACTCTTTTAATTAATCGCTCTTCCACCGGTGGGTGCACCCTCGGTCCACATTGGCCACCGTCTCTTCGGCTACTTCCACTCTTCTCGTCCTTCCGACGACTCACGTGGATCACCGGACGGTTCACGGCTTTTAATAATAATATTGTTTTAAGGCTAACCAGAAATGCCATACGTTCTTCCCTTTTGATCACTTCCCTTCAGTGAAATACCACTATTTTTATCGCCCTCGAATTATTCTTCCAACTCTTTTCAATAATAACCCGAATACACTCTTTATTATTGAAAGTGAAATTATTTGATATTGCTAGCTTAATTGACATTATACATATTATATAACTTATGCCACATATCAGAAGAATATTTAATGATTTTTCTGGCAAATATGATCTGCATTAGATTAATTATTATTGAGAGCAAAATTACTTGATATCAGCAGCTTAATTTATATTACATATATAATTCATGTTGTATGTTGGAAGAATATTTAATTAGTTGTTAGACCAAAATTACCATGCATTATATTAATTAATAATTCAAGAGATAGTTACGTCCCAATACCTGTAACAAACTCGACTCAAAAATATTTGATTCATAATCTAAACGACTACAATAGATTTAGTAAAAATGATTAATAACACACATTAGTTAAATAAATAGACCCATACAAAATATATCTTCGTTTATTGAACTATCACATAATATTAAATCAACTGCGATCATTTCAATGGAGCTTATAAAATTGATCATATTCAACGCAACTGCAAACAAATATTAGATTCGAAAATGATTACTAGGAATTCATGCACAATTATGCACGGTAGGTAGGGTATTAAATAAACCGGTATAATTCAACGAGATCTTTCGTTTGCATTTGCGGTAAAGTAAAGTGGCATTTGTACCAACATTTTGTGCAAACAGGCATAATCGCTGACCAATTAGATGACCGGGTGGGGGAATAGGAGGATTGTAGTTAGGCGAACCTTCGAACAGGTAGGTGCGCCATGTATAATCACCGCCATAAATAACATTTATCGGAGAACCCGGTGCAGTAATTGCTAATGATTACCACGAGCCGTACAAGAAAAATTGCCAATTTGCATCGAATGCTCGCTCTTTCTCTGGTTTTTCCCTCTCCGGTTTACTTACCCCTCGATATTGTGTTATAGATAAGCGGTTCACCATGTAAAATCAAACCGATCTCTATTATCATAATAGCTCTTCTGTTCCTTCGAATTTCGTTCGGAACTTTAGCATTTATGCTAATACTTTGCCCGGTAAATATTTATTTTATGTATCCCTGGAACTTGTTCTTGGTACACTCACGTATATATGTATATATATATGTATATATAGGTCCAGGTAATATGTTCAGCAAAAAAAATGCCTAGTAGATTCGTACGAATCCAAGAAAATCACTCCCTTTTTTGCACCATTGCTATTCCCGCTCGAACCTCCTTCCGTATTTTTGAGAAGCGGATGCAGCGTTCGCACCCGAATAGAGTTGGATCTCGCTCTCCTGAATACACAATGCGATTTATTCGAAACGTGGCGTATAAAACACAAAGGACCGCGTATGATTGGTAAATTATTGAGGCATACCGGATTTGTCGGCCAATCACGTAGTGCCCTTAAATAATTCAGAGGAAGTGCGAAGCATCTGAAACACGTAGGGTAAAAGTTCGAGACAGTGCAGGATTGTGAAGATATTACTCGTTGATTTTAAACTTCAAGGTATAGGAAAAGTCAACGGTATCGTTTGCGAATCAGGAATGTCATGTTTGCAGGGGAAAATATCATTTAACATTGAAACAATAATTTTATTTCGGTTAATATCATCTATGATAGAACTATGATACAAAACATATCTATGCTAGCGAACGTACACATTGTTTTACGTATTTTCATTTCGGGTTTCGACTTACATCAAAGATCGCGTTTGATGATCGAAACATAATGGATTCGAGAGATTACATTCCCTCGATTTTAAATGGCATGCATTTAAGCAGCGATGTAAAGTCGAACTCTTCATTGATAAGAAATAATGAACGATAAAGTAGGCTTCTACTCGTAACTCCTCGTAATCGCTATCTATGTGATTTAGTTGATTAAACATTCGGTTACGTAGGCGTATCATTACGATATTAATATTTTTGTCGTATTCACTGATCGTGACAACTTGTCGGAGACGCTTAGTATTAGGAACTACGCGTGTACTCGTGGATTCGCAGAGTATTCTGGAAGTATCATCTTCGAAGTAATCTTTGCTAACTGCATCTCGTTAAATGAATGATTTTTAATAATCCGCATCTTATATAAAATTATAATCAGTGAATTAAACAAATATTTAACTATTCCACACATCGATAATGATCTATGAGAACGATTATAGGCGTGCTCGTAATATTCATAAATAAAATGTTAATAATTTGTGTGCACCAGTGAACCCTTTTAAAATGATGAAAACTCGAAGTGGAAGATATAATTGTTAAAATACTTCATGAATTTTCCTTGCCCCAGAATCATCCTAAAAGGGTGCACTACAAGCATCAAATTTAACGGTTGAATCGAAAAAACTGAAAATAATTTGTCATTCGTGATATATGTTACAAAAGTATCTTGATTTATTAGTATCACTAATATTCCTTCGGCCGACGTGAGTTGGCAAAAGTAAGCCTATTATCGTTCGAGATATCGCGAAACTCTTTCGCAGACGTGCCGTCGACAAATCCCCGAAGCGTACATACGGCACGTCGGAAATAAAAGGTTCTCTCCTTTCGCTTCCGATAGCGAGATCGGGGCCAGGAGCTCGAAGAGTAAGAGAGAACTTTAGGCATAACTCAGCCTCGTTATCTGACTCGCAAATAAGGCAACGGAAAAGTTCGCGGCATCAATCTGGGCCTCTGCCTAGAGATTCGAAGTTGAAACAATGCTTAAGTCACCCCTAACGTATGAGCCCCAAGGGGGGTGGCGGAGGCTGGCAAGCGCTACCCGATTCGATCTGCAGACTCGAGTTCTCTCTCACCAATTTTGGCCCGTTGGTCGCCCTTACTCGGTGTTTCAATCCTGTCCGGTAGTCCGCCAGACAAAGAGACTTAGATTTACCGGCGAAACCCGCAACGGACAACGCGTACTCGCCTACGGAACTACCAAACTTTGATCACCCTCCGGTATTCGGATTACTTTCTATCACCCTACTCCTACCGACTCGATTCGCTCTTTCTACTTCCTTTACAGTTCTATTCTACGTTACCTCCCGAAAATGCGAATAATTAATCTTCACCTAAACAGCACCAATAGTTTCGCGCATTTTAAGTCAGTACAGCTTTGAGTATTATCTAACACCGCGCTTCCGGTGGCCCAAGATAAATCGGTTCGATATAGTCCACGTATCTCGGGTAATTATATTCAAGTGACAAGTGATCATCACTTATTTATCTCTATCAATCGCGTCATCTTCTATCTGCGTATAATGGATACTCGTTCCGTGGTGAACTTTGCTTTTTAAATATTTTTAGATTATTATTTCTAAGTAGATTTCGATCGAAAAGAATGTGTTTCGAAGACTTTAGTAACGAGATGGTTCTGGGGTTATTATAGTAAAGAGGATGATAAGAGACGGTGATTTTTTATACGAATCTTTGGCAACGTCTCTTCCAGGAATGTCGATCTGTCGATGCTTACTTCATTTGTCATTTAGCATCGTACGGTGATTGTGCATTGATACCGTTTAAATTATTCATGGGGTTCAGGATGTTATGGCCGCTTGAACTGGCTGGTGCTGGATATCCATTGTGGTTATGTGCCACTTCCCCGTTCGCTTGTCTCTGCAGACCTCCTGCAGGTACGTTCTGGAAGATAGAAGACCCATGATATTATTATGAACTCAAGATTGTAATGTATCCTTCTACAAAAAACTCAGAGGAACCTATAAATACTAAAATATCCGATGAATCTTTAACATTGCGGAATTTCGATTATAAAGGTTCCTCCAATACTATACCGATATCGTAAAACTGTTCAAGTTCTTCGACAGATTTATTTCCCATTTTCGTAATAGCATTTTTAAAACAGCAATAATAATTATTCTTAACATATACAATATATAAATCTCTGTTTGAGTGTAACGACATGTTATCAGTGAAAAATCTTGGAAATAATTCGATATTAAAAATCAAATTGTTGTTCGAAGTAACACCGGAAAATGTAATTAAGCTTGTGATAGCACTCCGGAAATATCAATTTTATCATTCTAAGTCAGGATTTCTATTCACGCTAGGAATAACTATCCGTGTTATAATTAAGTGAATATAAAATAAGTCTTAATTACTGGGCATCCTGGAGTACTCTAAATCTAGGAGTCTTTAAAGACGAAGCGGTACAATTCCATAATTCCCTCCGCAATCAATCGAGTCGGCAGTGCCGTAATCTGATTTTAACAATTATTCAGGACGGAGACATAAAACTCGGGAGGTGGGAGGTTTCTAACTATAAGGGGTTGAAGCCACTAACGAATTCGTTTTCCCGCGTATTCCCGTCTAAGGTTCTGCTCCAAAAACAAAAGGGCCAGAGGAACAAACTTGTATCTCAACTCGGTTTGAGTAACTCAACTTAAGTATTTCACCCTTTCCTCTCCTATCTTGCCTTCGTTCTATCTTCGACTCCTTCTCTCTTTCTATTTCGTACTCGCACTAGCATCCACCTATCTACTGTCTTTATTTCGAAGTCATATTTACCGGAGAAAGAGAGTGCCTTGGGAGCGAAAGATACCGCTACGATAGGTAAGTGCCGTTGAAAACTTCAAACTTCGTATCTCCAACCTCCGTTGTTCCCTTCACCATCAGTTTCTCTTAGTTTCTCCGGCAAAGGTGTTAAATTATACAGGCTTAAAATTCGGCAGACCGTACGGCTCAACCCCTCCCATCGAGATTCACCCTACCCATGATTTCACCCCGTAAGTTGATCACGCTAACTTTCACACGAGAACCTGGCTTCTATTTTCACGATTTTCCCTTGCGTTCAACAATTTTGAGGTACGCGACGATAATAAGTATTATTCGTAACTTAAATCTCATATCGCAATTACAACTTCGAGTAGATTCTCGTTATTCTCTCTGGAGTTACATAAATCTAGAAAGATTTAGAAGTAGGTACCCTTTTTATTCGAGATCTAAAGAGCAAGGTGGCAAAGTAAGATTCATAGTAGCTGGGCGGAGTAATTAACTCGTAAATAATTACGATAAAAATGACAAAGCGCCTCTAAAGAAATGCTTTATCACCGCGACAAGGGCGGCTCTCTCTCCGGCGAGAATTTCTAAATCTCGCTACTGCGAGAACCCTTTTCCGACTACTGCGAACCAAGGGTGTCTTTCTCTTCTTCCTCTTTTTCTATCTTATTCACACTTGCCTTTTCTCCTTACTTTCTTCCTTTTCCCTTACCGGGTTCCTGCACGTAATTAAGAAATCTCCGTGGAAGCCTCGTGGACCATCGCTGGTTGGTACCACGGGTTAAATTAAGTCTATGACTTATTCAAGTTTTATCTACAATTGCCAGAGGAGGAATTACTGGTGCCAGGATTTACTGCCGACGTTGTAGGTAAATGGCACGCGTTCCACAAATCTGGGTGTATAGATATCTAAAGTGACAACAAAGTCACAGATTCGAGCGAGAACATCCTAGTCTGCCCATTTTGATTATATCACTCGGCTTTAATTTAAGCGTTATCAAATCTCAGAATATAAAATGTTTCTTAAGTTTATACTTCATATACTACTGTGACAATATGTAATATAATACGTTTAATATTATTTTTCTATTATAATATTACAGTCAGAAAACTAATCTTGCACTTCGACCGGAGAATCATGATTAGATAAATTAGATTATATTTATACAAATGGTCTAGAACTGTACCAGAACTTTTCAACGGGGTATATGTTTTAAAATAATAATTCAAAAAGCTGATAAATTGGTAACTCATGTATTATATTCAACTAGATTTATTTTGTTTTTATCAAAACTAAATAAAACCGAAGATCGCGTTGAAAATACGATTATCTCCCAAACAATCAGATCATCCGTCTGATATACTATCTCCTATGCTCTTTAAGATCCTTAATGAGCCGTACGCTGTCGGTTTCCACTTGGTGGATAATAGTGCTGGTTCTTTCGCCTTTTTCTTTATGTCCCACGTTTTCCTTTGTTCCGTTTCTCCGGTTTTTCTGTTTGCGTTACTCCTTCGTGAAAGAATGAGAGAGAGAGAGGGGGAGAGAGAGAGTAGTTCACCCGCGAATAAGACATTAATCGCGAGTCAGCGAGGAGGCGAAGGCAGTTTGTAACCGACGGTAAATGCGGACCATCAGGGGTTCGTTGGTGGGTCTAAGAGGGTTGTAGAGGGTTGTAGAGGGTAGTAGGTGGTTGCCGAGAATCGCGTGTCATTTGTCCGTTGATCTCCCGTGGCTGGGAATCGGCCAGGTGCAAGTCTGTTCCTTCGCAGTGCCGCTTTTCTTACGCGCAAAAATTAGCACCACCCTCGACCGCCATCGAACCTTCGACTAACCCCCTAAAACTGGGGGCAGTTAGTTATACTCGATCCTTTTTCCTACCACACTCACAATTCCACAGCCACTGGCACGAGATGAGAATTAGGCAAGACGCCGTTTATCGAAGGAACATCATTTACAAGGGAATATAATGAGTCCTCGTTATTTTACCCCGAGGAACGTTATTCCGAGTATCGCGTGTGCGAACTTCCAGCTTAATGCGCTTGCATGATTCGACCTTTCGTGAATATTTCAGAATGATCTTTGTACAAAAATAATGGCCTTCGAGCATTGTATTAAAGATTGCACACCAGTATTAACATTGTTACGATTCACTTTTGACGTGATGAATAACGTTAGGTCATTTTAAGGCATATATTACTCGATTTATTAAACCCACGTATTGCCAGGTCTTCGTGCGTGTTGACAACGCGGAAGCAGCTGAATCTATTCTTATTTACTTGTCACCGGCGGAAACCAATATCAGAGGGATTAGAGTCATAAGGTAATTACACTCCGTGTTGAATTCGTGTCAAATTAAATTCTATGCTCGTGAATGTAACGAATTCAGAATATTATATCAAGGCCTATTATTACATTAATATTTTTTTCGTCATTAATTCAGTTATAAGTTCATACGTGTTTATGTAATTAATTGAGTGAATAAATATTATCCTACACTCAATATCTACATATCCAGATATCCAAATATCAAGATTTACACATTTCCAGATATTCAGATTTGCAGATACCCAAATCTTCAGATATTCAGATCCCCAGATATCCAGGTCTCCAGATCTTCAGATATCGAAATCTTCGGATATTAAATAAATATTCTACATATAATAAAATATTCTAAATACTATACAATATACTCTGAATCATTCGAAGCTAGGATTATCTATGATTTAACCAGTCAATTAAAGTTGATGCTTAGGACAGTCGTACCGCAAACAAATGGAGGAGGAAGTAGGTCCACGCACGACGAGTAATAATCGTTAGAAAAGAGACCTCGGCCCCCAGTACGTGGCATTCCGAGTTGTTTCGCAACTAAACTCATAATCTCACATAAGCTCGCAAGCTGGGCTTTCCCATGCGAGCCTTCTCTGCATACGTTCTATAAGGGGCTGTACCGAGGATTTACGTGAAATTCAGCCAAGCACGGTGCACCTAATAATGCGCTCGTTAACAACAACGAGCCACACACTGATATTTCTCCGTGTCTTTCTTTGTACACTTACATTCACGTTTGGGGACGATTTAGACCTACAACATACTTACTGCCGAGTCTTTAAACGTGGCATTAAGTATCGACAAATAGTTTCAGAAAATAAACCTTTAATATCATTTGTAGTATGAATTTGTATTAAAGAATGAAGAAATAAGTTTAAGAAAAGAAATGTTTAATATCGCTTATAGTATGAATCCGAAAAGAGAAATTTAAATGTGCAAGTAACTAAAATAATTAAGAAATGTGGACGTATTATATAAGTAATTAAACATAACTGAAGAAGTAAGTGTCTTTAGAAAATTATTAATTGTCTTGTTTAATTATTTTAATAATTGTAGACGTGAATGTGGTGCATATAATTAAGTTTAAGACTGTAAGGGTATAATGTGACGAAATAAATCAATTCGAGATAAGAATGACGTAAATTCCGAAGTTTCATTTAGTTTAGATTACTTCTCCATGTTCTACGAGCTTTCGAGGGCCTAATCGTCTGGAAGAAGTATAGAAGACATTGTAATACCTTATTCCCCGTACGAATCTCGTACTGCACATTGATCCTCTTAAATTCCCATGTAGTCTTCGTCTTGGCATTAGCATATTATCTCACTCCTCAACCTTCTTCTTCTCCGGGTGCTCTGCCACCCCCCCCCCCCCTCCGCCCTTCCACCCTCTGATTCGCGGAGGACTTTGCAGACACTTGAGAGTTTGTTTTAAAACTCAGATAATCGTTTCCAACTTCCTTACCCCTCCTCCTCTATCGCCCACTCTTTCCTTCCTGTTACGTGTGATGTTTTTCCACCTCTTTTCATCCTTCCGCTTTCCCTGTATCCCTTTCCGGCCGAATGCCGCGCCGCGTTCCGCTGGGTCCCGAGGGGAAAATTAGACCGAAATAAAACTTCTCGCCAATTTTTAAGCGCGTTACAGTAGTCTCTTTGGAAGGAGGGGATTATGTCGTTCACGGAAAGTTCACTAAGATAGGATATAAAAGATTTTAACGACACTTTTGATCGACGATGATGAAGCTATCTCGCGGAGGATGCCCTATGTAATACAATAGTGGGCCGGTGAATTAGATCTGTTATCGATGAATACGTTTTGTCCGGATGTAATTGAATTCATCGAGGGTGATGACCGTCGTCTTTTTTCCCCGCGCCTTTCTCGGTTTACCACGGATCAATTCGCACGCCCGAGTTATTCGTAAACGCAGCACGACCAGGCATTATTTACAAGAGCCGAGGAGATCCACCCCCTCTCATTCACCAAGCCTGAGGAAGATTGGTACAGCTGTCCGTTCTCAGGCAATCAGAAAAACTACCTCCTCTTTCTTCAACCACGACGCCTTGCCATTCCTTCCGCCACGGCTTAAAGAGAGCATGAGGGGTGCCAGCTGGCTGAACGACGATGAGCACCCTCTTCGCGGTTTTTAAGAATCTTAACGCCACTTTTCCGCCCCTAGCTCTTCTCGATTCCGTTAAGACGAGCTAGAACTACTCTTTGCATTTTGTTACCGTGTTTAATTCCGACATCCAGACGGGTATCCTAAGGGATGGTTTCTCTAAGTCTTTCTCACGATCGTCTTAACGCGATGAATTAAAGGTAATCTTTAAATAAATATGGCAGAAGCGAGTCCATTCTAATTAACCGTAAATTATGTAACAAGAGGCATCATGGTTGACATTATCTGTGACGCGAGGCTCGCACAAAGCAGCTGTCTCGGCGATCATCTTTTCCATTGAGATGTTAAATGTCAGAGTGACATTCATGGAGGAAATAGGATGCTCTCGATGTTGGTTTGGTAGGCATCTTCGAGTACTCTCTCTCCCTGTCTCTCTTTCTCTCTCTCTCCGTGATCGAAGGTATTCACGCTCGAGGAACGAGATGTCAAGAGGGATCCATCAGGCTTAGTGTAATAGATGCGCAAACGACATTAGCATGCCACGCCGATTATTGGCATTAGTCTGCCATCCCGTTATTTCGCACACCGGTCATTTATAACCCTCAGCCGTAAACCCTTAGGCGGGATCGATATTCCTGAAACCTTCTCGATCGCAGAATATCGAAGAATAATTATACTCGAGATATATCACTGTGATATCACCAAATATTTATACGAATTTTCCCTCGGCAAAACATTCTTGAAATTGTAGAAAAAAGCTTTTCTTACGACATTGTATTATAATGTTAAATTATTCAACGGCAACGAAAGAAGTGATACAGCATTGAATTAACATATTTCAGGGTGCACTATAATAGGTCTTTATAATTAGTCAGGTTATATATTCACGAATAATTCTAAACATTCCACCGAACGTTGCGGTCCAATGTATATGCAAACTGATATTAATTGAACCGAACATTCGCGCATATATAACGAAACACGCATACGAAGGTAAAACCGCACGCAGAGAAGCTCGAGCACAAGAACATGAACACTTAGGTGGTATAGAAATAGAGTCGCAAGGGTTAGCAACCCCTGAATTACACGCAGTTCGCTGGCAGGACGGTTAAGGGGAGGAAATTTGCATATTATAAGTAGTACACGTTACCGAGCCTGATATCATCGTGCCGGGGACCTCGTTATTCTATGCATGCGTACGATTCGAGTGTGTGTTCCAACAATCTAGGTAGTTCCACCAGTGTTTAAAGACCCGTCGTGAAACTTTCTTACTGGCGACTTTCAGGAATTTTGCAAATGCTTTCATTAAAACAACAGCAATATGATTATCGTCTGTGTAATAAAATGAAAACTGATATAAGTCCCAGTCACTAGGACTGTATCATAATAAATACGTAGATTAATCCACTATTTTTAAGGTATTTCTTGAAGCTTCTTTTGCAACACATTTAAGATGTTTTATTAATTCTTTCGGTAAGATCTGGAGTACTTACTGATAGTCAATATGGATTTACATATGCTTTAGATAATAAGGGATTAGTAAAGATGGCAGTTTGTCAATTATAGTACGTGACTTCCGTGGGCAGGAAGATGTGAACATTCTTGCAAGAAGGGACCCGGATTAAGTAGATCAGGTCCGCGTTGGGTCAGACAGGACCAGGTCCTCCGTACAGTAGGGGCTTAAGATATTGTTTCGAAGCAAGGCTGTTGCCTTAGGATAATCAAGAAGACTTAATCCCAAATGGATTAACGCCGATGAGTTCATAATTCCGAAGGTTCTCACTTGTAAAGATCTTAGTCCTTGTGAAGAAATAAAAATAATCCGACGAAAATCCTGACAACTGCTTCTGCATTTCTTATCCTCTCTCTTATTTAAGTCGTGCTACTTCCACATCAAATTAATACCACTGAATTATATTTCCTTGCAAAATATTAATATTCGGTTATTTCATATTCATTATTCATATACAAAAATGATGTATATATTTATCTATTTGCAAGAGTAATAAAAGATGAATATGAAACGTTGCGTCTAACAGACAAACGAATCTTTTACGCGTCGGATAATTCCACTTAAAATGCCAAGAAACCTTAAACTGAATCCTTACTCGAAGACTAAATTCTTTCGCACGTTCCATCTTCGCTGAAGGAGAATGGATCGTTAAGGCATGCGACGAGGCTTGCTTAACGGGTGAGCTTAATTAATAAGGACACGCGATATCCTAACTCGTAAGACGACGTTAGCATGGTAAAGCATCGCTGAAGCCCCGGGGGAGTCCTTTGTTGTCGAGAGGGTAAGGACGAGCGACCTGCCACTTTAACCCACCTTAAGGGCTTACCTCTTCGGGAGTTTCGGAACATCTGATGGACGTAGTCCACGAATAAGGTGCTTTAAAGCAGTTCAAGATATCCGTAGAACCTTACGTGAGAAAATGATATTCTTGCGCGGTCAGTACACCCTTTGTTGATGGTCACACGATAACCTTTCACTGATTATATCATCATCGAGGAACGTCGAAGACAAACAATGTTATACGTAACACAATAATTGGACTGATAAATATCCTGTATTATATTCTCCAAACTCGATTGGCCTCATATAACATGTTTTATAAATAAATATAACCAAAAGAAAGTGATGCGAAGATTTTTCAGGTGGTGCATATAACTATTATTTAGAATTATTATTAATTTTATTATTATAATATACGAGGTATCGCGTATGAAAGAAGCCACCCTAATTATCTCCTTTTATTGCGATGTTACAAAGTAAAATCTTTTATGCATTATGCGAATGAGAATTTCTTACGTCGCCATTCTTTGAAGAATGTTTATTACGTAGAAATAAATATTGTTGTATAATTAGGTAGCCTATTTTACGTGGGATACCCAGTATTATTATTGTTATCTTTAATAGATCTTGTAATTAATGATGAAATATCGAATTACCTGTGGTTGAAGATGCGCTACTTGTCTCTTAATTTGCGCCAGAGTCTCAGTGGGTGGGGGATGCAGAGCCAAATTGGCAAAAACCAATCGTTCCCCGTAATCGTACTCGCAAAGGATTTTATTCTCGCACAAATAAAATCTGTCCCCCACGCAGAATCTGAAACAAAGCATATATAATATGTTAGTATGACATCGTTAATAATTAAATTATATGTTACGCAATGTATTCTATTAAATTTATAACAGAATTAAATAAATCAGAAGTGAAGTAGATAAAGATATCTGATGATACTCCTACAAAGTTTATCCATAATGTTAACAAAGTGGCGTATTATCGCGGTAATCAAAGAAGCACGTAAAGCACTAAAATAGCGAGGACCCGAAGAAATTCTGTCTAAGGGTTGCAGGAGATAGGCGGAGTAGTAAAGCGTGCTAATTCCTTTTAAGACCGTTTTCCGTTCTGCTCCGTGGAGGAAATTGCGAGAAAATAAAAACAACCGGCGAAATGCTGCTCTGCTTCTACTTCCGAGAGTGTCGTCGAGGTTCTTTAAATGTAAATTTCCACTCGATTCGTTGAAACTACACCGTCTTCGAATTGCCTCTGACTCTTTCTTTATTTAACTCGGCTTCCATCAGTTTATACAAAACTGTCATAATAACGAAACCAGTATAATATTTAAGAATTGTACTAATGGAGAATACATTAATGATCTTCAACTAAAAATTACGTGCAATCCAATATAAAATTTGTTTACCTTTTGCTAATCAATTTCATACTTTCCGACTCTTTAAAAATATTTAATAGAACGTAATATGGTTGTATTTGATATAACGGGTAGGATTAATTAGTAATTTTATTTTCTCGTTAGTAATTCCAAGTATCGAGGTTTCGTGTTTTAAAATTCAGTGCATAAAAGTCCAGGATTTCCAAATAATCCTAGGTGGTATATGCGGCTATATATACAGCCAGATTTCGAAATGGTGGCGAAGTACGAACGTGCTTGGCTTGCGATATAAGAGAAATAAGGTTGCCGCGAGGGTTATACGCATCCACCAACTGTCGCACCGATGGGCTAAGGGCGTTGAGGGGTGGTCCGCCTTTAAAATCAAAGATTTCGCATTTTTCCTTTTTATTGCCGGTTTAAAAGTCAATTTTTTTCTTTCTCGCGGAATGGGGGAAGCTGGCTTCTACCAGGGTGTCCGCATAAAGGACGTTGCGCCGGAAATGCTAAAGAGCCACGAAACGAGGATCATAAGGGTGGCTGGGTTCCAACGAGTACAATAGATCCACCAGGATCCACGAGGGACTCGAAAATCGTTTTGTCAGAAAATCCGCGACTCCTTGAAATTCTCGTCAGGTGCTACGAACATCGCTCTCTGAAACTTATGCATACTTCCTATCTACTTCGATATGACCAGAGTATTTCCGCGATTTGTCTCGAATGAAGGTACCAAAGTACCTTCTTATTATTCTATCCTGTATTTATCCACCACATATCTGCACCTACTACCTTTCTGTATGGTGAAAGATCTAACTTTCTGGATCAAAAATGATCCACCTTTCTGGGTAAAAAAAAGATCCTCTTTTCTGGATATAAAAAGATCAAATATTGATACAGCCACACCTATCTTAAAAAATATTAGATCTGTAATACATTATCGAACTTTACTCCGAGGATCGCACTGTTTATCTAAAATTCATGTTCCAAGATTATCTAAGAGACGATGGGACATTGTAAACTTTCCGTGGGTGTAAACGTAAAGGGTGTATCACGATGTAACTCACCGGTGAATAATAAAAGCATTTTTTCGGTGGAGGAGAAGGGGGGGGGGGAGGGGACAGTACATCGAGTACATACGGACATTGCGTATTCAACGGATGTGCTGTCCCGTGGTAGGATCCTGTTTGGGTTTTATGTCGGGATTTCTGTCGAGTGGTTTATACCGGCGCTTATGTAAATGCAGACGTGATTTTTTTCACCACCTACCAACACACACCTGTCTGATAGTACGCAGAGTATTTGCGGCATTCGAAACGAGATGAAATCTCTGGGACGGTATCATTCCCTATGATAAACTGGACCATTGAAGATGCTCCTCTCGATTTAGAATGTTTAAGCTTTCGATATGAATTTGAAGAAATAGCTGATATAATTATTTCCTAAAATTATTAAATAAATTAACAGAGATGCTGAATATATTCTTTTATTTACTCACGCGGTGTCTTGTTTCTCTCATATCGCGTTAGATTTATTCAATGCTCCTTCCGATGATAAAGTACAATAAAATTGTAAAATGATACCCGACGAAGTTCTACTTCGTGATATATCATAAACTGTCTACTTTTATTGATATTCAAAGTCGTGGTATTGTTAGAATGGGAAATATACATTCCACAAGTCTGTTTCGGATCCAAAGTACGGTTTAGTATCATCAAAAATGAATTGAGATAGCATCTGCTGGGTTTTGTAACGGGAATTGTGAACGGTGATCGCCCTTCGATTTTCCATTCTTTTAATTCCGCTCTGGTAACGTGGCCGAGGGGTGGTGATGAAAAAATATTAAGGGAGGGGCAGTTGAAGGAGAAGAAGAAGATAGAAGCGGAGAGGGGAAGGAGACGAATAAGAGTCGTGCAAAAGAACCAGAGAGCGATCGGAACATCTAGCATGGACCGCCATAAAAAGCAATGCCGAGCCGTAACGGGGTACGATAAGTGCCGCGCTACCAAGTAAAATCGATCCCGGGGGCAGCCTCGAATCGTATACCATAAAAAGAGGAACATTAGAGAGAGAAAGTGGTAACATGACAGAACCAACAAGGAAGCAACGACTTTGTAGTATAATGGTGTTGTGATTCCGTGGCCAGATATCTAAAATATCCGACGATAAAAGTTACTTCTGATGCCGGCTTAAACGGTTCACGCATTAGTACCCGAATGGCTCGAAGTGCTGTAAACATCATCTACGTCAAAGACCCTCAAAAACGATAATAAAAAACTTCATTATACACAAAGATTTCATCAATATTCCTGAGTCATTGGCAGCAGCAATGCACAGGACAACAATACATCGAAGTGGTGCCAAAGACAACTACGAAAGGGTTGTTTCGCAAACTGTTAAACGTTCTCCACGTCGCGACTCCGAACGTTGCTAAGTCGAGAGGAAGCCTCCGAGATTCGTTGGCAAACAGAGCGACTGAAATGGTTGGAGGGTGGGAAACCCCAAACGGCAACACTTCGCCGGTAGTCGAGATCAGAGAGGGAAGAGGTTTGCCATTGGTGAGGGGGGGTTACCGGGAATAAATTTCGTAGTTGATCGCGGAGTCCTCGCCGTACGATGGAGAAAGGGAGAAGAACCCGGAGAAAGCATCTACACTCTTGGTAGTCAGTGGTGCTCGTACTCAATTTGCATCAAACTATGAAGACACAACCACCATCACCATCCTAACACCCTGCTTCCCCTCCGCGTCACCGTTCTAGCACCTGATGGAGTCGCGCTTCCCCATCCTTCTTCGGCGTTCTGCAGCCGAGACTAACGCGTTTAGCAGAGACTCGAACGCCTAATCAGATCTTCCGACGGCAGCAGGGTTTCTAAGGTGCTGCTAAGTGTGAAGTTAATGGAGTCAAGACGTTGCTACTTCCCAGGAAGATATTTGTCTGGCATCGTGGCATAATTGAGATATTTTTAGGAACAGTCCCGAGTACACGTGCATTCTGATCATTATGGGATCTCCAGATGCATTTATTACAAGGGACCCTGATAGAGTATCTATAACACTCAACATTAATTTGTAAGAGTTCATCTATGATTATACTGTACACCTTTCTCTGGAACCTAACTCCGGCGTTATACGAGGGATACCTGTATTAAGAGATATAGATGTATTAAGATAGGATTTTAAGAGTTAAACAGAAAAGAGTCTGATATGGAAACCCATGGGTTTAAGAAATTTGTCAAAGGTCCACCTTCTATTCTGACGTTACGCAATTTTGTTTCGATAATGCCTCCTTACCTAGCGCGTTCTCCTGTTAATTAATTCAGACTGTCGGGGTATCAGGGAACCGTGAGGCTCTAATTCGATCAGGAGTGAATTCGCTCGCTTCGATAGCGAGGGCTCTTACCTAGAGATTGGGAGAAGTACTTCGCTTCCAAGACAGATTTAACCCCGTAGACAGTTGACGCCGTTATCTAAATGTCACTCTAGAGCCACGTCGGAATGCCATTCGATAATACACAACTTAACGTCGAATCATGACTCATTGTTCTGCCAGTGCGAGGTGCATGCTAGAAACATTGTTTAGGTGTCTGGTGTCATGTCACTTGTCTCGTTACAATGATACTCTACCCAGATTTAATATCTCTCTATATTATCCTTCTTGAACTTGAAGTCTTATTACCGTCTTAGAATTAATTTTTAATTGATATGCTACGTGTTTATCTATGTTGGTACTCGATTTAATAAAATGAATGCGGCGGCAAGAACACTTAGTAGTTACCCTCGCTTACTATTCCGTTTGGGTATTCAACTGTACGGTGCGCAGAGGGAGCATTCGTCTTTCTATTAATTTCTATGCGGTGTGAAATTACGCGTCGGCGACCCTAAGCTATATTAATAACCTAGATTACGAAGGAAATTAAGACAGCGATGGTTCGTTGATACCTTTAGAGCCGCGCTTTTGTTACTTCGTCCGAAGGGGTTGAATCGGTAGGATGAAACTGCAATATTTCCTTGCGACGCGCTTTGACTCTATCCTTCAAATCTGCCTTAATGACTCATCTTACCGAACAATTTCGATGCATTATCTTCCATTCGCCAAGAGAAATTACGACGATTTTTTATCCTAATTCCTTGGTGGAATGGTTATCGTTATCGATATCGCGACATTATGCCGTGACATTTTACATGAATATTTAATGACAGCCCCTTCTAAGAAGTACGTTATCTGAAATGTTATGCACGCAGACTGATTCGAGTTGTTTAAGTTCAATCGGTTTTTTCGCATCGCGAATCGATCGGCATCACCGCCCCTGTTCGCAACGGAGAAAAAGTTCGAAGGCGAATCGCAATCACATCAAAGATTATTTCCGCCAATAAAACGGAAGTCAAGTTTCGTGGGGTAGTCTACGAATCGTTCTCGCGGGTAGAACAAGACGAAATGGCAAAGTGGTTATAACAGGAAAGAGATAGAAAGAAGCGGTGGGTAACGTGGGGGGGTAGGTATAGGAAGGGAGAAAGGGAAAACGAGGGGGATGAGAGAGGGTGAGAGATAGAACAGGGGTAAGTATGGATGGTAGCAAGAGGTTAACCGACAAGCTTGGCAATAAATCTACGGTCGCCTGAAGCAGGTACTTATCAGTTCTCTAAGATCACCCGCGACATCGGTGACTGCGAGAAAACCCCGGCGGGCTCTCATCTCGTGAAATTGACACGGGAGTTCGAAGTAAGGATCCTCGATCCTCGAACTCTGTCCTCCAATCATTGTCTTTCCCTTGGATATTCGAGTGGCGGGTATTCAAACTCTGACTCGTGGCGCGGATAAATGCGGAGCAAAGTTTCACGGACGCTCGTTATATCCTTGGATATTTTCATCGTGCATCCTGTGGTACTCGAATCAAGAGGCCATGGCAAGCTAAAAGGAGGAACAGGATTGCGACTGAACGCGTGATTATCTCAGTTCCACGGAAACCGTGTTGGCTGGATAGCTGAGCATAACTGTATGGATGGTCGATACGATCGATGCCCATTCCGGAAGGCTAAGCTCCCACTCTGCATAATTGCCAGTTAACAGGAACGAACTATAACGCATCCACGCGAATACACACATCTCTCACTGGCTCCGGCTGCACTTCGATGTTCCACGTTATCCTGATCACTGAGGTTCGACGTGTGTGTGTGTTTTTTTAGTAATACAAGGGGAACAAAGCGTAAGAGAGTCCTCGAATCCATTGGAAATTGACAAAAAAGATTTGGCGAGGCAAAGGGAAAGGTTAATTGGTAAATATGACGGAGGGAACCTGCCAATTATCGTTATACGGCCGATATCAAATTCGATCTGGTCGGACGATCATAAGCACGTACTCCTGACTCATCGATGGGCATCGTTGTGAAGTAAGCTACCGTACTCCATAATTCCGGATAAACCCTGGCCAATTTAAACGGCTTGGTACACTGTACAGGCTATCCTAGATCCTGTACCAGCTATGGAGATCTAATGGTCGATGAGATGGTTTGGTTTATGTGCTTTCGACATACCCAGGAAATGATGGATTAAATTTGACTTACACCGCCACTCGAGATTCCATAATTAAGTAGCCCGCTAGCAGCGTAACCGTTCGAACGTCCAACTTCCAGCTCGAAACCTTCCAATCTACAGAAGTCGAGCATCGGAAGTTATCAACATGCTGTAACCGTAGCCGTAACTGTAACCAGCGGGCATTGTCGGGGTTTCGTTTGCTGAGTTTGCCAACGTTTTGTGATTAGGCTGCGGGCAAGGTAGCCGAAGTTATCGAAGAACATTCGGGATAACTCGATCTATTTCGATGATACTCGAATAGATAACCAAGACGAGGGTCGTCTTTCATGATGGGAGAAAATAGGCCTATCATGTTCATCTACAACCATAAATTACAAATATTAAATTCATATTCATTATTGTAGACAGAATGAATGCCAGTAGATTGGCCTAATGTTTCAATTTGGCAAAGGCGCTTCTTTTAGCACGATATGAGATAATTCGCAAGTGATTCGCGTATTTACGAAACCGAAGGGAAACGAGCGCAGTGCACACAGACGCGTACGTGATGTTTAAAAAACGTTTACTCAATTTTACGCTCGAAAGGGAGTACACTGTCCTCGATGAATAGTCGAGAGCTGTAGATGACAGGGATACCAGCGATGGTGTTGACGTTCCTGTAATATGACTGGAAAATGTCGAAATCGTGCGCGTAATTTCCCTGGAAACCTTCGGATATCTCGGTGCTAATTTTCTGGTCGAAATCAATGGCGAAGTAATTTGAGCGGATTACTAACTTTGAAGCTTTATACCTGAATTGAGTCATAAAAGGAAGCAGTGTAAACGATGGTTATAATTGATATTATTCCAAGACACGTAGAAGAGTGTCTTTTTTAAAACATTACACAAATGGAGCTTACACCAGAATGGATTTAATAAATTGCACCCTACGGCTGCGTAATACAACCCCTTTCCATTGAAGGGTTATGAATGTAAACCCTAAAACTAAGCCCGCAATTAAAGAGATCCATCGAGTTATCTTAAGAGGGTAAATTTCATCGAGTGATTTATGCGAAGGATCAGTCCTAAGGGACGTCCATCAACTTTTCTGATCGTGTCCTTTGTTTGGGATTCTTCGAAAACAAAAATAAAACTTCAGCAAGTATCAGAGTCTTCTCGGGTGTCTTGCTTCGATGGAACCCGAAATTTATGCGAGATACGTTAAGTTAGGAAGGTAAAGCATTTCGAAGGCTTAATCAACAAATTGGTCCCCTAAGAGTTCTCAGTCTTCTGGCAAAGGGCCGTGAACACGCATAATTCAAAGTTGCACGGACCGCAGTCTAATTACCAAATCTTGTTAGGAGTTAGATGCAGGTTTCTAGTAGAAACTTCCGGACTCTGATAATATTCGCGAAAGCATGCTTCGTTGCGTCACGATGACAAAAGGTTTTTACGAACCGTAAAAAGAATGGCGGGATATTAGATTAATTAATAAGTTTGCAAAGTTGAGTAGTATAGTATCAGTTGGTTTCTTGTCCTATCACTTCTACCTCTGACTAACAGTCTTATCTAGCATGGGGCAGCTTGTTTGACTTCCAAGGATGTCTATTCCTAACCGGACTCACTTGATATCTAAATATCCTGAATATCCTGGTAGTCAGAAGGGAGAGTTCTGTTAGTAGGCTTAGTTAACCTAATCCTTTCCGTGGGTCGGCTTTGCATTAAGCGAAGTCCATCAACTTGGCCAAAAGCTACGCGAGTTTCGAAGTATGCTACTTATACACCCGTAGAAGGGTACTGTTAATCGTTAATAATAATCCTCCATAATTTATTAATAAACTATAAGTAGGTGGTTAACGTTACGAATAATATTATTCTATCTGCTGATGAAGATAAAGGTGCGATAAAGATTCCTAATATTTTTCTTTCATTCTCCACGGAGTAGTCCGACCAGCGTTAAGAATGAAAGGAAGAAGGAGGTTAATCCTGAGGAGCAAAGTAACGGCCATATTTCTCAATAAACAATAAATCAGCTAGGAGTTGTAGTAACGTATCCCCCCGCCCCCTGCTCTTATAGATTGCCCATCTTCTTTCCACTCTTCGTGACACACGTTCTTATACGTTTTCGCCCTTTGCTCTTTCATTCCGTTCACCCATGCCACTCCACTTCTCTTAGCCTCTCTTTCCGCTGCCTTCTGAGTCTCCAAACCCCATTAATCTATGGTTATCTACGGCGTGCGCCGGATAAGTGCGTTGGAATGAGCCATTTCACCCTTGGGACTTCGAATCCATCCTGTACCCTCGAACAGAAAGGCCATCCGTAGACTGGCCCTTGGGCATCCTCTTTTACCCTCCTGATGAGCTGTGCAAAACTTCCACCTTAACGAGATCATAATGACTATACTTTCAGTGCATGACAAAAACCTTCCCATTCGACATTGTTTATCGTCAAAAATAGTTACTGTAACAAACAACGAAGGTGTAATCTAAAAAGCTTAACTCATTTGAGCGTACAATTTATTCGGGACATGAATTCAACTTTGTTTGCGAGTACCACCCACCGCTCGGAGGACGCCCCGTATTTGACCGTATTTTTATTAATTGCGGAAGAACCAATCGTGGAATATTTTTGTCCGCGAGTTGTCCTATAGAGAAAAGTGCGCTCTTTCGAATGCACTTTATTGCATCAAAATATTTTCACGGATTGCTTAGTTATTGACACTTATTCGGCGACTTTCATCCAACTTTGATCGCGAGTATCACCCACCGCTCGGAGGAGGCCCCATATTTGAATTAATTGGGGAAGAACGAATCATGGGATATTTTTGTCCGCGAGTGATCCTGTAGAGAAAAGTCCGCTCTTTGGAATGCACTTTGTTGCATCAAAATATCTTCACGGGCTCCTTAGTCGTGGACAATTATTTAAGAACCTTCTTTCAACTTTGTTCGGGAGTGAAGTATTACTATGTATCGGTTATTTTAAAGATTATCATACTAATTAATAAAAAGTCTAATATCTATACTAAGTTTATTTACAGTATATATGAATAATACTGTCTTTTGTTTTGATTACTACACGTAATTTCTAAGTAAAACCGAACTATCGTTTCAGGTTATTTGATTCATGAAGTTGGTCGTGTATTCGAATCTACACTTATTTCTAAAGCTATGAATTAAATTAGAATTATACGTCTTGTAATTCTCAAATTTCTATGTGCATACATTTTATCGATGGACAGTCAAACCTATATATACATTGCAATTATAAATATATCTCACGGATTTATTTTATTATTCATTTTACTGATGCCCTTTTTAAAAGCACTCTACGGTTAACAGGTTAATAAGTTCCATTTATATACAGTATCAATGTGATCACGTATACGATTTATTTATGCAGTATTAATGGAAATATATATCCAAACCCGAGAAGAAAGGAAATATGTGGGGATGTTATCGCGTGACGTCAAAAGTTGTCATCAAGTCTCTAAACTTGGCTGATATGTAAGGAGTATCCTGGGCATCTCTTCCAGCCGGAATGAATAATGTTCGTAGGTTATCTTTTCACCTTGGAGTCTCATAAGTAAAGCGGGAATCCACCCTTAGCCAGTTGGTGGGCCGACCTAACGAACTAAAGAACAACTTTACTTTGCATGCGTCCCAGCAACCCCTGGCTTCTCCCGTCCCATCGGAACGACCCCGACGACGACGTCGGCTTTTGCCCTTATCGCCGGAAAACTTAAGTGGAAGAAAATGCGTCTTCGAAGAATAGGGTCTGGCAGAGGAAAGTTGAAATTGATGCACTGGACGGGACTCTGAATCCATGAAGCTTACGTTCCAGTATGTCGAAAGTGACTTCGTAGAAGATACTTAACAAAAGTTTCCCTTATGCTTCAATTCAAAAGTTCCGATTACCGAGATATCTAATATTTCTTCGAAATATAGTATTGTAACGATTATATTTGACGTAATAAAACAATACTGACGTCGAAAAATGTGCTTACTCATTTTTCCAACCTATTAGAATCGACCAATATTCCATCATTCCTCTAATATTATTAAGAATAATGTACAACAGCTACTACAATATTCCTTATTAACACATTAAATATTTGTTTGCCTTAATATAATCTGTTCAAAATGCAAGCGCTTTGCATAGCATATTTGGTAAACCTTTCCATAATATGGAAGGATTATTAGTTCATTAATGAATTCCATTAACGAAACACTTGCATTTTAAATACATTATACTAAGCCAAACAAGTATTTAATAAATTGACGTAGAATAATGCGGTAACTAGATTACATTGGCTTTAACATTTTACCGAAAAGATGCAAGTTCTGATACTATCTAAACGGTATACCGATGCATCGACAATACCTCATCCCCTATGCCTGTCACCCGAACGAACCCAACATAAGGGCTGTCGAGAACGATGCGAGTCAAGTTATACGCTCGCTTAGCTACAGTCAGTGTTACTGCAACCGTATACCACCCGAATAGTCTACGTTTCCGAACTGACATTGGACGTGACAAGTGATATTATACCACGCCGTCTAACTCTACTGCAACCCAGTAGATACGGGCTGCCTGCCACAGACACTCTGTAACACTGAAACCAATGCATTACACGGAACCGAGTCTCAGATTCCACCTTAGTCTCAGTGGACCTATGTGCGATATATGCACTCTTAGAATGTTAACACCTGATACTAGAAGTACTTTAATCGTTAATTATTTTCGTGGAATAATGAAACCGGTGTCCTCTGAGGAATAGGGTCTTAGATTATACTTTAGTTTCGGTGGCCCCCTGTGCGATGTACGCACTCTTATTCTTAGCATGTAAACACTTTTAAAATGTTGTCAGGTAAAATAATGATTTTAATAATGAAATATCAAGAATCCAAAGGATTGCCGAGGATTACTGAGTTTAAGAGTAAGAAAATACAATATGGTATTAGAGTACACGCACGTTTCATGCAAGAAAGAATTAACGATTAAAAGAGTCAGTATTTCTACGACAAAATTGGTTCTAATTCGTATATTATCGATGGCGGTATCGTTCGAATAAATTCTTTCAGGCTGCGATAACATTAACGCATTGTTTCGGTGCAACGGGTGATCGTGACGAAGCACTGGGTATGCAGATTATAAATTGTGAAGGTCGAACAGGAGGGAGGAGGCGTTGCTCGATAAATTGGGATTTTATTATCGCTAATAACCATCCCAAATTATTATCCGCTGATATTTACGCAGAGGCTAACCCCCTTCTTTCTCTCTCGCACATTTACTGGCTGGTATCCTTTCTCTCTCGGCACGTGTGTGTGTATTCAGGTAGAGACACACGTACAGGTAGATTCTACTGTAGAGTAACACGCGCTTTTCGTGATCGTATTTTCGCCATTATTTACGCGTCGCGTGCATACGGTTTTCGCTTCTACGCGGGCTTACGAATGTTTATCGGCAAAAATTAACGGGCAATTTGTACGGGCGCATTGTCGCTGGTAATTATTATTTTATCGACGGTCACGCGCGAGAGTCCGTCCGATCTCTCATATCCTCATTATTTATTGTTTCACGTTCGATTTTACTCCGTTAACGTTTCCACCCGTTTTCCAAGAATTTCGTTTTCCCGACTGGTTCCAAATTCGCGCGATATTACCGTAGATAATAGTAAATAAAAGATGCCACTCATACCCGGCACAGTTATAATGAAATACTTTCACGTGTGGTTTCATAATTATTATATCTGTAATTACTTAATTATCCCAATATCACCGGTATTAATTCACGTCATATTAATCCACGATATAGAATTATTATGGCTAACACGCCCTTATAAAACTTGATTTCTATCAGCAGTATCAGTACGAATACATTCGATCGCACAAAGTTAAGCGTATTTCGAAAATGAATCCCTGCGCCGGAATCCGTGCGTAGACGACATCCATCAGCAAACAGTTTTTTGTAATTGGCTCGACAGATGCCAAGTCATGCACGGAAAAAATTGTATTCCGTGGAACGGCACTTGTTTATAAGCGTGCGCGCTGGAGTATGAAGACAAACGATGTTTACAAAAACCTGGACGCGCTGGTGTCTGTCGGTTCTGCCATTGTGCGAAAGGCACGTCGGTTATAGGATTATAGAAAAACTCGAATTATAGAATTCGTTCGATGAACATACGCGCGAGAAAGGAATGCGAATACGCTGACTCGTCAGATGCATTCGAAAGTCGCAATTGACTGCACTCGATTACAATTTGATTGTGATTATAGTAAATCTAGAGGTGGGTGGCTAGCCGGAGGGAAATTGCATTAGTTTCTATAACGACATTCGCCGCGGTGCGGCAATTTCGGTATCGTTTTATCAGCACCCAACGTAATATATACAGATGTATATATATAATATATGAATAATTGTATGGGTACAACGTACTACGCATACATGCGCCCACCTATCGTCCGCTTCAGCTAATTTCGTATTTGCCCGATTAATTCCCCGCGTTTAACGGAATTTGATGTTTCGTTAATTATTCTGTCGTGTGCGCTTCATGCCGCACGCAGGTCCTGGATAACCATGCATCCATGAGTTCGTGCTCGTTTCGCTACTTTTAACGGCGACCACGATTGCTACCACGAGTGCAAGCCGAGAATGCTGGGTCCCGCTAATATCCGCGGACGAACGGACGGCTGACGTGAATATAATTCGTATTTATTTTTCTACAAAACGAAATAAATGCCACTTCAGCCCGTATGTGTTTTCGCGCTCCCGTAGAATAACGCTCGCGAAACGTCACGGTACGTTGGTTAAATTAAAATGTGCAGCTATGAGAACGAAAGACACCCAGAAAGAAAAATGATTATTGCGAAACATTCTGCCGTTTTTTTACCGTTATAGCTATTATTTCTATTACGTAGATAACAAATGTCTCGTAACAAATGTTACGTAATGTTTATGTAAAAATAGAGTGATGTTATTCTATAAAGAAATATTAATTGTACTTTGTTTAATTAGAATATAATTTCATACAATCCTTGGAGATTTACAATAAGGAAATAATTAAAAATCGGACATTTCCTGATGCCGGGATTGCAACATTTCCGGGGAGAAATAATCGCAACTTGTCAGAGTGATACGAGATGTATACCTTATACGAGGAGTTTAATGCTTCGTTTAAGCCATGTGAGGCTTAAGTATGTCCATTTTTTAGCAAGAGCTTTAAACCGGAGATTAAGCTATCACTTTCTGCGAGAGCGCTTCAAAAATCCGAGGCTTACGTCTAGGTAGCAATGTCGTTATTACTGCTACCGGAAGCTGAGAATTAATTCTGACATTAAGAGGTCTCCCTTCGTTTACAATAAAAACCTTTCAACCCTTCACCTTGTATGTATATTTAATTCTAAACATTTTGTTAAGCAAATTCCAATGCCTTCTCCTATAGTTCCACGTTTACGTGACTTTAAAAAGAATCTTTCAAATTTTCAATAAATAAAGTTGAATATCTTAATAATTCCACATTTACATTATTCTGTAATAAAAGAAATTGAAGCCAATTTAATTTCATCTCCTGTTTTATGAAATGAAACTGAAAGTATTTTACTTGGCATAGAAGCAAAGCTGAGGTCGATCGAACAAAATCAAAGATACATGGTTGGCATATAGACGTACGAAGTTTCCAACATTGTGTAGCCAATTTTCTGTACACATCGGGTGGCGGTTTAGTTGGAGTACCGGGGGTGGTAGGCGCGGCGTTGTAATGGGGTGGTGGTGCGGGCGCCAGTACACGTTTGGCGTGTGTGTATGCATTTACGTGCTACGTTGCCAATGATTTATGTATACCGCTAATTACCAGCATGCACTGCACTGTTTTATCCGGCGATCATAGTTTTATTAGGCCAACCTGTGCATTGCGGTATTGTCAGCGCCAAAACCACCCCCGGCGAACAATCCGTGCCGGCTGCGTGAAATGCGCCACGCTTGGAAGCTCGACGATCGATTAACATTGTTTCACCACAAAAATTTATAACAATATGTATTACAATATCATCATTTATGTATTAAGAACACATTAAAGACATTGATTGAAAAACATTCCATTATAAGATGCTTGATCTTTCTACTCTATTAAAATCCCGATCTTTAAGCAGTATATTAATCCACTTTGATTCCAACGAAACTTTTTTTTTATCATTACATAGTTCGATACTGATATTCAATTTGTTATTTTGCAAATAATCAAAGCTGCGCGGAGAGGTATAAACAAAAAAAGCATACAGCCAGAAAAGTGGGATTATTTTGATTGGATGCTCTATTGTGTCATGGAGTGGAAGCTATGCTTTCCAGTTCATGGCGCGACGAATTAACTTAAGGAAGTTTCCAATCATTTAGAAGTGCACTTCGTATTAATTGAAGGCTAATCATTGTTATGAATTTTTGAGGATCCACTTGTGGAACGTGCTACGAGTACATCTTTTTTTTCCTTCGCACAACAGGCTAGTTATATCTCTTTATTTGGTACCTTCGATTTAGCCACACGCCCTTTACCGAACCTGTTGCCACTTGACCGCAATGTTCAATTTGTATCGGTTATCACGTTCAATTAAACTCGAAGAGTTTTTGGCTCGTATTACCGTGCATAGCTTCGCTTCGAGAATTCCGCCGATAAAATGATACTAACTATTCGCTTCATCTCACGCTTCATGATCTTCAAGCACAAATCTCATTAATTTTATCTGGAATATGGTCTGCATTCCGAAGCGTTGCGATGCGTAGTATTTTCGAAGTATAAGTTTAACCTTGACTTTTATCACAAGCTGTGTATGAAATATGCCATATTAATATATTAACAATATCAGGATTTTATATACATATACGAAACTTCGAGATTTTGGATATAAAAAGGTTTCACGATTCTATATCTCAGAATTTCATCTATTTAAAATTACAAGATACCATAAATCTAAAATTGTCAGAGTGCCCAATATTTGTAATTTTCCAATTCCATTATATTTACAAATTTCACAATTTCAACATTCCATTAATACACAAATTTAACGACTTCAGCATTTCATATATTCAGAAACTTCATAATTTATTTGATAATTTCACCCGTTAGATCGAAATTCATTTAGGAAATATTCGTAAAAACGTAACGATTGGCAGTACGAACCTTGATATTTTTCAACCCTCTCCCCCCATCACGATTTCATTCGAGAACGTACCGGGCGTTCAAGTAATTCGATCCCGCGGGGCATGTATTTCATTTGTAATCGCAGTGGAACGCCTATTACCATGTTTTCGTGTGTCCTCTGAAATACAGCGGAACGGTGTATACTCGCGCACAGTTAAACAGAGGTGCTTTCGAAGGTGGTTTCGAGGAAGGGTGAGAATCGCGGCGGCACGAAGGGGTGAGTGATCGTAACGAAAGGGTGAGAGGATGAGAGGTGGGTCTATCGGCACTGGAGCCGGCAATGCGAGTCTAGGTTATCCGGTGACAAAGCTTCGCTCGCTTCGTGCAACGAGGCCCTCGGTACCTCGGATTATCACCATTGAAAATGCTGCAACTGAAACCCCACTGTTCGAATGCAGCCGCGCTTGAACGCGATACGTGTCGCGCTTTGCATCGAAAATCGCAAGCGAATTCCTTGTCTGGCCAGCGTTTATTGCCGATCCACGAAAGCACAAACGGTGTTGGTTTTCTCGTTCGCGAAACTAACGATCTCCACGATTATTATTGTATCGAGTGCATTTCAGTGCCATGGACATTATAATGAACATTTAATACCACGATATAATTCTGTTGTAAAACAACCGTTATCGTGCGATCATATTTAATTATATTACTTACCAATTAATAATAATGGTAAAATTAATATCAATTACATGACGTCATGTTGAACCGCAGCTATTATACCATAAATGATGACATGAATTTTATTAGTACTTACAATAATAATAATAATGATATCATTATTTACACCCAATTTATTTCATCTCCTATCATACCATAGAATATGGCACATTTGAAAATAATATAGAAAATGGGGAGAGTTGAGAAACAACAAAACAATCGAATTTATATTACTTCTACAGTGGTTATTAATATTCAGTGAAGATATCTGAAAAGATTTGGCACGTGGGTTCGGCACGTACGGAGCGAAACAATTGACGGTGTTCTCGTTAGGTACCGTGGTCGGATGGTTTCGAGGGGGAGGTAAGGTGAACCACCCTCCGGGGGGTTGTAGCTAAATTGGCGGCAGTATATTACCGGTCAGACTCCCGCATTTAATTTGAATATAATCGTGGAAAGAGATCTCAGGAGCTCGAGGGCACTCCGCGACGCGGGACTGCGTGACGGTGACCGGAAGTGCTCCCGGGACACCGGAAACAAAATGGCCGTTCCCTTTACCACCCAACGTAGACCTACCCACCTATACACCTCTTTACTACCCTCCTAAAGAGCGTGAATTCGTAAAGGAAAGTTAACTTTGCATTGTGTCTACTCCGGTCATCGTCTACGAATTCTGAGGTCTGTGTCGATTATCAAGTTACCAAGTTCCACTGTATTAAGTTATGTTGTTAGTGGTGATAATACCCACGCGATAAATAATTTATATAGTTGCTGGATTATGGTACTCGCGGTATCGCTACTTACACGTTCCGTTCGCAAGTAAGGGAGTTTAATGATTTTCGAGTAATTACTACACCAGGCGATGACTCGCGTGGGAATGCAACAGAGCACCGTGCTCGATAAGCTCCGTGAAACAATAACAATTAAACCGGTCTGACTCGTAATGCCTAAATACAATACTGGCACGAACAATGAATTACACTCCTGCAAGAGATCAGTGAATGGTACCACGACAATGCCCGGTGTACTTTAATACACAAAAGAGAGACTTGGAAATTCCATCGAGTGGATTTCTGGAAGCTCAGCAAGATAATATCTTCTATTAAGTTAGAAGGAAGTTTTCAACGATCTTAATCGGTACTTACATATCAATAGAATTGTAAGTTATGGAGTTTGTGTAGCATTAAAATGCAAGCTTAATGGCAAACATTATTAGAGAACATATTTACCATTTAAATATTTACGAAGATATCTTATAATAATTAAGTACTAGGATCATGAAAGAAGCTACTAATAAGATCGTTAGAGAAAACGATACGATTCCAACAAATCAATACAGGTTCACGAATAATATTCGCAGAGATATTTTACAATAATTAGGTCCCAGGATCGTAAAAAAAGAAACTAAGAAGATCCTTAACGAAAACGATACGATTGCAACAAAACAATACTGGTTCCAATTACCGCTCCAGTAAAATTGAAAAGGGTCAGTTAATGAATAAACTGGTCTCCTATCGCGCTAGGAAATCTCCGTGAAAGAAAGCGAATAAGGGAGAGTGATCGTAAGAGAGGGCAAGGACGAAAGAGAAAGAGGTCTGCCCTTACAAGTTTACGATGTACGACTCACCTCAGGAGCGTATGATTAAACAACTCAGGTGTTTTATGCTCGGCTCGTGGAGATCGCGTGACCCAACGGCCACATCCGTTTCCGCCTTTACCTACGGTCAACTGCTTCGACCCCTAACCAATGCCTTCTCTTAAGGGTTGCACGTTACTTTCGACCACGAAAGAAAGTATACTTTCGACGTATCTTTAAGGAGTAATCGGCTCCGCTCGATAGTCATGTGCTACTTCTAACTTCGCCAAACTACCCCTTATTCTATGTCTCCTATTTGCTTCTACTTTTATCAATAACTAATATATTGTATACTCTATTTAAATCCCTCGAACATTATCCTTTAAATGAACGACTTGTCGAATATGTTATCAAATTTCCTCCCGTTTCGCGTGAATTAGCCGCCGGTGAAATGCATGTTCTTGATACGTCGAGATTGAACAATTGGCTGACGTTTATTATTACGATCTCACACTGGCTGTGATTATGCGACGGTCTGTTAGGATGATGTACTATGTATTGACTTTGATTAGATAGAATCACGTCAATCCCGTGGCCATGGTGGTAGGGGAATCGAGAAAGGTCAGAGAAATGCCACAGACTGACATTAGGTACGTGAAATGCCACTTCAACCCCTTGTTGGACAGTTTAATGAAGAAATAAGTGCTGCTTCTTTTCTAGTTTATATGAATTTGTGTCTACTAATTTTAGTACGAAGTTATACGATGAATAATTTCGGAGGAATTTTAAGTAGAATATTAATAAATTGGCTGAATTTTGATATCATAAGTACGGGTTATGTATTAAGCTTTCTCGCGGTTGGCATTCAAACCGATCTCCCTCGGGATTCGTTAGTTTTCCGAGAAATTAGTCGGCATGATATGCATCTGACGTGCACCTCGAGGCACTCACACATCGCTCGCATAGTTTCAAACTCTGACTCCAACCCTTGCCTCTTCACCCCCGACTCTCATCTCTTGTCAGATGTCTCAGCACCCCTGCGTTCAACTCTTACGTCAATTACGTTAAATTCGAGATAAAACCCCGGTGAAATTTTCTAACTTTTATAACATGATAAGACAAATAAGAAGTTTACGTTATATCGAAAAGAAAATAACGAACAATATTATGTACTCTGGATTTCTTACGTTGCTGGAAAGTGTTCGAAAACTTGTTCCAATTAAAAACTGAGAGTTGAACCATCAAATATTGGAAGTTATTGAAGATTACTATGATTTTAAATTGCTAAAAGTTATAAGAAAATTCGAGCACTTAATTACTATTTTAATCGGTGTAATGAGGTACTTGTAATAATTGTAAGATTTTAATGTATTGAAAATTATTACATCAATTCTTCATTAATTAATTTTTTATCCCTTTAGTCCGTGTAATAATGAACTTTTGGTTTTATCGCGGAGTCTGGCAAAAGCATGACGCTTACTTACGCCTTCCCGATTCTTGTGCCGATTATCTCCATCCAGCAGATCCGGCGAGGTGTTTCGACTTAAAGCCCCAAACCCCGAACGAAGCTTCAGCTTAACTTGGTTGTTGTGAATAAGTAAGCGAAGTGTTGCGAAGTGCTGCAGAAGTTGGGCAAACCCTCCGGCACACGGACGGGGTGGCTCGAATTAAATTGTTATACGGATGAGCTGCCACGACGAATACTTCGTAGAAACAAGCGACTTCGCCGCCGCCCTCGGGTGTGAATTTTTAATCGCCGGCTTTCATTATATTTAGTGAAATAATAGGGTTTCGGATGTTTCTAACAATACGAGCATCTTCTCCACGGAAAAATTACATTATATAACATTCAAAATGGTGTGCATGCGAGACTAATATATTAGGGGTGATTAAATGAATATGAAAAATGTGTCAAGTTATTTTTTACCGATGACCACACTGTTGACAAGCGAAGCATTCCAAGTGATAGACATTGGTCCTCGCTCTCATCACCATCTCGAAAGCGGGAATGGATTTGTTGCACTTTGCGCAGCAGCCGGTGTGTCCAAACAACCTAAACAACGGAATCAAACCATGGATGAAATAATACTTCTTTATACAAGAGACTTAGTTAGGGAATTATTGTTCCGCAAGTTTAGGTATTTCCAATAGAATTGGCACTCTTCCTTGAGGCGTATAATTGTGTTGTTTGGATTGGAGGGCCAAAATGATTGAAAATAAAACGAGAACCAGTACAATTTCGGTCACCAGGAATATTAGATTATTATTTTTCTTTCAAGCTTAAGTATTTCCAATAGAATTGACACTTTTCCTCGAGGCTTATAATCGTGTTGTTTTGATTGATATGGGTCATGGAGTATGGTTTTTGTGTCGACAATATTGCAGAGCAAGAATGATTCAAGATAGAACGAGAACCAATAAGCTTACGGGCACCAGGAATATGCCGTCTTCAAATATTGGGCCATTAATAAAGAGCATAACGTTTCGATAGCAGGACGCTCTTTGCAGACACACCACCTGCGCGCATTCCCTCGGGACTTTGTAATCTCAACACGGTTTATTTGCTCGCGCTTGTTTATATGGGACCTCGATGTATTCAATAAGGGAAACTCATCTGTAAAATTCGATTTGTTTCTCTACCGAAATCGTTCGTATCTGCGATCCTCTTCACTCTTTTATTCTCGCCCCTTATTGACTTATCGAACTCGATGATATACGTGGTTCAAATATAATAGCATCTCGAAGTGTGTTGATGCATACCGAATTAGAACTCTTCGTTTTATGGAGTTATGAATTATTCTGATTTTTATAGTGGTGATGTGTGGTGTTGTTTATAATAAATATGTAGAGCGAAAGGGATGAAAAGAAATGTTACCTTAGATAGTCCCTTTTGCAGAGAATAAGATCCCCCTTCGTGTAAAGCGTCGAACCAACTTCGCCGAGTCGGCAGTCGCAGCAGCCGCATTTCAAGCAGTCTTCGTGCCAGAACATCTCCAAAGCCTTCAGGAAATATCTTTAACATAAAAACCATATTTATTAGCATAATTACTTGATTCCTCTTTTCGGAAGAATAAAATTACAAATTAAATTATTCACCTCTCTTTAATCGGTTTGCCGCACCCCGCACATTCCTGTGGAGTCACCCCGTTCTTACTCGGTTCGCTTTTACTCACATCCATAGTCATCTTAGTTTGCGTAAGAATCTTGTCTTTTTATATCCTGGAACAAAGAATTCATTTGATGTCGGTTAGTAAAAATTAGTACACAAAAATGACTTAATTAAAATATTTAATCACCATTATCACAACGCAGGTCAGTCTTTATTTTCTAATATAAGATTTATTCTTATTAAATTATTAGCAGGAAATTCATTTTATTCTATGCGAATTTTAATTACATCTGTATATCACAATATTTTTATATTAAAATTATGACTATTTTGTCATGATGCATAAATACCAAAGAATTCTGATCATTTTTAGTAATAGTCGAAAATAAAATATTAATTATTTTTTCATAAAAATGATTGATATAGCAGTAAACCAAGTATCTGGTGTAACACAAAATAATAGAATTTAATTCACGGTCGATCCAGCGATTAGCTCCGATAACAAACCGTGTTGTAGGAGGATCGAATGAGTAATCGCGTTGGCGTGCTTTTAACAAGTTTCACCGGCATCTGGCACTAGGACGTCGAATTGTCTATGAGCAATTAGAGTTACGGGTTGAGAATTTAACGGCGTGGTTAGTGCCATCTGTGTCCATCCTCTGCGGGGGTGGCTCTTCTCTAGCATCCCCCGCACCCCGCACCCCCTTCTCTTTCTCTTTCTCGTGATGTGGTCAGAGTTTAGAATCGAATTAGTTTGACCCTTTCCACTTATTGCACGTTGAAGCGTCACCGGCTCTGAAACAACCGTGGTTTTCAACGGTAACGGCTGCGCGAGCTCTCAATAAACATTAATTGTTTTCACTTGGAACTCCGTGATTTCATTCGTTGCTTTAAACCGATTTTACACTTTAAAAGTCAATTTGGATTTTCCGCGACATTCGCGAGTATACATTGTATGTATTACCCGCGTTTTAACATTAATTGCAGATTTAGTTTACGTGCAAGTGACGTATGAGAAAGAAAATTAGGGTAGTTTTTAGAATATAAAGGACATCCAATGGACGGATAAATTACAAAGTCGATTACTGTGTTGGTTTGCGTTCATCCGTGCCGTTTGTTATTTGCATTTAATGTTCTACAGTCGTGTCTTTAACTTTTGTAAATAAACTGTATATAGTTATTCATTAATCAATTAATATTCAAACAAATTTGATTATTATTTTGCCGAATTATTATAATATTACGAATTATTATACATAGACAAAAATTTGCAATTAGTTCAATTTGGAAACTCTCTTGATAATTGTATCATATAATTTCAGGGATATAAAAAATGATACGATTATATGAACCAAATTGTGATATTCGAAATACGGTAACATTTGAATTTGCACATAGATAGTATTCAAATAAATTTTATTATTATAATATATATTTTCATGGGTTTCATTTAAGTCCACCATGCCATGCCATGTTCGATCTCAAACACTCGGTATATTTACGAGCACCCGTGGATGCTATGAGCAAAGTTTATGCGGTTTCAATATGTCCTCTCCCCTTAGCCTGGACACAATATTACAAGGATGCTAATATCTTCTATGCGGTCTGGACTCAGAAGTAAATATTAATACGAACCCTTTGATACGTTAATTATGGCCGAGATATTAGAAATTCACGAGCGCGAGTCTAAAAGACGTTGCTTCCTCTTCCTGTAATTAACTTTGGAAATTATGCATTTATCTCCGATCTTGTTTTAAAATGAGAGATATGAATTTTTTGATAATTCACAGATTATGATTATTTGATATATGACGGTGTGATAACAGATATATGCGGACATTGATAAATCGTCGTTCCTTTCCTGTTAATGTTTTGAAATGAGAGGAAGCTCGATTGCGAGAACGACATCGAGGCGAGTTAATTAATCGAGTTGAATTCATTACGCTGCCCTCGGTTATCGATAAATCGAATACGTTATAAATAATAATACAATTATTATTCGTAAGCGTGCACCTTTATGAGCGCAATGATTAATGGAATAACTAACTAGCCGCGTAAATTATGCAAACTATTAAATCCGCGTCCGCACAAACTTTCCCACATAATAATCGCGTGACCATCGAATGGTTTCCCGTTTAATTTACGCCTGGCATTGATATATTTTATTATCGTTTACTGAATAAAATTCCTGTAAACGCCATTAATTTCATATGACATATTAAATAATTGTAATTATTACGGACATAAATTCGTATTCATTTGCGTCCTCGGATTTTGCTGTTCAACCTTCATTAGTTTTAATGTGAATGCTTGTAGAAATATTTTTGTATTTGACCTTCATTAATTTTAATAAAATTCTCACAGATACATTTTTCTATTCAATCTTCTTTAATTTAACACAAGCACTCACAAATATATTTATCTATTGTACCTTCAGTAATTTCACGTAAGTATTCGCAGATATACTTTTTTAATAAACTTTCACAAATTTCAACATAAGTACTCGCAGAAACAACAATTCACCGACGGCTATCATAGCAGGAGATGTTTCCTTTGAAACTGGAAATACGAATGTATTCTATAATAAGAGAAGTATTTTAGAGTTAGGCACACTGGAATTCCACAACACGAATTCCTGTGGATTCCAACCTGGATACCCTCAACGACCTCGAAAACCTTCCTCGACCCCTATGTGGTCGGTCAATTTCCACTTTGTTCCGCAAAATTTCCGTCAAGGTACACCTCTTTCGGTTTCACGTGGAATACTAAATTGATCCAACGCACTACAATAATTCGTTATTAAACACTGACAATAATGTCAATTTTAATTGTGAAACAAACATCCTAGAAAATTAGAATCTGTAGAATATCCTGTGAAGATCCAATTACATATTATTTACCTTACAAAAAATATTTCACAAACATCTGCTAATTAAGGCTCCTATATTTCGCCAAAGTGATCGTGATCCTACAATTAAGTTTACTATTAAAAATTGAACTATAATTTCATAAATATATAGAAGCAAATATCTTTTTATTCGCCAAATTTCGAGGATATTACGAAGAGGTATATTTATATTTGCAGTATTATTCAGTATTAAAATTGCCTGCTGGCAAAAGTACAATTATCACAGTTCCACAGTGATTAATTACCAACTGTGACCATCGTTTTGTGCTTCACGTGGGTTCAATTACGTGGCAAAAGTTACTTGGTTACCGTAATCTTATAATTAACTCTACTTTCATGAACATATAGAAACAAATATTTTTTGACCAACCGCATATCCAACGATATTACGACGAGACATGCACGTTGACTTCCATTTGCGGTATAATTCAATATTAAAATTCGCTGTTGGTAAAAGTACAATTATCACAGTTCCGGGGTGGTTAATTACTAACCGTGACCATCGTGTTGTGCTTCACGTGGGTTCAATTACTTGGTAGAAGTTACTGTCGTCGAAAAGCCAACGGAGCACGGTAGTAGCGGTTCAGTGGCACGTTACAAGGGGAGGGTCCATAACGAGAGGTTCCCTTCGAAAGCGGCTCGCATCGCTGGCGATCTGTTCATCAGGTACGTGATCGGATCATCCACGGGCGCTGCTCCTCAAAGCGACGATAATTCGATTATCTGTTACACGTTCGACGACCAACGACATGTCCTCGAATCACTAAACTCTCCTTGGTTAACCATCTTTCCAAATCTACCAATTTCTCTGGTCCAAATCGTCGATTGTCCTCTATCACCAATTACTCTCACACACGGTCCGCATATGACATATTCAATTTTAATTCCCGATTGGTCGGCGTTTAATCTCGTTGGCTTATAGAGATTCACGATCATGTTCCTCATAAAGGAATATGATAAGGCCGATTATAATCACCGTCAATAGTTCCCTGAATTATGGACATTATACCCCTCCATTAACACCCCTGAATATCTTAACCCTTTGAGAACCAAGGTTGTTCTGTTTATCGACGTAGCTGGGCAGACTCGATGCAGTTCTCAAGGCTCCGCCCTCGCAGAATCCGTGACACTCCCAGAGTTCCACCCCTGATATCCTTTATCAGTAAGCCGAGGATTGTTGCACGTTTCCCTTGCGCACTTGTATTTCTATTGCGTGATATGTCTCAAATATTATCCGATATGTCGAGTACATATATTACAACCTTATACCTTCGTAATCCTGTAGGGTTCGTTATATAAGGTTGAATAGTGTTCGGTGAAATTTCGCGGAGAATCAGCAGGAGAAAGAGAGCGGTTTTGTCTTTAATAATGCTTCTGCGGTCGCGTTATCTCTTACTTTTAGAATGAGTACGGGCATCCGGTGAGTCGGTCCATTAATTAGGCGGGCTACATTAAGCCGAGCATTAATATACTCCGCTGGCTGTTTTGTTTTATCCCGCAGGAAGGACGTAACCACCCCTGGAGGTTGCGGGGGTGGTGGTTGAATCTAGGAAGGGGAATTATTTCGACGGGGGTGGCCTGCTAATTCGGGCTCCGAGGCTACCGCCTTATCCCAGGAGACTGTTTAAATTCTGTAAATCGTTCGCAGTATTCCCATCCCTATTCGCGTTAGTAGCGACACTTTTCTTCATTTTTCTGAAATCGAGTGGATGGAAATAATAATCGTGGATTAAGATATTAATGTGGCACTATAATATACTGCAATGGTGTCAACTGGTGTCGAAGGACTTTTTTAGACCCTTATATTTGAGATTGAATAAATATTGTAGTACTAAATCAGGGAGGTGATTGATTTGTAATTATATATATTCAATTTAAATTTTGGATGAAATATAATATCAATTCAGATATCGATGCAATTACATTTGAACACTCTTCAAAATTTCACAGAGGAAGAAGAATAGAAGAAGCTCAATTAATATTGAATATGTGTAATGCAAATATAACTCTAATTCTATGTAACAATAAAACAACAGAAAAAAATATAGGCATAAATTACTTGGAAAACCAGCTAGGAACATGACATTTTGAAGATGCATATACATAAGAATCCCGTATTAATAAATATCGTTTTCCAACTTTTTCAAACGCACCTAAAAAGTGATATCATTCTTCCACGTCAGACATAGCTCAACGTTAATTGGTGTCTTATAAAATATCGTAGTATTAATTCGCAGGGACATGCATCCGGAGTATAATTCTCCAGTAAATCGGCTTAAGCATGCGTTCAGATCAGTCGGTAGAAGAGAAAAGGTCCGTAACGATGTAATTTAACGGGCGAAAGGAATATTTCCCACGGAATAAATCTCGCGTAACAGCGCCAGTGAAATCCTCGTTTACCCGGCATTCAACCCTTGCTAATGGGGGTAATTTAAGGGATGTTTTAAGCGCTCCAGGCCACACGTGAGTCGCACAAAAAGTTCACGTATTACGACCGCGGCCACCGTAATCACGCATTAGCATTCCGAACGCTCGGTACCAACTGACTACACACCATCGCCAAACAACGCTTACAACTTTTCTCCTTCGTTTGCCAACAAAAAAAGGCATCGTCTGAAACCTTCGAACGCGTTTAAGTTTTACTTGAAGTTGATAAGAATAATTGATATGCTGGGTGCCCCGCATAAAATAAGAAACCTAATTATCTCCTTCAGACAGGATAATAAAGACAATATCTTACACATTATACAAATGACTCCAAACAACCAATGCCCCGAAAGAGAATCTTTTTTGTTGTCGTTTTCTATAGAACATTCTAGATCACCCATATTTTTTACGTAGAAATTAATATTATTGTGTTGAGTCGCCTATTTTAAGTAGGATACTCTTAAATTGAATGTTAATATAACGTTTATGGTATAAACTGAACCACTCGAAAAGCACAAGAATTATAGATTTATATGTAACTAGGTTCTTCTGTTTAGACTCCGGAAAAATAAATGTTGCAAAGAAATATTCTACTAAAAAGAGATCTGTCTAAAATGTTCCAGTTATAGTACGTCGTATAATTACCTATTTAAATGGTTTAATTGAGCGGTGAAATAATACATGCCATGCAACCAACTGATGTTAATATTTAAAGAAGCGAGGAAAGAAAACAATGAGCAGCCCGTAACTCATTCTTCCGGATAGCTTTCATCCGAAGATGTTTAAAGGCCCAGAGAAAGCATGAAACCGACAAACGGCCTGTTTAACAAGTTCTTTCGCGCCGATAAACGCGTCCGACGTGTCTCCACTCTTTTTCTCTTCATATTTGCCATCCCCTTCTGCGCGAGGTCGGTTAATGAAATTCTAGTCAGGTTACGGAATTCTTTCGTCAGGTGGTGATGCCACCTAACCCCCTGTTGGGTTCCCGACTCTCGCGTTTCCTCTTTTTATCCGAGCTTCTCTTTCTCTCATTCTTCATCCACCTCTGCCCCTTACCCCTTCCGACTTTTCTCTTCGCCACTGTCCACGAGGGATGCCCGCAGTCTTCTCGGTTAGGGTAACGGGGGTGGTCGGGTTTGCGTACGTCCCGACGCGGAGGGTTGGTGGCTGAAATGGGGTGGTGTGCAGTCAGATTACGCTAAGCTATGCCCGTACGTGCTCTCGTGGAAGTTCCACCCCTCACCGGCTTCGCCACCCAGCCTGGGAAAATGTATTTATTGTTGTTTGTCCAGCGTTCTGTATACGGCCACCAGCGTGGAGAGTGGGTGGTGGTGAGGGTCGGGTGAGGTTGAAGTTGAAAAAAAAAATTGCCCGGGGACGACCACGACGATGCCGAGCATAAATTTAAGCCACGCTCACACCTCGCCTTTCCATCCCTCCTGAAACCCCGGCTGCCCTTTTTTTTACTTCCCTGGCATTCAATCCTGTAGTTCTCTTAAATACGTCGGGATTATCTTGCAACGATAGATATTCTTGGTAAAGGCAAACTTTCCTTTTTTTCTGGGCTCCGCCATTGAATTCGTTCAGTGTGCTTCGCGGAAAGAGATCCTAAAAAGGGGATGCAACTTATCTTCGGGTATTTCAGATTGGTTAAGTAATTACTTCTTGTTCCTATGGAGATACGAAGCCGTGGAGTTATATCGTTAATGAGACCTCGTTAATCAGGTTAATCTCGAGACTTTAGGGAACATTTATATCTGGATATATTTCTGGGTCTTCTAAGATAATTGGCAAATATCGATGACTTCTCGATTATGGTTGATTACGCAGATAAGAACGATCGAATTGACCCTTGTCGTTTGGCAATCGATTCCATGCTCGCGGTCCGATACATTGTCGAAGCCGTCGACAAAGGGGCTGTAACTACTTCGGAAACTTTTATCTTGCAGGATTAATGGACGGATTAAAGTATTTGCGGCAGGATGCGGGCTGATTGGGGTAAATCGTGGAGGGATTAGAACTTGATTGGCTAATTTGTAAGTGTCCCCGGCAGACCAGCACGAACTTAACGATCGATCAGTGCCCCCCCTTCTACATACGTGCTCGGCAATGCTCCTACGACAAACTTTCACGCATCTGGAATTAGCTTCTTTCTTAAATCCGCTATTAAATCTTCACTTTTATCCCATACATACAAAACAGTATACCAAACCACACCATATAACAAACAAATTGTGAAGTAATCTGCTACATTATCACCATACTTCTATGTTATTAAGTACATTATTTATTATAAGTAACTCATTGGGTAATAACATTTGTTAATGCAACTAAATATACTCATCCACGAGTACTTAATGCACTCAGCCACCGAATGAAAGAGATTGCAGAATCAGTCTGCGAGATTAACTCGCTTCTACCTTGAGTGGTCAAGCCAACTTAATGTGCGGTCAGTGCAGGTGGCTGGGCACGAGACTGATTTACATTCTAACCCTCTACCAAAGACGATACTAACTGTTGGAAGCTGTGGTTGCTTGAAAGATGTAGTCAGTCACTGAGATCAATCGATTTCTAGCCCAAAATTTACATTTACAACCTTTAGAATCCACTAATTACACCACTTGTTCTGTAACTAGAAAAACAGCCCAGTCAGTGAACATGGTACACTTTCCGATAAAAGTCTTACGATTAAACTGTTCACACAATTAAATAAACATATTTGGTCATCTACGAAACTTGCTTAACTGCTGGCAACAATTCTCCGATTTCCATTGAGATTTATATAAAAGACGTATATTTACGTCACCGGCGGTTAAGTGATAATATTGAAGAGACGGATTTGTTCGTCACCGATGCTAAATGTGATAGTATTATAATATATTATGTCTGTCAAACATCTCACGTTTTATGCGACACATCACACTCGCCATACAAATGTGGCAAACTTATATTCACATCCCCCAAACATGAGACCAAGTAGACAGACAGGGGGTACGTAGACCGGCTAAATTCCCATCACATAATTCTCGACCCTTGTTTCACGGGTGATCGACGTTTCGAAATATTTCGCAGCGGAATGTCCAGACGTTGGTTGCTGGCCAGCTTCCTGTCTCCTTACAATTCGCAGACACTCCTACGGCAGAGCACTGCCAGGACAAAACCAGCGCGCGGTGATGGACTCGCGGAAGATAAGGCAGCATTCATGACGAAGACAAAACGCGCGTAACAGTTTGTATGCTCTCTGGTACGTCGCTGTGCCTCTTCGCCCCTCCGACGATCGTCAGTTTGCAGTTTAGCATCCCGCAACCAGACAATGAGCACAAACTTTTATTATTAATGTTTTGCTGGAAGATAACACTTGGTTAGACGAGGTGCATCCCTTTTACCGTTTGTCCAAACGCGTTTCATCCTGACCGGCATCTTTACAGTTACGTTCCTCTCTTTCTCTTCCATCGTTTGTTTTAATGTTCTGTCAACTTGAAAAATTTAATGCTCGCGATAACAGAACTGCAAGATCGTAAAACTCGTACTATTCTCTGGCAGTATTTTATTTTCTATTTCTTGGATGATTTAAACGAAATTCCGCAGCGTTTAGTGCGAGTTAAATTATGTATTTCCTGGGGCACGTGATTTAAATAATGTAAGAATATATTTGGTATAAATAAATTTTATAGTTATTTTGATGTGGTATATTATTGTTTTTGTATGGGTTAAATCAAAATGGTATTATAAATAAAGTTTGTAATTCCATTGTTTCCACAGTGGTTCAAACTTCCGCGTAATTCACGGTGAGTTTCGGGAACGATTTTAACAATGATTTAATTAGCATTCCTATGAGCGGACGTAAATCAAACGCACGGTGCGCGTAGATCGGGAGGAGAACGGAAGACAAGGTATCTCCCTAAAGAATGTTTATTAATTAACGTAACCCTCACCTGGTTCCCGCGCAATTATATTACCTTACCGTTCCGAGGAAAGTTTATTCGGTGTAACAAGTTTCGAAGAAATTTCATTCGGGCAGCCGAAATAAAAGTACGCAATCAAGTCTAATTAAAAAACTTCATCAAGTATCCCGAGCCGAGTGATCCGAGTACCGTGGGATTAACATTAATGTCATGAATATTCGTCGAATGGTCCACGGCGTCTAAACGGGGACTATGATTAAGTTCAAGCATCCTCGGTTTAACCTGGATAACTCATTCAAGACGGTTTTCCCGCAGTAAGACGAAGGTCTGGACACTCGGGACATATTCTCGGTCGTTGCGCGTGAGTTAGGACTGCTCCACGAACACTGGCCCTTAACATCTAGTCGGTAAATAACATAAACCCTCCAACAAGTACATCCACACATAAATATAGTTTATATGGAGTACTTGACTTTGGTCCGATTCCAACTCACTCTTCGATCAGGAAGATAAATTTACGATGCAGTAGCTCCTGCTCTTTGACAGAACAAGATGCTTAGGTCAATAGCAGACGGTGCCTCAACAAGTTAGAGGACGATTTTGAGTCGAAAGAAGTGGATTAAGAACATTCTCTGGGCAAAAAAGGGGTCGACCCAAAATCGAAAAAATGTGAAGGGGTATACCTTCAAAAATTCTCAAAAATTAAAAGTCGCCAAAATCGCTTCTACATGACCCAAATCGATGGTATATGATGTATAAACATATTCTAGGACGATTTCTGATCGAAAGAAGTGGTTCAAAAATTTTTTTCGGTCAAAAATGGGTCAAACCCAAGTCGAAAAAATGTGAAGGGGTATACCTTCAAAAATTCTCAAAAATTAAAAGTCGCCGAAATCAATTCTAAATGGCCCAAATCGATGCTATATGATGTATAAACATATTCTACGACGATTTCTGGTCGAAAGAAGCGGTTAAAAAATTTTTATTGGTCAAAAATGGGTCGATCCAAAATCGAAAAAATGTGAAGGGGTATACCTTCAAAAATTCTGAAAAATGGAAAGTCGCCAAAATCGCTTCTACATGACCCAAATCGATGCTATATGATATATAAACATATTCTACGACGATTTCTGGTTGAAAGAAGCGGTTAAAAAATTTTTAATGGTCAAAAATGGGTCAAACCCAAGTCGAAAAAATGTGAAGGGGTATACCTTCAAAAATTCTCAAAAATTAAAAGTCGCCGAAATCAATTCTAAATGGCCCAAATCGATGGTATATAATGTAGAAACATATTCTAGGACGATTTCTTGTCGAAAGAAGCGGTTAAAAAATTTTTAATGGTCAAAAATGGGTCAAACCCAAGTCGAAAAAATGTGAAGGGGTATACCTTCAAAAATTCTCAAAAATTAAAAGTCGCCGAAATCAATTCTAAATGGCCCAAATCGATGGTATATAATGTAGAAACATATTCTAGGACGATTTCTTGTCGAAAGAAGCGGTTAAAAAATTTTTATTGGTCAAAAATGGGTCGATCCAAAATCGAAAAAATGTGAAGGGGTATACCTTCAAAAATTCTCAAAAATTAAAAGTCGCCAAAATCGCTTCTACATGACCCAAATCGATGGTATATGATGTAGAAACATATTCTACGACGATTTCTGGTTGAAAGAAGTGGTTTAAAAATTTTTTTCGGTCAAAAATGGGTCGATCCGAAATCGCAAAAATGTAAAGGGGTATACCTTCAAAAATTCTCAAAAATTAAAAGTCGCCAAAATCGCTTCTACATGACCCAAATCGATGGTATATGATGTAGAAACATATTCTAGGACGATTTCTTGTCGAAAGAAGCGGTTAAAAAATTTTTATTGGTCAAAAATGGGTCGATCCAAAATCGAAAAAATGTGAAGGGGTATACCTTCAAAAATTCTCAAAAATTAAAAGTCGCCAATTTAGCTCCTACATGGCCCAAATCGACGGTATATGATGCCTAATGATGTCCTAGGACAGTCTTGGGTCGAAAGAAGTGGTTTAAAAATTTTTTCGGGCGAAAAATACGTCGACCCAAAGTCGCAAAAATGTGAAGGGGTATACCTTCAAAAATTCTCAAAAAATCAAAGTCGCCAAAATCGCTTCTACATGACCCAAATCGATGCTATATGATATATAAACATATTCTACGACGATTTCTGGTTGAAAGAAGCGGTTTAAAAATTTTTAATGGTCAAAAATGGGTCAAACCCAAGTCGAAAAAATGTGAAGGGGTATACCTTCAAAAATTCTCAAAAATTAAAAGTCGCCGAAATCAATTCTAAATGGCCCAAATCGATGCTATATGATGTATAAACATATTCTACGACGATTTCTGGTCGAAAGAAGCGGTTAAAAAATTTTTATTGGTCAAAAATGGGTCAAACCCAAGTCGAAAAAATGTGAAGGGGTATACCTTCAAAAATTCTCAAAAATTAAAAGTCGCCGAAATCAATTCTAAATGGCCCAAATCGATGCTATATGATGTATAAACATATTCTACGACGATTTCTGGTCGAAAGAAGCGGTTAAAAAATTTTTATTGGTCAAAAATGGGTCGATCCAAAATCGAAAAAATGTGAAGGGGTATACCTTCAAAAATTCTCAAAAATTAAAAGTCGCCAAAATCGCTTCTACATGACCCAAATCGATGGTATATGATGTAGAAACATATTCTACGACGATTTCTGGTTGAAAGAAGTGGTTTAAAAATTTTTTTCGGTCAAAAATGGGTCGATCCGAAATCGCAAAAATGTAAAGGGGTATACCTTCAAAAATTCTCAAAAATTAAAAGTCGCCAAAATCGCTTCTACATGACCCAAATCGATGGTATATGATGTAGAAACATATTCTAGGACGATTTCTTGTCGAAAGAAGCGGTTAAAAAATTTTTATTGGTCAAAAATGGGTCGATCCAAAATCGAAAAAATGTGAAGGGGTATACCTTCAAAAATTCTAAAAAATTAAAAGTCGCCAATTTAGCTCCTACATGGCCCAAATCGACGGTATATGATGCCTAATGATGTCCTAGGACAGTTTTGGGTCGAAAGAAGTGGTTTAAAAATTTTTTCGGGCGAAAAATACGTCGACCCAAAATCGCAAAAATGTGAAGGGGTATACCTTCAAAAATTCTCAAAAAATCAAAGTCGCCAAAATCGCTTCTACATGACCCAAATCGATGCTATATGATATATAAACATATTCTACGACGATTTCTGGTTGAAAGAAGCGGTTAAAAAATTTTTAATGGTCAAAAATGGGTCAAACCCAAGTCGAAAAAATGTGAAGGGGTATACCTTCAAAAATTCTCAAAAATTAAAAGTCGCCGAAATCAATTCTAAATGGCCCAAATCGATGCTATATGATGTATAAACATATTCTACGACGATTTCTGGTCGAAAGAAGCGGTTAAAAAATTTTTATTGGTCAAAAATGGGTCAAACCCAAGTCGAAAAAATGTGAAGGGGTATACCTTCAAAAATTCTCAAAAATTAAAAGTCGCCGAAATCAATTCTAAATGGCCCAAATCGATGCTATATGATGTATAAACATATTCTACGACGATTTCTGGTCGAAAGAAGCGGTTAAAAAATTTTTATTGGTCAAAAATGGGTCAAACCCAAGTCGAAAAAATGTGAAGGGGTATACCTTCAAAAATTCTCAAAAATTAAAAGTCGCCGAAATCAATTCTAAATGGCCCAAATCGATGCTATATGATATATAAACATATTCTACGACGATTTCTGGTTGAAAGAAGCGGTTAAAAAATTTTTAATGGTCAAAAATGGGTCAAACCCAAGTCGAAAAAATGTGAAGGGGTATACCTTCAAAAATTCTCAAAAATTAAAAGTCGCCGAAATCAATTCTAAATGGCCCAAATCGATGCTATATGATGTATAAACATATTCTACGACGATTTCTGGTTGAAAGAAGTGGTTTAAAAATTTTTTTCGGTCAAAAATGGGTCGATCCGAAATCGCAAAAATGTAAAGGGGTATACCTTCAAAAATTCTGAAAAATTGAAAGTCGCCAAAATCGCTTCTACATGACCCAAATCGATGCTATATAATGTGTAAACATATTCTAGGACGATTTCTGGCCGAAAGAAGTTGTTTAAAAATTGTTGTCGGTCAAAAAACGGGCGGGCCCGAAAAGATTTTCTATAATTGGAAAATAATTTTGCAATTTTCACCATGGAAACGATAAAATCCTAATACTTCATACCTACAAAGATGAATTTGGAAGCTTGACACCAAAGACAAAGGGTTTCTGGACAACCTGGGGATGTCCATAGGATCCCGGACAAGCATCCCTTTAACTTCTCATCATGAAGTAGTTTCGATATTGACCGTTCGAAGAGTACAACTCGTTTACGGGCCGGGAACACTTAATACGAGTGGTGCTCGGTTAAACTGTTGACAAGGAATGTCAGGGTGCTACCACACTTTATGATATATCGATACTCACGTGAAGTGTCAGAAGTAGGAATTGAATAGTCGAATATATATATCCAGACGGTGGTTGGGTCACGAAGAAATTCAAGCACTTGACGGGTGTTCGAAGTACTTGTTGATTCTTCGACAAACGATCGATTATGCCAAGCTGTTACCAGAATACTTAAGAAGCTTTGTTGCAAGTTTTTATTGACGATGACACATAATACCTTTATAAATTAATTTGATGAGAGTCCTACTCCTTAATCCGTGCCCAGTAGATTAACTCAAAAGTTCAACTCCGACGTTTGACACTCATTTTCTTCATTAAAGCCTTCTAACAAATATTACGGAAATGAAAGGAATAAGTTATTAATTAATTAATATTGAATCGATGAATCACGGGTAGATTGGCCAATATCAAATTTACAATAAACGTACTGCAATAAACGTCATCAAATATTTGTGACGGGAATCCGCTAACAAGTTCCGCGCAGTAGAATAGGTACAGGTGTAGTCAGACTGTGCGGAATTGTCAGGGTCAGCCTGTGTAACAGCCGATAGCGGCAAATGACCATTGCTGACACCAACATCCTTCGAGTATACACCTTGATAATTATGTACACGTTTACGCAAAGGAAGTGCTACGTTCATGCTACGTCAGCCTTTACTTAGGACTTTAACGACTGGAGGCTGTAAGCTTCTATCTGTAGCCAGATAATAGGTGCATTCGACTGATACTGATGTACAGTGAAATCCAGATATGACTACAAATATAATTATTTAAATGAAATTACATACCGCGAATTGATTATTCCATATATTTAGAAGAACAGTATAATTTATCTTAAATTAACTCTTAAATATTCTGAAGAATATACTACTAGTATTCTTCATGGTAATACGTGATGTTTGCCTTGGAACTACTGAATGGATTACCGGACGAATAAGTCGATCCTGATCCAACTAAAAAAGAGTAAGGTCAACCGAGTTATTGTTTTTTATGATGAATGCACATAAAATAATGAAACCTCGAAAGTACACCGGCCTGGGAGAGAAAAAAAATATATCGCGCGTAATACGAGCGACAGCGCCATAGGGGTTCCGTACACTTCACGTATGTCGGCTGTAAAGTTATTGTCCATGGTCAAATCCGTAGGGTTACCCGGCTTAAATTCCCATCAGAGACAAGAGATTCTCTTCGTGGCGGTACTTCGGATTTATCGCAAGTTTAACATTACACAGAAGTTGGAAACGGCGCGAGGGATTCTGCCGGATATTTATACGGTTTGAATGCGCGTACGAGGATCACTCTAATGGTTTTATTATACTGATACCCGCGGGATTTCTTGGTCGACGCATTCGCACCCGCCGACCTGTGATTTCCACGATTCATCGTCCCAGGGAATACAGAAAACACCCACTCGTAGAAAGACAGTCGAAAGAAAGAATTTGATCCATCAATATAAGATACCTCGAGGAGAGAGTTAAGATGGCGATTATACTTGGAAATATAATTCCCGAGTATAACGGAGGAGTTCGTAAAAAGGAAAGCGATTATCGATGGTTACCATTGAATCGTGATTGGCCACTATTGCGAGATACGATTTCACGTGGTTTCAGATATTGAATTCGAACAGGGGATGGAGAATAGGATGATGGTGAACCACGGAATGGAACGGCAGTCGATGAAGGTCCCAGAACGTGGTTCCGACGCATCTTTCCTATCAAGAAGAACGATTTATCATCCCGAACGTTCCATAGGAATATTGAATACGACAAGATAATCTCTCGACACCCTTCTTCGTCTCCGTCCCCTCCTCACTCCTATCATGACCGAGAGCATCCCCGTTTTGCGGGTAGTGACGGTAACGCTTGTGCTTAATGTACCGCACCGACCGATAAGCCGTTATACCATCCTGACGTAGCCTCCACTTTTTGCCTGGCAAAACGCGAACCTGCACCCTTTCTTCTTTGACGATCCTCCTGACAGTCACAGCACTCACTGACACCACTCGTTATCGCTTATCCTGTATTGTTGTGTGCCGATTAAAACCAACTGAAAGGGTTCCTGCTGCTATTGTTACTCTTCTGCTGATAACAGGTATCATCTCTTAACAGTGGATGCAGAATTATTTGTCAAATATGCAATATACATATTCTATAATATTATGAAAGCTTCAGTAATTCTTTCAATAAAAAGTATCTTGGAATATAATCAGATCGTTGTTTCTTATGGTGAGATACCGAGGTGTTGCCTTATCAGTGAAATCATACAATCCTGGGAATTTGACCAACAATGATGGCAATCGAGATCGCGCGGCTTAATAATGCGGAGTTTAGTCGGCGGATCCAAGCAGTTATGCTAATCCGACCTTATTAATAAGGACTCGAGCTAGAGTGGAGATCGTTGTAGGAAACGTTAGCCCTAACCCTACGTTAAGACCTTCGATCCGTTTCCCTGTAGCGACTCGATGGTCCCAAGCAGTACCCTTTTCGCAGCCCCGCAACGCAAAGTAAGCGAGATTTCTCATATAATCGTTTTATCCCTCGTTTACTTTCGTAGACCTTTCACGATGCTCGGGGAAAATCAGTGGTTCGTCCCACCGTAATGTTTCGAATTACCGGGAGAATGCTCGCAATTAATTAAGACCGACAGCTTTCTGCCTCTGTACGCACAGATACGCGATCCTTTTTCAGATGTCCACCGCAAAACTCCGAGATTATTTCCAGCGCGTGCTGGAAAAATTTGGAAAACCATATTTATGTCACGAACAGTCGCGGATGTTTTTGTTCCCTTTTTTGACAGTAATTGCATCTACCACCGCGGTGTTGTTTAATATAATAAAACTCGGAAACGTTATTTCGCTTGGCATGTTGCATCAAATCTGTATCGAGTTTATTTTTCAATGTCATGTTTTATTCATATTTTTCTTAGACCTGTTAACGGTTTATTATCTGGCGTAGAATTGCGATTTATAAAAAGAGATCGATTATCGAGCTTACTATGATAGCGCATGGTGGAACAGATTCCAAAGGGGTTGGTTAGATGAAAATAATAGTTGTCGATGACGCTGCTATGCTTTGTGCGGGAATCCAACGAACAAAGGTGCCATCATCGTTTTCGACGTTTTTGCCGTCGGCTTTGAATAACCAGAAGTGACGCAGGTGTCAGAACAAGTGGACCGTTCTGACAGCCAGTTATCGGTTATCGACGATTTTTGAATATATCGGTGCCTGACAACAGGGCACGATCGGTTCTCCCGCTAATTTAAGTATAAAGAAGTCCTTGCAATCTCGATATCCTGACAAGCATTATAAACACCGTAAAAATCCTAATCATTTAAAGTCTTGCACACGAAACCTACATACATTTCAATGAAACATTAAATTCGTATAAAATTAAATATTATACTTCTATAATATATGCATAGCAGACAATCATAATATAAAAACATTCCCCGAGAATCTTGGTTCAATTTTAATTAATCAAATAGGACAGACATCCTTAAATAGGTTGCAGAGAATCAAAGGTCCACGGAATACCAATCTTGTTGTATGTTGGCTTACCACGACTGGCAAAGGGGGTTTGAAGACCAAGGGGAAGGGGATGGTGTTAGTTTCCGTGGCATTGACGTTCCACAATACAGCTCTGATGCCGTTGACACCCCCATTTGCAACCCCTGGGCACAATCTCCGCCGTCGCGGAACTGCGTCACCGAAAGTGCGCCATGGCGAATCTTATTCATCCCCTTCCGTGGCTCTCACGATATTTCCTGCCGACCTCAAATAGGACCCTAAGATTTTCAAAACCACTTTCCATTTGCTTTTTCCCTGGTAAACTCTTTCAGAGATAGCGATATTCTTTACGCTTTTATCACCATTGCCAAGCGAGAAAATTAAATGATACTTTAAGGGTGGCAGGTTCCCATGAGCACATTTAGTGATCACATTGACCAAAGCTAATGATCAGATTCCATTGTCAAAGGGGGATGGAACATGAATTCGTCGCGTAAAATCTATTATCGTTATCCTTATCGGGAGTATTCATAGTACAATGGATAATATCGGCGCTAACCATCCTCGAACGACCGTAAGCGTCGATCGTTGACATCACTATCAGTTGTTTCCGGCTCACCAAACAATTCGGCAGACCCGTTTGGCAAGATGGCGTGATTCCGCCAGCCTGGTTTGATCTCGGTTGCATATGCGACCGGTGATTTAATTCTGCTAAAAGAGGAGAATGGGGAAACTGAAGGAAAAACTGTCGAAGAATATGTTGCCAATTATCCAATATTTCACTAACTTTTAAGTTCATTCTTACAGAAGAAGAAGCTTTTAACATCATTAAATTGTCCTAGTCACGATTATAAGTATAAAGAAACATAATCAACTGTTCTATTATAGTAGAAATATCAACCTAATCCTAACTAGTACTCAATTTTTAGTCGACAAAAGTGTTCAGATGTAAGTTATATCTAACGGGAATTTTTTAATTAACTACTCGTTATCACTGACAATCAAGTTGGGCTTGATAAGCGGTTTATCACGCGTGATCCAAAGTGAAGTATACAACGATATTAAAGCAAGCAATGTTTCGGCGATCTTGTTTATAGTAAATCGAATGGGTATCTTCGGGGATATTTTTCTATGGCCCCCGGCTGTTATCGTTCCCGGTGGTCCGCGCCGATAATAGCGGCAGTCACTCGCGTATGATGCAGCGAGATAGCCAGCCGATAGGCGAGAACGGAAAATGCGGCCGGCGAGCGAAATCCGGCTAATGGTTTCACTGAATCAAACCAGAGCCCGCCGTTTAACGGAGCAAACAGACAGAAAATGGAGCGCAACCGCATATAAAGAGTCGATGATAACGAAATGATATATGACTCGGTGCGAATAACATAGAAGCGAGCCGAAACTGAGCGGCTTGCTTTGCAACACCCTGTTCTCTGCCCTGGTTCACCCTGGTCTGCCTCATTCTGGATAGGGGTGCCTACCACCACTGCCACCCTTCTGTGATTGATCGGCTTGAAGATACCGTCTGATATTCACTACGGGATTAAGTGAATGCCCGAACACTTAATAATCCCTATAATATATATCTTTCTATCTTATTTACTCGTTCATACACGTGAACCTGGTACCACCTTTCGTTTCTTATATAAACGAGTAAATAAGATAAAGAGATAATTCCGCATTATATGTAGCACTGGGTGTAATAATTCGGAATCTTGTTGTCTGGGCAAAATATTATAGAAATAAAGCTTTAAGTAACAAACTATATATTGTTCTATTCATTATCCTATACCCCCCTATCAATCTTTCATTTACGTGTGCTATTGAAAATATAATTACTGGAAAAATGTATGTATCTCATACAGGGTAATACTATTTTTAGTATCATGATATATCTACATGTTCTTTAATTATGATAGTAATAATTATTGAAGATTATTACTGTTATAATTTCCTGAAATTGGATAGAGTATAATGTCCCTACTAAATTTTACAAGAAAAAGGAGGAATATATGTTTCCTGAATCGTGCAATTTAATGGCCCATTGCATAATTATCCGTCGAGATAATGGTAGGATAATTCGATATCGCCTTCAGTTAGTTATCGATTCAATTAGCTAAAAGTACCATAAAAGTCAGGTGAGCTGTGCCCCATCGAGGACGTGGTTTTCTTCAGGAAGATTAACGTCCCTGATCTTAAATCTCTATAAGTATATAAGTCTAAAACTTAAACTTTATATCACCATTAATCAACTTTACAAAGAAGTACTAACTAAAAAATAATATTTCAAAGTACTCTAAACAAAGTATTTTGAAATATTATCATTATGAACAGAAAATATGCTTGATTTAGTTCCTGCGATTTTCATTCAGCAAATAATCATGACAATATGGGTGAAGAAGTGAAAGTTGAGGAATCAACTCTGAGAAGTAAACAAACGAAAATATCTTCAACGACCTTCAAGGAAGTAAACCACCTTTAGCATGGAAGTAACAATACTCAGAGTAAGTTAATTCCCGGACATTACGTGCGCAAAGTGGGCCGTTAACAGTAAATAATACTGCAACTATTACTACCAAACGGCACCCTTACCAGAGAAATATGGCACTCGCACAAATCGCACTTAAGAATCCAACCCCCGTGTACGCGCGTTACCAAGAACGATGGAGTTCTGGAAGTCCACCCTTTCTGCACCCCTCAACCTGTATGTTCTAAACGATCTATATCTAACTGTCTTATTTATCGTTTTGCTCTGCAAGATAATAACAAATAATAATATCAAAACTAATTTATGAAGATTGGAAACTATCGCAGGGGTGATTCTACGGAGGATGACGATAATTTTAGAAAGAGCCCAAACTCGGTGCAGGCATTGTAAAAATCCTAATTAACAATAACCTAGACTAAAATTTTCAAACATGTGACTTGCAGATTGTCAGGAACGTTTTTTCCGAAAACCAAGGAGTTTTGAGCCAAATTCACTTTTTACATTTAGCTTTATTATGTCTTAAAAAAAGGTACTGACAAATTGTCAAATATACAAAATGTAGCCAGAACTTTAACGATCATAATACAGTAACATTTTTTGGACATACTGTTAACTGTATGGAGCAGAGAATGATTAAACCGAGCCTTTTGGAAAATGCGCCATTTCATATCACAAGACCTAATAGAATGAATCAGGAACTTGATATTTATTATTGTTAAAATGAAGTTTCTTGTTTGAGGATGTTAATACTTGATTAATATCGACGACCAATCTTCCTTCATGAACACCATGCAGAATAATCTCTTATTTGTTCAAGCCATAATAACTGTGATCGTAGGGCCAGCGAATAGAAACGGTCGCTTTAATATTCAACGTCCGTAATAGCCGGACATGAGGTTTAGAATTCGTTCAATTATTCAAGTCACCGGCTCGTTAGGTTGCTCTAAATCGAGATCTAGGCTATGTCCGGAGCTCGCCTGAGAGGAAATCTAAATTCGCGCGTTGTTGCTTTAAATTTTCAGATACATAAGTGTACATAGCGTTTATATACATTTCAATGTATGTCATTTACGTGGACAGATCACTGGTCCATTTAATGAAAATCATTAGAATCGTTTATAAATGTTCCAATTTAAATGAACCTTATTACCGTCGAATACCGTAGTAGTGACTTCGATGCTTCTTTCGAAAGTCCAGAACTTAAAATATGTATGAAGAGACAGTCGAAAATATGAGTTAGAGAAGAAAGCCGGAAGAAGGTTCTTTTGTTCCTTTAGCGGTATCCGTTCTGACGGAAATGAGAACGGAGACAACTAGCAAGCCACTCATCACTGATTCAGAGTGGATATCCGGCGCGGAGCTTGGCGTAGGTATACATTAAATCAACATGTCTCCTAACAACCTCTTATTAAAGAGGCAGCTTCGTATCTCGTATTTATTTCCAATTAGATTCATTTGCCTTGACGAGTGCGTTTAACGCTTTGCCTTTAATCTAGCACACTTACCTACGTATCCACATTCGTACACACTCCACGCTGAAAAACCACTGAATAGAAAGAACTACTTAAATCATGCGTTCAACAGCACACTTTGAAGTTCCCTTACCTCGAGTTTTTCGTTTAACGAGCGAATGAGCGAATGAGCGCGTAGAACAAAGCCACAATTTCTTGCTAAATCAGAAGGTAGAGGGAAATCACGGAAAAAGAAATGGTCGATTAATACAGTGTACATTGAAATGTAATAATTTATGTGATCGGATGCGATAAGATAAGCAATGATACTTGTAGGACATTATCGCCTTAGGTAAATAGTAACTCTAGTCTAGAATTGCCTATTAGAGCTTAATCGATTCCGGATTAAAACTCACGGATTAAAGACACCCCCCCGACCCCCGGGGGAAGAATTTTCAAGTGCGGTAGACCAACGTCCTAACTGAGTTTCACGCCGACCCCTCCGGCTTCGCTGACCAAATTTCTGGAGGAGATAATTATGAGGGTCGGATGTGCTCCTGGACCTTTCAAATTAAGGGTTAGGAGGAAGATAATGTTCTTCGCACACTTGTGAACTATGTTGTCTATTTTCACATTAAATAATCTCTGAAGAGTTTCATTATCAGCGATCAATATTATGTTATTTATATTCGAATCGAGTTAAGTGTCCCCTAGTTACGTTGTTACTTAACTCGTTGACTGCCCGCATAGTCCGACGTTGCGAATATTATTCGAACTCCAATAAAATTGATCGCTGATATTGTAAGATTTCTAATATTTTTAATGTTGCGATAACGGTATAAAGTAACTGATATATCATGTAGCACTTAAGCTGTTTTGTTTTTATACGTTGTATACATGTTATAAATGCGTATCGCGAGATACAGTTAACACGAATTTCGGATCGACAGTTAATCTGTTAATTACGTCAAAAATCCTATTTTGTAGAAATGCTTGAAATAGCTGGATATATGAATACATTCATAAAAGTAGCAGGTAATTAATTGTTGGTAAGACTTTGACTGGTAGCCGGTGCCTATTTAGCATAAAATGTAAAATAACCGGTGGCTAAGGGTATAAATTGTATTCCCATTAGTAGCGGCATGGAAAGTGAGCTCGGCTGCATTTGAATACGCTCGGATTAAAAATTAAATATTACCGTAGGAGAAGAGCCCGGCGATTAGAGCACGCACCACGAATGAAAAACCACGGAGGGGAGACAAGAGGGGCTTGCGGAAGTTATGTGATATAAAATCGCCGCAGCCGCCACTGTTGGAAAAAAAAATATTAAACGCTCTTTAATAATAACGATTGGGATGAAACCGCATCGCCTGGCCAGGGACGCTGGCACTTTTGACCGAGCGCGGATTAATTTTCCGAAATTTGTAGCCATTCATTTTTGTTCGCGTTTAATCCACCTCCGCTGATACATCCACTCTCAAATAAACAAGTATCAGAGTTCATTTCCATTATAAGAAAGAAACCATTCTACTTAAATATGGACTAACTAAACGCAATGCTTAACAGTTTCTAGAATCAAACTGATTAATAATTCATATTTAAGATATAATAAGTATGACTTACAAGAATGAAACGCTTCGACGATTGGTTTTCCGCCTTCATCAGTCAACGGTTTATATTAAATAATAATTGTTTATTCATCATAAAAGTGTAGAGCAGACCGGCCAACATTCATGTCAGGTGTTAGAAAGAGATTCTCTTATATATTAAATATGGTTATCTATTTATAGCTTATTGTTATTGTAATAAAACCAAAGGCGAATATACGTGGACCATGTTTGATTTGCGAGCGTTTGCGGCCTCGTATCTCGCATACACGGTGCACCATAACCATCTCTCACAATTTTTGCGCGAAGGTGGAAGCGAGTCTGACACAAGTGGTTTGTATCTCGCGAGTTTCTTTTCTTTGGGACATTAAAGCCTGGAGCAGCTCAGCGAAACGGTTAACTAAGACATCAGTCATAATACGCGAGAAAACTGGATGCCGAGATAGAGGCATAAAGGGCCCTCGTAACTCCTCGTTTACCCAGCTTTTGTTTCTAATGCCCTGCCGCCGCGCGAATCTTTCCAGAAACTGCCTTTATATCTCGACGACGGATCCCTGCGTCTAACTTTATGGGAAAAGAATGAAGATTTCGAGACTCACCGACAGTACTTTAACGTTTCACGCGTTACGTTCGTCTTAGAATTACCTATAAGGAAACGATCGATCCACATTATTTATATTATTTGTATCGTTGATTTAATTATGAATTAAGAAGAACTAGAATTTCTACAGAATTACAAACTTATTATTGGATTCTTCTTAGAATTATCCATAAATAAACTATTACTTACTTTACAAAATACACTATCACAATATCAATCCGTCGTTTGAAAATTAATTAAACAGACATATTTCACCGTAAATTTTATAGGAGTAGTACATAACTCTCATTGCAAATAACGTTCTTGAAACACGTGTATGACTTATGCAGGGGGTTGAAATCTAATATGGAGAATTCTCTAAGTTCTGTGAGCAAGAGAATCGAGGTTCGAGCAGAACTAATTTTACGGGGGTAGGAGTTATTCGTGCAGTAAGATAGACAAATGCGTTCTGGTCAGTTGGGAAAGCCGGTGCTTGGGATGCTTGGACGGGGGAGATTTACAAGTTTAGTTAGCAACGATCACACCCGCGGGACAAAGGCTCGTGTGACCCATCGTCTACCAATAAAAGCTTCGTGAAATATTTTTTGCAACAATTTATAAAAAAACATACTCATTTCTGAGTAAGGGACCGATCACAAATATTTGTATCTAATGGAATCTCGTGACGCAGTGACTTACATATCCTTGTTATACATCTTGCACAAATATGTAAAAAAATGATGAATATTATAGTTTAGTTTGAAAAATTGATTTTAATATCCCCAACAATAAATATTGTAATAGAAATAACTCAATTTTCTGTTTTATTTGAAGTATAACTTACACAATAATAAAAGTGAAATGAGAAACCAGAATTTCCGCGGAATAACAAACCCAAAGTTGAAATTCAGTTATCAATTAAAACCAGATTCTGTTTAGAATTATTCATGAAAAGAATTTAGATCTGCATTGTTTGTATTATTTAATATTGCGATATCAATCTATGTTATATTATGTTATTACATAATTATGAATTAAAAAGAACTGGAAGTTCGAAAGAATGTCAAACTTAACGTCATCGCTGGATATCAGAGTACCTTCGTTACACGACTTGTCAAAATATGTTGGTAAATCGGCATTCTTTAAGTTTATTTCTTCACAAATCATTTCATGACGCGACAGCAATAGATCGCACGTCATAATCCACGAATGATGGCAGACGGTATATATCGATATAACACCACCGAATGACGAAAGATAGCCGCAAGGAAAGATCGTTCCCCTTATTTCGGCTGACGCCAACAAATCTCGCCTATTTCGTAACCGTTACAGATAGCTTGCCATTAGAGTGTCATTTTTTCAGAACATATATGAATGACCAGTCGCGGATAAGCTCTACGGAATATATCGCCGTAGGACGGTCCTTCCTCTGCGAGCGCATTTGTTTGAATTATTTTATATCCCCGCGATTTTTTATTATCAGTAGTTCCGTTGACCAAACATGGGCTTACATGTAACTAAATTGGAATCATCTGATTGTTAAGGATATATCGTAAACCGGGATAAATATCCCTAGATTATTCAATTGGAATTAAATAATGTTACGTGATAATATTAAATGTGTAAGCTGAAGTAATAATAAGTTGACTTGACTTATAATCCACGTGATACCTATTACTTAATACTGCAATATCACATTATATCATACTATATAGCCTCGTAATTATCATTTCAGAAGAGCTAGAATTTTAAACTCACAAAGTGTCAAACTTAACTAGCAATCTACAGTTTCGGAAAACCGAAAGTTTACCCGTAGTTGGAGAAAATGGAGGCCTCGTTCCGACGGTCGGTCGAAACGTCCCGTTTCGGCGGGCCGAAACCACGTCGCATAATGGGAAAATTTGCGTAAACGGCGGGGTCATTAAGCGGCCCTCTTGCGCGCGAATGTGCGTGGCGGTCGCCGATGTGGAGACGGGGCTATAACTTGCGGTAATACCAACCTAACCGTGTACCCATGATTATAACGCTGCCAATTAGTCAAGCCGGCTTAGGATGGCAGAGTTGCCCCGGGACAACCTATATAGATCTACATACAGACCTACCCTCCCATGTATACATACACACATGTCCCGTACTTGTTCCGGACTGTTATCGGGCCTCTAACACCTAACACTCGACACTGCCTTCGGAAAAACCAAAATAAAGACTTTGAGAGATATCAGATTCAAGATCATCTCTGTCATGTTTCCAGTCATCAGCAAATGTCGAAACAATATTGACAATCTTAAAGTATCAATATTAGTATAGTTCACAAATATTATAAATTCTATAAGCTAATCAATTTTGTAGTAAATACGTACATGTTTTATATTTATTATTCGACGATATATTTCTAATTATTTCAAGTAGTTGTATTTTAATTAGTTGTACTCGCACATCTTGGAAACCAGTGATGGAAATGATGTGATCAAAATATTTAATGTATATTCAAGATGATAATTTTGTAAAATTCATGTGGTTATTATTATTAATATTCTGTATTTTGGTACTAGAATGTGAGTAACGGGAAAAGTACTGTTTTGAAAAATGTCCTGTTTATTAAGAGCAAGATCTATGGGGCGCGTAAGTAGATTGTGCAATTACTATGCAGACTCGGCTACCAATGAAGTTTCATCCGTATCTGGCAATGCGTCGTCGTCCGCGGTAGCAAGTTTGGTAATTATTTAGCTAAATTGCGAGACAGTTGGCGCAGCACGGTAACATGTGTTTACAACCGGCGAAAAATCTCTGAATTAATGCTCAGCCATTAATTATGTTTATGAGGCCAAATTGTCTCGGGGAGTCGGAAATATATGCAAACGTTATTTGTGAATCCGTCGAGTTACGTGTGTAGGCCAAAATGCCCGCTTACCAGAAACACCGTTTCTACCATTTATATCCATTCTAACAATCCACTCACATTTATCACTTCCGAAAAGAAAAACCAAGTGTGTAATACTGAAACCAACTCCAGTCAGTCAGCTTTTAATTCCAGCAGGTTTCGACACCATTTAACTATCCTCTATAAACCTGATAATGACAATTATATATTAATTAATTTAATAATTTATCTCCTGAAATACCAATAATCTCAATAATTATGGAAATTGTTATTAATGTTCTCTAATTCGACCAGAATTTATTCCAACATCCACCAGTTCATACGAGACTTACACTCTACAAATCCAACAGTACCGGCATTTGAAATGTTGATTTTCAAGCGAAATTATGATCAGAAAACCAAATTATTCAACACCGATAAGCTTTTCACGTGTATCCTGATCGGTGGTTCAGTGGCGAAGGCAGCTCGCCAATCATGGTCCCTTCTGATAGGCAAAGTTAGTCAGATACGTTACTAACCGAGAAACTTCCCAATTCAATTAGCACATTCGTTTGACCGATCGATTTTTACTTTGTTCGCGCGCCGCCGGTTTTTCTTATCATGGTGCGTATTGACAGGTATGCACCCTGACGTATTCCACGCGACTGAGTGTAATACATCGTCGAAAGTAGGAGTGAGAGAGAGAGAGAGAGAACGAGAGAGGGAGAAAAACGAGTAACGATTTACATCCCCTTACAGTAAGCGTAAATTGAAAATCTCTCGGGTCGAGCGTAGCCGATTTCCAAGGGGTGATACGTTTGTTTTTCCGCTGCCCCTTGCCCCAGGCATTCTATATGCGTTGGCTCTCTGCCGTTGGCGTGGCGTAGGTATCAGCTGTTTAATTAATTTTACGTCTCGTGCAAATGAAACGGAGAAATATAATACGGCGATCTGACATGCAGCTTTAAAAAGCATCTAAAATCCCTTCGAGCGTTAATGTCAGTTACTCAGCATATGCCATTCCTACGGTGTTCCCGGCTTGCATTGCTTCACTTTTTATTTCTCCATTCTGCATTTCCATCCCGCTGGATTATATCGCCGGCACTTCCACCTTGATTCTGTATCCATTCCTATTCCTTCCACCGGGATTTCATTCTGCCAGCTAGTTCTTTTTCAACCGGAATAGGAACCCGGACAATATTATTTTTCTTGCATCACATCGCAAGCATATTTTTATGGAATTTCTATTAAAAATTGTATCGACTCCTATCATTTTGGCTCGCGAAGTGCGAGGAATGTTTTATGAACGAGTTTTATTAAAAAGAAAGAAAGCATCACGCTTTACTGAAAGCAACGGAATCGATGAAAATAAGTGGGTCAAAAGGGGAAGGATTTATTGGATCGAAAATATTTTAGACCGGTATCTGGGTCAAAACATATTGTTTTCGGCCAGTATAGCACTCGTTCGTCCTGGAATGTTATCAAATTTCAGCGTAACTGGTATTGGATTCTATCAAAGGATTACTGATTTCTTTTTTTATCCTTGCGCACTCGGCATACTCGGAGGACCTCGTCACAGGTTGCATTTTTAATTCGGAGTTCCCTTTATTAAGCTTTTGGTTAAGCGAGTTTATTTTTTCGTTTCCTGATCACTGATTCTCGCCCGTTTTCCTAGTTATAAACTTAAATCGTTGATGCAGTTAAACATTGATTACCTGAGCAGCCCAGAAAAGGAACCGTAATTATCTGGATTCGTAAACTGCAACAGAATCATAAATATTTGTAATCCAATCGAGTATTAATCAAGTATCGATTATAACAATTGCTAAACGTTTATCTGATTTGTTTACAACTTCGCATTAGCCAGTTGGATTTCCAGTCGTAAATCGACACTAGCATCGCCCTTCGATTAGACGTTTCCTCTTGATATATTAAATAACATCGTACCCGGGCAGGGAGGGGGTGAAATCACCATAAAATCGATTGTTGCATTTATCACCCGCATTAATTGCACGGATCAAATATTATAAGTGAGAATTAACATTATTACTGCTTTTGTATTATCGTAGGTGTAGCGTGGAATAATAAAAGGTAATTTAATTCCATTCGTCGAGAGTAGTCGCGTTACTCGCCGACCTGTAATCCAATCGTTTTTCGTTACTTACTCGTGTATATTAAAAATATAGATTCTCACAAACATAGAAAAGTATATACACATATACAGTGCCGCGTATCCACGGAGGTCCTGAAAATTGAGTAACTGCTATAACGAAACCATTTTCGGTATTGAACCGAATTAAATTACGCTCTAGTATGGTTTCGGGGAAAACATATCAAAACGTGCTTTTACCAAAACCAACAATAAAACCTATTGATATTCGATCACAGGGACACAGAAAATAGCGGAATAAAATTGAAATCAAATATTGTCAAATTATATTTTACATTGGAATGCAAGAGTGAGTTCAATTGCCGTCTGAAGGATATCGTGAATTAATGTCGAGGAAAGGTGACCAGGTTACACTTTGTTATCGGAAATCTTTCATTGGTGGCCTGGAAATCCGCAGTGGTGATTTCGTCGACGCATTTGTCAGTCAAGCACCGAACTGCGACACCTGCTGCACATTTAGAACCGGTCAGATATAGTAACGTGGAAATCGTTACGCGAGAGTTACTCTTGTAAAGTATGGATTTACACTACTCGTATAGCTCGTACACCAACGATACTGCTACCAATCGTTCGTTCGCAGAATGCCGCGAGCTACGCTCGATACCGAGCTTTATTAGTTCGAGGTAATAAATCAGGAGGCAGATCAATTTTCCGGTGTTCCCTGATTTCCGTGCTGGGGAATTCAGATATAAATTTCTGACTACGATCGGCCTATCGAGGCTCATTCAACTGTACCCTCCTCCTCGACCAGTCGAGATTTGACCGATATTGCTGTCATATCATTCGTTCCTCTTCATTCTACCACTAGCACATTATTCCTCTTTACATCGATCTCAACAATCATATAAATAAACTTTAACATCATTGAACACCTACTTGACACACATCATTCTATATATAGTATGTCTGACCATACTTGATCTTATTCATTGATCAATTTCAACGAATTATTTTAAGACGTTCCTGCGATATAAGGACATCGTGATTAAATATGAATATATGAGGTATTTGAGGAAGAACTTGAGAAAAAAGTTTGACGTTTTCCGACGGGGTAGTACGACACGTCCACTACAGAAATTAGCATTACCGCGCGCACCGTTGGCTAACGATGGAGGGGACTTGCGTTCACGAGGGTGACCAGGCGGATGGTTTTCATATACATATATCGACAGGCTCACATCGATTATATGCTCGATTAATTCGTGACCGTACCGACCCTTGGTGCTCTCAATCGTTTTCTCGCTCACTCGCGCGAATTCAACGCACACGATCGATCCTCTATGGGAACACATTGCACCCACGCACTTTGCAATTTTTTATTTCGTACCTAGAACTCAAACCGAGCATAGCTGTTCTATACTGTATTAATATTGTTCATTGGTTCTTAATCGAACTTGGTGTCCTTTCATTTTATCGATAGATAAATGTACTATTAATCATTTCTCTAGTATTACCGATACACGTGTTGCCATTTAAATCCCATATATAGGATAATATTTTTCATAATCTTTTAACAATAGTTTCCTTCGTGATTATGTTACGAGTATAATTGAACCACAGAGGAAAACCACTTGATATCCATTGTGAATGAAAATGAAATGATTGGAATGATTAGGGGTGAAATAAGCAATCGGGGTAGATCGAAGCATTAGTCGTGGCTGGCAGGCAACCAACAACCGAGGTAATTCGAATTCTAGTGGACCCCCGCTTAAGTCGCGATGGCATGCCGATTCTGATTCGCGGGCTTCGATCGATGAGAAATCTCGATCGCAAGTACAGTTATTCCGCAGTGTACTTTCACCTCGCCCCCCGAGAAATTTCCTCGTCATAGGATCCTCGATGCATACTCGTAATTCTGAAAGGACGAGTATCTGCAGTTACGAAGGGCTGGATTTGGATTTGAATTTGAAGGGTGACCATATAAGGGTGGAAGGGGGAGGCAAGAGAGAGGGGGGAGAGAGAGAGAAAAGGGGATTGGAGGTTGGTCGAGCAATTAGCGAGCCGTCAGTGGCACAGTGGCTGACAGGGGCCTATACAACCTACTACCTCTACCAACCATGGACCCCAGAATCGCTTCCACCTACAAACACCGCTATCCTCTGTCTTACTCAGCTTCCGAAACATTGGCTCCTGTTACCCCTAATTAGAATATCTACCGTTGCTGATGTCCTTAATACTTGTTAGTATCGATACTTCGAATGCCATTTGCTGTTCCACTAGTCAACGACCATTATACCGCCGTGTTAGCAACACTATACACTACATCACTGTGTAACCGAAAATACCACGTAAAAAGTATCCTGATGAATGTTCCACTTAAATCAAGAATAAGTGACTTTGTTTCATTACTTCTTAGTCGAAAATAATTATTAATATATGTAAGAAAAATAAATATTTGTACCGAGCTAAATGAAGATGAATCTGTGATCTTGTCTCCGCTTATTGTATACTTTACATGATTAATCCCCATGTTTAAATTTCGAACTAAATCCCGAGCAATACGGGGTTGTACGGAGGGTGAACTATCGCGGGGAGAAGTAGCGCGCGTGGTTGCTGCTAGGCAAAGGGGGTAACGAATGCAATTATAATTTTAATTTCGATGGTATTTAATAAAGGGGCGCATCGCGCAGCCCGCACCACTGACCGTTCAACCCTCGAGCCTGCCATACACTCCTCTATGCGCTAATTAGCAGTTACGCCCTGTAGACCGCACGAATGCATTCTGCTGCTTGCTCGTATACTGCCACGTTGCACTTTCGTCTCCAACAAGTTTACCCGAGCGGATCGAAAAGTCCAACGATTTTACCGATTAGCCAACGAATTCATTACTTTTCAGTCGATAAATCTACACCTCGCTACCTGCTTACAAAACAAATTGATGTAATAGATATTCTTGCTGCCTTATATTTTTATATAATATATTTTCCTTTTATGGTATCTGTAATCAGTAAGCCTTTGAGCTTTTATGATGACAGAAATGCCAGAATTCCGGATATTACTAAGTTATGGTGTAAACGTGTGCGGGAGTAGATTAATATTAGGAAGAAAAGTTAAGATCGGCCTAATTATTTAATTAATGATGTAGCTTGATTATTAGCGGTGACTTAAGCGGTACGTATAAATGCGGATTATAATACCATCGTATTATAATTATAATTCGTGGCATTTAACATCGAAATTGAATCGTTCTACATTATATACTTCCCCGATTCTTTCTTTTTTCTACCCCTTCGTGAACTTTGTATTTTTAGAGTCGCGGGCTGTACTCGCGACTCCACAGAGAGCAGTGCGTTTCGGTCAATTTGCGGTCGAGTCAGGCGGACACTCGCGGCGATTCAATTATACTGACAACGAAGTTTGCTCGGATCAAATGCCGAAAGGCTGAAAATCAATCGGAGGTGCGATCGGTTTAATGGGGGCACGCACCACGTGCCGCGGCCATTATATCCCCTATTCCTCCGACTCGTGGGTTGCACATCTCTTCCTGTATTCCGCGTCCCGGACCCACTGGTACCGCAGCAGCCGTTACCCCGTGGTACTTATGTGTACAAACCTTTTCAAAAGTCAAGCAGTTTGATAACTGTACATGTTAAAATTATGCCTATTATTTGTCCGAAATATTGATCCTAATTAATGGTGACGTTAATTTTTAGAAGTTATTTGTTGGGGGTGTTCATTAAACGTACACTGCTATAGTCGAGTCAAGTAAAGAAAATATAATCTGTATCCGTAAAAATGTTTCCTGGGAGTTTCCAAATTCATTACAAGAATTAGAGGAATATGCGTAGTACTACAGAAAAGGTGGAATATATAAATTGGTCGAATATCATTTTCCTTATTAAAGCACGCGTGGAAACACATTTTCCAAAGTGAGTTGAAATGCAATCAAACTCCACTTAGTTACCATCGAAACGAGAGTAGATCGCGGTATCCGATCGAAACAACATGGTCTCAGATCCATCAATCGGCCCATAATCGAAATCCCTTACTACCCCTTTTCCGAACGTTTAATAACCCCCCAGCTGGCCGATCAGAGAGATGCGCGTAGTAGCGTGGATGTGTTGTTGGGTTGAAATAGAGAGAGAGAGAGAGAGAGTGAGAGAGATTTGCGCGGTTTGGTGGGTGGCAGGGGGATTTAGTGTGCGTAGGGAGTGAGTAGTGGGATAGCGATAGCTAAGCGAGGGAAAGAGGTAAAGGTGGGACGAGTTTGAAGGAAGAAAGGGACGGTGATAGGGGGTTTTTAGGGGTAGGGGCAGTTGCATATGAGCGATTGCCACACACGGTGTGTAGCGCCGGCAGTGGCGGCGGCATTTACGTTAATTAAATTTCCCCAGGCCGTAGGACCGATCCTCTAGCCCTCCTCACTTTCACCCCTCCATACCGACGGCCCTAGCATCAATCATTGCACGCTCAGACTCACTAGCTGGACTCTGCTATGCTGGAGGATCGAGTCGCCGGGGACTGTTTAAAATTGCTAACCCCATACCATCCCTCCTCCCTATCCCCGGCTTTTTTCTCCGCTCCACCCCTTCATTTCCACCCGGAGTAGCCGGCTGATCCACTAACGGCACCTTCCGCAGCCTTCTGTGCCCTGCTTGTGACGTGTGTCGCTCAAAACCTGTGATTTTCCGTTAACTACCACCAGGTATCAATTATAGGACACGGGGGTAGTTTCACGGTCACGTCCTCTTAAATACAGTCGATGGTACTGATTTCGATGAAAGAGAGAAAGTTAATTGTTTCACTAAATACAGACTTGCTTAACTACGAGGGGGACGATCGATGGTATTGGTACCACAAAACTGTTAACGGCTTAATCCTGCAGCATCCCTTTCAATGAAACAATTCAATGTTCATGTTACTTATAATAATAAAAGATCTAAGAAGCTAATATGATAGTCTTTCACCAGGTTTCTTTACCAAATATTTCCTATCTTCCAAGAGTTGCATAGTACGTAACAACCGGGGAATTTCAACAGATTTTTCCGAAGATAGGTTTCCCATGAAAATCGGAGAAGTTCTTTTACTATTATTCCCCTGCCCGGTTCTTGGCCATTCCAATCTCGTAATCGACTTTGCCAAGCAATTCTATAATCTCTTAAACCTAATTAGGGCCGAGGTAGAACTTGAGTTAACTTTGCTACAAACAAGAACAATATCTTCCTTCGTCAGTCGAGGAACTTCGTTACGGAGTCGAAGGGTAAGGGTGGAGTAAGACCAGACCGCGCCGAGCGGTGGCTAAAGATAGTCCTAAGGAGAAGAAAATAAGATCGCCCTGAAGGATAGCCAGCGGCTGGCCAATGTAATCGCTTGTAAAAATGTAATAAAGGATCAAAGTCTACTGCCGAAACGGATATTACTCTTACCGGACGGTGTATCGAAAAAAGGACTTTGTTTCCACAAATATTGTCTGCTCTCCTTTCTCCCTCATCAGTATCCCTGGCTAATAAATTATATCCGAAGAATTCAAAATTCAATAATTATATCAAAATATTACATATTAATATATCAGCAAAATGAACCAAGGTATTATTTTTTCAACAAAATTCTTGATCAGTGACTTCTTCTGAAATCAGTTACTTTAAGAATCCCATCTATTCAATCGGAATATAACTTTAGAAATATTATAAATATTACCATGAATTACGAAAATATTTATTTCAATCAGCAAACGAATCCAACATTTTATTTACTATTCTTACGTGAGGATACTTTTTGATACTCCATAAAGAGCCATTCAGCAAGGAATTCAAGAACGTGACATTCGTCCGCAGAAAAGATCCAGACATTTTTCCAGCAATCGTATCTTTAAGAAGCTCGAGATAGAAGAACCGGTAGCCCCTTTGGTTCCTCGATAGAAAGAGGGGGTGGAAAGTAGAAGCGCTCGATGCAATCCACCGAGAGACGGTCGAGCACACCCTCCAGGAAACGCGTGTCTTCGAAAGGGCATTCCTCGGACTGGAGTATTTCATATTTGCCTATCAAAGGTAGAGCTTTGTGCAGTTTATATTAAATCATGCTACGGCTACGGGATGTCAATAAAACGTGTCTTTCCACCACCACTCCGATACACTTCTTCTTTTACTTCCGCTCGAATATGTCTACACAATTCGCAAGAAGATCCCTCTGGCAGTTTATGCGTCCTTTAAATGTTTTAGGTATTTTATTTCGATCGATCGTCCTTTAGAAGAAGGGCACGAATGAACCTTCCGATAAAGAGTACTTTCTTGTATTTAATATCATTTATAAAAACCCTTCAAGTTATGCTTGAAATTTGTAATAAAATACACACAATTTCCACGTGTTTCGTTTATTACGATGGTACTCCAAACTTCCTGAATAAGTGTGGTGTTGAGTTCTTTTTTTATTGTCGATATACGATAAAGTGGCTTGTAAGATGAAAATAAAACTCTATCTACTCGAGAAAAGTGAACTCTATTCGAGATAACTTAAAGTGCAAAACGATAGGAGGATGTATATCGTAGCACTTAATGGTTCTAAACGCACGAGTGAGTCTCCGTGGAAAAAACGTAAGAGAAATCAACTTGAACGAAGTCGCTCGGAATTAATAAATGAAATCAAATTAGTTCCGTTTGTTGATTCGCCACCAGTGGGTAGTTCTAGATCGAGTGCGCGGATGGAACGGGTTGGAAACAAGCGGGGGTCCGTTGGAGATTCAGATCGATATGATGCACACAGCCCGGATACCGACAGCGTTATTACGTCGAGTGCTATTAAGACTTCCAATTAGTTCGATGTACCAATGCGTACCTCACTGCGTTTCGTTTCGTTCCGTGAAAATCAGCGGAAAATCGGCCGATCGCTCGAAATATTCACCAAGTGCGTGCATCTAGAACGACAAGTGTCTATCTATATCAAGACACTACAGTATTTTACATTCTCTTTCAGCAAACTGATTGGAAATATTCCCCATTTTTATCTCGCGGATGTATAAAACAACATTGTATTTCAATATACCATACTACACCCACATAATTATATTTTATAAAAATAACAATATGATTTGATTAGAATAATAAGGTATTGGTGATCATGAAGTATCGAGTAATTCGCTGAAATTTAATTAAGTCGCGGAAGTAAGATTTCGATTATATCTGTCGTAAAGGAATTCGTATGAATGGCGTCACGAAGGAACGCATCGATAATGCCTTTTACTCCCGCAGGAATCTATCCGAAGCTTATCTCATTTATTACCCCCTGTTTTGCTCTCGTTCGACGGTTATTTTACAACCCCAGATAGGGGCGAGTAACGTCTTTGTTTTCACCGCAACATCCTCCGGCCACCGACCCTCTGTCGTTCGGTAACTACCCTCCTGTCAGTCGAGGAGGCGAGGGTGGTTTCCAGATAAGAAACATTCTACCTTTCGATTCTTCGTCGTACTATTTTCCTTTATGCCCATCTTTCAACATTGAAATGTGCAATTGCATTTTATTAATTTTCTCATACACCTGAAAACTATTCTTTTCCCAGTAAAAACCCTCGAATGATATATTATTCGAAAACATACAAAATCCATAAAAACACATTCATTAAATAATTTATACTCATTAACAAGGAATGAAAAACGGCTAATTCCTCCATGCTATCTTTATCAGTTACGAGTCCCACTTTAAAAGAAATGGAGCGATTTAATTCACCACGCCATTGTATACACCGCGTTCGATATATCAGTAGGAAATTGAAATAAACTTGACGCAAAGTAGAAAAGAGAAGGTGAGAAATAAATGATAAGAGAGGAGCAGGCATAGCTGCAAGCGAGAAAGAAAAACTTAAGGTCGTTTTGTCCGAGGAAGGAGATTGGCTTGGAAGAGAGAATACGCAGTTGTTAGCAAGCACGAAGCAGTTGGGGACTTCTAGATAAGGCGTGGGCATAAACGTCCATAGATAAGGGTAGTTTGCACCCCCGTTGTGGACAGTTAGCCTTAAATGAGGCACGGGAGTGAGACGTGTAAAGGCTTTTGTTGTGCCAGTCTTGTCTTCCTGCTTTTGAAATCAGTTTCGTTGATGTCACCTATATACGAAATAAGATCAAATGCTGAGGATAATAACAGGATAATCTTGAAGGCTACTCTCTATTTTTCATATTTATCTAATGATATTCAACCCAGATATAACCTACATCCAAACCCGACTTAACTCAGGCTACACTTAATATTTAATAATATTACCACTAATCAAGAATTGATTTAGTCTGACATCATAAACGTGGTCAAAATGAAGAACAATTAAAGAACACTAAAAGTTCGACGTAAACGAGTACCTTCGGCATAAGTGAACTTAGACATTAATTTATAGCCGCCGCAAAGAGAAGAGCAAAATCCTCGCGGAGGAACCGGCATGGCCGGTGATTTTTCACGAATGTCGTCCGTACAAAAATCCTGTCTCGCCGTTCTAAATTCCGCTTATCTAATGGGGTTTCGACAGTAATGTGCCGGCGTATTATGTAGAACCGACCTGCCAGGACCATCCCTTTTACGTGGAAGGCTACGAGCAGCGGTGCCGTTTAGCGTCAGATAGCGGAAACGTATGAGGGACGGGGTGAAGCCACCCTTATCTTAAGGGTAGCTACTCAATAGCTAGGCACACCGAAATTTCTCTCGTTCCACGGTTTTCTCCTTCCTCCTGTGTCCTATTCTTCCCGCTAACTTCTGTCCTTTCGATGTTTTTCCAACCACACACTCAATCGCCTTATGCTCTTCCTAAACAAATTTCACTTATCTCTTGCAATGCAGAATTAATATTTTATAGTGTCTTGTGATGGAGAATGTCATACTAATAGAAAGAAGGAGTATATGGCTCAAGATATACACAATCATTTTTCACCGCTATGGTTTTCAATACTATGCAAAGAATGTGTAAGAAAATTCAATCCTTTTCTCTTTCTACACTGCGCACCTGCAGAGCACACGCGCATAATTTAATGCGTAAGGTACTGAGAGCCCTGAGTTAGGCTCTATGGGGCGCTTAGGGTTACTTATACTTCGAAAAGGGTATATGTGTAATGTGCAGGAGTGCCTTGGGGTAGGTGCTTGCGGTAAATCTAATAACGTTGTAATGCTGTTACTCCCCTACAAAGTTGGCCCGTAAGTTTCCCGGAGCCTGTTGGCTCTGACTGCCGTGCCGAGAATTCCTAACGCGTATGCCATTTTACCTGCATGTGTGTCTTAGAAATGTGCTCGCGGTGTCTTGGAAAAGTAAAAAGTTGCAGAAGTTAAACCTTGCTTCTTAATTAATAATATGGAGCATCAAATCATTAGATTATTTGTATATTTATATTTATTTGTAGACTACTTTAAAGAATATTTTTTATATATTCTCAGTTGTGTTGTTACCGCTGTGTTATATAATCACCTTGATTTTTGCACATCTGAAATGACGCAGAAGAATTTATATCAGAAACTAGTGTACGTAGTCCGTCAACTAACGACATCCAAGTAGGGCAACAGGTAGCTGATGCAAGGTTAACGACTCACGCTAAGCACACGCTCATAAAATTAGAAAGAATCAACAAAAATATTGTCGTTCCTGGAATTTTCTACGTTTTACTTGTCTTTGTTTCGTCACTCTTATACGGTCTCCGTTAGCTTGTTAGAAGCACGTAGATATATGTCACGAGCCAAGGTAAGCCTCACAGTCACCCGAGGGTGTTCTGCAAACTATGCCTCGCGAAAAGTTCAACACAACTTCATAACATCGGTGTTCCAGGGGAGAATTAGGGGGTGAGAAGGGACTGGAAGTGGATGGTTGGAACGAGGGGGTAAATTTGTTCTACCGTGAGCTTACATGGGTTACGTTAAGTACATAGGTGTTTGGGGGTAGTTAACTGTATCTAGCCGAGCGGAGAATACTCGCAACTTCGAACGTCCTATACCGCGAGTAACGACTCTCCAGCGAATTCGGCAAGTTTCGGTGCGGTATTTGGACAACCAATGACTAAGAACATTGGAAAGAAGAACTTGAAGACGAGTGTTGGAATGAAACTTACGAAATATTATTAAAAGTGTGGCACTCATTTTTATGCGTTATGAAAATTGAATTTTAAGTTATACTATCCTATGTCATGACGATAGAATTGAAGTTTACATAATTTGTAAATAAATTATTTGGATATTTTATTTTCTAGAGATATCTGGAAGCATAGTTATAAGGTATAGAAAATATATTTTAATTTTTTAGTATTGCTTATGGTTGTATAAGCTACCACGATTAATTAAATATATGTAACGATATTCACGAGAGGCTTTTAGAAGAAATTATTTTGTACTTAATTATAAGGAATCTTTTACATCAAACAGCGCTAAAAATCTTTGGTGTCACACATTGTTTCTATCATTATACATCCTAATAACTCGCCTAGCAGTTGAACATTAATTTAATGGTACTTTAAGTTGAAACATTTCGTACAGATTATATTACTATAAACGTTTAATTGTGTTAGTAAATTACCATTTATCACAAAGCATTTCCCGGTTACAAAACCACGACCATTGACCTGAATCCTCTCTTCCTTTCCTATTCTCTCTCATCCACTCAGTTTCCGGTGGCTCTCACACTATTCCCAAACCCTCTTTCTCACAGTACCGACTCGCGGAGATAAAAATCAGTAATTAGCCGGGACCATTATGGCGGCCGTTTGAAAAATTAGCGAGTCCTGGGGGTAACCGCCCCTCTGGGCATAATCCTGCATCGGTAACGGTGCGTACGAACGTGCATCCAACCTGTCTCTGATTTATACGGGTTTGCTATTAATTACACCCACCCACTGGCCCGCTTTCTCCTCCTACGCTTCACTTCTATTCTACCCTTCGTCCCTTTTTCGCGCGGGATCATATATTTCCTGATATGTGATGAACGTAGAAGGAAAAATGGACACCGTCTTCTCACCATTAATCATTTCTCGATATAATGTTCCACGAGAAAAATATAATTCTAAGTAAGTATCGTATCAGCGGCCCTATTAATATTAATTATGTTCGGTGCTCAGTTTATGATATTATTAGCGTGGAAGTTGATGATGGTGTTTTAGTTCTAAATAAGAAACCAACATAATTATTTTTTAGAATTATGTTCTGCAATTGTACTTTAGAACTGAAGTAATTCTGTTGTAATCATTGATTAATAATGGATCACTTGCTTTATTAAATAAGAATTATCTTTAGAGTTATACTTTAATTGTACTGCCATATATTTGATATTATTTATATATCAGACATTAATTCCTTGCGTTACAAATATAGATTAATATAAAGTTTACGAAAAAAATATTTTGACTATTGTTTAATGATTATTCCCTTCAACGTATGTTGAAGTAATATTTTATTATCACGAATATCGTTGTAATACTTCTCCTGACATTTCTCATTCGGCGAGCTTTGATTTTGTTTTGCACGTACGAAAGAATTCGAGTCATTGCGCCGTGCTGAAAATTCCGGCCGGGTTTTGCATCGGTTGTTGTTCCGACTGGCAGTGCCCGCTCCCGACTGGCTGTGCCGCAATTAAATTAAATGCTTCGGATTAATTGTTCGAAAGCAGTTAAATTAGTTGCGTTTGTTTTGCCCGATTTTTGCGCAATCTCGCTGCGGAATGCGTGAGCCGCGCTACCGCACCCGGGGGGAATTTCGTTACCCGTTACCCATTACCCACTGTATGTCCTCGAACCTTCCACGGTATCCTGGAAAAACGCTTCAAACGCGTACGCGTGTCTTCCTAAAGAAATACTTAAAATGTTGTATATAAAACTGTTCAGATATTTGTATACTAAAAGTTGCACTTCTAAATTCTTTTTAAGTCTGAATAAGTAGAGCTGTTCATTCTTGGTATCATAGATGTAAGGTTTATGTGAACAATTTAATACTCCCTAATTGAGATACTTATTATGTAACGTAAAATTGTCATCCGAAAAATTTCAGTTAAATTTATCAGTTACTATGATAAGACCATTTTTATCTTCAACTAGTCTTCAAATTTGGTCTCTCAGACCAACAATATGAGTGTATTGCTATAAATTTTCATACTATAACTGCAAGATACGATGTTCGCACATCGCAATCGCAAATAGGAATAAGTAATATTCGTGTAAACAAACGCCAAACTGGGATGCATATTTGCTAAGACGAGCGTTAAAATGCAGGCTCAGCATGGCCGCGGACTCTTGCGCTGCATTGCTCGGATTCTGATGATGCGTCTGGAACCGTCTGGCGAGCTTGCAAGTAAACGTAGCTAGACATGGTCAGACTGGCATTCGGCCGCAAGCTCTCAACCTCATCGCAAACCATGTACCACCCCAGAGTCAGCTAGCTTTCATGCATCACCCGTCGTCCACCCTCCCATCAAACCATCCAGCGACGATCTGCCTCTCGACCCGATACCCATCCACTCCATATCACGTCGTCGAGACATTCAAGACATAACGGACCGCGGTGAGATATGCATCATTAGGTTAGCCCGATAGCCGACACCCGTCTCTGGCTGGCTCGCCCTATCAGCATCCTTCGAATCTCAATGCTCCAGAACTATTGGAATGCTAAGACTGCTCTGACATTGAGATTTTCCGCATACCTCACCGCAATGTTATGCATCGGTGACCATCGTCGATCATAAGTTAAGGACCACCTGGTTCAATCATATATCTACTTCCTAATGAACCAGGTCGAGATTATTATTATAATAATCACCATCTATCTACTTGTTCTCGGAAGCCACTAGTAGTGTAGACTTAATGAACAGACCACCACTGGACATATAAACCTGTTCTCCAAAACATGCGCCCAGGATGGTCTACAATGTAATTATTTAATAAACACATACGAGGCCAATTACAGGTATACTGTGCTTAGAATAACTGGTTCCAGATAGGTGTTTCAGATAACCCTCATGGCAATCATTTCCCTTGGTAGATCTATAGATAAGGTACGAAGGCCTTTTTTAAGAGACAGAGTTCTACACTCAGCTAAAGGTAGGTTGCCGCGAACACACGATACCCGAAGAGCGTGGTGATTCGTGCGGTAGCGCATTCCCGACACCGAAATTGCATACCTCCGTATCCACGCACATACGGGCTGGAAACAAACGAATAGGGTTGTTCAAGCAGTATAGGATGGTCCAGTAGGACAGGACACGGTGCCAAGAGAGATGGCTGCAGATTAAGCAGAGTAGGGATGAGAAGAGGAAACGGAAGGCCGTTGCCGGACGAACGAGGGAAAGAAAGAGAAAGGGGTAATTTGATATGTGGAGAAAGAGGAAGGAAGGGGTGAGATAGGGTAGAGGTAGAGCGCGTTGCCGATGGTAGTGCCAGTGGCGGTGCCGGTGACTCGGTTCAACGACAAGGGGGATGGAAACCGTAATCGTTCTACCCCTACGTTCCCGGCTTTTCCCTCCTCACGCCCAACTACCCCGTACCCGTTCTCTCGGTATTTATTGCTCGCATTCGGCCGGTTTACAACATAAATATGTTACACCTATGGCCACACCTATCACAGCTCGCGAATTCCTCCGTGAGCTTTCGAATGGACCACGAAAAGAATTCTGATAAGATAACTCTTGGAATAACGATGCTCTCCCTTGTCACACTTTTCTTATTAAATCAAACAATTTATTAAAATTTATTAAATCAAACGTTTTATTAAAATTTATTAAATCAAATAATCTACCAATATTCATGGAAATAAAAATTGTACGGGAATTCAATTCCTCGAAGATTAGCCAGAATGTCCTAACATTTTTATCATTTTAAGTTCATACAGTAATAATTATTAAATCTTGATTAAATGTGTTCATAATTGTCATTAGTGTTAAAAATTGCAATAAATTACTGTTAAGTAATTATACTTATTATTTCGATAGGTTGCGTGATGTATCGAGCAATAATTAAATCATTCAATATTAAATTATGAGAAATCACTATTTTTTTTACTTCTTACAACACTCTTCGTCGTGTCACGACAAAAACAGAAGTTGTTGACAGGTTCTTACTTAAGACAGTCACTGCTGGTATAGGTAGAATAATCGAGGGTGACGTAAAAGCAAACCTGTTAAGGGCTCGTAGCAGGGGTAACACGGAGGGTTGAGTTCTCAGAGATAAAAGAAGGACCAACTGTTGAATATCGACCTGCCCCATGATAAGTGGCTTGATATTGTCACACATAACCGTTTCACCTTTTAGACTGTCAAGTAGGTCACGAGTATCATAATGATACTCATAATCACGTAAATTATTATGAATTATCTATGAATAAATATTATTATTATTTGACTCACGTTTCGCTTAATTTCATCAAGAACTCCGCCCTCTTGATCTCCTTCTTACGATCTTCGCCTTCCGATGAATTTTCAATGGATGAACTTTCTTCTATTTAAATCTTCGTCCTCAAATAACTCAGTCAACATATGACGTACAGAAAAACTATGAAATATGAAGTTTAACGATGGATAAGAATTTGAGGAAATAATGGAGTAATTAGAAGAACTCGACACTAAAACAGTTCTTAGAACGCGAAGAAGAAACTCGTCTTTCGGCAGTCGAACCGAAAGGAAGCTCGATCGCGGGCACGACGCATGAAAGCTCGGAAGCTCCTCGGACGCACGTGCAACTCGGGCGCGTGGCACGTGGTGTTTGTCGGAGTGGTTCAGCACGAAAGCCGCACAGCAGAGCTTGCAAGCTCCCGTGCTTTCATTGGCCAATGGGTGGAAACTGCGCATGATTGCGGGTGTGGTTTGAGCTTAAGGGGCGTTGTAAGCTCAGGGTGGTGATAGGACATCACGAAAGGGGCACGTCTTCATGGGGGTGTCCAAGCTCGAAAACTAACCCACCCCTAATGTGCTTTTTCCTTAAGCTTCTAACGAGCGTGAGAACTGTTCTCCCGTCCGAGCTTCGAACTTGCGAACCAACTTCTTCGATCCGCTCTCGGAAAGGGGTGCGGTCGGACACCTCGACCAATTAAATCGAACCGATCATACCAAACTTCTCCAAGAACGTCGTATCGCACTCGATAAAATCTATGATCGAAATACTCCTGGCAATTTTTTTATGCGTCTGATACTCCTCCTCGAGCCTTTTAATTGGAACGAAGAATAAAGTTCGTTGTTCTGGAAGAAATCCGAGTGGTTCCTGATAGACGTACTACGATAAATTCGAAAAGCACTCTTCAGGTATCAGTATACTCAAGGATTAACAGTCTGATAATTCTTGGCTTGAAAATATTTTTTATGTAATCTAGAAAAATATTTTTCCTAGAATACGGGGAAAAATCGTCGACCATATTACACATACTTCTTCTGGGCCCATTAATTAAGTGTTATAAAATGAAGTCTTATCAATTATTATTATAATATGACAATGTAAATATTGACATAACATCTTCTTCCATAAATTTTATATTCTTCCATATTTAATGCATACGACAAGTATTATTCTAAATTCCTGTTTCTACGTAATCATCCCTCATCATTGACCCACGGAGCACATTTATCTTTTATAGCAACAGGTGGAAGGTATTTGATGTTGATAGGTATTCAAAATAAAAAAGCAGGATGGACTTTGCAAAAACGTTAATTCTGTGATGATGGACGATCTTTGTTGCCTTCGTGGGTTATCTGACATTCGTTAACAAATCAGGACGACTCATCAATGTTTGACGTAGTTGCGTATCGCGGTAAAGTGAAAGTCTAATCACGGCCGACCGATAAATAAATCGGTCTAACTAAACAACGAAACAGTTCGGATCGGCTGATTCCAGGGAATAGTACGCACGAATGGGACACGGGGATGGGAGATTTCCATCACGTATTTACACGGTATGCCTGCTGATTGGCGCACTCGGCTACCATCGTTTTAATGATTTACCCTTCGAGAATGCCATTTGAGTTAGAATGGCGTCAGGTAATTTATTATTGACTGCCATTCACGCCGTATAAACGTAACTTAATTATTCGTTTCGGTCGTCTGCCCTATTGGCAAATATTTAAAAACTGTCATTCGGAGAAGCACTCAAAATTCAATTTCCTTGTCAAACATTTCGTATCAAGGGAATTATTAAATTCGTGAATCGACTTTAAGTTATAATCAGAAATATAAATCAGCTGCAGCATCATTTTTTCATAATTTTTAGGTGTCTCGCTCGTTAACATAAAAAATGCATCTTCCTCTTAAGAGAATATTAAACAAAAATTAATTTTGCATATTGAAATCTAAGACATTTTTTTATTCCTTCTACAGTTAACTGAGATATTTTTACTCGATCAATTTCTTTTTACATAAATCAGACGTTTATTTAAATATTGTTGCAAACAGAAGGAAAGAGACGTTTGAGAGCACCATTAAATAATTGACACGGAACAAGCGTGAAAATAATTTCAAATGACTTCAAATATGACAGAATATTAAACATTCCAACTGGTCCATCGATTCACCTATATATTTGGATTTATTAAAATTCCCCTGATAGGAGATATATATGAGACACTATATTATGAATCTGACATAAGCTTAATAGCCATAATTGGATTACCAAGCCAGAATTACCAGGAGACACATGTCTTATCGGAATAATTGACCAGCTTCTCTCTTAAAGTATCTCCTGGCAGACGACTCCAAGTAAATATTTAATACACTGTCGTCTCGGCGGGTTTGAAATGATATAACATGAACTATTGATTAATTGTAATTACGACAGGTGCCGTAGAACCCTCGATATGGATATAACGATCGCTATTTCATAAATTCAAAATGACGCACAGGTCGGCATGAGTGACGTGTCATTTATCGCATAACGCGAACATTTATGTGCATTCGTGGCGCATAATTGCAATTAGAGCGGAATTCATTTACATCGACCGATATTCGATTTGTTCAGCGAGAAAGCTTGGATTTACATGCGTTCAATGCAAGTGTTAGCCGTGTCTGGATTTATTTCCGTGTACGTCAATCCCCGCGACCGTTTCCGCGATGTAAATAGGATTAGATTAACCCATACCAGGTTAACAACGGTAACCAATCAACGACACGTTAACCGTGAAAGATAAAATTCATTGTTGAAGATGGCACCTTAAAAATAATCATTTGTCATTATGCGATACATATTACCGGGCACGGTTATCGTTGTTTAACTTAACTGTCAGTGATCGACGTACTCTTGTATCGCGGATACCGATTTCCAACGAAATAATTCCGTTGTTTCATTATTTTCCAGTCACTCCGATTCACCGTATTTCATTCGACGTGCATGAGAATTTATCTGTGAAACAGATTGACAGGAGAGTTTATCATTGAAGCTTCATACGTACTCGACCAGTTTTTATCTACGTGCATGGAGATAGATAAATAAATTTCCTTTTTTTTCATTATTTCTATACGAATATCAGCCGTGTACGAATACGTTGTGTTATACGTTAACGATTATATAGTACGATAATACAGGGAGAGATGGTAAAACTGTTAGATAACGGAAAAGAGGGAGCACGGTGTAGGGTGGAGGAGGAAGGGGTGGGCATTCTGAAATTTCATTTCGATTTTTCGAAATACCGTTGCAACGATGCTACGCTCGCGCCGGGATTAAAAGGTAATTCGAACGATCCAATTTAATTGAGCGATTAACGGCTAAATAGACCCCGTTCCTCTGCTGTCCGTTCTCGTACCCCTACAACCCCTTCTAGAACAAATCGTTCGTGATGGTGTCCAGCCCGCTGGAAAATATAATTCAAAGATATTTATGGCTGGATTACCGCTGGAATTGGGTATCTAATATACATGACCGGTCCCGCAACCAGGCTGGACTTCAACTGTCCATCAGGGGCTTGCATTTTATTATTTTAAAAAACCATATCATCCGTAACTACGGTCAAATAATAGTCTGATAAATGTCGGTTTAATTGAATACTTTGTGTTACAAAATTCATCCTGCGATGATGCGATCTAATGAAACATTCGATTAATTTGAATTCGGTATTTGCAACAAGGCTAAAAGGGAAGAGGGACAAGAGTTTCCCGGCGGTCTCCGCAAAGGATTAGCCGCAATTGATAGCCACGAGCATGGAGGAACGTGCTTGAATCTACCGTAACGCGCGAAAAGTGCGCCGAGCGTGCACAAATTGTTCTTGTTATTTTACTAAAAAAATGTTGCAAATTGAACGATTTAATTACTGAATACTTCTGTGGTTCCAATATAACAATACTGATATTTATGGATCATAAATATTACTAAATATTCGACCACTGTTACGTCAGGCATATACCAGAAATCACAAAGATCTTTAATATTTTACTAAGTAATATATCCCTGAAAAATATCATAAGTTCGGAATATTCATTTTCTAATACTTCCTCTTCAGGGATATCTACCATTTACATATTTTTGGATGTTATTAAAATTGTTCCAAAATCTAAGCCCAAACCTTGATGTATTACTTTGAAGTATTTTCCAATTTTTATAATGTAATATTAATATGAAATTTAACTGATGTGAGCTATTTGTATACTTCTGTGTCTTATCAAATTCGTTTCAGAATTCAAGCTCTAAGTTGCTATATCAGGGAAGGGTAACACTCTGCATACAAGGATTAAATTGTTTTCCAATTTTGATCATTTAACTCATATAGGGAGACAGGATGGGACATTAGGGTAGGATCGTTGGAGAATCCTTTCGTCGGAGAAGAGGTCGTAGAACGTGCCGAACGCAGAATTAATTAGAAGCAGCTGGCCGGTGTTAGAGACATGGGCATGGGCATGGGCATGGGCACGGGCGCGGTCGCAAGGGTAATTTTAATCCTGATCCGGAGTTAGTGTCCAGTATCGTAGAGTGTCCGGTGGTTACTGCCGGGCCAGATGTCACCACGGGCGTGACGTCACTGGTTAACTACCCTCTCGCTACCAACACCAACCTCGGCCACCTTCACCGCACACCCCCGACGGACACGATATACGGGGATGATTCTGATTAATTACCGATAGTTACACAAGCTGACGCCACACCGTTGACAACCCTCGTCAACAGAGCCGACCTTTCTCTCCCGTTTCATATCGAAAATCGCATACCCGATTAACCGACCTTTTTAAATCACTACCACTTATTTTTCAGCCTTCTACCGGATCACTGATATATTCATCGGATATAACACGTATAATTGTCGTGGTGCACTTGTACATATTATTTTACCGTTATTAAATTATGCGGGTTGCACTTAAGTAAGGGAAATAATGTTGGTACACGCGATGCTTCTGCGGTTGCTTACAACTCCTGCTCTATGAAATATGAGATATAATTTTAAATATTTTGAATATAGTATATAAAATAAATAAGGATCAAGACCAAGTTAATAATGAGCGATTCGGGCCCCGGGGACGCCACCCCCCGTACTCACAAGTGTGAATCCCTGAGGAATTGACAAATTGACAATATTATAACGTTTTCTTAATGGATAAGAAAAAATATTGCATTACTAATAAATATTGTACGTGATCAATAGCTATCAATCGCTTTCAACTAGCGATTCAAGCAAATTTTGAACGCGCTGGGGTGGTGAATAGGTATTGAAAAATCGGCATCGGATAAATGCATTTATCGATTTACAAAGGCTTGATTCATAGGAAGGGTGGCCGGGAAAGGATTATTATGCGAGAAGGAATGAAAACGTGCGAGCAGCAGCACCCCTTTCGCGAGGTGCATCCGGCCACGGCCCACCGATCGGACCGCCAATATTTGGCAATTACGAAATATGAGTTTACATTTAATAATTGCGGTAAACACCGGTGGACGCGCCGAGTGGCCACAGGGGGTTCAACCAAACGAGATACGGACCCGTGCTCGTTCGGCCGCTCGCGATTTCGGGGGTGAATTCCGATTTACCCTTCCCGCGAAACGCATTATTCCGCGACTATGTACGTTTTATTCGCCCGAACACGCCGCGAGACTCTTTCTCCCTTGATCCTCCTCCTCCGCAGAGATAAATGTCCGCCCCCATCAAATCCGATTTTTTTCTATCGTTTCGAATCACTGCAAATTTTTAACACTCCCGACTGTCCTCGGCAAACTTTTACGCGTGCAATCATTTATCTTTCGCCATCATTTCTATCAATTCAAGATACATCGTCGATAAACATGATTCATTAGGAAATCATATGGGATGGGATTCGATTAAACCGAGGATACTTGGAAACCTGTTCCAAAGCAGAACGCGAATTGGCAGGAGGTGATAGGAGGTGGGAAGGGGGTTGGTAGAGAGTTAACGTACGACAGGATGGTTTCAGAGTCGCTTCGTAAAGCTATATACTATTAATGAGAATATGATCGATATTAGCAAACATTTCCCACGGGATGTTTACTCTGGGAGGTTACGTAAATCGATACTGTATTTGCGATCAGTCGTGGTTATAGTCAGCGACGTTTATTCAAATGTAATATCTTGTCTGCCAACGAAGATTACCTGCTTGGAAAATGTGTCCCACCGGTATCCGGGCTTTTCTTTCTTCCCTTTTCTACCGACGTACTTTCATCATCCCCTCCACCCTTCACGTTTTCCTTCTAATAGCATATTCACGTGTAAGGAACATTAATAAAAAGTTCAAGCAGTTATATCATGTTGCTCCTCCTTCTAACTGATACTAGTATAATGTCGTATTAAGAAGAAAAATATCTTGGTCCGATAAAATGTTCCAATGTGAAAGTCTTATGACGATGTTATTAAAACAATCTTAAAAATTAATAAGATTGTCATAGACATGATGAATACATGTTCCTTTTCATGAATGTTATTTCATGTTACATAAACAGTTCGATGGGAGATTTACAGCGTAAACGAAAAGAACCCCAATAACATTAAGCATTTTCTTCAGTGCTAGGGAAAAGAGAGACTCTCGATAGGTTTCTCTTACGTAAATCCATAGTGGAGTCTTATCACCTTTTATTCTCTCATTCTACCTACCCCTGTTTCCCCGTCTTCTAGACATACAGAAGGGTGCTCGAAGGGTGTACACTCACAGAAGCACTCGCACAAACACACTCGATTTGGCGTCTACCATCAGCAACAGCCCCCTTCGCGCACTCCCTTCTTCTCGGTGTCCTATGGCAGTTCAAAAAGTTCCGGAGCCGCTCTCGACGCAAGCTGTTCCACGAAGGATCTCGCGCCTTTTTCCAATTTCTTAAAGAGCCACGACAATTTATGTGAAGCGTGTTCATAAAGTACTGCAACTTACCCCACCCCCCGCCCTCGTCCCTTCGAGCCTTTGCCTCGAGTCACCGTGGAGAAAGCAACCCTAGTAGTATCTCGCTTTCTCTTTGGACCAAGTTCTTAAAAGTTACTTGGAGCCCGTGTTCCCCGATACTTATTAGCTTTCTTCGAAGCGTACCTTTGCCGCACAAACGCTTCGTCCTTTCGACGTGTGTTCGAACCTTTTTGTCGTGCATGAAAAACTTTCCTAATATACGATGTCATATTAACGCGTCTGTATACTTGATTCTAATAACTGCTTCGTTTCTTTAACAAGAATATAAATATTTCTCGAAGAGTACTTCGATACGCGAAACATGACATCAAAATAAGGATATGTATACAAATTGCTAATTATAAAATACAAATTAGAGGTCGTATGGAACATTAATTTTTATGCAGGTGAATTTATACTTTTTATTACCTTTTCAAATTGGGTGTTTTTGACCACTTTTCCGTAGAGATCGCATATCCGCGTTGTATCTTTGTTATTATAGTATTTATCCTAAGCTCAGGAGGGTAAAAGTGTTCGTACAGTTCGGTGGAGCTAAGAAATCAGGAATTAAGAGGAATTTCTCAAGTGATTCCGTGATCGTGTGTGGATACTTTAGGAAATTGATTATGGGGGTGGTTAGGGGGTGGCTAGATGGTTTATTATTCCTCCGCGACGTGGCGGCACTCATGCCTTGTCCCGAGGAAATTCCTTTGAAATTGAATCTTAATTCTCGAAGAACCAAGCAGGCTTCTGATAAATTTTAGAGAAAAATTAATGTACGTAATTAAATAGAAGACTACCCTCTTCAGGGAACCTTTAAATATTTCGATTAAGTGTGTTAATGTGACAATTCGACTCCCAGTGTGACTCTGCTCGTTTCACCCCTCAAACCAAATTCTTGCTTGGGTAATTGTGAATCCATGTACAGGGGGTTGAGCCCTGTGAATTTTGCAGGTGGTGCTTGCATTGAACTGGAACTTTCCGTGGATTAATTCAATTAAAGGAAAGGCTTGTAGAATTTCCCTCGCCGGTGGGATTGTTTTAAGAAAGAATTAAGAAACGGCGCAAGGGTGGGTAGTGAAAGAAGTCCGCGCGATAATAACTCTGAATAGGTAATATCGTGATTTACTTAAGAGATTCAGCAGGTTACTATTAATCACGGAACTTAACAGACCTTCTACGATTTACCCTACTGAATCCATTCATTTGAAATTCCCTGGGGACCAGGGTGATTGTACCACGCCGAAGAAGTCTTAAATGGTAAAAATTCCACTTCCATGTTACTGGAAATTAGGGGTGTTTGCGCAGCCACGGAACTCGGTTGAAATCGAAGTCAAACCAGTACAGGAACATCTACAGACATAAGTATAACTACACCTTTAGTCGTAGATGTACCGATAGACCCGACAAGGCGGTTTTCTTTCTTCTTTTCCAATTAAAATTCAACACCTATCGGACAGCCCGTGTAATTGGCCGAGATCTCTTTAAGCGGGAAAATTACCCAGAAGGGTTTGTCGAGCGTTGAAGGTTTAACAGTCGGCCGGCTGATAGGAGTGAGAAAGAGAGAAGGAAGGGGGTAAGGGAAACCGGGCAAGGTTTCCCACCCATCGACACCCTCGGGAGAGCAAAAATCCTGCCAATAAATAAATTTAAATACATGAATATCTAACCCACCCCCTCGACATTCGCCACGGCCTGATCACGGCTTTACCGCCTCTAACGGATACCGATGCTCGTGCACGTCATATCCGCCGGCAAGATAACAATGTTTTTCAAAAAAAGAAAATCACCATCTTTCGCTGTATATTCAACCCAAAACACCCTCCTCGTACAATGGACTCTCCATCGGCGCGATACCATCAACAAAGTCTACTATAGCCGTTCTTAAAAAGCACAGTATCGAATCTGCCCATGTTTTACTCTCTGTTAAAGCGAACCTCCCAAGATATAACATAAAATATCACGATCAGCAAATCTACCCCTAATTACCGTAGTTCAAGTAAGTTGCCGTTCGTTCTATTAAAATTTCGACATCAGAGGGTTTCCCTGGAATCAAACGTGGCTGAGGATCAACTATGCATACATCGTCGCGTCATTCGCAGGTGGAAATTTTCAGGACGGTGTATCACGAAACTCGTTTAACCCACTCCTACCATCGTCCCGATCTAGCCACCCTTACTCCTTCCCTCGGTTTCTTTAGTAACCCTTCCCGGAAGCACGATTCGAAACGCTCGCCACTGACGTCACGTGATTCTCCAAGTGTTTCTATGCCGGCTTATTACCACTCCCTCGAAACGATGCTGCAAAATCATGTAATTAGCTATATACCTCTTGTCCGTATTGCCTCGTCAGTAGTCGGTGCGGTGCACTTTAGCAATGCGAGGAAGGGGATGAAAGTGCAGAGGGGGTGGGTCGATGTGCAAGAGAATCGGAGGACGAGGAAGGCTTCGTCCGGGTAAGTAGGGGCAGGGGGGCTACGGGGCTTGGGTTAGACTTGGAGGAGGAGGCCGCGGGGACCGGGGAGGTATGAAGTGCCCGCTAATTAATACCCTTAATTGCACCGACCCCAACCTACAACCACTGCCAGGGCCGTACGTAGAACGCTCCAATGTGAACTCGTTTAGCCGATCGTCGCTTCGTCCTTCTTCTTCGACGAGTTTCCTCGGCGCTACTCAAAGCCACTTGATCCTTCGAATTCTATGATGGAGATTCGATCTTGAACTCCTCGAACCAACTGGACGTCTTCCACTGCCATGCTATCCAAGGGGTGGATAATATTTGTTCATTTTGGTGCTGGAGGGGTGTCTTGTTTAAAGAAGATATGTGTCATTGTTGGAATCTAATCCGGTTATTAATACTAGAATTACTAAAGCAATCAAAATGACAGTTCCGTGGTTCTTAATGAAAATGTTCAAATTCATAACGTTTCGCTTTCTGAGATTTTTTCGGCTCAAGTTGCCGAATGGATATAATTATATCAATTAAGTTATTTATGTCTTACATCCTTATTTTTAAGGTCGAATACATAAATCTATGAATATACTTAAATATATCGTCGGCAGTACTCGTGTTAAATATAGATACTATTATGATAACATAAAACTCGGAATTTTAATATCACGAAATTGAAGCAACATTCACCATGCTCGGAATTCCTTCATATCGGAATTGGGTTCGTGATACTTTTCTATTGGTTCAATATGTTGTTCCAGGAGGTCGTAAGTACAGGGAGGTTTGTAAATTGTATTGATGTATTTTTATCGTTTCACCACGTGAGGGGTGTAGTTGTATCGGATGCCCTTAAGTTTACAGTTTCTAAGGTACACCTTGTAAAGGGACTAGAATGACGTTGAATATGTAGGGAAGGGTGAGAGGAAAGCAGGGAAGAATGGTGGCAGTACTGTAGGTCGTCTCCTTATATCGACAACGGAGTTAAGTTATGGTGCTATCCTGGCAACATGTCGCACGGCTTGTTCGACAAACTTTTCAATGTCGATATATATTTTCCGCGGGCGCCCTTTTATGAGCTGTTGAGCCAGTCTTTCGTGCTGCTCAGCCGCCAGTAAATGGATTCGACGTATCGATCTCGACGTTTACCCTTCTGCGATTTTTTGTTTGCACTTCGAATCTGATGTTCTTGCAAACAATTGCTCCTTACGAGAAAAAATCAATTACATCTGAAGAACGAAAATAAAGTAGCCAGATTGAGCTCCGACTGAATTATTCCAGTAAAACATGATACATGTCATATTAAGATATAACTATATTAATTAATAATTTGTGAAGCAAGATTATCATTACAGATATTAAAAGATATAATTTGAATATGTTGCTTCAATTGTTTATTGTTATATCAGTGCGTGAATAATTACTGGCATTCGTTTACCGGAGACATAATAGTTAAATTATGTACTCTAAGGGGTGTTAATAGAAAAAATTGAGAAAGGCGTGCGCATTGTAATTCAACTCACACAGTGTCACGGGGTTATGGTATAAACGCGTTGTGGGGCGTTTAACGAGTGCGGTTAACCAGCTCACCGGAAAACCCTGATGTCGTCCTCTAATATGTACCCGCCACGGACTCCTGTCTGAGCATATGCCGACATTCTACTAGTTTTGGAATTATACTTTCCGTTCGTTATGGATCTCACGAAACATAATGTTATTACCGTGTATGAAATGAAAAAACTAATTCTGCTTTATAAAATACATATGAAATACATACATTCCTTTAACACATAGTGTAATTACACTATAATAAAGTGAAATGTTAATAAAAGATATTACTTATGAACGTATTAATATCCTTGCATAAGTTAAAGAGATATAATTCTGTTCACTGTTGCACGACATAAAATAAAGTTCAAATTGATATCGTTTCCTTGCATTTATTACGACGATACAAGTAGAAAGTAATTAAAGAGAAAGCAACAGCTGGAGAGATTCCCTGCGCGAAGCACGATGCAATATTTTCGCAGGTTAATTTTGCCAGCTACATACGTTATCAATTTAAAAGGAAATAAATCTCTGGATGTGGGTCACCAAATCTGTCGGATGGCGAGCGAAGCACGCGGATAACTGGGAATTTATTTAATAGCCAGAAGACTTTACAATATTATCGAAAAATTCTTCGAAGGATTCGAAGGTTTACCGGGCTTTTGATAAATTTGCATGGCTACTGATGTATGCGGACCTCGAACAGACGCAATCAAATAGACACGATTAACGACGCGATCGTTAATTATCGTTTGGTAAATAACGAGAGCTATCGCATCGGCAAATTGTTCGAGTCGCTTTAATTGAACGCGGATTCATTTTCAAGTGCTTCATTGGTCCGATTCTATTCTGCCGCGGTAAATGCCTCTGCTTAATTGAATATTTCTCGCAAGAATGTCCGTCCACGCATCCTTCGGCAACTGGCACTTTTATTATAACATTGTAACATATATGAAACCAAATATTTTCGTATAACAGAATATTTGATGATCGTTGTTAATAGTCGTAATTATTTCCGTATATATTTATGCATTCTTAACCTAAGGTTGAACCTAATTTAGATTCGTATTTTTTAATATATCATTAGTCTAATATAATTCAAGTATAAAATTAATAATACTATATGATTTAATTTCCTACAAATCATTTTAAAAATTCCCTGAAGGGCGTGAAAAACTGTGGCCGAAATATATCATTTTTTAAAAATATGATATCTTTGCAATTTTAAGTTAAGTGTTCGTTAAGATCGTAATTAGCCATTATTTTCACTAAATCCTATGAATCCATACGATTATAAGCCGAGGCACAAGTAAATGACAATTTATTATTTTTCATAAACCATATCCCTCAACAATTCAAGAAAACTTTCGACTTGTCGTGAACACGTAAAAAGGGAGAGCTAAGTCTTTGAAACGTTATCTTTTTCCACTAGAATTCCGTAGGTCCCTTGTTATCGTATACCGTGATTGAACCACCTACAGTATGATATTCAGGTAAACGCGCGCAACTCTTGCGTAACAGTTCGTCGTTAATTGATTGTACGAAACGTGAGCCCCCGCAAGTCAATTACGGCGTCGTGCATCGACGATAAAGAAGCGTGTTCATCGTCGTAATCACGCATGGGATATTATCGATCGATATATCGATGGATATATCGAGTCATACATCGGTGGTGGTATCGGCCGGTGTTCGGTACTCGAGATTTCCAGGAGGCTTGATTTTAACGTGAAAGTGGATTCGATTCTAGCGGGCTTCCGGCGTGAAAGCGAGCCAATGTAACTCCCTCACTGTATATTATTAACATGTAATTGAATGGCGTAAGCTTGCACGGCATATCGTATATATCCCATTGTGCGAAGTCGCGTGAGCGGCGCAAGTTAATTAAGAGTCTCTAATGAACCAACCGCACCGCAAACGACGGCAAACCCGACGGCTGGCGTCTCGATCGATTAATTAAAAATCTTCCACGGCATCCACGTCGTACAAGGAAAACCTGGCCCAGCTTGCGAAACTTTGTTCCGCGATGCACCGACCGTTGCACTTTCAAACGAAAACGATCAACCGGATCTCTTGTTAATCCGCGGGGGCCCCTCCTTTGTATTCCGATAACAATTCTCCCTCGTTAAAATATATATTCTCGAGAAAAATCCTACCACGTTTTGTCGGTGGTGTATTTAATTGGAATTTTTTAATCTCCCTTTTTTTATCTTGATCGTGCCAGATATGATAACGTTCAAACTGTTACACGCAACTATTGTTGTTAGTCGCCGTGTTTGTTGTTTTATTTCTCGATTGACCATAGATTTGATAACCTTTTTAATAAATGACGTAAAATTATTTAATACATGTTTTTGGTAATACTGATGTGCTATGTATAATATTGATATATATCGTTATCAATATTTCATATATATATATATATATATATATATATATATATATATATTTATTTAATAAGTGTGAGATTACTTCATATTTATATTATACTTGTATCTTGTTTGCTCGGAAGAAATCATGCAGATTGTAAAGAAAAATATACAACCGGATACCGAGATGGAAAAGTTGGTAGTGAGTAAATTTTATTGGCCTGTGATAGGTAGTTAAGTCTATAAACTATTACCGTTTTACGTAGAGTTTTATCGTAGCAATTTCTAACTTCTTATTCGCGAGGCCAAAGAATAAGTCTCCGGCGAGCGGAAGGGAAACGAATAAAACTTAGAGATACAATACAATGTAGAGTTACATATAAATTCGGAATTCATAAAGTTCGTAGATGAAGACGGAAGTCGTAAAGAGATATTTCATAGGTTGCTATGCCCGTTTCTATTTCTTTTGATAGTGGAAGAAAATTTATATTGATAAGTATAAACGATTGACTGGAATTTTTATCAGTACCTTCTGTCGTATTGCATATTTACACTTTTTACATTTATATTTACATAACGAAAGAAAATTTATATTGGTTAACAAATGTATTAAATTATATTTACTATATATCTTTGTATATTATATATTTATATAGAACATATACCTATTTAAAAAAATTAAATAATAATCATAAGTATATAATAAAATTTAGCATAATGTAACTACTTCTACGAAAGGTATTTACTTCCACGGAAAATAATTTCTCATCTTATCCCTAATTCGCGCACTTCTCAAACATTTTCAGTTCATAAACTCAAAACGAAACCAAATAATATTCTCGAATTCGATTATATAACGTAATAATTCAGAATACCACGAAAGTTAATTCGCGGCGGCATTCAAGAAGACTCCAAATGTACACAGATAACGATACAGAAATATCAGAGGAATTCTAGGAGGGAATAAAAGCAGCAATAATTATACAGAGAAAAATCTAGCAAGCACGGGGAGGGGACGGGGAGAAGGGGAGGGAGAGAAACAAAAGAAGAAGGGATGTAGCTGGGCCTAAGCCGAGGCAAATGAAGTAAATAGTCTGAATACCGCCGGTACTAATTAGTTATATAAAGGGCTCCTTACAGCTTCGTGGCTTGGGAAGCTTATACCGTTAATTAACATACCGAGCAAGGGTGCCAGCCATGGCACCAGAGCTGAAGCATCTCTCCAAAGCATGCTCTGAAACTGAAGAAACATTATCGAAGGAACTTAATTATCGTTTTTCCTACGGATTTCAAATACAGGAAAACTACCATCGTGGAGTATTCTTTGAATACTGCCAACAAATGAACCTGCTAATCTCCCCTCCACTGTGGACGAATTAAATGACAATGAAATGATTCAGTTTTCTCAACGGTCAAACTTAAATATTAAATATATAATATTAGAATACTTATTAAACTTTGCAATATATCGCTTGAAGTAGCATCGCCCCGATTGGGAAGGAATTAAAAATATTAAAATCATGCAAACGGTTGAAAGGTCAATACTAATGTGTAATACCTGAATATTTATTAAACCTCCGATATATCGCCCGAAGTAGGTCGAGGATTAATATTTAATGCCAACTGTATTGGTTTTCGGCTATTTTTAATTATAATGGAGAAAGAGATTTCTCATTTAACACTTAATATTAGAAGATGAAGTGTGCGCTTGAAGTGTATTGTACTCACTGATAAGTGGTTGTACGATATTATCAACGAAAGCAATACCACCATCGCCGGAAGTGGATGAAATGAGTAACCATGGATATTCATGGTTGGTTTTACGATAGAGTAGGTGGAGGGGAAGGCATCCTGAGACTCGAACACAAAACCAGAACAATGCGGATGATAGATATCCCGAGATGGTCTCGAAGAAACGTTTCACGCGCGATAAGACGACGGAGAAGGGTGGCATCGCGGAAAGGAAACAATGCTAGGGCCGAGACCGATGAAAGAGAGTTTATTAGTCGTCAAACTAGCTTCGCTTTCCCGGCAATGCATCAACGTGAGACGATCTTATCGAATCTCCAGTCAAATAATCTTTAAGTCGATCCCGCGCCTTCCACTTTGGCAAGCGTAGACGCGATATGAAATGTCGTAAAGGTACCACGGAATACCCTCGTTCCCTATTTTGATTTGGTAACCGGGCCATTCCAGAACAACGGGTATACAATTATGTGAGATGTATATCGCAGCCGAATAGAATAACCTCGTAAAAACTTCATAAAGTGTTATAAGCGCCATTCGACTGTCAGCTGAGAAATAAACGCTCCTCATTTTGCCCCGGATTACTCGGCCTCGATTTTATCAATTTCCAACGAAATAAATGTCAGAATTTTTCGGTGGCCTTAAAAAGAATTGTGAAGATCAACGAACACTAAGGTATATTAAATCAAGTTTCCGCTACTGTGATTAATAATTAATGACATATTTTTAACACATTTTTTAATATCTTAAATTCAGCTATCGTAAAAATGAAAATGTGAGCGGAGTGTATTATATTCTATAATTCGTTTATATCATAGCTGAATTTAAGATATAAAAAATGTGTTTGAAGATACGTAATTAATTGAGAGAATTAATTAGAGATATCTTCTGTCACGTGAAATGATATAATGACAGAATATACTTCCGTTATTTATTAGTAGATTTAACGGCGCATTAAGGAAATAGAGATATATCAGGGATTTTTTTAATTCTCCTTTACCTGTGATGTTTCCGTAGACCGCACCCAGATTTTCTCTCGCGTATCTACCTACAAATCTGCTTAACGCCGCTCCAGTCGGCCTTTTATCCAGAATGTAAGGCTGTAAATTTCGATATTTCGCGTGTTTGAGGAAGGGATTTTTTCCGGTCGTGCTTCAAGCTCCGTGCCACTCGGAAACGAGCAATATTTATGATAGGACTTAAGCTTCGCTCTGTTTTTGTTAGTGTTGTCACTGCCACGAACACCTCTGTGATTTCAACTTCGATCAATATTTACGAATATCTATTACCAGTTTCCTCGAATAATAAGACCATCCAAAACTAAGGCCACGCTCTTATTTTCGGTTATTAATTGTATTCTGAATTAAGACTTTTCTGAAAAACGTTTGTTTTAACTTTTAAAACCACCTCTAATTATAACCTAATAATTACCTTGACATCAGAATCATCTAATGATATCTACTCTTTATAAAATCAAATAATATAAAACAAACCAAAATGAATAAAAATAAGTGAAGGGTACCAAGACGCTCAGAAACAAGCGAATAAGGGAAACTTACCTTTTTACACCGCCGTATCAGCGAGTTCTCCGGAAGTTGCTCGTCACAGGGCTAACGAGGTCTTAATTCACGGCAGTGCCATAAACGTTAGCCACAGAACTCGAAGCAACTGATCCCCATCTTCTTCTTCTTCTTCTTCTTCCTCCTCTCTCTCTCTCTCTCTCTCTCTCTCTCTCTCTCTCTCTCTCTCTCTCTCTCTCTCTCTCTCTCTCTCGGGGATTGTTGGATAACAATGAAGCAAACGCAGTGGCCAAGAGGGTTGTTACGTATACGCGTGTTCCTTTCATCCCCTTATAGAAAGAGGAAGAGGGTATCCTCGTGTGTCTGAGTCTAAGTACATCTTCGCGATACCTTGGTCCAGGATCCACGAAAATCATCCGGCAGCAAGAGGCGAACATTGGATGACAATGTTTGTAGTCAGTGGTTTCGGAGTTTGGGTTGGATTCAACCCCTCTTACTAGCATTTACTGTACCTAAGAGGCTCGCAGGGGTGCAATGATCCACCGCGAGATAGCAATGTACAATCGTTGAAGTAGGAGACGGTCGTCGGGTCGCTGGGGAGAATCAAAAAGCTTGTTGGACACGTTGCATCGTAGAAAACACCGGTTCCTTCCCCTTATCCCTTTTTCCTGAAATAAACGAGGGTATATGAGAACAGTTACTCGAGGAAATACGATGAAGGATAACCCCCTATAAATTCACTGGAATAACACTAACGATATATTAACAATTCGAATGCTCTTATAAATTTCAGTCAGAAGTAATAAAGCTTGAGGGATGGTGAGTGATGTTAGTGATGTGTTAGGGCGTATGAGGAATACCTAGTCTTGATGATTCTCCAGTAATGCTGGAAGGTTAGTAGTGATTGCATCAGTGCATTGTAATACGACAGATATTGCGGTGAAATGATACGATATCGGCGTTACAAGTCGAAGGCCATTGCACCTTCTACATGTGTGCCTGTACGTACTCCAGCCTTCTAGGTAATCCTGAGTTATGGCGGATTATATCATCAATTTAGCCAACCAGGATCAGGTGCACCGAGTACCATCGGCATCCAGGATATATCCGCGTATATATATGAAACTACCTTCCCTTTTCCCCTTCCTGATCCACCTCTCTCACCCCATGCTGCATTTCCAACCCTTGTAACACAGTCATAACACGAAACAACTTAACCCACCACTAACAACCAACAAACCTTTTCTACCTCTCTCCTCCACGTCCAATACATCCTTCTCACTTCCATCCCATAATTCCCCATCATTTTATTGCATAAAGCCTTCACTATGAACTGCAAAAAATATATATCGCGCTAATCCAGAGTTCCGTTGATAATTATCGATTTCGGGGTGGAATAAAATACGAGGGGTAGTCAATAACCGTGTGATGCAATGTAACGAGATATATTACGGCTTAACGGCGTCACCGGTGGTCCACGCGTCCACCGTGTGTACCTGAAAGCACGTAAAAAGTCAGGCAAACGCAGGGTGTTACGTTCGAGTTCTGTCCAATCAATATAATCGAGGGGTGGAAGGAAACATTTTTCAAGCACTATACATATATAGAGCCGAATGAGTATGACTGGACAAAAATGATGAAAGAACAGAGAATGGAGTAGGAGTGATGTGGCCGTCGTACGTTTCCGTGCGGGTGTATCTCGGGGGATCGTATTCCGCCACCGGTGAAAATATAAATCCGTTAAAATATCGAGAGATTAGCGTTGGGACACGTCGTCCGATAGCCGGTCGAGGATCAGGCCCAAAGCTCGACACCCCCGGCCTCACCTTCCTATTTTTTTTCCTCTCCTCGATCCCACCTTCAAAATCTACCCTCTTTCTCGACCCGAGGTACACCATGCGTGTTCCACTCGCGGACACTCCAACCGTATAAAACAGGGGTGCGAAAGGGGTAGGGGGAGGGGGATCATCGCCATTTTTTCTCGTGACAATAATTTGTCGTTATCAAATAACGGTACCGTTGGTCGGCTCGGTATCCAGCACGACCTGGCTTTACGAATGCGCCAATAAATGCTGGTGAAATAAAATTTTACTGCCGAATAATATCCGCGAGAGAGTTTGTTGCTATTGAATTCCGAGCTGCGGATCCTGTAACGGCGCTGTAACCTATGGTTTACCATTCTATTTCTCTTTTTTGTCGTACCGTTCAAATGCTTACTGAGTTCCACCCCTATCCTCGTATGAACCTGCACCATGTTTCTATTATTATCTTAAGCTCCCTTATATGTATATTTTAATCAAACATATCATTGATTTAAATATACGGGGCTGATTTTATTCGCGTTAAAGCGAAGTTGGAAATTTAATTATTAACCCTTTGCACCTGAGGCGATTTTCAGTCGCCGGTCAGTTTATTGCGGCAACTCCAGTGGCGATTGAGATGACACATTAAGATTTTCTCCAGTTATATTTTATTATTAGACGTCAAATCACCGACGACTGGAGTACATTTTAATGTCGTCTCTCAGTCGCCACTCGAATTGTCGCGATAAACCTAGTGGTTACTGAGAGTCGTCTCTCGAGTGCAAAGGGTTAAATAACGATGCCACCGTGGATACAGATATCAGGTATACCTCGGTGGATGGAGAAATTAAAATCCTCCTTTGGTACGCAATCTGTTTCTAATTAGGAAACTATGGCCATGACAAGGTCTCACGGGTGAAGTTACTTTCACGGAAGATCGCGACTAAGACACTGGAAGGGTTTTGAACGCACAATCGAGTCCCTTCTGGAAAAGCCGTTTACCTCATTGGGGTCTCACGGCGTGCACGGCACACGGAGATGGGCCAAGTCTACTGCAGAGAATAATGTTAATGAAATACAGATATCATCTCTATACAGGGACCCTCGCCTCCACCGTGCAACTATTGTCCATTTTCCCTGTCTCTAAATTCCGTCTAACATCTGCCACGATCATACAAATATTATCGTTCCAATCTTCATTTCGTTAATACGAACCACGGCAATGTGATACTCGATGTTACTATTTTAATTAAATGTGCCGAACGATGAGTAAAATCGTAGCAATTGCATGCCGTCCTGGACAATAATTCCACCATACTCAGCCCAGACTGGGGAGCCTGCTAAATAACGTGTAAACCACACCACGCTCGATACGAGAAGGTTATGAACCTACTCGTTCCGATGATAAGGAGAGCGCGGCATTCGCGAATTCCGACGATGGCATCGGAAAGCGTGAAAATTTAATGGCGCGTAAGAATCGAATATTTCGTGGAAGAACTATTCGTTGGAGTACCGAAGAACAATCTGAATCGAAGTATACGAATGGTTTCACGGGTAACGACGTGGATTCCCTAGGAAAGTATAATCATCACCGGTTTATTCATGGCATTGTAAAGCCCTGAAATCGACGTACATATTAGTCATACTTTTAATCAAAACACGCACATTAAAAAGGCGCTTGAAGCGACGTATAAAATATTCACCCGTAGCCGGAAGATAAAAATGAAATTTTAATTAGACGATGTAAAGGAGGTAACGCAAAAGATAATTACCGTCGTCGGGTCTTTAGTAAATAAAATTTGCGCGAGGCATAATTTCCAACGACAAAACATCCGATCTCACATCATTCCCGCTTAAGCGGCAGAGTTTTCAGGTACATCGGGGTTGGTCGTAACGATGGTGCTTCCACCCCCTCACCATCCCTTACCGTCCCGACCAAGTGCACTGACTCACTGACTGATTTTTTCAAAAGCGGACTAATTAAAGAGCGCCTGACAAAACGTTAATTAAAGCACTCGAAAACCGAGTGCCATTAAAGGAAGAGAGGGGTAGGTGGAAGCGGAAGACTAGGAAGAGAGAAATTACAAGCGCGGCTGCCGCGTATAAAGGAGGACACGGAGGGTGGTAGAGGGTGAGAGAAGGTGAGCGAATAAAATAAAGTGAGAGAAAGTTAGGGTGGCAAAGAGGGAGGAAGAGAAGCAGGAATGAGAAAGAGAGGGAGAGGAAGAATGGAAGGGGCTTAAAAGTTGAAGTGCGTCCGTGCTAGTGGAGTATAGACCTGGTTGGGGAGGACGAAAGCAGCCAGCAGGCAATTCCTAACGGGTGGAAAGATATGCAAATGCGCGAAAGGGAGACCGCGGGTAATGTCTGCCTACCTGGGCCAAGCTGGGACGCAATAATCATTAAAAACTAAAACGCGTGTCCCTTTCCTCTCTGCTGTTCTCCAGCTCTCTTCGTTCCTAACGTCACCCGGAACATCGTGGAAGAGCGAGACTCTTGGTGAATCGAAAAGAGAACAGTGAAACGGAGAGGAGAAAGGAAGGTGTATGGGTTGGCGGAAGGACTGAACTTAGGTCGAGCTTAGGAAGTTGAAGCTTCTCCGAGAGCTTCGAATAGAGGGGCTTCGCGCTAATTTCGCAGTCGTGCTGCGAACCTAGTACCGTATCAACTTAAGGCACCCCTGGGATCGTTCTACATATACATATTCGAGAAGAGTAAGATCGATTATGAGGGAAACTACGCTCGATGTCGCGCGGGTTCTTCGTTGTTCGTTGCTTTATCGGGGATCATCTGAAATAACAAGAAGTGTGTTTGTCATATGATGTGATTGGGGATGATGAGTTTTGTGTAAAAACAGAGTAGTGAAAGAATATGATGCTTGTCAAGTGATAATGATAATAATCATAGTAATAATAATTTAAAGGAATTCAAGAACAGTTTATTTACAGTTTAATTGTAAATTCTAACTCAAAGAATAAGCTATATTATTGATGTGATATTATGGATATATAATATTATGATATTTATAAATCTCTTTCATTGACATAGTTTTCTCCTTATTTAATTAAGGTCATTTGTTGTACTATGACTCGGAAATAAAAAACTGATATTTCTAATTGCACATGTGTCTTGTTATTTCACCCATCACTTCCCTACTTGTCATCAACACTATCTAACGAAGACACTAATAAAAACAGTGGAAGCAGGATGAAAGGATATCCGGAAGTAGCACGTTAGCATTCATGATCGACTGGGAAGAGGAATTTTAGGATCGGGTCACGTGAACACAGCATTCGGGCATTAAAGCGTCCTGCTTCCAGGGAACTTCATTTAAGAGTCCTTGTTTATAAACTGAAACAGGACACGGCGGAATAATTCCGCTTCTAATTACTCTGAGTGCTTTGCTTCTTTCATGGAAAGCGGGACGTCCCGCTTGCGAGCTGGAAAAATTTCGTCCCACCACGAAAATGAGAAAATTCGATGTACCCAGTTGCCCGGTTGGACGATTGTTATACGGTCACCGGCATAAGTAAAAACTTAATAAATAGCCGGAAGAAAGACCGAGACAGGAAGTGTGAGCCCCGGACACCGAGTGGGAGCGACGGGGAACGAGAAAATGAGAAAGTAAGAGACCGAGGATAAATGATAGAGGAAGAAAGGATGGTACGAGAAGTAAGAGTGCCAAGAGGGTGAGTGGGAAACGGGGATAAAATTCTCTGATAATTAAGACCGTTAAAGAAAAAAGGAACAACAGCTATCTCTCTATCTCTCTTCCTACCTCTGGGTCGTCGGTATCCTTGCATCCTCGAGAAAGCTAATTAATTTAATTACCGCCTTCGCCAGATTTACCTCACCCTTCAGCGGCCCGATATCCACCCCCCACCGACGGATCTGTTTCTCAGTCTTAGTAAGGACACAATGATTTCCCGCCGACTCAGACAAGGAGGTTCCTCGGGGTTAGAGAAGATTCGATTGGCTCTCTTTGTTCGCTCAATTTCTTCATTAAGCTCATGAATGACGGACCTTAAAAAAAAGGTTATCCGTCGGATGCATATTTATGAGAAGCCACATCGTCGAACATCTGACGGGGATTGGTTCAAGGCATTACAAGGGTCTTCAGCCAGAGAGTTAAAGAAGACGAAAATGCAACGAAGATTTAAATTACTCGATGCTCGCCGTCACTAATTAAACTAATATTCTAGCCAATGCTTTATGATTTAATTATCACTCCTTGCCTTTCGATTCCGGTTATTCCCTCGTCGTGCCGTTTATATATACAGTTATATATATATTTGTATACGTCGCGTTTAAAGGGAGACAGAGGAATGTAGAGTTTAACGTGAAACCTATGGAAATTGATATTTCCTAATCGAAATATTAGGAGCAGTAAAAAGAGGCGCATGGCGTCGGTGTAGGGTGTAATAGGTATTTCCAGTGAACAGCCATGTGCCGTGTACCAGCCAGTAACGAGTCGTAACGGCCTGGCAGGACCGGCCCGTTAAATTTAATGTTTATCGACGACAGAGGGGCGTAAAATTTAATTAATCTAAAAGTGATTATGAGCAAACGCATGGAAGCAGAACGCTGATTCTATCGGTGGCGATCAGCCCATAAGCCCGCGGATGGCTGCCCATAACCCTTCAAGTCCATTTTACTTCACTCCGTGGACCTGACATAGCAGCTACCCACGATAATACTTCGATCGCTTCAGTATCACCCGGAGGCCTATATCAACCTAAACCCTGGATGTTCGTTTGATTTCAACCACGCCATACACTCTAACTCATGCTCTATTTAATCTCGAATTTATCTCCCTATAAATTACGAGATTTGAGTTACGCCCCGCTATTTAATTCTCCGAATCTTTACGATCTAGAATCAATTTGTGCTCGCCTCGATGATTAATAATTCCTAATAATGAAAGCGCACTCACGCGTCATATTTATGGAGCCGATGATACATTAATTAATTGGTGTCCATTATAGTACGATCATAATATTAGTTATGTAAGTTACGTAAGCTAATCCTCTATAAACGAATTTTGTTCGTGTCGAAGAGAAAAATGTATAATGGGAAACTAGTTAAGCGGAAATCTAACGATGTGTTATGTTACGTGAAAAGAGAAACAAAATTATTACTGAAACGCACTGAAAAGGGTGACAATTGTTGTACGTACTTTTATTATTATTCAGTTAATATAAGTACTGTAGCTGCTTTTATTATTGTAAGCTTATAATATACTCATTTTTGATATTGTAACAACATCAGATAGCAATTAAGGAACGCGCGGAGAACATTAATCGGAGGACAATCCACATCAGGGAAATCGCGACGACCGCGGAGTGCGAAATCAGTGAATGCGCCCGCGAAACACAGCTGGAAAACGCAAATGGGGATAAATTGATTCTCGTCGGAAACATCTGTTAGACTGACGGAAGAGATCTACGGTATTAACGAGCATCCCAATAACGAAACACCGTTTATATTACCCGAGATTTTCGAGCAAATTGGATCCCAGTGAGAAACATTACGACATCCTCATAATTTTTGGTCGTCGATAAAACCTTTATCAAAATAATTATATAAAATGTACGGTGTGTATAAAATCATTATACGCACTGTACATACACATATATGGACGTAACAACACGAACGTCAACCTAGAAACGAAATAGATACACACGTAATTTCCCATAAATATTGTTTAACGCCACTCGATACCTTAATGATACCGATACATGTCAAAATACTATCGTGAAACGCAAAATCCACGAGATACACTACGCGGCATATCGGAATTAATAGTTCGCGGGACATTAAATAAACCTCTGATATAATACGCGAAATTACGTATAATTGATCGCTTAAGCATCATAATTGTTGCCGATATCATCATTCACTTCTATCTTATTTTAATCAAAATTTACAACGAAATAATATTAAAATTTAAGATGAAATAAAATTTAAGCTTTATGTCGAATTAACTAAGCCTTTAGTCAAGGCAGTCTGAACTTGTAAATATTTTGATTTCAAGCATACCAAATGTCTACGGTACGAATACTTCTGTGGCGTTAATTCTGTGATGATTTACTTGAATTCCTGTTTTCGTTACACTTAATTGTAATATTACAACAAAATTGATATTAATTGAAAGCTTGATTAATACGCCATACATTCACATTGATAAGCAGTTTAAAATTTGTGTTCTAAAAAAATATTAATCGTTTGAAGTCAACAATTAAGATACAGTACATAGAGAATTATGGTATCTGTAATATAATTCACTATCTATCTTGACCTCACTTTTCACTATATAATATATACAGTGAGTATATATTATATATAGAGCACAGAAGCACTCGTACCCGCCTTAATCGCCGACTTCAAACAATTAATATTTCTTTAGGACACACATTTTAAAATGCTTATCAATTATGGTGTACGTAACATCATTCACTATGTATCTTCAAAAATGAATTACACGTGATACAGTTTTATGGACAGCGTACATGTAATTCGTCTATGACATCCGCCTTCATATTAATTCCAGAAGCCTACTGGTGATAATGTCTCTTTCGTGGTATTCCCTTGGGTAGCGTGAAAGCATTCCCTTTAACGACGGCGAATCTAACCGCCAGATAGGCAACCGTCTTACCGATTACGTTAAGGAGGGTTAGTAATTACGTGTCTGCATCACGATTTTCATCTCGGTTTTGTTGAAAGAAGTTATGTTAGCATGATAAATCTTGGCCGATTAGCATCAGTTTTATACCACAGTGATAGTCTTCGAAATAATTTGAATAATTTTCTCATGAAGCTCAAGCATGAAGTTGGAATTTTAATGATGTCAATTACTGACACACTTTAACGTGCTACATCTTCCTGAATCAGATATATTTTTTATTGTTATAATATATTTTGCAATGCAATTCGCTTTTTGATTGAATTATTCGATTAGAATTGAATTAGATCGATTATTAAATATTAAAATAATAGTTGTTAAAATAATTAATACTTAAGTGTATTAAGTGTACTGATAAGTATGTACATATACATAATTTTGTTATATCACAACAAAACATATAGGGAACTTATATAAAACTGAAAATTATTATTGGATAACAGGATCCTGCATTAGAGTAATGGTAGACTTGACTCATCATCAATTTTGCGACAATTGTTCAAGCTGTAAATTTTCTTGTATGAGTCGAGCCACTCGAGACGAGAAGTGAGAAAGCTGAGGAAATCGGTGGCACGTAGTGAGCGTTAAAATTAACGGGGCAGTAACAAAGTATCGTAAGTCTCGACTTCGGTGCTCAAATTGCGTACACAGGTAGTTCTAACTGCTAACGAACGGCAATGGGAGCTCGTTGAGAAATAAAGACGTTACGGTGCTACAGGGTAATCAAATACTTAAAACTTAACGCGACTAAGGGTTGCCGAAAGAACCTCCGTTAATCGGAAGTAGATAAAGCTAGATGATAAACCTGATCTCTGGAGTCCGACACCCTCGTAAAGCCCTTCTTATTCCAGTTTCTTTTATTCCACGAACAATGTACATTGATATGGAAAACAGTGTATCCTATGACCATTAATCATGGAAGTATTATTTGGAGTAAAGATACTTGTTTTAAGTCAATGAAATAAATGACAAGATAGAAAAATAAGAGAAATCTGAAGATTGCTTCCACAGAGGATGTTAAAATGACAATGTTCATGCAATTAATATGACGTTGGGACTAAATAAGTAGAGTAAACAACTTTTCCATTCGAAAAATGGACGGACCCATAATGGTAAAAATGTGAAGGGTAAAATGGTAAAATTGTAAAGAAACGAAAGTCGCCTAAATCGGTCCTAAGTGTCCCAAATCGATGGTATATGATGTATAAACATATTCTAGGACGATTTTGGGTCGAAAGAAGCGGTTTAAAAATGTTTTCGGGCGAGAAATGGGTCGACCCAAAATCGCAAAAATGTGAAGGGGTATACCTTCAAAAATGATCAAAAAATGAAAGTCGCCTAAATCGGTCCTAAGTGGCCCAAATCGATGGTATATGATGTATAAACATATTCTAGGACGATTTTGGGTCGAAAGAAGCGGTTTAAAAATTTTTTCGGGCGAGAAATGGGTCGACCCAAAATCGCAAAAATGTGAAGGGGTATACCTTCAAAAATGGTCAAAAAATGAAAGTCGCCAAAATCGGTCCTAAGTGGCCCAAATCGATGGTGTATGATGTATAAACATATTCTAGGACGATTTTGGGTCGAAAGAAGCGGTTTAAAAATTTTTTCGGGCGAGAAATGGGTCGACCCAAAATCGCAAAAATGTGAAGGGGTATACCTTCAAAAATGGTCAAAAAATGAAAGTCGCCAAAATCGGTCCTAAGTGGCCCAAATCGATGGTGTATGATGTATAAACATATTCTAGGACGATTTTGGGTCGAAAGAAGCGGTTTAAAAATTTTTTCGGGCGAGAAATGGGTCGACCTAAAATCGCAAAAATGTGAAGGGGTATACCTTCAAAAATTCTCAAAAAATCAAAGTCGCCAATTTCGCTCCTACATGGCCCAAATCGACGGTATATGATGCCCAATGATGTCCTAGGACAGTTTTGGGTCGAAAGAAGTGGTTTAAAAATTTTTTCGGGCGAGAAATGGGTCGACCCAAAATCGCAAAAATGTGAAGGGGTATACCTTCAAAAATTGTAAAAAAATGAAAGTCGCCAAAATCGGTCCTAAGTGGCCCAAATCGATGGTATATGATGTATAAACATATTCTAGGACGATTTTGGGTCGAAAGAAGCGGTTTAAAAATTTTTTCGGGCGAGAAATGGGTCGACCCAAAATCGCAAAAATGTGAAGGGGTATACCTTCAAAAATTGTAAAAAAATGAAAGTCGCCTAAATCGGTCCTAAGTGGCCCAAATCGATGGTATATGATGTATAAACATATTCTAGGACGATTTTGGGTCGAAAGAAGCGGTTTAAAAATTTTTTCGGGCGAGAAATGGGTCGACCCAAAATCGCAAAAATGTGAAGGGGTATACCTTCAAAAATGGTCAAAAAATGAAAGTCGCCAAAATCGGTCCTAAGTGGCCCAAATCGATGGTGTATGATGTATAAACATATTCTAGGGCGATTTTGGGTCGAAAGAAGCGGTTTAAAAATTTTTTCGGGCGAGAAATGGGTCGACCCAAAATCGCAAAAATGTGAAGGGGTATACCTTCAAAAATTGTCAAAAAATGAAAGTCGCCTAAATCGGTCCTAAGTGGCCCAAATCGATGGTATATGATGTATAAACATATTCTAGGACGATTTTGGGTCGAAAGAAGCGGTTTAAAAAATTTTTCGGGCGAGAAATGGGTCCACCCAAAATCGCAAAAATGTGAAGGGGTATACCTTCAAAAATTGTCAAAAAATGAAAGTCGCCTAAATCGGTCCTAAGTGGCCCAAATCGATGGTATACGATGTATAAACATATTCTAGGACGATTTTGGGTCGAAAGAAGCGGTTTAAAAATTTTTTCGGGCGAAAAATGAGTCGACCCAAAATCGCAAAAATGTAAAGGGGTATACCTTCAAAAATTGTCAAAAAATGAAAGTCGCCAAAATCGCTTCTAAATGACCGAAATCGATTGCATATGATGTATAAACATATTCTAGGATCATATGTAGTTACCTTGGAAAGAAAAACAATGTGAGCCAAACTGTCTCACGGCCGACCTTAATAGAGCTCGCCTTACCTTAATTCTTCCGGGTAAATAAGATAGTAGAAAAACAAGAAGTATCAGAAGATTATTTATATAGCGACAGCTGAAACTTGTCAAAATTCATGCAATTAATAAATTCGTATGGATAGATCGTTAAAATAAATTCTTTGACGTGTAAATCTTCCGGTTAAGCAAAGGTGGTGAAAGGAAGATGAAGATCACCTTGCGGATTGCAAGAAGAAAGTTTAGTGCGACTGTTAGAATCGTAATACGCCGGTAATGCTGGTGCTAAGCGGAGTATAAATAAGCATTAAATCCGTGCTTAGGAGGCTTAATCTGTATTTTTTCCCGGGATGCCTACCGGAATATATTATCACCCGGGGGATTTTATCGTGGCGGCGATAATGCCGCTAACGCGCGAATATACTCGAAAAGGAACTTTTTAAAAGAGCTTGCAACCAGTCGAGCACGATATTTCTTCTAACCAGAGCTTTTCTACGTTTTTTCTCTTTATCGATGCAAGAGGACCTCCAGTCTTCTCGAGAAGACTTGAAAATTCTAAATTTTATAGAGGTTGATAACAGCGAGAAAATAGTCGATGAATAAACAACTTCCATTTTCCATATGTATTATGACGAGTTTAACACTAGACCTACCAAACATATACTCAGTCATCCTCACATATTTATTTATATATAAATTATGATTGGAGGATTTAAGTTAATTAACGGATTCAATTATTTGCGTTATGTATACACAATAAAAGTTTATAAAATCTGTAATAATGTGCCCTGGTATGTTCGTGTAATTTAATTACAAATGATAGACAAATCATTTTGACCTGTTTGGTAGTTCGAGTGTTAATTATATATCTGCGATTACTTATAAAAGAACAGGTGTTTTAATGCATTTCAATTTGTATATACCGTACAAAATAATGTTCTGTGGTTGGTAACCATCAATGGCTCATCTTCGTACCGCTTAATACCATTTCGGTCTTCCAAATTACAGTTACGAGACGGTCCCGACCGCTTCATCCCCTTGTTACTTGATTTCTCCGGGTTCTCTGTTCTCGGAGAGGTAGCTGACGCTATCTGTAATAAAGCTTCCTTTCACGAGGTAATAGAGGTAAACGTCTTCGCCTACCCTGCCGTTTTCTATCCAACAAACTCTTTATAATAAAATTAACAAAAGGTTCACTAAAATCCACCGTACAAAGCATCCCACATCACCTCGATTATAAATCACCATCCATACAAAGAAATGCTTAAAACTGCTTTATTTATCTCGACTTGAACTACATCCACTTTTATGGACTGTATCTCTCTTGTGACATATATTACTCAATTGAATCCATAAATGAAATTAAAAGTCAGGATATAATATTTCTGATAACAATACGACGCCTGATAATATCAGGATATGGATTTTATCCTGTTAACTGGGGAAGATGAGTTAACTCGTCATTCGAATCTGTACTTATCTCGATAATTATAAATTAAATTAGAATTCTCCATCTCATAATTTGTTATATAATCCCAATCGTTTTCTATGATCCTTGACCGACGGTTCTTCAATACTAAAAATCAGATTTCCAACTTTACATGCGAAAAAATTCTCCACTCGAATTAATTACTTTCCGGTGACCCAATTAAATTTTAAAGATCCGCATGATGTGGTTTCCTGTAAAAACTCACCAGTTAACATGTTAAAAAGTGTCAGGAATATCATTGAAAAGATTCTATAATTTATGGAGTTGTATTTTCAATATGTTTCAACGTATTTCATTACACCATGAATAAGATGAGGACATCCTAGTATGGGAGTTTACTCTGCCATTAAAAATCGATTGTTAACAGACAAATATTCCACGAAACACGTAGAATTCTGGTACTCGTGAGGATCGTGAGATTGTATCCTGGAAGGTGGATTTGAATTTAGGTAGAGGATCGAAGGTGGAGAGACGAGGTTGGTTGCTAACGAGCGTCGGGAACCCAGAGCGAGCAGAGAGAGAGCGAGAGAGAGAGAGAGAGCGGGGTTGTTAACTGGTGGCTGGTGGGTTCGAGTTGGGAAGAGGTTCCGGCGTAGTGGGTGAAAGGGTGGAAAAGGGCCACGTCGGGGGAGAATGGCTAAGCTATTCGGAACAATGTCTTGTTAGGCGGTTTGCTTTGAGGTAATCGCTGGGAAGACCCCGGCAGTCGTTAGACTTTCCCTCGCGGACCTGTTTGTTTCGCGGATAATTGCCCACCGATACTCGACTCTAGTCCCTCGTAAAATCGTGAACGATCCCCATTGGGCTTACGACCGTAGAAACAAAGAAAGAACGAGCCTGAATTGATGTCGTGCGACGAGGAAGAAGGAAACGAATGATACGCGGAGGGTGGAAAAGTTCTATTTACTTCTAGGAATGAACGCCTTCGAGGAAAGAATCGTCTTATTATATCGTAATAAAATCATTTGACCTCTCTCAGAATGGCACTTGCTAAGTCGCGATATTCGCTCGGGATATATTCCCGATGTTCAGATCGGATTCTGGAAAGGGAGAAAATTGAGTTATAAATGGTTTGTTCTTTTAACTGAAATACATCTTGATCGAGTAAGAGAGGATTGTAGAAAAGTATCCGTCAATATATTCCCCATAAACAGATTCACTTTTTTATAACAAAAATTGCAAAATTAATATCTCGAAAATAACCCGGTATGAGGAACAGAAACTAGTAACTCCCACCACTAATTATTACAATTATAATTATAATACTTATTGATAAAGAAATTGTAGAATTCTAGAATACAAAATTACAGAATATAATATTAAGTGAAATAAGTCTTAAAAACATAGAATCAATGATATAAAAATGTCTTTACAAGACTAACTAATATCGTACTTCAATGCAACCCAATATTAAAAAATATTTCCAACTATTTCCGTTAAACCGGATAACAAGTTAATCTTAATAATCGAAAATTAACACGAACCGGGTTCCTATCATCTCACAAAATCGATGCTCCGAGTAGATAACGAAACACAACGAAATCTGGAATAAACCTCGGGAGCAGTGGATCCCGTTGTCACCTGAAATTGAAATATCGAGGCAGTTAGTATCGCCTCTGGCATTAGTAGCTATCGCTGGAATAGTTAGCGTGTACTCCCAACGGTAATATTCTTAGTTTAGTTCTCGGGCCATTCTCATGCCCCTATGTTCATATCCTGGGTTGTTAAGGTCTTTTGGAGGAGACCGGGTATAGTTATCCTTGAACTAAAACTCCTTCGTCGGTAGTGGTCGGTCTACCGTAGTTCGTACTCCAGGGGCCCCCAGACAACTAACTTATCCTTAATGCCCCTGCTTACGCGCGATTATTGTCTTCGACGAGTTCTAGGAGTCACGGTAGTATATCCTTTCGCAAAACCACACACTACTTACTTCCTGCTTCCTAGTTATCGATAATTATCAACGAGCAGTAAACTCGAAAGTGGAGCGAAGATAAAGATCCCCGAACACGCCGAGACTTTCCACGTGGAGAAACGAATTGAAATACGCGGCTCCATTGTATCGTAAATACATAAGGCTTATTCCTTTGGCGCAGGATATATCGGACAGTCACATAACGTAGATAAATTACTATTGTCGTATTGTATGAGAAACAAAGAATGTAAAGGGAACAGCGGAATCGAGCTTGGGTAGGATAAGACAGATACATAAAGAAAGAGTAAGAAAAGGAGCGCTATTATATTTTCCAATCGTCGATCGAGCGAAGCCTGATCAGCCGTGAAGCGTGTAATCGATGATTCCGTGGAGGGAGGAAAAGGAGAAAGAAAAGGCCGAGGGAAAAGAAGCGAAACCCACAAATCGTGATATGTTACGCAACCATGTTCACTCTACTTTAAAATCAATCCCTTTAATAAAAACTGGCTACCGCGTAATCATATTAAGATCCGTATCGAGACCGATATTCGATCGCTGTAGATTAACTTCTTTTTTTCACCTACCATGCTGTAATCGTTTTTCTTTTACATCCCGGAAGCCAATTGTTCTCTAATTTGTATCGGCGTTTATATTCGGGGACTCGCGCGTGTGTGTCCGTGTGTATGTGTTTGTGGGACTACAAATCATAGATACCTCCAGAGGCTGCACAATAGTTTATCGTGACGTATTACGGGATAACACCAATGGTACAAGTAATCGTTATTTACCACCTGCAATTTATCGATCTACTGCCTTGTGCTGGAATTATTTGTACGATTCTGGACATTGAATAAGATATTTACGTATTTAGTGTGAAAACAGTGTGACACGACTGACAAATAATAAACAGAAGTGTATGAAATATGATACGAAACCAATACTATTTTCAAGGATTACAAATATATATTAGGGGTACCGGATAGTAATCCGGGATTGGAGAATTTTTGTCGCATCGAACTTTGGGAATTTGATGTTTTTAAAAAAGGGTATTATGCCATTGGAGCATATGATCAATGATTATACATAACGATGGAATTTATCTAACAAAATAATGTTTAATATGAAAAAAATAAATGGCGTTTCATAAAAGATGTGAAAAATAATGCATTACGTCCCGGTATCCCTGATAGATATAATTTCATAGTTCCGGGAAGTACTCTTTTGTAAGTCATCGATATTAGTTAATTTATTTCCTTCCGCCTAGGTACTTATAAATAATCGAATAATAAAGAGGAAACTGAAGAGAGACATTGTGGAGTTAAAGGGATGAAAAGAGAATAAGAGAGGCGACAGAAGGCCATTAATAGAGCGCGAAATCCGACGGCCGTGCGCCAATCAGCTTTCATGACAGTCAGGACGAAACAAGTATTTCCCATCAGCACATTCGGCATGCAAGGACGGATATCCCAATTCGGGAAACGAGCTCTGCTCCCTTTATTTATTCCAATACACGAGCCGTCCTTTTCTACCCCCGTTTAAAGATCCGACCTACCCTCCCCTTCATCGACGCATATAGAAAATATTTTAAGACCTAAAGTAATTTCATGCACCGGCTTGGCAACAGTGCTAAAATTTCCATTAATAAAGAAAATCAAATTTAGAAAATATAATTTTCTAAGTACTAACCATTAAAAGTATTTCTTAATCAATTTTTAATCATCCGATTATAATTGTCGAATCTTAATAAATGCACTATTAGATTCGATACCGATACTTGGCTACTAAATTAAATTCTTAATACGGAATTTATAGGAAGTCTTATTATATTGTATTATAATATTACGTAATAAATGTTTGTTACGAAGAATGCACATTTCACCTAATACACTTTCCGTGATTCGAAACTACCTCACATATCTCTATCAAAAGAGAGCACAAAACGTCAGCGAAAGCAAAAGGTCAACGATACCTAATTCTTCACGAATCTCCGCATCGTCCGCGGAGTGTATAGATCACTTTAGTATACAAGAATAGCAAAATCCGTATGGGGTGCCTTTCACGAACTTCCCCCTCATAAACTTTCTTTCCTACGTTTGCTATCTTTCCATCGGCATTCAGTTTCCCTGTCCCGTTCTATAAGCCGTGGATGCGTATACGCGATGGTACAACGACAAACAGAAAACGAGCGAATGGACGGGGGTGGTAGATTTTTCCGCGCCTCGATATGATTAATACCCTAGCGAGATAGAAGTAAGAAAGCAAGAGAATCGAATGAGGAACTGAAAAGAAGGATGAAGGAAGGGGGACTAAGGAAAAGCGTAAGAAAGAACGATGAAATGCAAAGAGCATGGAAGAGGGTTGGTATATTAGTGTGAAAGAGTAAAGGTAGCCGTGGAAGGAGAAGAAGAAAGAAGGACTAAGGAAGAACATAAGAAAGAACTATGAGAAGCAAAGAGGACAGAATGGGGTTGGTGGGTTGGTGAGAAAAAGGAAAGAGGGATGTCGGAGGGTGAAGGCAGCCGAGGTAAAAGGGAACGGTTATGGGGTTGGTGGTCGCTCGGCGTACAGCAAATCCCCGTCAACCGCATTCAATTACGATGTTATCGCGAATACAGATGACGGTTATTTCCTTCGGTACACCCTATACGTAACGCTCGCGGTACGAGAAGAGGAGGCGCCGCGACGCGGGGCGACGATGCCGACGTCGCTTCTACGTCCAAAGTTAAGGCAGTATATCGTGTAATGGCGGTTTGGCCGGCCGCCCGTGTGATTGCTTTAGGATGCTCGCCGACAATACACCAGGATAAACCGACTACGATTTCAACCGACGACAGATATCGTCCTATATACATATATATCTATCCTTCCCCTACATCCTATTTTCGGCCGATCATCTCCACCTTCCACAAACTGACCACTAAAATAAATTCCCCTCGGAGTCCTTCTTCCTGCCTTTTATGTTATTGAATTCAAATTATATTTAATTCTATGTTGATATTTTCCACCCCACTTTGTATCCTTGGTCAGTTTTCATACGTATAATGAAAATTGGGGTAACCTCGTGTTACTAGGTTCATATTAAGTAATATTAATATAATTCATTAATATTTTAATCTGGAATAATAGTTAAAAAACCTTGCTATATAGAGATTACCAAGAATCAGCTGGTTAGTACTCATCTTGGTTATTTCAAATTACAGAAAATTTTAATGAAGCAATTTCTCTTCATAAGAAATATCACACTTAATACTGTCGAAAAATTTCCTACGCATAATTTCCTTCGAAATTAATGTCGAATATAGTACGAGTGACTGGTTCCTTGTAGTAGTCAGACGTGAGTGGGTGAATTCTGGCGGAGTGCCTGTCTAGGGAAACTAATGGATTTTCACGGCATAGTTACGTGAATAACTATCGAGAGTTTTGACTATTATTATCTACTTTGTAGCATCTGGTTATTTTCAAGTGGACCTACTCACCGAAATTTTTCGGCGAATCTCGGAAATGCAGAACACTAATATTCCTAACAGGCTTCTTACGTAATGAGTAGAATTGGCAATAATACTACGAAAATAAACTATTCACAACCACCTCTTGATTGACACTGGCTTTAAATCCAAGTAGTGCTTGTTATTCTAGCACACGGACTGATCATATTTAATAAGGCAAAAACACGTTATTTTCGTCTACGAACTCGTGAATACAAAACATCACTAATGTCATCCAAGCCGATGGAAGAGTATCACTGCTCCACGTGTTTGTAAACACTGAATTCCTATTTCCTTCGAAGTTTGTTGCAAAAACAACACTTTATCTAATAGACTCTTTGCTCACCGCATTTAAATGTAACGCCTGGAGCTTTTATTTTAATCTCAATTACTCACCCCTTATCACCCCCTTAGCCACTTGTCTCGATGTAAGAAGTTAAATAAAATATATTGAATCGCGATCATATATTTTGAACATTCAAGCAGTTCGCGTCAACATGTTTTACAACAATATTTTATGTCACTCAATGAAATAAACGCCAAATATCAATTCCAATATTATACGTAGTAATAAATGTATTGAAATAAAGGGGGATTATATTGTAAAATAAAAATTATTGTTTCATTCTTACCTCTTTAGTATCCTTCGGCTGAAAACTTTTGGAGCTTAGTACGTATACTCTGAAGACTCTTTTTTGAAAGCTTTTAAAGTGTGCTTTTTTTCTAAACACTCTTTTAAATTACGAACAATCGGTAGGGTTGATAACACAAAGGTTCACGGGTGTCCTATCTTATCTTACTATGTAGGTAATGGTACGGTAAAGGGTAGTTTTACTTGGGCCGAAAGTATATTCGCGTAGTTCCTGGTTTTTGGTGGACGGTTTGCCGAGCACGACTAGTGGCCCACCCTCAACGTTTTCGAGCGATAAAACCTGAAATATGAGCGTACACGGTGGCCGAAGTTCTATTCGCCTCGACCAAAAAGGATGTCCGGATCATAACGTCCTGCGCTCAAGCACACCCCGTTGCCACTATGAGTTACTTTACGCGACAGTTTCTAAAGAAACCCTCTTCGCTTCTTCCCTCAAATTTCCACCTTTCTACTGACCCGCCCCAAGTATCGTTTCCATTGATACTTCGAGCGTGATCTTCTCCAAAAAGATAAGCACTTGTACTTGGAATTTGTAAACAAATCGAATGGTTTAAAATACAATACTATTAAATCTGAATAGTATAATAAATACTGTAAGGGTATCCCGTACGAAATAAGCCAACTAATTATCTCCTTTAATTGCGATAATACAGAAAATGTTTTACGCGTTAAATGAATGGCTTCAAACGACCAAATACTGAAATAGATTTTCTTACGTTGCCTTTATCTACTGAATTATTTCTAATAAATCATTCATATTTTTTAAATGGAAATAAATATTTTACGAGCGATATCCTGCATATGTGAATTAAGAGAAAATGCTGAATTTACAGAATGGGTGACAGAATTAAAATTCTATGTATACCGTTTCCATTTAATATCACTGACGGAGTAGATTATTAAATCAGTCAAGGAAGTTTAATACTAAATCCTTAATCGACTAAATAGCATACCCCTTCATAATCAATACCATAATGAAATCAACGTGGAAACTTACTTAAAAGCAGTTGCTGTTGTTCCTTTCCCCGACGGGTACCACGGGGGCCGCCGCGAAGGTCGATAAATTTCCCAAACAAAGAGCAGAAGATTTCATCGAAATGAAACAATCCGACACATGTCGAGAATACTACAACGATGACTATAGGAAGAGGAGGAAGGACAGACACCGGAGGTATCTTCTGCGGGGGAGGGGGGTGGGGGGGTGGGGGAAGCACGAGGGAGATTAATTGGAAGCTTTCTCACGAGAGAAAAAGAGAGTTAAAGGAGAGAGTGAAGAGCGAAAGAGAATGAGGAATAGAGAGGAGGAGAAAGGGTCGCAAGGGTGGCCCTCGGGCGAAGCTTTTTGCCGAACACATAATGCATAGCGAAGGATGACACCCTTATCTCGGGATCTTTAATTCCGTGAGCCACCGCGAGGGGGTTGCGGCATCGTCATTTGTCGGTTGCACCGCGCTCGAATCAGGAATGTTAGGGGTGGAAGAGAGAAAGAGTACGAGGGAGAGGGAGGTAGAGAGTGGTTGGATAAAACCACCACCGCTGTTAACATCACCGTTGGGTACAGGGGCTGGAAATTGCCTTGGCTGATTTCATTTCGGGCCAGATTATTTTAAGGGGTTCTGCTTTGCTCTCCCTTTCACCTCGCCCTTCCAACCCCCTCTACCAAAACCATCCCTCCTATCCCAGGCTGACTGCTTGCCTGACTGGCTGCCTCGCTGCCTTCGACGTGATTAATGCGACTCGGGATACAAGTGGGAGGTTGAAGCGCGATTACTAGTTAGGAGGGACCATACCAAAAGTCACGTTACGTTTCAAGGCTGTCGCGCATACCATCCAATTAATTCATACTCCTATCTGGTAGAAACGATCTGGACTCGTTAATGGAAGACCGGTATGATTTCACTGGTAATCGATTCCACCGGAACGTTTATTACCGAAGAACCGGCCTCTTAGATCCCCGTCTGTTCCTACTCTTTCATAACCATTTTTTAGTGTAATTAACCCGAGTTAATAAGGAGAGAAAGTATATTGACTATTGGCTTTGATTCTATCGCAAAGTTTCCTCCGTTATTTCAGTGTATTCAATTTAAACTCCGCGGTTAGCCGGCGGTTGTATGTAATTAATAATACACGGAAATTAATAAAAGCAAGATGTAACTAATATTTAATATCCATCGAATTTTTATACGAATAATTTAACTTGATTATTTCGACGATAATTAGAAAAGTCGTTTTATATCGGAACCAAAGTAAATTCAATAAAAACATTATGTAAATGAAACTACACTTTAATTCGATTAGAAGCAGAGTTCTGAGTCACGACTCACCCTATTTCTATTAGTATCTTTTTCCAGTCCAACTGACACGAAATATTATGGGGTAGAAGAGTATCGTGACCAGGGCACCATTCGTACTTAATATACTCCGGGAGAAATTTGTTTCAATATCGCTGGGAATTGTTTAAATTTCACGAAGCGACTCCCACAAAGGGCAATAACAGAGGGAAAAGGGAAACAAGGAAGAACACGAGCGTGGCCGCGAGTTTTTAAGAGTTTCAACGTCCTATTATAAAGTCTTCACCGTACATAATAACGTTCAACTCCGTGGGTTGGAAGGCATTAGGGAAATCGCGTTTCCTCCCTCTATCTCCGCGTCTCTCACCCCTTTCTCCCTTTCTCTCTCACTCAAACCCTACTATTTCGTTTCTGGCTACACCCTCGTCCGCCGAGCGGACAATACGGCCTCCGCAAATCGGCGAATCTCAATATGCAACGACTTTACTTCTCGTCGATTTTGATACGACTTCGGTGGGGCGAGTTTCGGGGTTGGACTCGAGGAAGGGAAAGAAAAGGCGAATTCGAGAGGAAATAGTGGCGGGGGGTTGGTTCCAGGGGGAAGCGTTATCGGGAAGATCCATAAATAGGAGAAACAGCGGACAAACGTAGAGAAGACACTCCGCGGAAGGTGAATGATAAAGGCAGTCAAACTTTGGCCCTGGAAATGAAATAAAAATCCACGTGGAATACACCAGATTGTATTTATAAGAATGTTATATTTTCTCGGTAGTAATGGGAGCCCCTATAGAGGCGATCGTAAATATATTAGTAGTGCGCTAATAAATGATATTATATACAGATGAATAAAAAAGAGGAAAATGGTTTTCGCCTCTCATGTCCTTTAATCTAAGAGTGCGATAGTAATTATCTCCATTTTTTTTTCTCTTCGTCCATTTTACTTCCTTTATAATCGCTGCCTCCTTGGATTCTTCCCAGCAGTATCGTAACCTCTTTTGTACTTAATCGATACGGTGGTGTCGGATTTGGTTCACGGTTCTTAATTATTTAACAATCGTTGACTTGCGAGTCGTGGAGAAATTCTCGGATTTAGATGACCTTTATTATTAGATTTTATTATCTGCCTAGTTTTATGTCCTGCAATTCATGACAGCAATTTATAATTGAAAATAAATAATGGATGTTCGGTGTTCGACTTCGGAGTGCTCGGAGAAGTTTTCCACGATCGACTATATAAGTCTCGTGTTATAAGTGACACGTGATTTATGTTGAACGGTAAGATTTGTTTATTTATAATAACAATAATCGGGTCTTTATCAGCGCACTCATCGAGTGATTGGATTTCAATGTGTTTTGGTATAAGTGCCTTGAAAAATCGTCATTTTCTCCAGTTTGGCATTAAAGCATATAGCCATGACTAAAACCCCCTCGTTCAGCAAGTTTCCGATGGTCTGACTTTAGCCTCCGAGATAAACTGCTTTTGATCGCGAGAAAGTAAAATTTTGGTAGATAATGCTGTTAATCAAATTCCGTGAGCAAAATTGGGGCCTTGCTTTCGAGGGGGTGCTTAATCTTACGTCATTAATCTTTGGTATCAGCCATCATTAACTTCTGCCCGTGTTCCTGGCTCGTACATCGAGATCTCAAAATTCAACGCGATTTAATACTCGCGGCAAAGCCGTGCGCGGAATTATGTTTCGAGAGAAAGAACATTAACGCGGCTTATTAAATCCACCGCGCGCAAAGTAACAATCAGTCTATGTACATTTAATAATACAAAATGAAACAACATCGATGAGAAATCCGACGAGAAATCAATTCGGATCGAAAGTATATCACGATCGTTATTTTGGAGGGAGTATAATGTACAATGTCTTATCAGTCGATATTTTTTCCCCATGGATACCGTGTTAAAGAGAGATCGTGGTATCGTTAAACAACACTTTATCCCTTATCTGCCTCCTCTTATTTCCTTCTTTTACTCACCTTCTCGATTAGCTGCCGCTGCGGTAGACGAATCGAATACCGGCGAGTCGTGAATTACGATAAAAATCATCGATTGGTCTGCGTATACTGGTAGTCTTTGGGATTTGCAGAGTCGATAATACGGATTATTTACAGAAAACTCTGCTACACACACATCCACACTCTCATACACTTCCAAACACGTTCTCTCGTTCCTTCACTAGAAATATATCTTACATAAATCGTCTATTTTATCGTTACATGTCGTACCGTATATTACAAGAGGCGTGTACGTGTACGTGTGTATGTATATGACTGTTCCACGTGTCTTTTTACGTTCCGTGTAATACGTCTGTGTACATTTATGAGCGTGAGCGTATGCGCTCATATTTCACACCATCCTATTATTAACATATCCTCCAATAAATTTGTTCATTTCTCACGATCACAGTGATACTCAACCTCCGACGTAATCCCGATGAATTCACAGAAATGTTCGATCGCGAAGTATACGTCTTCTTCTTCCTCCTCTTCGTCGTACTCTTCGTCGTATTATCGTTCCACGATATTCTTGAGATCTTTCGGAGGTCGACTCAATTTTCTCAGCTTCATTCTTTCTTCCATCACTTTGCGTGATTCCTTTTGCTTCTTATCTCTCCTTTCATCCTCCTCTCATTTCCACTATCATTCTCCACCCTCTCTGTTCTAGTGTCGTTGACATCGAGCACCGTATTTTTAGTGTTGTCCTATCTGCTGGCTTAATTTTCTAGTTTTATTTACGACTTCGGGGGAGCGTCAGCCTTAGTAACCATTCAGACATCTGTGCTTCTTAAGCGACGGGGAAGCCTCGTTTCAGCTGGTCGGCGCTTGCATCGACATCGGGGGTGGTTTTACTGGACCGAGAGCTGGACCAGACAAACCATTGTTGTTCATGTCTCCTGGAGCACGTGGACCACCGACACCTATGGCTGTCCCATTCACTGTTGGTGTACCACCTGACATTTGACCCTGGAGTAAGAAAATTGCCTTCCTAATTCGTGCATTGTACAATGAAGAAGAATAAGATCAATTATATAATTAATAATCTGCTACTAAATGAAGCATTGTATATATGTACATTCCTTTCGAGCAATTTCGACCAGTTTATAATAAAGGTTTTATTAATGTTCGCAAATATGCCCTGCTAAACGAGCTCCACAGTTCAAACGTAATCTACTTATAACCAGCCATCATAAAACTCACCGAAAAGAAATATTTGAAATCGATATATTTTTTGTTAAATTAAATATCATACAATGCCGATAAAATTGTAATATAATACTGCACGATTATGTCAGTAAACATAACAATGGTAATAATCCGCGAGCAAATAGAATAACAGTTCTCGTTAAACGTAATGATTTACACGCGCTATGTTGTAGTACTGTTATATTATATTATGTTACAAGTGCACGAATGAACGTAAATATAAACATTCAGACGGTGGTTCATAATAAATCTAATTCATCTTCATCTCGATACAACATTTCCAATAAATAATATGAAAGACAATGATGGTAGATGTAATGTCGTTATCCATTTCCTTGACTTACGTTGGAAACATGATTATGCTGAGCCACCGACTGTCCGAGTCCTTGATGAGGCTGCAACGGATTATGTCCCGGATGCATATTCTGTCCGGGTGGTGTCGGCGCCGGTGGTAGTTGCCTTTTGATATACGCCAGGGATGCGGATGTCTGTAGTGGCAGGTTGGCGAACGCGAGCCTCTCCTCGTAATCGTATTCGCAAAGGATCTTATTCTCGCAAAGATAGAATCGATCACCCACGCAAAACCTGTAATCAGAAAATTAAACCGTCGCGATTCGAATTTCCTCGTATTTCAATCCCCACGACCTAATTAAACAAATCTCTCGAGAAAAATGATTCTATTATATGAATTACTGAGTAATTACCAAAGGCTCATTAATATCACATATATTAATACCTTGTATACATTAATTCCTATTAGTCAGAAATAAATAGGATGCATATTAATCACATTTATATTATAAAATTGTGAGATAACACTATTTGTGATATGACACTATTATATACAACGAACTATAATGCTATTGATTCTATAAAAGCCAAAATAATATGAAATCAAATTTTTCTCCAAAATGGAATTGCTCCACTTTCATAATAAACGACTCATATAATACTCGAAGAATAGCGCAAGCGGCAAGAAGAAAATCATGTTCTTCACACGAATGACTGCACCTTGTAAAAAGCATCTCACGTAGTTCGTGAATGATCGACCGATCGGGAAAAGAAGAAAATAACGTGTAAACGGGGGGAAGAGGGGAGGTGGTCAGGCCAGTGGATAACGAGCGTATCGCAACGTGTCGGACAAATAATTATTATCAGCCCTCTGTCCGCGAGCGGTCTCGCATCCGCTTTGATCCCGGTAGGAAATACGAGAGCGAAATACGAGAGCCGGAGAGTCTGGTTCGAGGTAGATACTCTCATAATCGCACGGCAAATAGAATTATCGCGTTGCGCGCGGCCGTTACTGTCGTTCCTGCTGTTGCTGTTGCTCCGAAGCACAGCTTATACCAGGCTTTTCCTCGTTTCCCCCATTATACACGTCCTCTGCTAAATGACGCCCGTATTCCGATCCTCAACCCTTACTACTTCCCTTTCTCTTTCACCTATTATTTCTCTGTCACTGGTTTTCAGTAGTATCACGGCATAACTTGATACTACATTGGGTAATTGTGATGCACTTCCTGCAGCGAGGAAGTTATTGTTTATCAAATCGCTAAAAGTACTTATAATTATTGTTGATGATAATGTAATGAAACGAATGAAGTTTATACTTGAAAGCAATGCATTACTTGATTATATACCCATGTTTTAAGGTGATGTAACTCGAATCTTAATTAATTGGCATTGTTAAGTATACGAGATATTAAAGTGGGAAAAATGGAGGACGATTGTTACAAGAATGATATTTGAGTAGATTTCGAAATCTCTGTCGGCTGTCTGGCTAGAGGCAGATATTCTCATAATTGGGCAGCCAATAGAATTATCGCATTGCACGAGTGCACTCATTCCGGGCTCTCTATTATGAGTACCCGAATAATGCCTCGCAAAACCCCGTCCTTTAATTCTCGCAAACGGTGCATGTGTCTGCCGTGGCACGATACCGGTCCGCGATGCTCTCCAATTTTCCACTTTCGTCCAGTCTTTTCACACGAACGAATATCCACTTGGGCTTCGCAATTGCCAAGATTAGCATGCACCCTACACCGACTACCTCGATGTTCACTTTTAAACGTCTAGCCTGGCTATTACAAACTGTGTCGTTTTGTAAACAATGCCTACTTTCCGCGTTAATAATATTCTTATTTTTAATCGGCCATATTTTACGATTATTACGGTATTAATTTGACCAAGGATCATCATTGTAATTATAATGCACGTTTATTACTAAATCATCGGGTTATCAAGCTGTTTAGGTACCTTTCAGTATACATTCTCTTTATCGCGACTGTAGGGTTCCAAAAAATGGCGCACGGAGGGTAGACGAGGAGAGGTATATCTATGTATATTTTACGGAAGAGTCTCTATATAATATACAGGGTGAATCAGGAATTACGATCAGCTTAGATTATTCTGTTATTAGTGGGCCGATCGAAAAATGTTTATATGTGATATAACATGGTTCAAAGAGAGCTTTAATAAAACTTGTAACAAGGTTAAGTAACATGCTACTCCGTTATTATTAATTTATTAATCTCAAGTTCGAAATTCAATCGTATATTACGATATATAGTTAATAACAAAAATTTGCGTAAGCTCCCCCGTTCTGAAGTCGGGGACGTCAGGACCCCAACTGTGGATATGCAGCCATGTTGCATTACCCACATGCCCTTTAAATTGTCGCGGTTGCGCAATAGTTCCGACCCATAACCCTCCCCACTCCATCCCGCATCCTCAGTCGGGGTCAAGCCGTCCCCGAGATCAGAACGGGGGGGTTGTCTTTTATTGACTGAAAATTTTTTTATTGACTGTGCATCGTAATTTCGAACTTGAGATTAATAAATTAATAATAATGGAATAGCACAATTCTTAACCATGTTATTCCCATTTCAGACAATGTTGAATATCCTTTTAATTAATGTCAACGGTATTTTTTTAATGTTTCTCCGGTTTAGATGGGAAAAAAGTATTTGTTATGATACTTGCCGAATTCATCTCAATATTCGCTCAAACGGGTTTATGTTCATTCCAACAGAAAGAATTTCTTTAGGTTCTTTCTAGAACCCAACAGTAACTTAATTAATTACTGTTTAACGTCAGTAATTCTAATCTGTTATTCAGTCATCTAAATAGATAACATGTTTATGCCTATTAATATGAGAATGAAATATAATACATTTCAAGATTTATTTAATCTACAGATGACATTATTAAAAATCTGCAGTGGATCTGCACATTGTAGTCAACTGTCCTTTAAATGGATATAATATTTTATTGTTATATATATAGTTCATCTAATAACCCTTATTCTGAATTTAATGGTACCCGAGGTACATAAAAATTGCAGGTACAAGTAACTAGTCGTATCTTCCGGAATGTCTTCCATGCGGACCGGAAGTGCACGGAAGGAGAGTAGAAAGGTGGCGCGCGGACGAAGTACACCGGAACTGAAATATTAACTGACCGCGGCTAGAGAACGAAAGATAGTGAAGTAGAGTTGAAATCGCTCGAGAGAAGATCTCGCTGGTCCGCATGGAAAATTTCAATCTGAGGGGCACTGAGATAACTCGGTTGAATCTTTAACAAGGGTCACCTGGCTTTGCGAAACCCAGAAGCCCAGGGACATACCGGAGGAAAATCGTGCGAGGACCCATAGAAATGGACGAGAAGGAGTAATGCAACTGGGATACCGGAACGAACAAGACACGAGAGAGAAGAAACCTACGAAATATTCACTAGGACGAATAAATAAATAATATCGCCGTTCCCGAAGTGTGACTCTATTAGACCACCTTCATAGATAGTCTCCTCGACAGCGCAATTTTCTACTTGGAAAAATAATATTGTCTTTGTACCGGGATTTTTAGCTTTGGCTTACGACGACATTTCTGTTTTATATATAAAATCAGGGTCTAGATAACTTTTACTAAATTCTGAAGTATAAAATTATTGTATTTATTTATAAAATCCGGGTATAGATAAAGATTTATATCAAATTTTTAAATATAAAGTTCTATATATTTTGTTAAGTGGTAGTAATTATAGTAGTATTTTCACATTTTATTTCCTTTAATTGAATTCAAACGTGAATGTAATAATAATCTGATCATAATATTTCGGAAATTAATAGAGGAAAAATGGATCTATAAATATTATAATAATTCCATGAAATCAAATGCCTTTAAATCTTCAAGATCTAATTAAATTCTATACTCAACTATAATTTACAGCAAAATTAAAAATAATTTGCTTATTACACTATTAATGAACTAGCAACTGTGACAACTCTTGGAAAACATTCTGGAATTTTTCAAGCATCCGAGCGAATATAATAAATCTCGAATATAACGAGGTGCAACTAAAAAATGATTTCACGTACCATAGAAAAATAATACGATCCGTAAGTTGATCAAAGAATTAACGAGCTGGCGGAGTGGAGGATGCGGGGAGGTAAAATGTAATTTGTAGTCGGCCGAGAGCATTAATTGGCCGGTCGTTAAATTTGACCGGACGTCTTCGGGAGAAAGGGGGGAGGGGGTCCAAGAAACCTGGGGGACACGTATATTCTGTGCATGTATCTCGTCACGTATAGGTTTGTGTGCTCGAGAGGGGTAAGGAGAGCGAGAGAGATATCTAATTGGATCGGTAAATCATCCTCTAACCAGGGAGGGTGGTAGCCCAGCCACCGCCAACGGCAACCCTTTATTCTCCGTTATTACAGTCTAAAGTTACCCCGTGTAATTGTTGCTGTTTAATTGCAAACTCTAAGTCGTCGCGTTACAGGACGCGGCACCCCGCGTATAATTGCCATCCTCCAGTTTACCCGCTCGTTTTTTACCAACAAAATAATTGGAACCGATCCCGGATACGTTCTATCCTCGAAATATCCAAATGTACCGAGTACACGAACCTAACTCGTTTTAATCATTCCGTGGAGCCAGGCTTTAACGACCAGCAGAATTTCCAGTTTTCGGAAAACTGCTGCTTTACCGTTCTTCGTTAAGTTATTTAACTGCCACGAAAATTGGGGTGATTTTAAACACCGTCTTAAAATAGAATTTTATCGTTTTCATTAGTCAGTAACATCGTATTAATTCTATTTAATTGAAGCCAATATTACGCGTGTACTATTAAAATATTTAATCCTTTATTAATATATGAATTAATAAAGTTAATAAATGATAATTAATAAAGGTAACAATTATATTCAATAATGTAGGAGCGACTTTAAAAACATCATTTACAATTAATTTGAGCACAAGTTTACAGCCAATAAACGGACTCAAAATAGCTGACAGAATCTTCAGTAGAAAAGGACACTACTACGTACGACAATGAAATAGGATGAAAGTACTTAAAATTAATCACTGACTTACGAAATAATTAACTACCCATCTGTGCCTAAATGGGGTCAAGATGCATCTACCAATATAAATAAATAAAATCGTTACGAAAAAACTTTTATATAAATATTGAAATCCAATTATATTCTGCACCGAACATAAGCTTGTTAAACGTGCACCAGCAATTTGACGCTCCACGTTTGCAATCCCTCAACCATTTTTATATAAATATACAACTTTTATTAACCAATGGAACACATCGAATGAGAAGCATATAACATGTGTTAATATAATATTATATATTATTAAAATTATGATTTTCTGTGTTAAAGATGTATCCTTAGGAAGTTAAGTTAAGAAAAGTTTGAGGTTGGTGGTTGATACTTAACGGGGTCTATTGGCCGATGCTTTCAGAAATAACAGAAGCGGTGCGGGTTAAGGGTGGGTTACGAGATGAAGGTCTGTCTCTTGGATGGCTGGAACCTCTGGCAGGCGGTGGCCGCGCGCCGAGGCATTGTCGAAGATAGACAATGCCACGCGATAAAAACGTAAAATTGATGCTCTTTTGTTTGCATTGTTTGAGAAGCTGTACAACGTTTGTCGCACGCCTGGACGAGCCATTGCGATTGGCTTCAAACTATATCCACCTCTTCCCACTCCTCGCCCTACCGTCGACCTCATCCGCTATTCTCCTCTTTCTCCGTTTCTGAGCCAAACAACCCCTCCACCACCCCTTCGCCCCGCAACCAAACCATTCCGTCAATAAGCCACTATTGTACTTCACCAGCTACGTACTTTCGACAGTTTTACATTGACCGTTTCAAAACCTCCACCTTTTCTTTTACCCCTTCCACCCGCCGCTTTTTATCTCGCCCACAGTATATCACCCTTTTTTCCTGATTCTTCGTACACGTCTTATCGTCCCGGCATCGGAGTTGCTTTTACTTGATTTCTTTCTCGTTTCTTCAGCCGAAACTCTTAATATTTTTGAGAAGTACTATTTATCTTCTCGGGCTTCCATTACTTCGATAGGGTGGGATGTTTTCACGGAGATGGAAGGGTGGAAGGTCACCTGATAATAGTTACCCCCGTGGTTCAGGTATCGATGGGAAGCGGGATAAATAAATGAGGAAATAAATAAATGGTGAAACACTTTCGACCGGATTATTGGGTTCTAATAAAATATGGATAAACGGATACAAGATAGGCGGCACGTGAGCCAGGGAATAATAACGAAAACGGGGTGGATGGCAACAAAAAAACTGTTTTAAACTGGAGATAAATCAAATCTCTCGAAAGCAACGTCGAATCGACCGTTGAAAAAATATGAAGGTACATAGCCCGCGCATTCAAACCTTCATCTCGGTACTCAAATATAGAAAAATAATATCGAATAACGTGAAAAAATACGTTGATTAAATATACAACTAAGCGCTCGTTCTACGAGCGTTATATGCCAAATAGCGGGCCATAAATCATGCTCCAGTGATTGCGGAGCTAACATATGCTGGCGAAGAATGACACATAGAAATACTAAATTCATTTCCCTCACACGTTGAATGCAACGATTCACGATCCAGAAATTGAGCAGGGTGAGAATGAGACGAAGAGGGTAGGTGTGATATTCGGCACTGAAAGTCTCACCGGCGACGGGCAATATGATACAAAAATGTCAGCAGTATCCAGATAATTACATAACCGGTCTCAGGGGGGATGAGAGCAGGGTGGGGGAAGGGGGTAGAACGGGGTGTAGCAGGATGAGAAGTTGGTCTCCTCCTGCGTAGAATGCTAGCGCAAGCGGAGGAAGAGGTCGCGATGGCCAGAGCACGGGGTGATTTCCCAACTGACCTGTAAAGCAACCCCCGAGTGGACTGTGTCTCACGGACCAGTATTCGCTTCTTTCCATTCTTCCTCGTGTTCTCTTACACCTTTACTGTCTCTACCCTGATCCACGCACCACCCTCTATCCACCCTCATTCTCTGTCTTTCCTACCCTTGCTTAACATTCAGTGCCTGTACTTTTGTATTGGCTGTAAGTCGCACGCATAAGGAGAAGTATCATAATAAAGTGGTGTCGAAGATTGACCCTTTACGACCTTGTGTCGAGCGAGATTAAATGCTGGATTTTTGTAATTTACGGAAGCGACGTGTTTCTTTAGGATTTCATTAATATTTCTGCTTATGTGGATTAATATGGAACGCGCGAGAGTGGCCGAAATAAGTGCATCCAAAAATAACATAAATTGCAACGAATCAAAACGAGGCTATTAAATATCGAATATGGAGAACCCTTCAAGTTAATTCAATCTACGTATCGCATGAAATGATGGGTTATAATTGGACTCACCGATGGGTGCACTGTTGACAGGCGAAACAATCCAGATGATAGACATTCGTCCTGGCTCTCATTACCATTTCGAATGCTGGTATTTGCTTGTTACAGGCTGCACAATTTCCTGTACTCCCAAAGAGCCTGAGGTAGTCCCTCTTACAGAGGATAAGGTCGGCCTTGGTGTATAGGGTTGAACCGACCTCCCCTAACCTACAGTCGCAGCACCCGCACTTGAGGCAGTCCTCGTGCCAGTAAACGTCTAGGGCCTTCAGGAGGTACCTGAAGAACCGACAATTTTCCTTCTTACCGACTGATAAAACCACCCCTTTCGTACTTCGCCCTTATTTATGAACTGTTACTTTACACAGAATCCTAGGAAGGATTAAGACATAAATATTCCCATACTACTTAAGGGTGATACTCTTTAGAGTGCCGAATACTTATCCATGTAACTTAGTATTCGATGAGTGTAGATGAATTGAAATAAATTCTAAGAAGAAGTACAAGTATGATTAATGATAGTATACCTTTCCGTAATCGTCTTCCCGCAACCAGCGCATTCCTGTTGCGTGGAGCCATTTTTACTCGTCTCCGACTTGCTCACGTCCATAGTCATCGCGATCTGGACTCTATCGCCGTCTGCAAGAATAAAGAGAATTCAAGAGCGGTTAGTTTGACTGGCAATAAATGTTTGTCCACTTAAAACGTATCCCTTTACACCGTAGTCGGTGCATCCCTATCCGATGATCCTAATCTTATCCGTTTGATATGCGTCCATGTGTACATATTCATAACTATGGTTTCGTGGACAGGCAACCGCGCATAATATATGCGTATTTCCTAGTCATAAGCGTCTGCACACTGTAAGTGGCTGGCAACACGCAATAATTATCCACGCTAATTGGACTCACCGTCCATCCTTGCACGCGAAGGCTTCCCTGCATCCGCGATACACGTGTACCTATGCACCTCTATGTACTGATGGATAGACACGTTGCTCAGTAGATCCATTACAGTATTTTGCGGCACCGTACACTTGACATGAATATATCGTGTACGTAAATCGTAAATTAACGTGTTATTTAATAAATGTCATTCAATTTTTATTCATAATCTCATCTAATTACCCCACGACTGTGTTAAACTTGATCGTACCAAGGTAGGAGCAAATTGTATCCTCATCATAATACTGAACGACTAAATAAGACGAAAGGATTAATATGATAAAAATATCGGTACTTCAACTACCGCGATATTCGATGGAGAGAGGGGGAGAGTTAAACCGCATTCGGAGAAACGAACGGATACCCTGTAAAGGCGATTCCGAGGGAAGGAGGACAGCCGACTAAAATGGTGAGTGGGTGCACGGTGAAGCGCGGGGGCTTAATTAATTAGCCGGATACTTTGAGTAACAATCCATTATTACATACAAACATCCTCGGCCCCGGGGCCGAGCTGCAGCTTTATGCTGCTAATTGGCCTTCTCAAAGCTTGGAGACCCGGGCACGAGTTATAAACGCCACTCCTCTACCTCAGTACCACCCCGACTTCATCCCTTCCTCATTCTGCTCCTACTTCCTACACTGCTTCCTCTCTCTCTCCCTCTCTCATTCTTCCACTTTCACCCTTTTATTCTGTCCTTCTCTCCTCTCGCTCCTCTACATCACCGCGTCCCTCCCCACAAGCCTGATGCTGTGCAATACACATAAAATCCCCATATAACCGCGCGAGGAAACTCACACGTATGTAAAAAGTGAGGGTGAGTGGGCGGTGGGAACGGTGACAGGGTATGGGTCGTCGGGTTGAAAAAACGAAGAAGAAACGAAAGAGGTAGGACAGGGAATGGGTGGGAAAAGAAGAAGGATAGGTAAAGGAGGGAGAGAGAGAGCGAGAGAGAGAAACAGGAGGAGGAGGGAGTGAGAGGAAGGACGGATAGCGCTAATAACGCGCTCGTGGCGCAAAAAAAAAAGGAAGGAGTATAATTGCCAGCCCTCGTGGCAGGTATTTTTCAAATAGGACCCCGTCCGTTAATTGGAGGGCAAATTAAAGAGGCGCCGCGGAGGAAAAAAACATCATCCCTCTACGACCCGTATCCCCCTTTGGCCCCCCTCTTAACGTGCCCCACCTATACTACCTATCCAAGTAAAGAGAGAGAGAGAGAGAGGGAGATGCCCGGGGATTCGTCAAACGACCTGTGCGCGCTCCATTTTTTCTCTGGATTTATTTTTTTTAATGATTCTACCGGTTCGATTGATATAGTAGCGTGGGAAAAAAAATATTCGCATCGTAGCCGGTACACGCGGATATAACGATGGGGGTGAGAATAAGGTTCTATAAATGGGAGAAACTGAAAGGGAGCAGAGGGGGGGGGGTGCAGGTTGGCCGCGTGATCGAAACGGTGCGCGATCGACTACCGATCGTCCGGGGATAATGAAAGCACGATAGTATAATATAGAATCGATAACGAGAACTCTTCGGTACGTCGCTATTAGTGCATCGTGATTGGACATCTCACGGGCGCGGCATTATTTGTCCCGGGGAACGAGCAATATCCAATTCCACCCGCGCTCAATGGTGTTATCAATGTACTTCGATGAAACGTCAGATAATGGTCAGATTTAAATTAATCGCGTCAATTTGCCAGGCCATTATTCCATAACAATACTCAATGATATTACGCCGGAACGTGTAGCAAGCTCCCGCGAAAAGTCTGATTTACCGGTTATAACCATGAACAAAAAAAGGGGGGGGAGGAAATATCGATGTGAAAAAAACTCACCCCCACTGTCAAACACATAAAATCGTTCGCGCAAGAAGCACCGGCTTACGAGGAGAGCAGTGCGAAATGACGCAATCGTAAAGTGAAAAGTTGATTTATAGGGGGTTGCCTATAGGATCCAATGGCCGGCTTCGTTCCACGTTGGATGTCTCTCGGCTGGAAAACCGAAGAGACTGGCCTCCTAGATACGATACCATGGAAAAACGGCGATATCCGATCGACGAATCGGCGACGGATACGACTTTTTATTCGGTCAATATAAGAGGCACCCTTCCGAGATTACGAAACTGCCCTAACAGCAATATGGGATAACCTACCGCCCCGTCCAAGCCACGTCCCGGATCGCCTTCCCCGTACTGGCCGGCGTATCCTGGCGGGACGGACAGGACTGCCGGGTGGTTTAATAAAAATGTCAAATATAAAGTAGCCGGTGGGGACGGACGTTTAGGAAATAAATAAATGTAAAAGAAGGCGAAAGAGAGCCGGAAGGAAACAACACCGGTGAAAGTAAAGGGAAGGGATCTCGAATGAAATAGAAAAGAGGGAGACGGTAGCGAAGAACGCAGGGGTGAAGGGAGAGTATATTCAACTGAAAGAACGAAACGAAGTTGTCCGTACGTAAGAGAATTGCCTCTATATAATATTACTGTTAGGGGTCAGCGTGTCTCCCCCAGCTGACTCGAACTGTATATAAATGCACACTGCATTCTCCAATTTTATGGAATTTTTTCAGTTCCATGGCACCATACCGTACTACTATATACAGGGGATATAAGGATTATAGTTCGGAAGATTTTATATTTAAATGCAAAACAGATATTCTTTCGGAAGTTCCCCGGATAACGACTGTTACCAAACGTGATTTTAAATCCCTCCATACATGCGCCGTCGTAAACGTTTTACTATTTAATCAACTTTCGACTCTTCAAAATAAGAGCCATCACTATTCCGGTATTATTGATAACAAGTAGAGGAGAAACCGCTGTTATCATAATCTCCCGTATATCTTCCAGCTTAGAAAAATATCATTTCATCGAAAATATTATTCGATCGAAAGGCATCACTATCAAACCCCTATCTAATAACCATTAATTTATTAATTATCCCCGACTATCCAAGCCACGTTCAGCTAAGTTTACTGACCTGAGTCAACCCTTATCACACTCGCACACCGTAATCACCGGAAAAGAATCTACAGGCAAAGGTTGAATTCTTACGCACCCTCATCATCATCGAGTCACGTTTCACATCTTCGTACGCCTCCTTCGAGGCACGGATCGAGGTAGTAGGTTCACCGGGGTTGGAAGGGCGGAGGGATGAAACTGTAGGACAGAGTTGTGCAGGGCAGAGAGTAGGGCACAGAGGAGTGCATAGCACGAACCGGCAGGCACGACTGCAATTTCGGGGTTTAATAATGATCCCAGCCGACGGCTCGAGGCTGGATCCCGTGTCATTATACTATGAAGTGGAGAGGTTGCTAATTAGTCATTAGCGTAGGAAAAAGACACCTTCAACAGGCTCTGGAAGCTACAGGACGGGCAGCAACCCCATCCGACGGACGACGGCGGTGCACAGGTACGACAAACTTGAGCAAACAGGGTGTAGCTTCTAGCCTACGTCTAATTGGACCCTAGCGACGTAAGTTCTACTAATTGAGACCAGGCCTGTAACTATCAGCCGCGCGACAAGAGCCTTCGTAAATTCTCTCGGATCGACCTCCGCTTCCTCCAACACCGAGACGTATTATAACTAAGATTTTCTACGATCTTTCTGTGGGTTCGATTAAATCCGGATAATTAAACATTTTCTTAACCATTTAACAATTTTCCGCTATTTCAAACGATTAGAAATTCATCGTATATTAAATGTTTAGCATCTAATACTTTTGACTATCGAGAAATCGTGATTTAATTAAATGATATAATGATATAAATACAACGTTATCAATAAATTTTTGGTAAAACGGTCGAATATAATATTACAGACTTTGATGAGAAAAATTGCTAATTAAAAAATGGCGATCTTAAGACAAAAATCTGGGGCATGTGTTTATTAAACGGTTCTCGATATGCCATCTTTTTTTATGAATTGTTAACGTTTCATCTGATATTAGTTGAGTATTAAGAAATATTTTTATTATTAAAATTTTCCTGTATTTCGAATCCATTAAACTTGTTTTCACGAATGGTATTATTAAATGGAAATATTATATTTATTAGAACTGGGCTAAAAATATAAATATTACACAACCGGTTGGCATGCATAAAATATTCAATTAATAACCGGGATGTATAACGAAGTGCTGCATCAAAACCTTTAATCACAATTTATTCCAATGGGAATAAAAGTGTATCTAATCATTTCAGTTTTATCGAATCACATTACTTTCATTTTTTTAATTATTTGTCGGCCATGATAAATATCAAATATTATACTATGTTGACGTTACAACATGTCCGATGCAATGTCATAAAACACATATTTTTATGATAGAAAAATAAAATGTGAATGTGACAATACCCTGTTAATTGAGAGTCGAATAGAACAAATTAGGTAGTTATTAATAAGAAGCAGTCGAAAAGTGCCAACATTTTTCTTCGTTAGAATATTTAATAATGATCGCCCTATATAGCTGTAATTTGCATCGTATCTGAGCATGTATTTCATGGTCTAAAAGTTATTAGTTTCGCCCCAGTAAGCGCGATACAGTTTGCAACCTATGACTAATTGGAAGTCGGTAACGTACCTGCAAGTTTCGCTAATTGAGACGACCAGTTTAGTAACTAGCGGAGAGAACGTACGAAGGGCGTCCTCGGGAAAGGAAATTTCTCAAGAAGCATTCGAATCGACCGCGGATCTTAATTCGTTGCTCCCGCATCAACTTAACATTTAATTAACCATTAATGCCTACCAATAATCCCATTCCGTTACAACGAAAACCCTAGTTTTACATCCATTAAAATAAAGGCGCAGGATATTACGTGGCGTGCACGAATCCAACTGCAACAACGGAACAATTCAAACCAATAATCCCCATCCAATTATACGTTCCAAATATAAATCCCCTAATTGAAGCTAAAGCCCTAATTACTGATAAGTTCTTGAAACTGCATCGTGTAATTATTAATTACTGGATCGAGTGTTTTGATAGCGGTATTTTTCGTTCGAGTAATATCAGCTTATCGAATATGTGAATTTAAGTTCTGTACCGTCTCCCTTCTGTCGAAATAAATTACTTTTTTATTATTATATACCCTATCGTATATCATTTTATACTTATATATATATATATAAATCATTGAACACATTAGAATAAATCTTTATCCACTCATCCTTAACAGCATGATATTCCTTATAATTCGAGATTTCTGGTGATGTTTCAAATGACGAGAAAACTGGAAATCTACGAAGGGAGGAGAGACATAACAATTGTACAGTCACGCGGCGTCAGAAGCACCTTCCAGTCTAACAAAGTACTCGAAATCCGAATATGCGACGATCTTCCTGGTTCCTCCTCATGGACGAACCTCCGGTTGCAAGACATAAATTTCAAGACGGGCGCATAACGAATCCACAGGGGATGTTGAGTCGGCGAGGGGGGAAGAGAGGGTAAAGTAGAATGAGAGGACCCGGAGGTGGAAGAAACTGAATAGAGTGGAAGAAGGAAGGTTAAATCTAACACGAGGTCGGTAAGAGTAAGAAGGGAAACCACAAAGAGAAAGCACGACGAGGGAGAACAAGGAAAAGAGAGTACACCAGAGAGAGAAGGAGGAAGGTAAGGGAAGAGGAGAGAAGTAGGGAGAGCCAAATTTTAATTTCACCCCTAACAAGGCAAGGTACGAAGGAGGGTGCTCCTCAGCCCCTTCAGGACCACGGTATTCCATCCTTCAGGATCATTATATCGCCAATTAGAAGATAGCGGAGCTCGCCGACGCCTAACAAGCTTCCTGGGGAGACAGATCTACTCTCGATTCTGCCGTTATATGCGCAGGCAACCACCACCATCACCACCGCCTTCGTCTTCGCGATCCTCCCCACCCCCCAACCCCCTGTTATAAAATATTCCTCGTGACTCGATGCTCCGGCATCTCGAAACGTATCTCGAATTATTTCACTAATTAACAACTATCGTTTCAAGGAATACTAATAATAATAATGAAGGGGGTTTGAGGCTAACGAACGAGCCAGGTATTACGACTGGATGAGCATTTCACGTTTATTAACACTAAATCGTTTACTGAAATGTAGATGCTAGCAGATCTGAGTCGGTGGGGGACAACATTTACCGATGCTTGGCGCAGGGAAATAGAATTGTTCGATGGCACGAAGAATACGGGGATGGATGGGGGCGGATGCACCGGGATGTCTTCGTGGATACGGGGAAACGGAATTCAATTTAAACTTATTTTTGTTCCTACGATATCTGAAATGATAAATTTAAATAGAGGAATAAAATATAAAATTGCTTCTGCCAACCGATCGCTGATAGCTGCCAGCTCTCTCTCCCTCTCCCTCTCTCTCTCTCTCCTGCTTCCTTGCTCTCTTATAATAGGGTGTACTCTACGATTTTATCGTCCCCTGATTTGCAGTGAAAAGGACAAAAAGTAGAATGGATTTGAAAATGAGAGTCGAATCGAACATCGGGAATGTAATAAGAGGAAGATTGACGTTTGTTTGTGATAAGAATTAGTGTCCAATAGTCGAGAATTAATAAATGTTCTTCTGCTTAATGTTTTCTAAGACTGAACCCACCTACGATAAAATAATGAAAAATATTGGTAAATATCAATTAAATTGTACATTTTTCTTCCAACAATACATCATTTTCTTCCCACTGAATTATATGAATTAAAATCATCATTATCTTCGTAAGTGATACTCGAGTACACTGGAGTAAAAATGATATTAATTTAATATGATATGCATTTTAATATATTAACTTATTACTAACATTTTAATAGCAGCTATTTCTGCATTGCATTACTCGAAAAAGTGAGTTCAGTTTGATGATGTGTACTTTAAATTTTAATTTGTAGTATACGCATACTAAGTCCTCATTACGGCGGGGCTCACCGAGCCATTTAATAATCGCGTGGTTTGAATTTTATAATTGGCATTCTTAGTTTTATGTTTAACCGGCCAAGATATATGACGAGGAGGTATTTATTAATGGGTTATCCGTATTATTACCCGGGATACCATTCATTTCATCTAACCACGCAGTAATTAATAGTCGATGAAACGATAAAACTGTGAAATTAATTACGTTGTACAATGAAGAATAGTCCGACCCACCGTGGTTTATAGTTAATCGACTGTATCTGCGCAATCTCTGAAATCGTAAAACAAATATTGGCCCTTGAAATTCTTCGGTTAGTTACGACGATAATAAGGTTGACCCAAGTCACATTTTCCTTTTTTTTCGGGATCCACCCGGACTTTTATGAAGATGTACTTAATATCTATTATATTTGATCTTTCCACCGCGTGCCCCGTAACGTTCTCGACGATAATTTTATACACGACACACGCAGTAGTAGATCTAAACCACCGATAAATATTAATCGATAATAATTACTGTCTCGATAATTAAAATGCCTGTCGACCCTTTCATTACGCTATCAGAATTAGTCGTATATTATCGCGAAAAAGTGCAAATTATTGTGTCGTCAAAATTGTATTAAATTTTATACTACGATAAATACATGTATTATCATAAATGTTATATATTTAAGAGATATATATATATATATATAAATATATAATATACATAAAAAAACTGGTAACAGAATGTTTTTCTTAAATAATCGAGATAGATAGAGGAAATTATTGTATCGGCTACAATTAGAAAGAGCTAAAGGAAAAATCTTGAATTATAAATTATTACTGTGCTGAAAAAAAGTCATTCGTCGCTACGCAGATAATAAGGAACATCCAATTATTTTGCAATATATGGAAGAGATTTCTGCAAACGGAGAGATATCGTAAAACCAGTTACGATTAGTTGTAGAGGGTGGAAAGGAAAAATGAGTTCTCCCGGTTCGGGCTGATCGAACTACGAGAAAGTTATAAAAGGTAGCTACGCATACGAGGCGCTTCAAAGTCTTCACGGAGAAGAATCGACACAGTAGCGAGCGATACACTTTTCTCGGTAGGCAATATTCATAAATCACCCTTCAGACCACCCCCGGGTTTCCTAGTATCCCCACCTCTTATATACGCTTAGAATAAGCACCCCTTTCCCTGATAGAGGGATGCAGCGCCGGGGTCAACTCCCTTCCCCTACCATCCTCCTCCCCCCACGTCTTCCACGAGGAAAGACCAGGGGGATGAAGGAGAAGAAAACCGAGGGAAGTTAGAAAACGAAGTCGAAGACGGTGTTAGCTCTCGTGGTATGAGACCAACCCCCGCACAACTCCCCGCCGACGGTTTCTTCGGGGTTGGTCTCAGATTCTATTAAGATCTCAGTAAGTCTTGTTACACGGAGAGGCTACGCCGCAAATCTCGCAATAAAACAGCCACCGGTGTAACACCGATCCGAGCGTCTACCAGCTATTGTCGGTGCCGGTGCCGTCGACGCCGCAGACGCCGACAGACGTCGTCTCTTCCTTGCCAAACCCTTCATGGGGAACTAACTCTTTCCCGTGGATACAGCACGTACGGACATTCGATTGAAAAATGTTGAATAATCGGGTCACTAATAATAATCCCGGATCAATCGACACCCTCCACTGTTCTATTTCCGTACGAATTTTTATCTGGTAGTAATCGTTTATCTCGTATTAATTACACGGTATAATAACCAATTAACCAGGATAATATTACTCGCATAATTAGTTGATAATTCATCGAAGTACGGTATTACGTTTCATAAAATATCGTATAAGAAAATTGGTATATAAGTAACGAGATCAGTGAAGCAAGAATATCAGACTGCTACGGACTATCGGGGGCTAGAAGTGCGGAAGTGGAAGTGGAAGAGGAAGAGGAAGAGGAAGAAGAAGACGAGCGAAGCACGAGGGAGGAACGAGCTCGAGGCAAGGGTCCGAAATCAATCAAAACATTAATTGAAAGAGCCGGGAAGACAACGGAGCTCAGTTGGCTAAAGCGGTAGGTATGGATGGTCTTGATAATCGAAAGATATCCTGGCCAATAGCCGGCACTTCGACGAAGAAGCTAGCAACTAGTTGAAGAAGGAACTTCCCTCGTAGCTTCGTTTGTTCGAAACGTTCGGATACTCGGGAAGAAAATTCGCGGCACGGAAATGGTAGCGGAGCTACGGTGATAGTGTGTCCGTGTTACGGACTTACAGAGGACGCTTAACAAAGAAATAAAGCCCTTTTGCCTGATGACACGAAAACACCCTTATTGTTCAACGTTTAATACGTGGGAATTCTTAGTGTTGGGTTCTGGGAGAAAGGCACTTGTGATGTAAGTCTTGCGTGGAATTTCAATCCCCGCGTTGATACATATTGTGTTATACACGGATCCTTTCGTTTCATGAGACAATCCGTAACAAAATGAATTAATTCGTGCACGGTGTACGTGCTTCGCGGGGAAGAAAAATAATAATTGTTTATCAATAGACCAGGATACACTCGATTATTTTAGGTCGGGTTCATTCGATTTGCAGGTAATGTATCGCAAACCGCTACTAATAGTACCGGGGAATTAATGAACGCGATCTCTATTCAATTGTTGACCGGTATTATTAGTACAGCCAACATTTCCGCTTTATTAATTAATGAATCGATTTTGGTCGCTGCAAGTTAATTATTTAACGTCGGTCAGCATCGGCGCTACTGAACATGTTTCCTTAATGAGCGGAACTAATTGTGCTACCAAGAATACAATGCAAGCACTAAGGAAGCTTGATGAACATTATCACGATTTCAAAAACCTGTATTTTGCCTGTGACGCAATCCCTTAAATTATCCTCTACACAACTGTCGATTATCTGATTAAGTTTCTAATGATAATTTCTGAGGATGAAATTAATTAAGGCTGAATTTAATTATGATCCGCTCGCGTGCAGCCTTACAGGGAAGCCTGTCGCGACATTCAACCCACACTTCACCCGGGGTAGCAAAATAAGAGAGAAACAAATCACTCTTTTTCATAAACGCATCTAGATTCATAAAACAGTGATTCATTATTACTCGATATTTTTAAGTTTTCTAAGAAAAAAATGTCTTCGAAGCAAAACATCGGAGGAGATGGCCAAGAGGTAAGTCACCTGGCGGAATGCCCAAGGACCCCCTGGAAGGTTCAATCGCCGTAAAAGCAACGCCTCTGGATAGGAAAAGAGTGGTTTGGTGAGGGTGCAAGGGGGTGGTTAGAAGTTAACTCGGAAGCCCGCGGGTGGATCGTGTGGGCGCGACCAATAAGAGGGAGAAGGACCAGTTTGCGATGGTCAGTCCCCGAGATACACGTTCGACGGTGCAACCCGACTTAAGAGGATTACATTTGATATTTCGATCGGGCAAAGTGGCTTTTTATTGGACATTCGCCTTGGAATTATCGCTGACGCGTGTCGAAAGACATTACCCACGCCTATTATTATTAAATTATATCAGCACTATGTTCCCAACATAATTTACCGGATAAAGTACCGAAACCCATTATATGAGAGGGCATACTTGTACGTCTACATACATACGTATATACACATACACACCACACTAGTTAAACTAGAACTATCATCCAAGATGGTTTGGCACATTTTCAAAGTAATTCCGCGAATACATTCGTACAATTGAATAGACCCGCTCTTAAGTTTCATTCTAATTGACAATATCTTTAGAATCGATACTAATTACTCCGCTGTTCCATATTACTCGTCTGTCTTCGGCGAGAGTGTATGCCGCGGAGAAAAATGAGTGTATTAATTTAATGGATGTGTGTATACGTAGTATGAAGGGGGGAACAAATATATTAGAGAAGACAAATGTCGTTGCTTACGGGTAACAGGGAAGTAAGTAGTCTTCCAGAAACAGTGGAAGCTGAGAGGAACATAAGTAGAAGGAACGAGGCGAGATGCCACGCGGCGTCACGGTCATACCTCTGCTTTTAGCCGGAGCTAATTAGCCGCACCAATTTGTCGGTGTAAAATAAACGTTTGCCATCGCCCGACCGACCCTCTCCCCTCTAACCCCTCGTACCACTCCAACAGTTTTCTCGATTTATTTGTGAACCGTTCTCCCATATCTCCGTGAGATGCACGAATGTTATTTCGTACACGAACGAGAACCATCGGCCAAAACCATTCTGTCCCTTCGAACTTCAAACGAATTAATTAAGTCATTCTCTTTAGTCGGCCGACTACTAACGAGACCGCCACTACTGAAACTAGTGCCAATTATTGAAATTCAAACGGACGGATGCACCGGCATCCCACTCTACCCGGAGACACCCTCCATATCCGGTTTTGCTCTCTACAGCAGCAGGGAATCACGAAGAGGAGAACAAACATTGCGATGGCTGTACGAGCACGACTGAGAAAGGGAGACGAGTACATGGATAAATAGATAAGTGGATTGATAATACAGATGGATGGACAGCTAAAGAATACCAATGGATGCTGGATTGTTCATGAAAATCTTTTGCATGATCTCAGAGACGCATGCTTTTGAGTGGCTGATTCAGTAGTTCATTCATATGCAGATATCAAAGTACCTGTTTCTAAATATTTATATTGTGACCGTTGCAACATGCGCACAATTATGTTCCGAAATTATATATGTTATATGATTAAAATTGATATTTTATGTACAGAGAAATTCGAGAATAAATATATGCAATCAGGTCATGTACTTCTAATTGTTATTTAACGGTACTCCTGTTCTGAATACATACAATTTAAGTGTTTAATTATAACACGTGTAAGTAGACTTCACGTACATATCAATGATAGTTATATAATCACCATGAATATAACTATGCATCGATTGGATGTCACTTAATCAAATGTAATAAAACATAATTACCATATTTAATTATGCTACAGTTATTAATATAGCTTAAACACTGCATAAAATTGCAATTTAAATAATTCAACTATAAGAAGCATAAGATATATGCAGACTACTACGATATAATCAAACGGCGTAATATTTGCAGGTGATAAACATCACGTAAGAAAAACTCCAAAAGAAATATACCTTGCAGGATTAGACAAACTTACGACTGAATTCATGTAAAAAGCAAGTGCGCGTTTCTTCGTGAATTTTATTGTTTACAATACGTTGTTTACAATACCTTGCTTCGTTATAATACGTTTTCATCGAAAATCCCGTATTCTTGGCATGGCACAGATTAATTACATAACTATCGGATAGAGTGTCAGGAGCGTGTGACACGAAAGAAGTGTAGCAATGTGTCAGCAGTTTACGGGATGCAGATTAAGTTTACTTCTAAGGAATCCGTATCACTAACGGCAACCATACAATCGCGTCGCCTTAAATGTAACCGGTAATGAGAGCAAGGAATAGAACGACACGGATGGTCCCTCGACTTGAAAGTCACCAATGAAACCACCACGTTCGCGAAAGAAATATTGAAATTATATATTCCGACGATGTACTCAAGATCGAACTGTTCATACGTTCTAGTATTTAATTGTACATTTTTCGCATAGGTTTGAAGTGATCATCGTAACTACTGTCACGGAAGCTCGATTTAAATTGCACGCTTCGTAAGATCGCTTTTGACTAAGTCATTTAAATCGAATGATCAAATATATGTTTCGCAAGCTGGATAAAAAAATGGATTGATATCGATGTAATAAACTGTGCGACATAAACGATAATGAATCAAATCTTCGACCAAGATCTATTATTGATATTCATGAAATTGCAACAAACATTTACCTGACAATGATCTCCGGTGTCAATTTCAAAGGCCAGTTTCGTTAGTGGGTGATTCCTTCGTCCTTCTTGTCACGTGGCACCACACTGATCACAGAAAAACAGAGGACACTGTTTGACATACGATTGAAGTTTTCCAAGTATCAATCGGCAAGAGAATATTATCGAAGTCTGATTATGTATAACGATATTAAATGTCCAAAATGTCTAGCACTGTCAGTAAAACACCGCGGTACCAATATTTCTGCGTAAATATATCAAAGTACCACGAGAAAGATTCAGCACGAGTATCACGAGTCTACCGGCGCGGCGGTCGGTTGTAAACTGGCGAGCGCCGCGTGCGACGACGGCACGCCACGGAGAGTGATAAATCCCCACCATGGGGTAGAACAACCCCTCCAATCTCCCTTCTCCAGAATTTCATCCCCCACTGCCACCGGTATCGCAACCCCCTGTTCTCGTTGTGGTATTTCGACTCCCACCAACTCTTCCTCATGAATACTGTCCACCCTCTTTCTCTCTTGCGCCACCGTTCGCTATTTCTCTCTTTCTCTCTCTCTCGCTCTGTTGGTGCTCCCAGTGTATTCGCACCCGTATTCGAACCCGCGCTCCTACACAACTCCGAAACCCGTATTTGCAGCAAGTATCACAAACCGAAACCCTTACTCGCTACCCACCACCCTCTACCATCCCTCCCATCACGAACCATTCACCCTACCGCGCGGTTTAACTCCTACTCCGGCGGAAGAGTTTCCGCGGGTACGAAGCGTCGTCCGCACTTCAACCGATTAAGACGGTACGATTGAAGTGCGAGTCATGCGAGAGTGCGAGTACTCCGTGCAATTCTAAATGCACCGGGTAGATTGTGGAGAACGTTGGAAGGGATAAGGCGTAGAAGGCACGTGGAGTTCTACCGTGTACGAGATGTACTATGTGGATAATTAGAACTCTCTTCACGGGCGGGGTACTAAGTATCAGAGGCGGATTATAAAATCGAATAAATACAGCTTGAATCGATATGCTTTACATAAATTAATTGGAGGGTCGTTAGAGAAATTTGATGGTAAAGGCATTTAAAGTAGCAAAGGATCAATTACTTCGGACCAATAGGGTAAAAAAGTGTTCCCTTCATTTACGAGTTAATAGCCAGACGATCATTCCATCTGAAAACAGAAGTGACTCTAATTACCGTTATTTCGTAAAAGAAAGAGTATCCCGGCAAGGAGGCGCTCCGTAAAGAAAAGAAGAGTTCGATAGAGGGAACGGTGGTTGAGGGAGGGCGAGGTGGTGGTTTGTAGTTGAAGTCGAGAAATAGCGACAGAGGATTAACCACCGAAGTGGCATGCTCTCGCATCGTTGGATTCCAGGCTTAGAATTGCTCCTACGTAGAGAGTACCATTCCCCTGATGTGAAAGGAACGCAGGGATGGCATCCCTACTATATGTCCGGTTCTCCCGCCGGGAGACGCGTCTACCTCCCCTGCGAGGCCACACCTCCCATTACAAAAATTACACTGGTCGCTGATTTAGTGTTCTGCGCCGGTTCTTCGGGGTGATCTAGGGGGTAGAAGGGTATCCAGCCTGAAGGGGTGTACAGCAGGGGGGTTGTATAGAGAGGGTGGGAACGTAAGTAATGAAAGGGTTGCCGGCAGCTTCGAGAATCACGGAATCATTCGCCAGATTAAATTAGAAAGGCTACGACCTTTTTTCCACTCCCATACCATCCACACCTACGTAGGTTGCCCGGTGAAATGGATTAGGCCATGTTTACTGCCACCATTGGCAATGGTCTCTCTTTTAATTACTGACTGATTTATGGCGAGTTCCTGATTAAATCAGTCGAAGGACCCGGGTCACTCCGCAAAATGACATTCTCCCGGAGTTCATTCGATTCCCTATCATATTTTTCCCTCCTCATTCGCCGATACACGCACACGTACAGCTGAATTTAACATCGATCAAAATTCCAACCCTCCCCCACCGGCCGCCGATACGAAAGGGATGAACCGAGGAAACGCTATGTTCTTTTTTATTTCTTCCGCTTTTTTCAACCTCATTTCCTACGACGTATCATACTTGTCATTCGTATAAAATTCTCCGACGAAATTAGGACAGCTGTCGGAGGTAGATCAGTAATTAGGAATAAAACCGCGGTGAGTTTTATTCCGGCAAAATTATACTCGAAAATCTACCGTACTTTAACGAGCCATTACGAAGTTTGACGCTAAAAACTCGGGTATTATGATATCCGAACGCTTTCTACGCGCGACTGCAATAATAACGTAAAAGAGCGTGCACGAATGAAATACGTGCAATATACATATACAATATATCTATATATGTACGTATATATAAAAAGAAGTGTGGTAGAACTGCAATCATTATAAAAGGAAGTCGTATATCGTGAGAGGATTCGAGATCGTTATCGGGCATTCGGAATACATTTTCTCACGGCTATTACGAAACTTTTCCATACTCGGTCTCTCAAAGGATACTAACAGGTGATGGTCCCAAGTTGTGGAAGCTGCAAAGGAGCAAGTAGTGGAGAACGATTGATTGGAATAAAGAAGAGACGAGAGATAAAGGGAACCGAATGAAAGAGAGAATAAGCGGAGGAGAAGAGGGAGTAATGGAAGGGATAGAGAAAACAGTGAGGATGGGGTAGATGGGGAGAGTACTAATCACTTCTAGGGACTTTAATGGAGGTTTTCTGTACGCCGTCTACTTTGTCCACGACTTATACTACTTCGAACCGGTTGGAAGTAGCGTATTTGGGAGAAAAAGCAGCCGGAGAGTAGCGTTACGTGTATTAAACTAAACGGCACTTCGCTCGGCTCGTGCTCTCTTGTCTCACGAAGAAACGTTCCGTGTCGATGCCGAAATAAATTCCATGCTTGGTCTCTCCTTCCATCCATTTCTATTCTGCGAATTTATTTAATGCTCATTAATTAAGTCCTCGCACTATTTTCTCCCCCGAATCCAATTAGTCCTTCGTCCGAAATAAGTAAAGACACATCCGCAAAAATGGGATGGCGAAGTTTTTCGCCAGAGAGAGGTTTTCCTATATTGATATCAGAGAGGCACTCGACGTGGCAAACAAACAAAACACGCGTGGAGAAAGGACTTGGTAGCGAGACGAAAGTCGAGTCTACGTTTCGAAAGTTAGAGCCTGACAGAATGCCTTCTCCTTGTCTCACCATCCTCTAAAACCCTACGGATCGTGGAATACCGGTAAAGCAAGCGCGTGTTCGCGCTCACCGTGCTACTCCATGGATTTATTATGCATGGACTTGATGTATCGGACATCGGCCTGGTATCTACGAGGAAATACGGTTTTCTGTGTGCGTTAGTGCCGCTCAAGTGGTGCTGCCCATCAAGGGAGGTAGACGTTACTCTCGAGAGTGGACCGAGAAAGGACGACTCTGAAGGATAAGAAGAAAGATGGTACGACGATGCTGGAGTAGATGAGAGTAGCTTGGCTACCTGCTCTAATGGTCTCTCTTTCTATGTTATATCTACCTTCCCCTTTATATCTCCATGGTATCCCTCTCTTTCTCCCCCTACCTCGGTAACGTCTCTCTTTTAATACAGGTCGGTTATCTTCCTGATAATAATGGTGATAAAAAGTATGTTATTAACGGTGTTTTCATTTAAACTCTATTCAAATGTTTGGTTATAATTATCGGGTTTTATTTCACCCTTTTAATTCTCCCCTGCTTAACGAGGAATATTTATTCCCGCGCTTATTATTCCAGTGATAATGAGAATGTATGAAATATACATATTTGTCTGTGTATACATATATTTTTTAAGGAACACGATACGTCTTATACATGAGAGAATATGTTAAATGGAATATTTTTATATGGAAATATTTGTGAAAAAATCTTCCTGACCCTGTAACTCGGCCCAGTGACCCGCCGACATCGTTTTCAAACCGATCGCCACAGCCGATCGTTACTATCCAAATAGTTACCGTTGTTTTCTTCCGACAAACGTGAAATATTTTATTTCCGCCGCGCGCAAGCCCAGAGGATAACGAATTAGTTTTCCTCCGATTAATCCGCGTGATTGTACACCGAGGAAAAACAAACCGATAAAAATACACCGGTCGTTTCAATAGTCCGCCACCTGGCCGAGAAGAAAATTCACGATTACCGGTGAAATGCTCGGGAAATTTTGGAAACGCGCAGCCTGATGGGATCGACGCTCGTGTGGCACATATACCGAGAGAGAGAGAGAGGGAGAGAGAGAGAGAGCTTTTCTGTAAGAGCAGGGGTCCATTAGCCGACTCGCCTGTCTTCTGAGTCCATTACAAGATGAGCCACCATCCCCCCAGGCGACCTACCCTCCCTTTCCAACTCGTCCAACGATACGGTACGATCTATACCAACGTATAGATACCTACATACTCTTTCTACTCTTACGAATCCTTCTACCTTCTCCTCTACACTCTACTTTCCCCCCGTTTCCCCTCCAAACCCCGAAACCTCTCTACCCAACCACCTAATCCTTTTTCTCGCGAGTAACCCCTGGATAATGTATTACTCATCGTATAATTACCATATTTATTCTATGATCTAGATTTAAATACATTTTAACTAACCAGTCGTTATAAATACTACTCACGGTAGCAAAGTATAATCACACGAAAATACATACTGTAATGTTATGGTTCGAGTAACTGCAATGTTTACAAGAAGGATAGTGAACTCGAAGAGAGCCGGACATGCAAAGCGTATCGGAGGATTGTGTATATACATAGCTAAAGATCGTGGGATCACGTGAGTACTTAGATGTAGATACATACGCATGAATTTGTAAGCAGATTCCAGTCAAGCGAAACACGTAAGCTGCTTGTAAGCATATCGGTAGGTATGTACGTAGTCCAGATAGTCGCGTTTCACGCATTATTCGCGATAAAGTATGTACAAAAGGAGGAAAAGCCGGACGTACGAGGAGCGTGTTACGTTGGGTCATATTTAAACCGAGGAAGCGAGAAAGAGAACAGGCGTACGAGTACTGCGACGTTCCTTGATTTATTCACCCCTGTGAATTTTTTACCTTGCCAACCTTTACGGTGCCTCTGCGGACATCGGTGGCCCCAAACGGACACATATATCCTTAGAGTTGCCTTGGACACGATATATTACGAGGTTACCTGCCTTCTCTTTTGAAAGCCTCCTCTTTCCCTGACTCACGAGTGCTACCCCTCTCGTTTCTTTGCAATAATCAAGCCACCAGTAAAGCTTCAAAAGTAATAATTCATTAGACCCCTCTATTCAACTTGAACATCATAAATTCCATGATACCGATGTACAAAGTACAACCGAAAGGACACGTAGTATGTACTATGTAAAAGTGATAAAGGAGCAGGAGCAGTTGCCAATCAAGATGGAACCGCGATGTCGATGCTGGTGAGCAATAATTTCGAAAAATGCAATAATAGTGTGCACGCCCGGGATCGTAATGGATAAATTGCTGAGAGCCCGTCTGTACACACCGATAATACGAACAGGCAGACAGGCAGCCAGGCAGTCAGGCATGTGGGGTGGATGGATATTGCTTAGTGGAGACTGGAGAAACCCCTCTTTCCTATATTATTCTCCCCATCCCCTGTTTTATACCGTGCAGCGAGTGAGACGAGTGACGCGCAAACGTTCAAAGAGCACGGTCTAAAGAAATCACTTTTAAAGTGGCCACCGTGGATAATTTTCAATAAGCTCCATGGTATACCCTCGGAGAGGGGGAATGAATTCTACGTTATATATGAATCGACCTAAAACCCATTGTACATTTAAATCCTGAAGACCCTATATATATATATAACGTTACTTCCTTCTACGTTCTTATTTGATTTACGAGTGAACCCTGATTTCTATTATGTTCAGTGTAACACAAACTTAGTTCCTTGAAATATTGTTTGTATACTGCTTAAAAGAACGAATATTTTATCGATGACATTTAAGTTCGAAGGTATAATGGGATTAATTAAAATGTACGGGAGTATTGTAATAAGTTATTTGTTCGTTTCGATAAGCTCGGATAGGATGTTCGTAGCCATCGATACTCGATGCAGGTAACTCGGCACGACAGCGGTATAAGCGAGATACCTACCCGCACCATTCATCGACAATAATTGCCTTATTGACATTAATAAAACGAGCCCGATACCGAGGGGTACGTCACCGGGGTCTATATACATGTACGTGTATACAGTATACACAGAGAACGGTACGGACGCGTGGACGTGGGGCTAAGAAAAAAACGAGTCGAAAGACGATCCGGGCTGATTAGAAGATATACATCTTCCTGTGAAGGTCTCTTGACAGGATAAGGGACATTTCACAGCCGTTCTGAATCCCATGGCGGCGGTATCTCGACTTGCTGTTCACAATGATTCTTTACATGATGGGGATTATTCAGTCAATCTGTCTCGTAAATGGACCCTGATTTGTCATGGATTTATATGGATGAGATTATTAAAATGATGTAATTGAATTTAAACAAAATATGATGTATATGATATATCACGAAGACGGAAGAAATGTATTACTCTAAGTTTTCGTTGAAAGTGCTGAATACTTAATATTTAAAGAAATTAATAATAACGTTGATGTCAGTTCAGATATCAGTTCTGTTGTGTAGAATACTTTGTCCCTGTGACAAGTCGCTGCAGCAGAACGTCCTTAATACAGAAGCGAGCTGAGAGCGCTATAGATAAAGTAATACGGATAAAAGGATGAAATCATAAATAACCCATTGTACGAGGGGCCATTACTCTTACGATAATGTAACCCGATCCACTATACTACGTCCCAAATATAAATAATCAGAATTTCCCGAGCAAGAACTCCGATAGATTCAAATTGTAACAGCAAGGTAGGATGATTATTTTTATTTGCCAGAGATTGGCTGCTGTCTCGAGTAAAACGGTGAGGGTAGATAATAAAGGCACGCAGGAAGAGAGTGGAATGAGAGGAAGCGAGAGAGATCGAAGGATAGGGTGAAGTGTCTACGTTGGAGAAAAGGGTTGTACAGAGAGGCAGGAGAAAGAGAGCAGCGATATTTCACGGGTTTCGCGTGCGGGCGAACTTTAATAATATTCGTTCCATCAGGTATAGCCGGCCTCATATTAAGTCGGTCCGCGGTGGACGAGGCGTTCCAGGGGTGGCAGGATGTGACGAGAGAAACGATAAGAGAACATTGAGGAGGAAGAGAGAGGGAAGAGGATCGTATAGACGGGTAGCAGGTCGAGGTAGAAGCGACCGGGGAGCACCAGAATGAGACGTGTAATAAAGTGAGTTTTTAATTTCCACCGGTGCCGGTGGTTGGCCCCATGGGGTAGGGGTAGAAGGCATGGGTTTTTACCTCCCTCATGCCCATGGCCCCAGGCTCGTGGCCTGTCGGCTAGTATTACTAGATAAATCACCCAACAGGCAATAACCTCCCGCCTGGCCGCTCTCGTTCTTTGCTTGCGAGTTACCTACCATCCCTGGATCTCTCACTCTTTTTTCATCTCTCTCTCTCTCTCCCTCTGCTCTCCACACCGCTGATATGCACTACTTCGGATCTACATTCGCGAGACACTACCCTTTCGCAAGTTGAAATCAAGAATTTTCTATGTTCGACAAAGTCAAGGCTAAAGATTGTATACGCGAGGTCTACCATTCGCGCATCACTTTCCTCTTTCTTTGTTTACAGGGTTCTAATCGATTTTCCTTCCTGCCATCCTATCAAACTACGCTCGTATCGAAAGGTATTAGATGTCTTATGAAAGTGTCGTTGCTATAGATGATTGTTTGTCATTTAAAAGGGAACGCCACGAGAAGCGTTCTTCAGGGCGCACATCGGTATCGACGTTACACTATTTACTTTTTATAAGGCCTATACGATAACGGAGGTTTTAAGGGATGTAGATCTTAGGCGGCGGTTTTTATGTGTACTTTGATAAAGCTGATTGAAAATACTTTCAGCCGATACCTTCGCCGATACTTCTATCTATAGTCAATTTAGCTTATCTCGGGAACGTGGTCTCCAGCTAGAACGATCATCCTCGATCATCGTACATACCACGTGCTGGAGTCCTCGCGCCAATATTTGAAGAGCAACGCCGGACACGAAGAGTCTCGCAGTACAAAGAGCACGGACGTGGGAGACCGTAAAATTTTGTCAGGATGTCCCACAACGCCTTCGGGATTCCACCAAGATAACCTGAGAAAATACAAGGAGTCCCCCGGGAGGATGGTTGGCCCGACATTCTTAAGTCTGTCCTGCCAACAAATTAATGTCCTCGGATTACGGAAACGGGCCGTTGGGAGAGATTTTCGTCGAGAACCCGAGGAATACATTCTCAAAATTTACTTTAAGCCTGCACCTCTTCCGATGTATCTCAAAGCATGCTCAAAAGTACCGGCGAACAGATTAATAAAGACTTAAGTGTACTGTTGATCATGTCTATTATTACGCATACCAATCAACACTCCTATTTATTCCAAGTATGGATAATTGAATTACCTTCAATTTACCGAATGAATTCGTATCAAGCGCTTTAAACAGCCTTGATAATATTGTTGTTAAAAGAGTCTCCCTTATCGCGGGACCGTTTAAGAGCATTCATTGCAATCTCGATACTGATATCACATCCATCGTCCGGATGTTCGTTTCCTTAAGTAACGGACATAAACACACGGTTTACGAGGGAGGGTATAACAGTAGCAGGAAAGAGTAACGAAAAGCAAAGAGTAGCGAAGGGCTATGAAAACACGCAGATTAGCAGCTTTAATGCGGCACTTCCTGCCTGGGAGGTATGCCTGGGGACGGAGGTCTGGCAACTTGACTCTGAACTTGTTCAGAAGCCGGGAACACATCTGGAACGTTTCTTCCATCGCGCCTCCTTCGTCTCACGATATCCTCCTCTTTTTCACTCCACCTTTCTTTTTATTTCTTTCTATTCCCTCTGCCGCGGTTACTCTTTCGCTTTCACTTTCTCGTCGCGTTTTTCGTCCGCGGCTCGACCTTTCTCCATAATCGGTGCATCACGGGGAGGGTTCTCGTATAACGGTGCAAAAAAGAACCACAGAAATTGCATTCACTTGTTATGCACTTAAAACACCCGAGTACTTTATCGATACATTTATTACAAGTGTTCCTTGATGTAGAAAAGTGTTGGACGAAGGGGAAAGTTATTTAATAAGAGACGATAATTCTTCTTGTACGAAGGAATACGAAATGAAATTAAGGACTTGTCAAGCGGTCCCTTTAACATCGATTAAATAATCAATACGAATTGAGCCAATAAAGTCCACGGTAACAATCGTGACGGAAGGGCGTAACGGAGGGTCGGACCTCATCAAAAATCACCGCGCGTTCTGATTTCATCGAGCAAACGGACACGAGGTTCACGCTGTTCGAAGACGTGAAAAATAAACGTTTGATCGACGTACAAATTCGGTGACCCCCCACTCTGCCTTCTCATCCAGGCATTCCAATGGATGAGGGGGAGAGGGTCGGGATAAGAGTAACGATAGAAAGGACGAAATAAAGCGAGGAAGAAAGCCGATCCAATTTTCAGGATATTTTCATCCGAATCCCAGTACCCGACAATCGTTCATTAACAGATTTTTTCTCTCGGCACCAGGTTAAATTGCATTGACTCTGCGGGGCATTCAGGGTGTCGAGTTGTCGAGGGGGCGCATTTAAATAAAAAGTGACGGTGGCCCAAGCGGTGATATGTCTGCTGCTCGACACTGAACACTCTACAGGCTGTTACAAAAGAGGGTTCGGAGCCTGGAGAACTTAAAGTACCCGATAGATTCAATAAAAACTGCTTAATCAAGTTAAAATACTCCGAAACCTCTTCTAAGTATCGATCACCATTTATAGTATAAAGTATTTGTACTTTATACCTTTTTGTAGGATTCATACAAATACTTTACACATCGAAATTTCATTTGTTCGAATCAGCTGATGTATATTTTTATACATTGCCATATGAAAATTACTCCTAGTTTTGACTAGGTTAATTTTTCGTGGACCAATTAATTAAGCATTGCTATTCAATCTATGGAGTGCAATGCACCCTAAAAATCTTGAATCCTTTTTTCAACACCCTGTATAGAGAGGGTAGGTGCCTTGAAGCATAGTGGGGTATCAGGGACTCGAGGGGTTTGAGGGGTCAAATGGCGGGCAGAATGCGCGGTGATTGCTGGAGGGCCGCATAATTGCACCCTTTGTGGTGCAATCAGCGGCGCAACTTGCCCGGCGCCTACGTCTATCGGTTCCCTGCTCTTTCTCTCTCGCTCTTCCTATGTCCCCGAACCACTCTCTCTCTCGTATCATCCCTCTTTCTCTCTCCGATTCCTTCCCTGTCTCTCCCCCCTCTGACAGTACCCAGAACGAGGTACTAACATCCCAATCGTCCCTTAAATTCCCTTCGAGTTACTTACATCGTTAAATATGCCTATTGCCTAATGGATATGGATTCTTCTGCTCGGCACAATTCACCGGAATTTAATGTCGATTTGATTGTGATCAGGGTTTACCGATAGAATGATAATGTGGCTTATTTATATGAAGTATCATGTGCATGATAAGATTATATAATAATATGTGATCTTCGATAAAATGAGATAATATTGGTAGCAGATTGAAACGAGTTATACGAGTTGATTTATGAGGAACTGTGTAAGAAAAAATGTATGAAGGAAACGGACAATTAGAGGTCTTTTGTAGAGACAGAAAGGATAGTTGTGACTACTATATCTCGTCGGTCAAAACATCTTGCAAGTTGGGCACATGGTGTCTACGGTTAGCAGCATGTGGGTTTGCGTATACCCTGGAGGATTCACTGGAATGTTTATCTTTTCTCCAAGGCACTCCTATTAATTTGGTGGGCCAAGCATGTTACAAAGATTAGAGGAAACCGCAGCTGTCTCCCTACTGAGAGTCTCTTGCTGCAGCTTACTTTTTCTCTCGTTCACGTCTCATCTTCCACAAGCGTTCTCTGTTCTGGCCACATATATGGAACCTCCATTCTCCGAAGTATTTCTTTTTTCACATTTACATCCCGATATCCATTAAATGCATATGTTACGTCTCTATCTTATCGGGATCGAAATCGTTTTTAGGAGCGATCGAAAACGAAGGCCGGCCAAGTTTATTCATTTTCGGGAGTTCGAAAGAAATGGAAGCACCGCGAATGTCTTAACCCGACCTTCTATTTTCTATCAGCCTCCGCGAGGTCGGCGCCAATAAGATGGACATAGAGAGTAGATTCGCGTGATTGAGAATCACTGGAGCTTTAAGCTGGCGACACGACGATGCCATTACCTCGGCGACCTTCCCCGCTTCTCCTCGTAAGCCCACTCTCGTTTCATCTCTTCCTCTCTCTCTCTCCCTCTTCCATCCACCCACCACCCGTTTCGCTCACTTTCTCTCTCTTGCACATCGTTCTCCATCCATGTTCGCTCCATGGGTCCATTCCTCTTCACACCCGTCTGCGAGCACCGAGTCTTGCATTATACAGACAGCGCCACTTAAAATAATACGCCCGGTATAAACTGTGCATCAACGCTAAAAGCTGTCATTTTCTGTAAGCCAGAATTATGGAGATTCCATGGCACGGTTGACGTTCCAGGCCCCCCTCCGTGCGCGCTCGCGTCGTTACCGCGTGAAAAAGACGCCGATGGGAAAGGTGCAAAGAAGAAAGCGCGCGAGGGAAGCCAGAGGGTTGAAAAGGGTGTTACATTAATTCCGCTTTAGATGCTCGATTACTTGACCCTCTCTCCCTTTCTGTAATTAAAATGCCAGCACAGTGGACACGTCGAGGTGTGACGCACAGGGGGTTGCGCAGAGAAGTACAAACGAAAGAACCGGAACGGATGAGTACTTAATAAGTATCTCAATACGAGTATATCCAGGAAGGAAAGAGAAATTCAATTTAGAGTATGTCCACCGAAATGGATTTCATTTAAAATTCACAGCATAGTTTCAACATAATGGGATATCGGTGTTCTCGATCAACTAGATGTTTTAATCATCCACGAGGCACTGTTGAAGGCCACTAATTAAACTACAAGGAATTCATAATTCATGGAAATAAGTTTTTAATTCGAGAATTTATTAACTACTCGGTTATACTCCACTGGAATGGTGAAGAAGCTTTAAGGTACGGTCGGATACAAGATATTGCACTGGACCCGAACTTCAATTACGCTTGGCATATAAGAGACCGCGGTACACTCCCAGGGGAGGCGAAGGAACCCATAGACAGAGGCGTGGATGGAAATAAAGAAGGACGGCTCATTATCCGCGGCAGTCTCGTTACTTTTAAATAAACTGTTGCCCGCGGATAAAGAATAATCCATCGCGGTCCACCTGGCAGAGACAGATTTTTAAAAGTCGCACCCGTAATGGGGTCTCATTATAACCATTGCTCTTAACATCACTACTAACAGCTACGCCATATCACGCGAGCAACTTCGAATCAAAAAGAACCACCTACAGGAGGGTAAGAGTAGTGTGTAAATGGAGAACTAAATTGATTACTGAGCCTGTTTCCTGGTTAAGTTCATAATGTCAAAGTGCATTAAATTAGTAGTATATATTCATACACCCTCCGTATAACAAATTTATTAATCACATAATATAACATCGATGACAAGAAGTATTGATTTTAGGGCAAGTAATTAAGTAAAATGATATTAGAGCCTGCCATATATTGCATCGTTTATATAATGAATTTAAAATAAATAGGTTATATATTATAGACGAGACAATAGGTTGGGTTAGATCGGTGGTATGGGTGGCTCGCTTAATTAGAGTCTTCGTTAAGGGGCCGCGTAAGCCCTCGAGACTTGCAGGTAAAAACGTAAGAACTATTTTCATTAAACTTACCGGGCTCGGTGCTGAAAGGTCTTTCGCTTTTGTGCGCGACTGCCGAGTGGCTGTGCGTAAAGAGATTAAACCGGGAAACACGAGGAGAGTAACGGGGAACGAGGAGGCCCATTTCATTATTAATTTACTCTTATTAATTCCGCTCGGAAGGCTCGAATGGAACGGCATATTCGATGCCTACGTCGGGGAATCGATCGGCTTCTCACTTTGACTCACTCTCTCTCACACACACGCATACACTCTACCGCTTCTCTTCGTCTCTCCACTGATTTTAGCTGCGTACGATTAATATACGTCTAGCTTCGAGATTATATCGAAGACATTAATAGCTAAGGATGCCAAGACGGATTACACGTGGTACGACGAACTCGGCCGCGCTGGCATAGTTCTTGGCACCCCGAGGCTCCTCTCAAGATAATGGCACGTGTACAATGAAAAACACCCAGAGATTACTCGACTCGAGTGGAGATACTTTTTTACTTGGTTCAACTCGATTATAATTACAATCGTGACAATCGTGACATTCAAACAGTAAACTGAAACTCGCGCTCGCTGAACAAACCTGTATACTCCGGTAACAAACCGGAATGGAAAATTGTGGAAATTCGTTCAAAAAATTCATTATATCGACACGTATATCTCGCGCGCGATTATCGAGCCAGATGAGCTTTTCCGAGCAATTTACAACGGAAATTCAGCAATATGTACATCGCATCCACGTAAATGCGCGAATTATAACGTATTGACTGTATCCATGTAAAAGCACCGGTATTTCTGTTGAACTATACGACTCCCGTACGCACCCCCGATATCAAGAAGGGTGAACACCCTTTAGATAAGAACCGAAAGAATGAAAGTGCAGCGAGATAGATATACCGAGCTACCTATAATGTGATACCCCGTATTCGCACAAACTGTAAGCAATAAGCATAATCGTCGATGAACACCGCGAATGTGTTTAGAAGGAGTGAAAGAAGCTCGGCCTCCCGGTAAGTATAGCAATCACTCGAGGGGGTGAAGTATAAGGGGATAAGAAGATGAAAAGTACAAATGGAATAGAATACAAAGAGTGCAAGGCAATGCCATTAGTAAAATTACCGCTTACGGTATTGCCGATACGGTTGGTATATCAAGGCATTTGCCAGAGTAGTGTCTTTTCAGTGTGATAGTGAAAAGCGGGCCGCGTCGCGGGGGGTTCTCGCTCCGTTCACCAATTTACTTCGCTGTGGAATGCAATTATGAATGAGATCGATTTAGGGTGAAATCGGTATGAGATATACAACCCCCGCGACACCCTCCCCATTGTACCATATTCTCCTCAGTAGCTGATATTAAATATGCTAAGAATTTTTAATCGTACAAATTTCGTGTCTACGTGGATTGGATCATTTGCTTTTGTACAGGGGATAAGGGTACGGCGACAAAGAGCCGGCACAAAGAATCGGTGTTCTCTTAACGGAACTCCCGGCGGAAGTTCTTTTCACGGTTACACGAGTGTCGCGGAGAAGCCGGTTTTCCGAACACCCTGTAGCAGAGTCATTTCAATGAGCTGTGTCGTAGGAGTAGCGGATGGATAGACGCAGAATGGAGAACTGGCAGGAGAGTGCAGTCACTGATTTAACGCGGGACAATTGAATCCAATTACAACCGCCGCAGCGGCCAGGGGCTCTCAATGCAATCGTTACATATCCCGCTTGTTCTCTTTGCTAAATAAATACATCGTTATATTATCTCATTTTCGTATGATTCTCTGTAGATTAATTTCTCCTTTGCCTCTTATCTCATGCCTCTCATTACCCGTATTTTGGTAGCACGTTAAATATACCGCGCGAGGTTCGAGTCACTTGTTTCAACGAAAGGATACTTTCAGTCCAACTGCTCCTAGCTTTGACGAGCATTACTGTAATTCCACCAAACTACGGGAACGCGTGTTTACTGATTTTTTAAACTGCTAGTTTTATGAAGCCTTTTTTAAAGGCTAACAATGTAGTCCGAGTAATCCCAGGAAGACCTGCAATCTCGTACAGTGTTACGCGTGATACTAGTTTGCTCATTAGGCGCGGTGTGCGGCCGACAAGTCTCGTTAATGCCAACTTTCAATGACGTTACCGAAAGTTTCCAGTGACAAAGTTAGGACTAATTTACAGGAGGCCGGATATCCGTTGTGATTGCGCTAAGTCTATTTCACGACTAAGCACTGGCTCGCATTTTTCTATGACACCCTTCAACATCTATGACGACGTATAAAACCTACATTATAAAAAGCTATATTCTATAATCATCACACGCGACCATCATTATGAGTAATCATACATTAATACAAAAGTAAGATAGTTGTTCAACATTTTACATTATTCAGTGAATATAGAGTGGACTGAAGAGGCCTTTCACCCTCCAGGATTCTGAAGCAGCACTCAGGAGCACCGATACGCTTTACTCGAGTCATAAACGACGGAACGAGGAACCGTAATCGAAATTGCCACGCAATGCGAACCTCGGATGCAACAGCCGAAGCAGGATAACGTGGTATAACGCTACGCAGCGTAATCTGTCTGTCTCAGAGTAGATGGCGTGCTCCAGTGGCTGCTCTGTCGGCCGCCCCTGGCTGTTCATTAGGGGCCGCATTGTCCGCTAACTAAGTACAGTCACCCCTTCCCACAACCCTCGACGAACCTACTGATCCCCGAGTCCCACCTTCAACCCCCATACCAAGCTCTCAACACCCATACACCGGCTCCACCATCACCTCTGTTCACGCTGCTACCATCGCCATCCACTCTACGATCACCAACCCCCCCGTTGATCCTCCCTTTCCTTCTTCACCCTTGCTTCCTACCTTCTTCCTATTTCTTAGGATACCCGAGGTAACACGAGGATTTCTATGAACCTCTTACACTTTTGCAATGATACCCTATCTAATTACCCCTCACCCCATGAAACCACCACCTCTCACTATGACTATGTTGGCCGTTGTTTGGCCACGATACCACGTTCGATTCCCAAGAGGGTGAAGCCAGGTTTCGTCGCAGTACCGTATCACGAAAGTAAATCCATCTAACCACCATTTTTTTCATTGGTCCTACCGATTGAGAGACCGGAGGGGGGATGGTTTAGTTCGAAGTGATATAACGAACATGTGTATATCCGCGCGGTGACCAGCAGATACGGATTAATTGGAAAAACGAGATTGAAATTATTGGACGATTAAATGAAACGATTGTCTTCCTGACAATAGCCCGGTATTTCGTAACTACCCCGGGGGGTGAGTCATATTTTTCATGATTGAATTTCGATCGCATTAATGAGAGTAGGTGTCGAAAGGTTTATATATCGCGGTATTTAAATTCGAGGAGTGTAGACTTAGATTAAAACGCGGAATTCACCTACTGGGCTCTAATTAGTGGTACTTGTGTATGTAAGAATAAACATCAATCAATGTCATCCCGATGGAATCTCTATTAATCACCAATAGAATCATTCTTTAAGAGTTTTATCTACCTTGAAAACTATAATGTCTTTATGCACTCTGATTAATAGTATACTAGATTCGTAGCGTCTAGTGAGGCAGTTTGAAAGGGGACTAAACAAGACATAACGAGAATCGTGGCCCGATGACGATGCTCATTACGAAGTAATCAAAGAATGCAATTTATCCGTAGACTATAATGTCAGTCCTGAATCGCTTTGTAGTACCAGTTAGGATCCCGTGCTCCCTCTGTTCTATTCTGATCTCCGACTCCCTCTCCTTTCCACGTTCAAGCTTGATCAAGTCAGATCGTACGATGTACAGTTCATTGTATCCAGGATGGAATCCAATCAAGGGTCTACCGAGTCACTTTAAAGCGTCGACGTTACGGCCAATCAGACATCGTCACGCATACATGCAAATATACATTTAAACACGAGCCTTTATTATCAGGATATTTATAACGAGCTGATTGTCTTAACCTTTCAACCTGGTCCAGGTAATCCATCAAATTAATCAGTGACTTCACGTCGCACAAGATACAAGGGACTCAGCGTGGCAGACGCGAAAGACTCAAAGATAGTTCATTCCAATATAGGGAGATCTATATTAATCTCCACGTATGTTCGGGAGATGGGATAATCGAATTTACAAGTGAGTCGAGCCCATTGCGAAAAACGGTGGGAGATTTAACTACAAGATGACCCGTGGGTAAGGTTCGAATTCCGCCCTATTCTCGTTGTCGACCGCTAAATGTGCATTACAATCACCGAGGATATGGAAATTTAGTTACGCCTACTCGCCATCCTGGAAACACCGTAGGTATTAGCTTGATACCCTCCGCCACCCCCCTCCTCCTATTCCTCCCTAAACCCGTTTCGAACCCGTTTCCTTCTACGGCCGGACAGCTACCCTCGGCAACCCCCTTTCGATCGAGAACGACCGAGTCAACAGGGCCGTATTATCCAGGACGTATACCTAACTATGTAAACAGAAGTCAGCGGAAATTGGTCTTTGAAATCGAATGCTACCCCTCCACGAGGTCACGGCTAATAGAAAAAGTACTACGGTAAACGTACACTCGCGGGGAGCTACGAAAAAGTTATTTACGCAGATGTTGGTCTTGAGATTGCAAGCCTCTATCTAGTTTAGAAATTGAAAAGGAGTCCGATAAATATCGATGAAAGTCTGATGTCTTTAAAGAACTCTATAGATCTGATGACCTTCGACGAACTTAATCTGTATATTATTTACGATGATACTGAAAACATTTTTAAGGGTCGATTGTGAAATGACCAGAAACTATGATAATTATACTTGATATTATAAAAATATCGTATACAATATTATTGGGATGTATTATACCGAATTTAATTTATCTATTGTATCTGAATGATAAATTACTATTAAATTAGTAATACATTAAAATCATGGCTATTATGCGATAGACATCTGAAAATGCCATAATGAATTAATGCATTAAATGATAATATTTAGTATCGTGACCATGCTGTTTCCAACGATGCATTTAAATGCATTATCGCGATAAGTGCAGGTACATATCAAAACAGTAAACATTTCACATGGAGAAAGCGGATGTATTAATGACTATTATCACCGAGGAGCAAGCATGACTGGACTATTATTTAATTGCTTATCGTGGACCCGCATAAAACATGTTCGCATAAATACGTAACAGGACATCCACTACTTAACGCACCCACATGATTACCAAACTTCTCTGTCCCACGTGTACGTTGGTCCCTCTTCCGCGATCAACTAAGTACTCAAGTACTCGCTTCCCTTTTACATATTCCGCTTTCAGATAGGCTTATTTACTTTTACGTAGATCATATGACCGTAATATGACCAGTAATTATTTCTCTCTATGTTACTGTTTATGACCGCGAATACTCACATTGATTAAGTATACATGTGTAGTACGATACCGATGAATATTATCAGCCACTAATTCAGAATATTATTAAGAAATATCGGAAAAAGCGCTGGGGATATTGAACAAGTTTATGGACATATTTTGTGGCATAAGTAAATATGAAATTGATGATAGACGTGATAGTAATTATTGGAGTGATCGCAGACATCCTATGATGATATACTTGGACTGATAAGGATTACTTCCAGGATGAACTTCGATTATCCTGGTCAAAGGGATACGTCTGATTCGACGGCACACGAATCGACGTGGTATGACGAAGGATATGTTTATTTGTTAATCAAGAGTAGCTGAGCAAAGTCAAAACACTGCCGAAAGACTGGTTTTCGTTTCAGACTACTTTCTACGGTGACCAATTGACATAGTCGTATACCTATAGCCGCGTAGAGAGAAGAGCGACCGTCTCGCAATCTCCTCTCGATCCAATATCCGAGTTTTTTGACAGCAATTTCGGTCACGTCCGATAATATATCTGGATCATTAATATAAAGCTCGGACCACACACCGCGCGTCCCTCGCGGGGAAATTGCTTTTCAATCCCCTATACCGCCCTCTCCCTCCCCCACATGATAGCCCGCCAACCCTCCTACCACCATCCGTCTCTGGCTTTGCCTTTACATCTACCTTTACTTCTACCCCTATCTCTGACTTTATCTTCCCCTTTCCATTTTACCGACTCATCTACCTTCTCCGTTCTAGATCCTATTTCATAATTTCCAAGATACGATCTCGATACTCGAATCGCTTCTTATGTTTCTCGATACGAGGATGGTAGTCATATTTGCAGACTGTCATTAATATTTAAGTGCTGGTTTTGGGGTTGCTTTTGAGTCTGTTCTTGGGGAGTTAGAAACGATTGTAGTATCATGAATAAAATTATTTCAGATTCCAGCGGAGCAGTTGGATTTCCACGCGGTAAAAGGATGTAATATACTCCAACACGAACAAATTCGTGTTTCAAGTCTACTCAATGGAAGAATATACGGTTGCATACACGCGGGGAAGTAGAAACACGAATAAGAGATACGAAAACCGGGTGTATTCGAAAACGAGTGCAGTAAATGGTGGTGGCGCTTGTACATACGCGGCGATGTACAGCGTTAGAGGAGAGTGCACGGAGCACCCTCCATAAAGAAGATCCCCTCGATCAGATAAAAAATGTATTATAGCCGCCATGATACAGGTCTCGATACTTCGACGAGACTTCCCCGGGAACGGACAGCGTATCCTCCCGCAGGATTCAACCCCTCTCTTACGTCTACCCCTCTCTCAATCTCAACGTTCCTTCCTCTCTCTCTTTCCTTCTCTGTCTCTCTCACTCTCTCACGCACACTCTCCTTTCTTCTCTTTCTCTCTCTTCCCTACTATACCTCCAATCGCTTCTCTTTCTCTTCGTCGTGCGACAGGTCCTCTCTCCCTTACCTGGAAATTGCTATCGAGCGATTCAACCCCGAATGCAGATCGCTGCACTCTCTCGAGTCTCGAGGATGACATTCGACGAAATTAGATTCCGAGGAAAGGAGGAGGAAACACGCATGTCTGCCATCCTCCTTTCCGTAGTCCGCCTTTTCCTACTTCCACCTTTGGCTTCACCACCCCCCACTGCTCATTCCGATTCACCCCTATGCTGGAATCACGAAAACTCGACTCCGTAACGTTCTCTGATAGACTGAATGAATACCGAAAAACTTCACGTTCTGAATACAAGTATCCATTATGAGACATTAGCATATCGATCCTTTCAATTGGTTCTCCATCGTGCAATAACGATGAACGAATAAAACTAGTCCATTAACTTCGTCGGTAATATATACAGTATATATATTTGTATTTAAGGATCATATTCACCTTTTTGCAAATCAAATTTAATCTGTGAAAGGGTGAATTTGATTTGCATAAAGGTGAATATGATCAGCAAAAGGATTAATTTTTTGTGGAAAACCTGTATAAAAAATGAAGTCAAAATTATGTCGAATGTGGTTCGACATCGCATTTCGTTCCAACGGGTCTCATGTCGAGCTAGACTCACGATCAATATAGGGATTTTTACCAATTGTAATATTATACCTGCATATACTTTGATTGCACATACTTGTGTAATTTGAAGCGAATAGAGATTATTTAAAGAAATATAAAATATATAAATATATAAATATAAAATATAAATATAAAATAAGAACAGATATTAGAAATTGCCAATATACCGCGGAGCGCAAAGGGTTAAATACTTAAAATAATTGCACTCAAGTAATATCAGGTATCAAACACTCCACTGTACTATCCAGACACACCGGTTACTGTATGCGTAGGATGCTTATGTATTTTTACGGTCGAGAATACTGGTGACGAGAATGGAAGGCGTAGAACGAAGAGCGGAACGAGAGATGCGGTAAAAACAATCCCCCCCTCTCCCTGGTAGCAACACCAATAACATTAGTCTAAGTAATGTAATTGGCCAGCCATCCTGTATAGTGCGGTATGGCCCAGCCGCAATGTGGAAACCATCAAACCCAGTCTATATAGCCGTATATATGTCGCGGATTCTTATTACCCAAATTTAAACCCAATAAACCCATAACATTATCCAACCCAAACCATTAAAATCAAATATGAAGTATAACAAATAAAATACATAATTATGTAATTTATAACATGCATCGATGACATAAATATAATTATTTCGCAATAATACAGTACAGAATGCATGTAAAGAAGGGACAAGATAAGAAAGATGGAAGGATATTGAGACCGAAATGAGAAAGGGAAGAAAGGGAAGTGAAGGGGTTGGTAATACCCGGGAAGCAAAGAGAATAAGGAGGGGAGAGAGCATTTAATTCATTACAGAGATTAAAAAAGTAAATTGCCTCGTGTCTACGAAAAAAAGGGGCAAGATGATCGCGGCGAACGGACACTCGGCCACGAAAATATTTAATTAAATTCACGACCGCAAGATACGCTTGTTTCGTTCGCGCTCACTCAAGCGTACAGCTCGAAAGCCGAAAGTAATTATCTGAGTCTTTCCGAATGAGCGGCCACCTCTCTTTTTCGCGGAAAGAATGGATCGTGCCGGCGATGGATCGTTCCTTTCGATATCGCAAAAACCTCTGAGATGAAAAGAAACACTACCCACGACCAGGCACAGGTAAACTATACGCTTCATTTCGGTTAATCCTTTTTCCAGCATGTCGCACCAATTTTTTCCGTGATCAAAGTAACATTAAAATCACCATCCAAGATAAGAAACCCACGTGAAATTAGTGCTGTGACTTGCACCTTTCGTATACGTCGTAAATACGTGGCTAATGAAGTTACACTTCGATCTTTTACATCCATAAAACATATACATAGATGTTTTTGTTGCGTGATGATTCTATAAAATTTTATGTATCCATGTTTATTCGATTATTAATGGAAATAAATTAGTACGAATTCATACCATTACTTTGGTTACTTTATCGAGAAAATTTAATTATCCGATATTGATAATAATAATATGTACCCAATAAACAACCAACTGCATTTTAATATTCGATATTTAATTAAAAACTAATCAAGTTACTCTTCGAATTTTTACATCCGTAAAATATATGGCTGCTTTTATTATATGTTGATTGTATGGAATCCAACGGTCCGTTTATTCACGCTATTACTATTGGAACTAAATGGAGTAAGAATTAAGTTAAGAATATAGTCGTCGATTTTGTTCAGGGATAACAGTATACCATTACTTTCGTTACATTATTGAGAAAGTTTATTTGACGCAGCAGACCCACCCTCGATAGATATACGGCTGAGTGAACAATATGTTATTACGAACAAGCTTTATAATCGACCCCTTATATCATCTCCCTCGCGCAACGCAATCTCATTACCGGGGATGCACTTTCCGTATTAATACGGAAACGAATTAACTTTTTGGATCGAGATGTCATTAACTTCCTATTCCCAGTAATTCGAATGGAAACCATTTTTTAAGCAATTATTATTATCGGAACATAAGCGTTGTCATCTACATAATAACGTACCAACAATGTTCGCAATTAATTATATTACTCGATACATCCAATTATATTCATTTGTAATTTATCAATTTATTACCTGTGTATTATGGTTGATATACAGAAATGATATTGAATATTTTATTTAAAATGATTTGGGTCAAATAAATGTATTCCAATTTTTAAGTTTCTAATAAATTCTCAAAAATACATACACTCTAAATTTCAAATGCGTCTACTAAAAATTATACCCGATTCTAAGTTTCAAATTTCTTACAGTTATAATAGAATAAAACAATTGAAATAAAAAACCATATTTCAAATAAATTTACTAAGAATTGTAACCGATTTTAAATTGCAAATTTCTTTTACTCCGTACTAATAAAAAATGATTATATTACTCGATACTCAATAGCCGTCAATAATGTTAATATACAAGAACGATATCGAATTCCTATTCTTTGTACTTTGTACCAGTGAAAATGGTTTTTTACTTGATGCCAAGCGAAACGTCGAGTAAATTTTCACGTCATTCTCGAGAGTGACGGATTTAATGGTTTCCATCGACTTGTTAACGGCTGGCACATTGCAGCAACCAGTAGATTTAGCCGATTAGAGTACGCCGGGACAGGAAAATGTTTCACATCACGGCGTGTTACTAGAAATATTGGTTCATGCTGGCAGACATACGAACCCAGGCCAACGTGAGCAACGCGAAATAGTACACGGAACACGAAACACACCTACGGAAATCGTGGTTTCCGTTCGTTAATGTTACGTTTTTACATGCGCCGATTCGAATCAATGAAAATATTTCGAACGGCCAGAGTGTTCGTCCTAAAAATGGATGTTTAATTCTGTGTTAATCCTATGGTGTATTTCAAAATCCGAAAAACAACTTCGTCGAGGAAATACATTTGCGAAGGCTAACGAAAAATGATACTGTTTTCGAGAAATAAACTTTGCGTGTTATTTATTTGATACGAAAAAGTTTACCTTATTTCTGTATAAAGAGAACTTTAAAATTAATTTCAAGGTGTTTACTGTTAGTAAATAATTATATCAATTTTATAAGTATTTAGGTAATCAAACATTTCTGAGAAGAATTTTCTTTGTACATGGAATATAATATCATTTCATAGTGTCCTTATTAAATTTCTAATATAATATACATCCACATATGTGATATTAGTTCCAATATTAGAAGTAATATTTGTTATAAGATTTATAATTCTATTCTATCTATTATGAAATATAAGTCGTGAGATCCTAACAGTCGTTTTTAAATCTGCAACGCGTACTATTTATATCTTTATTAAGGACGCTGCAAGTAAATCAGCCAATGAAAAGTTCGCGTGACTTCACGCTGGCAAGTATCAACTGACAGCAAAGAAGAGTCTAAAATAGTGGTATTTGTTGGATATAAAAGAAATACCCAACGGATACTTGGTGGATCAAGGTGGTGGATCCGATAAGCCGACATCCCAGGAAGTAGCACGGTATCTTCCGATTGGTGTATCGGCTTGCAGTATCAAAGGGTGTTCCTTCGTGGCCGCGTGTACCGTATGAGAATGCATCGCAGGATCACCAGCTGACAGCTTCCTAATGGAACCCATAAACACCGCGCGAACCACGTTATGTTTTCCAAATGAAATCCCGAAAATTGGTTTTGAGAGTCGAACCATCGTAGACACTCACCCATCCACCTGCTCGTTTGCTCGTTGTAACGCATTACATTTTTATATTGAACGTCGTGTCTAATAAATGGTCCATCCAGCATCCATTGCGCCGTTACAAATTACTTTTATCAATAAACCAAATGTTTGCTTCATGTACTTTTGCGATGCCTATTGGTATTTTTATGTATGTCCATAATGGAAATAGATAATAAATAATTTCATATTTTATATATTGCCTAGTGGCAATTTAATTCTTTGGATTATATTAATTTTTTACTTTCAGCATTTTTAAAATACAAGCAAAAGTTTCCAAGATATTTCAACGTCATTTTATATATTTCAAATTCATCACACGCATCTCGAGATTAAAAAATCGGTAACCAGGTCGCCCGTATGTTACATTGGAAACAATTAAATACTAGGAGCCAATAAAATAATTAATCAATATGGAGTAACCAAATTACTTGTCATGATGTAGATTGCAAATATTTGAATACCACGAATGAGGATTTAGCAAATGCACGAATCCGTGCAATTATTCATAGCGGAGTTCGGGAAAAAGATGCAAAGTAATTAGCCAGGTTCCCTCTAATTAGCAACGTAAATATCGGGCTTAGAAAAAGAGATACGATTGTCGCGAGAGAATATACCGTGCAGCGCTAATGCCAAGATAATTGGCCACCGGTTCCCGGGAAAATTTATGAGGGGTTAATTGGTAAAAACGATGGTTTCACTCGTTGTTTCATCCTGATAGGGTGGGTGGGGGGATGAAGAGGACCAGTGACAGAGTAGAGGGTGCAGAGGGGATGCAACGCGGCCAACCAATCGGTAATACCTCGGTAATGTCATTGGAAATCAACCGGGACCCTGCACTGGTATTAACTTATTGCTCCTGCCTCGTTGGATGGCCAATCGATATTTATAATAATAACGAGTGCCCGAAAAGCACCAATTGCCCGTTTAATATTTAGTTGGAAATCGACGTTTCAACTGTAACGAATACCGCCGGTTTTATATAGTTCTGAATCGAACTTTTCACGATTAATTGAAAGTATCGGGGAACGATGAGATCGATTATTTTGCACGATGGAAGTTAATGATGGATGAGGAACGGTTTGATTAAAGTAGATTTATTGAGTATGTATAAATATTAGCAATATAAATATATAAATATATAGAGATTATAAATGCATTATAATAAATATAATTTACTAATTAAATGATTATAATGAATAAATATTGGGTATAAATATAAGCTAAAATATTAGCTAAAATATTAGCTGGGGTTCGAGTCCCGGTCCATTAACCCGTGCCGTTCTTTTTCTCCAATTGGAACATGCAAATTTGAATGCCTTCCATTTTTCTTGGTTTATTTATATTTTACACGAATTTGTTAACAGTTTTAAAAGCGTCCAAAAATCTGGGGCAACAATTCTGTTCCAAATAAAATTTAATAATTAAGTAGAAATTAGGAGACTATCAGGATCACACTTAACCTTTTTAATTCCATGATCTTATCATATATCTATCCCAAGCGATCGTTTCTATTAAAAATTCAGTGTTTAAATATTAGCTAAGTTAATATTGGTAGTATTGATATAAGTTGATATTAAGTTGTTAATATTATATTAAAAAGCATATAAGTAAATATTTGTTTTTGTCGTAAATACCTGACATACATTAATTTAGTTTGACAATTATTAATGGTAATTAAGGAACGCCAGAATTCAAGCCAATTGTAATTAACGATGAACAATGTTGAAGGAACATTATGTTTATATATAAAAACTAAAAGTATGCGTTCATTCATGAAAACGAAATATTCGTTAACTATGTCCGATAAAAACTAATTATAGATAAAGGACATCATAATTATGGAAGATTTTAATTATCTATAACAAACACACGTGAATGAAATATTATTCTTCTGATGAATATGTGATCCATAATATTATTTGACGAAAATTAATGTTAATTAAGACATGTTTGAATTAAATTTTTGATTACACATAAAGGGCGTTCGTAAAAGAAAGACAATTTTTGCCATAAATATGAGACATTCGTTAATTAAGTCTGAGAAAAATAAACGATATAAAAAGAGTTATAAAATCGCGATCTAAGTCCACTTGTAATAAAAATATTATAATCGTCCTGAAAACCTAATACCATAATTAATCGTTCGTCTCTTGGTTTAATTTAATTTCCCATTCGATGACAGGACTACTTTAATTACAAGCACCACTCGTACGCGCGCCGATTAATATTCATACCGCAATACTGTAATAACGTACTATTGTAATACCGTAATACTGTAATGCCGTAAATGTAATAATAGCCGGATTATCATCATTTACGCAGAAATAATTATTCCTCCCATAGAACCACGGCCAAATAATATCCAATATCGAATATAAGTGGTTAATACGAAATAATCGAATAAAAAAGGAAACATCCAAGATATTCCATAATAAATCGATCGCCGATTAATTATGTACGTTTAATCTGCTAACCGGAGGTGACGAATTAACTCGCCATTTGAACTTTCACTTACATGAATACCATACAGATATTACAAGCAGAGTACAAATTAATTAATAATTATTCCTTTCATAATTCTCAAATTTGAATGCATTTAAATTTTATAGTTAAAGTTAAAGCCAAACCATTAATAATCAACGTCATATATTCGTAGTAATTATGAATATGTTACACGGATTTATTTTATAACTTACAGAATAAGAATAGATCGTTTAGAATGAACAAGAATTATTACAAATAATGGAATGTATTTTACAACTAAATTGTTTTAATAGTACTAATTACCCGTTTCAATAAACTAATCCAACTAGATTAATTAATGTAATTATTACTAAACAAAGTTCTATATACCCTGGTGATGCCATTTTTGGAAGAATTGTTCGGTTAGCAGGTAAACTCGGCAACTTCCGGGAAACCAATTGAGTTTGCATAGACGACCAACATATTTAGCAAATCCAACTAAATTAATTAATTTAATTATTAGTAAATAAGGTTCTATGTATCCCAGTGGTGCCATTTTTGGAAGAATTGATCGGTTAACAGGTTAACTCGATAACTTCCGAGGAACCAATTGAGTTTCTATAGATGAACGATATCTTAAGGCTCGTCGCGCGAAAGGAAACGCGAGAGATCCAATCTTTTTCCTCCGGCGTTGGTTCGCGAGAAGAATGACGAATCGCAAGATGGCACGTACGCCACAAAGCGTATCACTTTGAGATGAAAATACTCGAGTTACCTTGTCGTTTGCAATATCGTGATAACCGGTTATATGCGTCGGGTAGTAGTAATTAAATTTCATTTTCTACGATACGGTATCTCCTCGATCCTGCGACCGGCAATATTAAAAACCCCGGCGCACCCTTCCTTTGAAAAAAGCTCGTCTTAGTCTCCGACAAATCTCGTAGAATGCACTTGCTCTCCTATGCACTCCGCGTGCATCGTTACTGCCTCAATTTCATGGGAAATAAATGTAGAAGGACAACCATGACGATATAAAATGTCAAGTTATATCGATGTAAGACAATAAATTCATTCAATATTCTGTATTCAGTATTCAGTATTGTGCAGTACAGGATTTTAAGAGAGAACATACTAGTTGCGCAGAAATTTGATGAAAGAAATATATGATAAAGTAGTAAGTTTGTTTCATTTATAATGAAACGATGAATTATAATATAAAACGACAGGATCGGATGGGAAACATCTCACTGTGCAGATATAAGTACTAAAAAGCTTGGACACTTTTTGTACCACTGTATTCCAAAGAGCTAAACCCGATTTAATCATTATATCATTGATACACTATTGATTATACTGTACTAATAATGCGAAATTATAACTGTATTAATTATTCAATTTAGTACAGATGGGTTTGTTCAGGTAATTATGAATTGTTTACGATATTACTTGGGTAATATTGGAAGTATCCTGGATTCGAGATAATATTAATTTTATCGGGGTATCGGGGTTGGCGAATGGAATATATTGAAAATAATGAAAGGGAGAAGGGATTCTTATTGAACCTCGTAACTGGGATTCACGGAATATTGTAGGTCGGTCGTTCGTATCCAGCAAGTGGATATAAATTCCCTATTCGATCAAAATCACACACCCCCCCGGAAAATCATATTTGATTCTAATCTAACAAATGGGACGGGAATGCAAGCTATTTATTTACACTTGACTTGAACGAACCACGGCGATAGTATTGTCAGTAGTGTATACCGATAATAATATGTCGACCTTGAGAATACCATTGTTATACATTGGGCTTCTTCGAAACCGTATCAAATATGTATGGATATAATCTACGATGAAGTAAACTGCAATAAACTATAACATATTAATCCGAAGAAATAAACAATAAGACATAATGGTATAACAAGGAACAAAGTAAAATTGTTAATATACACGGAATTTAAAAAATATCGATTTCAGGAGCATCGTGTGTCCTTTTAGGAAGTGAGGTTTCATTGGCTCTGTGATTTGAAGCAATGAAGGAAGGAAGGGACAATTGTTTGGCTGGCAAAGGGACAGCCGGTTGAGCTGCCTGTAGGAACGACGTGCCGGGACGAAGTGGCTATTTTCCGGCGACTGCTCACCGATTAAAAATCCAATCCTGCTGAAGGAGCCGGAGATAATCTCGACTTAAGATCACTCGGAAATAAATATTCGGTAACCTTACATTACTTTGATGCCCCCGTAACCGGGTGGTTACTTCAGCTAGTTCGTGTTTTGGTATTTTGTACGTCATTTATAATATCGTATAACTTTATAGGATTTTATATATTAAATTATTTTTTTGAATTTTAAATAATTATTGTAATTTAAGACCTGGTTGATATACTTGTAAAAGGGCGTTTGGTATATGAAATATTATTTTCTTATAAGTTGTACCAGTATATATCTTTATAATATAATTTTTGATATATAAGATATTATCATAATTATAAAGGTCTACCAGCAGATATTCCTATAATTCCTGATACACGAAATATTATCTTAATTATTGTTAATCCGGAGCGACATGGTAGTACTTCTAATATGCAATTATGCGGCCATTACTGGTCGAAGGAAATCGAATCGGACACATCTAAGGAGTAAAGCGGGAATCCCCTGATTATTAATGATCATCGAATAATCTGAATAATCTGAACCATGGAGTAGCGTACACGTTCTCCTGCCAAGCAACACAGCATGGTTGCTTACTGTCCGATCTATTATTGGGGATCACGTTAATCTTGGTAATGCGATATTATTGTGGTCAACACTCGTATTGTGACATCGATATAATCGTCGAAGCCTCTCATATATGCTTCAGACTTGCAAACGGAAATCTGAGACATTCGGTTATCCGAAGTATAAAAAAAGCCTGCATTAATTACCATACGATCGTCCAGTGTACAATTTTTAATAGGTACTCTGATAAAAAGTTGCGTAAGAATACTGCTCCTAGATAGTCTACATTGATGGTACGTGATGCCTAATGATGTTTAGGGGATCGTTTTGGGTCGAAAGAAGTGCATTAAAAATTTGTTTGGTCAAAAAATGGGTCGACCCCGAATCGCAAAAATGTGAAGGGGTATACCTTCAAAAATTCTCAAAAAATCAAAGTCGTCAATTTCGCTCCTACATGGCCCAAATCGACGGTATATGATGCCTAATGATGTTCTAGGACAGTTTTGAGTCGAAAGAAGCGGTTTCAAAATTTTTTCGGGCCAAAAATGGGTCGACCCCAAATCGCAAAAATGTGAAGGGGTATACCTTCAAAAATTCTCAAAAAATCAAAGTCGTCAATTTCGCTCCTACATGGCCCAAATCGACGGTATATGATGCCTAATGATGTTCTAGGACAGTTTTGAGTCGAAAGAAGTGGTTTAAAAATTTTTTCGGGCCAAAAATGGGTCGACCCCAAATCGCAAAAATGTGAAGGGGTATACCTTCAAAAATTTTCAAAAAATCAAAGTCGTCAATTTCGCTCCTACATGGCCCAAATCGACGGTATATGATGCCTAATGATGTTCTAGGACAGTTTTGAGTCGAAAGAAGCGGTTTAAAAATTTTTTCGGGCCAAAAATGGGTCGACCCCAAATCGCAAAAATGTGAAGGGGTATACCTTCAAAAATTCTCAAAAAATCAAAGTCGTCAATTTCGCTCCTACATGGCCCAAATCGACGGTATATGATGCCTAATGATGTTCTAGGACAGTTTTGAGTCGAAAGAAGCGGTTTAAAAATTTTTTCGGGCCAAAAATGGGTCGACCCCAAATCGCAAAAATGTGAAGGGGTATACCTTCAAAAATTTTCAAAAAATCAAAGTCGTCAATTTCGCTCCTACATGGCCCAAATCGACGGTATATGATGCCTAATGATGTTCTAGGACAGTTTTTAGTCGAAAGAAGCGGTTTAAAAATTTTTTCGGGCCAAAAATGGGTCGACCCCAAATCGCAAAAATGTGAAGGGGTATACCTTCAAAAATTTTCAAAAAATCAAAGTCGTCAATTTCGCTCCTACATGGCCCAAATCGACGGTATATGATGCCTAATGATGTTCTAGGACAGTTTTGAGTCAAAAGAAGCGGTTTAAAAATTTTTTCGGGCCAAAAATGGGTCGACCCAAAATCGCAAAAATGTGAAGAGGTATACCTTCAAAAATTCTCAAAAAATCAAAGTCGTCAATTTCGCTCCTACATGGCCCAAATCGACGGTATATGATGCCTAATGATGTTCTAGGACAGTTTTGGGTGGAAACAAGTGGTTTAGGTAATTTTCGAATATAAAAATATGTTACCTTAGGTTGACAAAAATAAAAATTGTTATCAATATACAATGGAATTAAATATAAGTCAAGGGCCTAAGTGATTCAATTCGAGGATCGTACACGATGAATAATGAGAAGTGCAGATATGCATTAAATTACGTAATTAATCGGTAGGGCAATATCGTATTGATATCTACTGGTTTCCTCCGTTTCAGTGGGAAGGGTGTCACTTTCAGGCAAGGAGTTCAATACTCTTATTGATAAATGAACCTCCACTGGTAATTTCCAAGAAAAAGGGGACCGGATAGACAGTGGCCAATGAACGTTAGCCACCACACAAGTGGTTTTCGAAGTTCGAACGATGAACGGAGAAAGAGAATTAGGGGTCGAAGGAATATACTTATAAACTAATATTGCAATCTTTCGATCTACTCTATTAAAACTGAACCTATACGTATTAGCGCTAGGACCACCAAATTTAAAATTACTTGTCTACAATTTTTCAGATTTTATATACCATGCATTATGGTATGTATAATATTATATGAAACTATAATTGATTTTATATCTAAATAAATATAAGTATTACTGAGAATATGTTCGGTAGCTCCAGTATCAAAGGAATAAAATAGTTCAAGTATTAATGAAAGTGGTTCTTATGTTCCAATATTATTCTACATCTCGTGATCTTCTACTTTGTACTTCACATCAATCCAATATTTATCGTAATAAATCAATCTCTGTAATTCATATGGAATAAATTAATATTTCATTATCCCGCGTCCTAAAGTGCTCGTTACATTCACTATATTATGTAAATTAATTATATCTGCTTGAAAATTTAAATCCATCGCCCGGAAGGACCGGGCTCCATAAATCCACGAGCGATTCGAGATTAATTATAAATTGCATCGACAATTACACTCATAATTCGGATGTATCGCACGTGATTCGAACGTAATTTAGGATTGACAAATGTTACTACAATAACTGTCGGCCGCTCGTTTAAATAATAGGAAATTAAAACCGGGAGTGGGAACCAATGGTGTCCAATGATTCAATGGAGTACCATAATATGTAGTGAGCGTGTATTAAATGAGCATCTATTTATAGTTTCAACCCTTCGTGATGCGACTTCGAAAATCCGTGTTGGATTAACATCACTAACACTGACATTCAACTCAGTCCTCGATTTATTTTAAAGATCATCGATCATTGATCCAATGTCATTGTACAACCGTGGATTTCTTAAAGAATTTAAAAATAGTCGAGTCAGAGAAAGAGAAAATTCGAGGGATCAAGAAAAATAGAGACTAAGGGGGTAAACGATTGTAAAGGGGGGTTGGAAAGAGCGACGGTGAAGTAAATAGGAGTCCTGGCCGTTCTGCCGTAAAATTGTATGTGAAATTGTGCGATGTGTCTTGCGAATTGAATCGCCGGAAACGACATTGATTTTATTGCTTGTTTTCAGTCCTGTATACCTCATCCTGACCTTATACTATCTTCCCTTCCGTCCACCTTAAACCTCCACCCTCTTGATCAACCAGAATTGACATTTGTTCGTTACTTTATTTTTACACGATATAAGTGTATTTCCTAAAAGATAATCTAATAAATGACCACTGTTCCATGCTCGGATACCAAGATTTTAATGATACTCGAATTGTTTAAGTTTAATGACTAAAATGTTCTCAGGTCTATACTCCCCTGCAAAGTATCCGAACTTCATTAAAATGAAAGTTTAGTGATTGCCAGGTTTTCCCTTGCAAGAAATCTGCGTGAAAACGCGATTCCGTAATATACCGAGTCTATTATTGTCGGAAACTTTTTTAATCGATACCGGGCTCTAAGATCTTGGCAGGATCGCCCCTAGCAAATATACGAGGTTATATTTCTAGCGGTGATCCGGGATGGGGTTGGGGAGGGAGGGAAATGGGGTCTCGGTGGTAAAAAGGGCCATGGAAAATCGCAGTAAAGCGAGATTAATTGGTCTTATTAACAGAAGCGCGAAGGAAGTCCCGTATAGTCGGGCAGTATTCCAATCTCGGTATACGTCGGACGAGTGGTACGAATATTTTTCCAGATATAGAGGAACCCCCTGGCCCCCCGTGGCGTCCAACGGGGTTCCGCCCATAATTTGCTTTCAATGATTTACCACGGGCTAATTGCAGAATGCAGCGAGCGGTAATATCGCTTTGCAGGGTTACGTCCGGGAGCTAGCTATACTTTAGTTTGCAATTTAAACTTTACTTCCTCCGGAATTGATTAGCTTTTAGTAATTAAGCAAGCAACGCCTTGGACCTCCCTTTCCCTCTTCGCCGATCCACCGACAACCCCCTTTCCGCTCCCATCCCTTACCACTTCTATCTCTTCTCTCCTTCTTTACCTTCCAAGAGGGTTTTCCCTCTTCCAGGCACACCGTCGGACACACTACACAACCCCTCGAACCCCCTTCCCCAGTCTGCGCTTGCGTTCGAGTGGGTGGCTCGCGTGTTCATACAAATGCATATACCAAACTTATACAATCGCGAAAATACGTTCTTGTTCACGCACACAATCGTAAAACCCACCCAAAGTTCCTCTTTCGGCTTCCCTCTGCCGGTAACCCCGCTCTTATCCTCCATCTCACAATTTCTCTTCGTCCCTCGTTCTTTCCCTTTTCTCCCTCTATCGCGATATCCACTCGCGTTCCTCCTCTCGCCGACCGCGTTTAATTCTCCTCTCTTTCTGCGTTACACGAGCGGGTTTTAATCAACGCTTTACGAGTGTGAAACAGAGGAAGTTAAATGGAGAGACAGAGAAGCGGAGAAAAGTAGTTATATGGAGTACGTAGCTACGTGTATATGATGCACGCGTACGTGTCTGTACGTATACGTATACCGTATGCGCGGATGTTCGCCCGACCACGTATTTTTTGACGCGCGAAAACGTAATCTCAAACCCGAAGCCTTGTGTGTTTTCCGTTGAATCGAGTGCGAAGCAATTTCGGCAAGGAATGCGTTTCCCTCGATACCTCGTATACGGGTATAGCTCGCCCAGACGGGACAGGCTCAACCAATTTCAACTTCCATTATACACCCTTACCCGATTCCGCCGACGTATTTCCAAAGCATGCAAAGCGGACGGTATCGCCTTTCCACGCCAGCCTAAATGCTTTTATTCTACTTTACACTTAACACACTCACTGTCCTTTCGATTATTCAACGCTATTATATCTATTAGTCATTGTATTTATTTTAAACATCTCATCATAATTCATACAGTAATGAACAAATTTTTCACCATACATTTAAGCCAATTTCAATTTATGTTATTAATGGTCTGGCACCTTATACATGTATTATTGAGCAATTTCTATTACCAGGATATAGGTGTATTTCGATTTTCCCCGAAACAAGGCAGGTTTCGGAAATTCGCAGTATAATGCCACGTGCCCCAACGCCCGACGAATTTAAAAACGCAATTTACGGACAATAGAATGGCGGTCGGAGTTCGGTAACCTTGTCGGTACAGAGGATAGGTAGACTATATAGAAATGAGAACTGGGCTAGGGTACATTTGGCTACGATGGTATCAGGGGACGATGGAAGAAAGGAGGCTGAATTTTTGTTAGAGACGAGGACCGATCCCCGGTACCCGGATGGCACCGTTCCTCGTCCTCGACATCGTAAAAATGTTGTTTTTTAATTTAGGGGACGCCGCGAGGTTAATATACGGCTTTAATTCCAGGATTTCATTTAGGGGTTGGCCGCGTTCGCCTCCGCGTTCCAAGAGACCGAGAGAATACCGACTATAGAAAAGTTCAGAGAGGGGTTCAAGGGGAAAGGGCACACGAATGGAAAGACAAGGACCACTCAGTGGTACGAGTAGAAGTGGATCCAGATACGATCAAAGAGAATATACAATAGCGTCTACAATTGTAAGAACCACTGACCACTTCCGGTCAGAAATTAGCCTTTCATACCTCATTGACGTCAGACAGTTCCGATACTATTACTACACGGGCCGAGTCATTAATCTCCGAAGAGGAATAAGATAAAAATAATCAAATAATTAACTCTCGTATCCGTTCGTTTCTAATTACTTTTGCTCCCACGGTTTCTATACCTTTGATAATCCAATATTATCGATATTAATGAATGTTAGATTCGGCAAGAGATAATATTGAGGTGACTTTACGACATCCTGTGAGGCTAACTTTAATAGTGGACAACCAGAATGGTTGTAGGTTGCGCCAAGGCAATTAAGGCTCCACCCAATTAATGCCCCGATGGTGCTCAGGGTGGCGAACGTTCGGAGGACCGCGGTTGTTCCACAAACAACGGCTTCTTGGCTAGATGGCAACACGGAAATTCCACTCGCCTATTGAAACGTAAATCTATGGCGCGACGTGGATTTCATTCCGCCTCCTGAATGCACTACGGATTGTCCGATAATGCTCGATTTATACCGCGGTTCGAATCAAAAGGGCCGCGGTGTTATATCGTATTATACTCCCGGTGGTGCTCGTAACTGAGCCTCGGATTTATTTCACGGAATACAAAGCTCGTCAAAAACACACACCGGTGTTTCATCTTGCCTCGAGTTACCAGTTCTAATGAGCTAAAGAAATTGAAAACGCCAAGGTGGAAGAGGGACAAAGAGAAAAGAAGGGTAGAGCAAGAGAGAGAGAGGGCGGGGAGAGGGGAGGGGGAAGCGGTGAGGAGGTAACGTTCTTAATTAGAACGAACTTTAATTCCACGCTCCAATTTATTATCACGTATTTGCTCTTGAAATTAAAGCCGGTTTATAAGATTAAACGTAAGAATTATGGAAGTAACCGTTCGGAAACATTTGAAATTAATTGGGCACTATAAATATGTACGTAGATAAAATGAATATCGTGTCAGCCGTATTACTTGACTTTTAATACCTGCATCGATGTGCAGAGAGTAATAATAAAGTATTACGCATCCAAACAGATCGATATGAAAACATCAGAGTCAGACAACATTCCACTAATCCTAGATACAACGTCCCTCACCGGGTGCGTAACCAAGGTCAAGCGTAACGTTATAAACAAAACCGGTGGCAATATCGTTATTCACGCTAATTCTGGCATTTACCGAAATACTACGCAGTACGATAATAAGATCTTTCAATAGATTCATTCGATCGGTTTACAAATCAATTTCAACCCCTTTATCGGCCACTCAGCCGCTCTAACAGCATCCGCGGCAACAAACACCTATTCAAAGAAAACAGTGAACGTACACAGAGCACGTACTCACCAGTACGGTAACAAAGCGTAGCGTGAAAATCCTTAAAATTCCATCAACGGCACAAAGGATGGAGTTCCCTCAATCCTTGGAAATGATGCTCGTTGTGACACTGACGTAAAAACACTCAATAATAAATAAACCGGACGAGTCCTTCCAAAGATACAACGACATAGATAAAAAACGTGAGAGTACGTCCTCGATATCCGACACTTGGTCTCACGTCGCGAGACATCGATCGTTCGAACACGCGTGTCCCTACTTTCTCCGCATCACGATGTCCCACGGGAGATTATAATGGAATAATTCAATTAATTGTCCAGCAGTTATTGTTCGCGTAGAACCGATACGTTATCACCGAGACCAACGACAATCACCGAGCTAACTCTCGACGACGGTTCACTTCGGAATGAAGAGGAACGCGACGAGGAGACCCGCCAACCGGCCGGCGCACTCTCGGCACGACTTCGCTCGACTTTCCTCGACGTTATCCGATGTCGTTCGGCAAACGAACCTTCTCCTACCATTCTTGTGTCTGTCCTCTTCGTCCTTTTCCACTCAGCATGCCACACTCTGACGTCACCTTGGCACGTCACGCGTGCTGTTAGCGGACGCGCGTGCGTTCTTACACCGCGTCCGCGTGTCGGGTGCACTTTCCTCGTTGCATGCAATTGGATCATGCATATGTTTCTATATACACACTGTAATTCGAAAAAGCGCACCTTACGCCAATTACTCTAGTTACGTGTTACTTCAAATCTTAAATCAACTTTGCTTACACCCTTAGTTAGACTGCAATTTTGTTGGGCTTGCAACTCGAAGTAATTCAAGATATAGTAGAACTTGCGGATTATCTTAATTTTCAGTTAAGAAATCTCTCGTTGGTAACAGCTCGGATTTGATTTAGAAAGTCAATTTAATCATTTTAATTTAACGTGATTCACGGTGTATGTACTTCCCGTATATCGGTTATCTTTATTTATCAGTGCAGCTACTGGCATCTTATACAAAGTCAGTCTCATCGCGCTGCAACATTTCACGGATAATTGATACGAGTTCCATTAGCAAATAATTCATTTGAAATCGTTTAAACGAACACCTGATATATTAACGTAATTAAAATCTCTCGCGATTCATCTCTCCAAGGTATTATATTTGGAATCAAGAAACTCTTTGATTATCGACGCTAATGAACGACGGAGAGGACAGGTTTGTCTAATGACAAGTAATCAAGATTTTTGCGAATTTTCTTTCCGCAACGTCCATGATATTAGATTAAAGAAACGAAAAAAATACATGAATTAGTCCCTGTAAAGTATGTGTTAAGTAATAAATTACAAATAAATTTCCATGCGTCAATGATGATGCAAGTAGGAAGTTGTTAATAGCCACTTTTATGGAGCCGCGGATGAAAATATAGTGAGCCACTGGTGGGGTGTAGAAATCGTGATAATTATTGCTAATGTAAATGTCCATTAATGGGTGTCATTAAATGCAATGCGGGAGAATTGGTACCGTCACACCAGGTACAACCTGTACCACCGTTCCCCGGTTGGTTCAATTATATTAATTAAATAAACGTTATATCTAGCTAATTAAATCAAAACCATCCCGAGAACGCGCTCCCCTGTGATCAGCATGCGCTGATTTTCACTCGGCCGTGCAAAACGCTCGTCGCGAAATACGATAAAGGTTTCACAATGACATTGGTAAGCGGTATTGTTCAACTGGATTTTCCATGATTTTAGTCCACGCCGATTCAGATTACGCCATAATCAAACACGTTTGCGGCAAATAAAATGACAGAGGCCGCGAACTCTTTGTTAACAAGCGTGCATTACAGGGTTTAATATGATGATGGAATCACATGCCTCACTGATTACATTTGTTTTACAACCACCATTAATATACACGTACATACATATATTAAATGATCCGGCGTGTAACAAATTTCTTCTAATTAAATCCAACTTTAACTGATTAACACTGCTTTCGTGAAAAGAAATCAGGTCAATTAAACTTAATGGACAGCATAATTAGGAAAGTCATTACAGAAGTCTCCGAGCAATACGTTTCAATCCAATCAAGGAAACGGGAGCTCTTTTCCTCTCGCTTGAAAAATATTAAAATCTCTTGGCAAGGAGACCGGCAATGAAAATAGTTTAATTAGACCCTTCCACGATCCAAACGCCAATGACACGTCCCACCTCCGTGTTTTCCTTTTCCCTTTTACTTCTCGAACTAACTACCAGTTAACCGAACCCCTTAGCCTCGAAATCATTCTACGGAATTCCGACTCTCTGTTATCAGTCTATCGAGATATCGGCCGGTGACATCGAAGATAGGTTTAATTATTTTAATCAACGTGATACTAACTCGTCGCGATCGCGTGATTTCTAACCGCAAATAATTCTAAGTAAATAGCATCGCCTTGTTGTGGATGCATATTTACTTGCATGTATCTAAGTTGCTTATATACTACCTCTACCTATGTACTGTACATAGGTATAGTGTTACATAGGAAGCTTTGCAGGCTGGTCGGTTAGAGTGGCTCTCGAAAAGCACCTCGTGTCATTAGTATGTTAATTGGTAACGGTCTGCCTGCCTACCCGGCTGGCTGGCACGTCGCGTTTCGAATACGTATACGTCGTCAGTGGCAGCCGTGTTTATACGTTAAGATGTTTAATCGCTTCTGTAATTATACTGTCCCTCAAAGGGTTAATTGTCCCATAAACCCATGAATACGTTAACGAGCGCGTCGTGCGGCTCGCGAACATCGCCAAAGAACAAGGAGATACTCCGCAACCCTGGCAAAGAGGGCCGAGTACCGAGTACGAAGGGACGGATGAGATACAGTTAGGTTGTAATACGAGATGGAAAGGTTCACGAAGAAAAGGGCTGGCACAATGTAATACAAATTTCAGGAGCAGGCTGATCTGTTTGCATTTAAATAAATACAGGTATAACATTATGCTACGCTAAAAGGGTTGTCGCTTCCTGTACACAACGCACTCTCAAAAAATGAAGTCTTGTTATTTCAAAATTTGTAATTCTAAAATTAGTATGATATTACATATTAATGTGTCTACTATTTAATCATTTATTTTAGGAACTAAAATAATAGGTTTCTTTGAGTTACGTTATTTGACTATAAGGAAACTGCTTTAACCCTCTCGTAACGGGTGCCGTATATATCCGGCATCGGCTCCGGCGGATCGGACTGCCGTAACGAAAGGGTTAACTGCGGAAGAATAAACCGTGCGATATTTTTGTCCGCCAGTTATTTTATAGCGAAAAGTCCGCTCTTTCGAATGTACTCTGCTGTATCAAAATATCTTCACGGACTCCTTAGTTATGGTCACTTATTCGGCGACTTTCGTTCAACTTTGTTCGCGCGTACCACCCACCGCTCGGACGAGGCCCCGTATTTTAATTAATTCCGGAAGACCGAATCGTGGGATATTTTTGTCCGCGAACTATCTTATAGAGGAAAGTCCGCTCTTCCGAATGCACTTTGTTGCATCAAGATATTCTCACGGACTCCTTAGTTATGGTCACTTATTCGGCGACTTTCATTCAACTTTGTTCGCGCGTACAACCCACCGCTCGGACGAGGCCCCGTATTTTAATTAATTCCGGAAGACCGAATCGTGGGATATTTTTGTCCGGCAGTAATTTTGTAGAGAAAAGTCCGCTCCTTCGAATGCACTTTGTTGCATCAAGATATCTTCACGGACTCCGTAGTTATGGTCACTTATTCGGCGACATTCATTCAACTTTGTTCGCGCGTACCACCCACCGCTCGGACGAGGCCGCGTATTTTAATTAATTCCGGAAGAACCAATCGTGGGATATTTTTGTCCGGCACTAATTTTGTAGAGGAAAGTCCGCTCTTTCGAATGCACTTTCTTGCATCAAGATTTCTTCACGGGCTCCTTAGTTATGGTCACTTATTCGGCGACTTTCGTTCAACTTTGTTCGCGCGTACCACCCACCGCTCGGACGGGGCCCCGTATTTTAATTAATTCCGGAAGACCGAATCGTGGGATATTTTTGTCTGCGAACTATCTTATAGAGGAAAGTCCGCTCTTCCGAATGCACTTTGTTGCATCAAGATATTCTCACGGACTCCTTAGTTATGGTCACTTATTCGGCGACTTTCATTCAACTTTGTTCGCGCGTACCACCCACCGTTCGGACGAGGCCCCGTATTTTAATTAATTCCGGAAGACCGAATCGTGGGATATTTTTGTCCGGCAGTAATTTTGTAGAGAAAAGTCCGCTCCTTCGAATTCACTTTGTTGCATCAAGATATCTTCACGGACTCCGTAGTTATGGTCACTTATTCGGCGACATTCATTCAACTTTGTTCGCGCGTACCACCCACCGCTCGGACGAGGCCGCGTATTTTAATTAATTCCGGAAGAACCAATCGTGGGATATTTTTGCCCGGCAGTAATTTTGTAGAGGAAAGTCCACTCTTTCGAATGCACTTTCTTGCATCAAGATTTCTTCGCGGGCTCCTTAGTTATGGTCACTTATTCGGCGACTTTCATTCAACTTTGTTCGCGCGTAGCACCCACCGCTCGGACGAGGCCGCGTATTTTAATTAATTCCGGAAGAACCAATCGTGGGATATTTTTGTCCGCGAATTATCTTATAGAGGAAAGTCCGCTCTTTCGAATGCACTTTGTTGCATCAAGATATCTTCACGGACTCCTTAGTTATGGTCACTTATTCAGCGACTTTCATTCAACTTTGTTCGCGCGTACCACCCACCGCTCGGACGAGGCCCCGTATTTTAATTAATTCCGGAAGACCGAATCGTGGGATATTTTTGTCCGGCAGTAATTTTGTAGAGAAAAGTCCGCTCCTTCGAATTCACTTTGTTGCATCAAGATATCTTCACGGACTCCGTAGTTATGGTCACTTATTCGGCGACATTCATTCAACTTTGTTCGCGCGTACCACCCACCGCTCGGACGAGGCCGCGTATTTTAATTAATTCCGGAAGAACCAATCGTGGGATATTTTTGCCCGGCAGTAATTTTGTAGAGGAAAGTCCGCTCTTTCGAATGCACTTTCTTGCATCAAGATTTCTTCGCGGGCTCCTTAGTTATGGTCACTTATTCGGCGACTTTCATTCAACTTTGTTCGCGCGTAGCACCCACCGCTCGGACGAGGCCCCGTATTTTAATTAACCCTTTCGTTACAGGTGCCGCATATATCCGGCATCCATGGGACAACCTGTGTACGGGTGCCGTATTTATCCAGCATCCATGCGACGACCTGTGTGTACGGTTGCCGGACATATCCGGCGTCACTGGCGAACACCGAAGACTATCGACGCAATGTGCACACTTTTCGGCGCGGTACCCTGTTCAGTGGCGTCACTTCGGCGGATCGGGCTGCCGTAACGAAAGGGTTAATGGCAAGAATCTAAACATTTTCGCTCTTAAATTGGACGTCTTACAAGGGTCAAGAATCAAGTGGTTATAAGTTAATTTTGAAGGAGTAAGATGATCGTAATGGGATCGGAATATTAAAAACTGGAGTGCCGAAGGACTCGCATTAACTTCGTAATCGATTGTCGGAATAGATTCGAACTTTATTTCGTCCTGGCTGGAATTTCCTCTTTCGTTTAATGAGACTGGCATCGTGAATGGTAGCTGGGTACCGCGGTCCTCGGAATATCCAGTAAAATGAGAATATTACGAATGGAAGGGGCTGCGGGGAGGGAGTAAGGGAGGGTTGCATTGTCACTCCGTTATAATTAAGAAGATAGACTTTAAATCCAGAATGCAAAGTGAGGATGAGCAACGAGCGCAGGAGACTTAAGTCGTTGTGGGCTAAACGAGTGGTAAAAGGCCGGTCCGTGAGATGTAGAAGGGATGGCATCACGGGACAGGGGAGGAGGGGGAGGACTTGGATGGAAATTAATTCATTACTCTAATGCGTTGAGCGAGAGAATGGGCCGAGCGTTGAAGCGTCCTGTGCCAAGTATTTCGCGAAAGATGGATGTCTCGTTTTCATTTCGAAAATTAACACTCTCCGTTACTTGCCAACGTTCCTCGACAATCTTTTTTTTCTATTTCGCCTCCTCGCCGTTCAATCCTCCTCAAATTTCACCTACCGCGCTTCGAGTATCTTGTGGCACTCTTTTTTATTTACAATTTAAATTGTATTCCTCATGTGCACAAGATGGGTTATAGTGATAGTGTATTATTTCGATTATTAATTACCAATTAATTTGTTGCAAAGAAATAGAAACCGAGGACAGTTTATCTTGTTGATATTTCTGGCGATTACATTTTAGTTTTCGTTCATTCACCTTGAATATTAATATCTTCAAACGACCCAAATCGAGTAAACATCGTAACATCTTCAACCTCAACGGTTCATATAAGTCCTCCACCGTAGAACATGCATTTCGATAATGTTCCTTAAATACCTGTTAAATCTGGTTCTTCTGACAGGCAACACATTACAGCGGGTAATACGAAATCCGAAAAAAAGGGTATGACAACGATAATGATGTCATCTCGAAGAACCAATCTCCGTTTCCATTTAACATCCATCGCTAATAATATCCATCGTATGGAATTGAATTTCATTTCGCATCCTCCGTTCTTCCGCGTCCCATCTGAATCATTCCGAGTGAACCGAAGGTCTGCCAAGAGTTCAAATATCAAACGACCGAGTAGACACGTTCAACGCGAATATGTCGCTAAGTCGGCCTAAAGACTACCAATTCGTACCATTTTAGACTGGATATCGGCCGCTTTCTCTGATATACCATTATCGACTGTAAACCGAACTGACCCTTGGATTTGGATTAGCTCTCGGCAATCCGCACCCTGCACCCGTTCAAATACCCGTCACAGCCACGTGTAATTAGATTTAACCTGATACCTTTGGCCTTCTATGTGACCCACATTCTCAAACTGTGTCCGCCATCCACTTTTCTATACTACTTTATCCATAATGTTCATACACTGCCATTTTTCCTAACGTTATTATCATTAGTTTAAGTTATCACAGCATTGTAACGTTTTCACGTAAAACTAACTGTGTCTCCTATAATTCTTGGGTGCACTTATTATGCGTTCTTAAATTATTCGTGAATTATTATATGTAGGGGAAGAATTCTTTGTTACCGCGATACACCAAGAATTTATACCGATTTACTCATTTCGTAGAATCATCGGATGCTCGGTCGGAAGGAAGGGGCACGGCGTGCCCTCTTCTCTGGTTGGTGATTGCGGATGCCTTCTTCACGGCCCCCGATGTAATTTTCTGAATGACTGCGTAATTAAAACTCTAATTTCCTGCGCTTAATTGACCGGAGTCTTGGTTCCCTCCTTGCTTGGTTTCTCTCACTCCCTACTTCTACTCGACTCGCGCACTAGTTACTTCTCTCCCCTCTTTTCTTGCAACCTCTTGAGCCAAAGAAGGACGAAAAAGAGCGAAGGAACCGTTCTTTCGCGCCCTTCACTTCGCGTATTTTTTAACCGCGTTACGCGTGTCATCGTTATCGAATCAATGAAACCGACATATTAAAATTAAGCATTTTTCACTTTACACACTCAAGTTTTAATACGAATTACATAATTTCAAGGATCCATACGTTTCAAAATAAATTCTGGAATACTAATAAATTCACTTCGTCTTTCCATTCGTTAAAAGGCGAACTAGCTGAGGGAATGCTTTTTTATCTTGCAATGCAATTCACTTCGAGTAATAAGTACGTGATATCCACGGTATATTCCGGTGTATGGTTGGTTTTCGCGAGTACGCGTTTTGCGCCGCCGCGAGTTTTTGGATAATTACAGCCGTCTCCGGCGGGCGGAGGCAATTATAATTGCCGACTCCTTTCGCAATTATAAGTTTCTGCGAGACTTGCCGTGGTGTAACAGGGGCGGCCCGGCCGCTGAGGGTACGAATGGTGTGCCTCTAAGGGGTAAGGGGGTGAGGTCATGGGGACGAGTACACTGTACGTGGAAACGTTAATTGGGGTGACCTGCTCAGAAACTAGTTACGGGAAGCTTGCACTGATATTCCGTGGACCCTACACGAGGACGCGAAATACGTGCAGAGGTTCAACAGGAATCTCATGTTTCACTCTATTCTGAACCACCTCTTATAAATGTTACCAATTCTTCGATATCAACAATATATCTTTGAACGAGCAAATAATATTTTACAGGTAAAATTGTTCTGGATGTAAATAGTTGTCCAAAATATTGAATATCAAATTATTATCGTTCCTGGTTACATTTCCTTTTCTTACGGAAAACTGATATGTAACCAGGTACAATTCAACCCTTTTAGTCGCCTCTTACGACAGGCAGGGTTTACCATGGGTAGATTCTGTCCCCCACCCATAGGGGAAGGATGCTATCGAAATAACGTCTGGCATATAAAATATGAAAAATTTCATGGAAAAGTACAGATAATTAATGATTCATGAAATCTAAGTAAAGAGAGCTACGTTGTGTTATCCATAATTAAGGCATCCATAAATGTATTTATAGTATGAATACTACTCGCGATGGTACGTAATGTAGTTCACTGTTTCCATATTGCAAGAGAAGTAGTATTCTAACAAAAACAAGACAAAGCATGTAATTCATCGAGGGTATTGTGAGAACCACTGAGATGAGGTGGCAGTCGTGGAAGGAAGTAGAATTGCAAATAAAAAGTCGGCAGAAGTAGCACGTAAAGTATAAGGTAAACCAAAGTAGAAGGAGCGAGTGGATGGTTGGGGATAGAAATGGATGTTACTTACTTAGAGTTCGGATCTCTATCCCACCCTATTCAGTCTCTTTTTTACTCTAGCTCTCATACACCACGAACCCTACCACGTTACCGAGCTTTCTTTCTATCGCGCTCACTTCGAGGTTCGCGTGTATCCTTCACGGTGGAAGAGCTTTTCTTCTCGTCGCTGTCGTCTCTACTCCTGCCATCCGAGGCAAACCGTTATTCCTATGTCGCGTAAAATCCTCCCAGAACCTTGACGCACGGCTTCCGCAATTCCTTCCAACTCGTTCAACTACCCCTAAAGGTGTCGCAAGGTCTTCCTCTTCACTAAGGGACTCGTGTTACTACTAGACTCCCACAAAGCTAATGATCTTCGTTAAGTCAATGAGTCTCATAGGATGAATTTATTTCACGCTACCAGCGCGGAGAAAGTTTCGAAATAACGAAACCGCCGTGTAATTCTGTAGAGTACACGAAATTTCGATTCACCCCCATTACGTGTCAAGAAGATACGCGGGGAACGTGGTAATACTTTAAATAAGAAATAAGGAAGATCATAAGACCCCCACCGACCGTATAGTGGATTGCCTCCCGTGTACTTTGCTTTTCCATCGCATCGCTTATGAAGCCGGTAACCTTTTTGACTTCAGCTGCAAACCCACCCCCCCCCCAAACTTTCATCCCTTCCGCCTACACACACCTCCGACCGTCTCTTCTTCTTCTTCTTCTTTACCTCCACCCTTCTAACTACCATGCTTTTTCGTGGACGCCGATGGAAACGGTGGCTTCGTGGCACGGAGAAGTTAATTATAAGCGATACCAATCTCTCGGGGTTGTTGGGTGGTTGGTAGGACTGGGAAGCCATGACAGCCAATTACCACCCCGTGCCGACCCTCGCGCACGAGCCACCTTCCTCTCCTTCTCTCTTACTCCACTATATCTATCATCTTCTATCTCCCTCTCTCATTCTCACCCCCTGGAGTCTTTGGTATCCTCTTCCTCTGTTCAACTTACTTCAACCTTTCTCACCTATTCACTCTCACCCTATCTTCCCTTCATCCATTGCACCAACACAGAGGAAATCCGATACGCGAGGTACGGGAGAACGCGGTCGCGCACACATTCACCTACTCTCTGGCCAGTATAGGAAATTAAAAGACTGGGCGATGATTGCGCGCGGCCTGGCCTTTCCTTTACCCTTACTCCTTCGAACCAACCAACCCACCCCCTCGACGATATACGGCCCGGTCTCCGTCAAGGAAAGAAAAGAGAGAAAACATTCGTTCTGCTTAGCGAAAATTACGGAACTGCGGGGAAAAGTGATTAGGATTGGCCCTTTTACCACGTTTGTCCGTGACTCGTTTCGCCTCGTTAAACCACCCGGCCAAAGTAGACACCGTGTTTAAGCTACCGTACTTACTGCGAACACCACTACCATTGACGTACGAAAATGGATCGAAAATCTACGGTTTACAGCCATTTCATTTGTGACGTTAAAATGCCATCAAAACTTATCCACGATCAGATGAATCCAAGGTATCTCGCATATGTATAGGGATTGTGTACTAATCCTCTTAAAGAAGTATGAAAGGAATAAACCGATATCTTTTTGTTGGGATACTGCTCTGTACGAACGGAAGATATTCTAATAGATTTAAACAAGTCGTTTGTCACTTAGAGAAAAAATCGTCCCGCCTATGTTTGCATCGTGCGACTCTGTGCCTGACAAACAGAGCAAATCGAATCCGTTGCGCGTTTGCGCAGGGACTGCCACCGTTCACTAACGCGGATCGGTTCCATCCATTAGAGGCTTATGTCACCCGACAATAGGGATTAACCTTCAGGAGGATGTGACGAGAAACCGGCTACCCTGACGCACTGATCGTGCCGGCTGCCGTATTCAAGCTGCCACCGCGTGAGAAGATTTCTATACACCCCCTGTGAGAAACTCTAATTCGCAGCCAACCTTGAAGAACTCTCGTTGATCCGACTGACTTGGAACTTGATCTTGAATCGATATGATATATTAAATTATTACCTATTAATCCTGATACTTTATCAGTTGCAATATTCAATTTCAAGATCCTATATTAAAATATGTATACTTGTCATTGAAGACCAAGGTGTTAATAAATAAGTGAAGAAGAAGGAATGAGTTTTATTAATCTTCCCCGAATTAATGAATAATTGGGAATGTAAATCAAGATGTGAGGACATAAGCACATGGTGGAATAAAGTATCGGACGACGGAAGATCGTGTGGTTTCCGGAGAACTAACAAGGAACGAGGTACGGAATCTCCGGAGCGTGGCCGGCACTCGATACCAATGGAGAGAAACGCACAGTTGCGGCTTGGCGCAGTTAGCAGACTTGGCTTGTTCACCGGTTAGCTTGAGTTAATTATAACCGATGGTTATCAACCGGTTAGCTCCGACACGCCATTACGTACCTCGCTTTCCCTCACCTCGTTTCGTCCACGCTCTTCCGTCGTCCCACAGTTTCGTTTATCCATGAACGTCACTTGACACGTTTACCCTATCTTGACTTATCTGGAAAATCCACAACACCGCTTTTTAATGATCCTGTAATCTCCAGTCATCCTCCGCATTCTGGTAAAACAGTATAATTTTCGAAAATCCACGTTGAAACATTTTATATGAACACCAGAACTACCAAAGCGGTGAAAATGACAAATCCGGAATTTTTAATCAAATTATTCGAGTACACAACGGCGCGTTGTTTGAGATTTTCTATACCTTTATTTCAGTATATGATGCACATAATTGAACCCATTATTTAACTTACACCTTTCAGTCATAATTTATATATAAATAAATGCGTAAGTATAACTGAGTATGTGTTCGGTGATTCTAGCGTCAGAAAAATCACTGTGCATATTTAATAATATTTTTAAAGTGAAGTCCAAGGGGTTTCATTTTATCAGAACACCTTTGGAATATTGATATCGATATTAAATCAGAATGTTAATTTCTGAATTCAATTTTAGATATTAATAGCTAGATATGATTTAGAGGGTGAAGTATACTCAAGTATAATAGCTATTTATCTATTGGAAATCGATTGCTACGAAATAGTCTCTGCACCGAGATTTTCGTGAACCAGTCAGCGAAAAGTTTCGACGGGGAAATAAAAAACATTGCAATAGAAGAATTCACGAAGGAGCGTATTCCTATCGCGGTGAAATCTTGCGTGAAGGCACCCCGCAGCGCGTTCATTCTAATCGCGGGCAATCATCTAAACGTGGCTGATGCGCGTGCAGTGTATTTTACTGTATTTCTATGGTGGCTCGAGATAAGCAGACCCAAACCTCCGTCCACGTTAAATTGCAAGTTTTGCAGTCATACAAACTCGTAACATAAACTTTTGACAATTTTTGTGGGCATATAACATGGAGATTGAGGAAGTCCAAAAATATTAATGATTTAAAGTGATTCACACTTGGTTCGTTTCCAAGTGATTATAATTTTCTCATCGGTGCATATTGGCTTCCGAGGATCATGATTTCAGGTACACGTCAGTGATGCTTTGACCGGATATTACGTCATTACATGGCGCACGTGAGTCAAGATCAAAGCAAATCGGATTTCTTTATGGCATCTGCGCGCGACATTCACGCGCGTCCACACAAAAGCAAATTACTTTGCGTAATGAACCAGTTACGAGTACTTTGCATACTAAATATGGAAATATGGAAATTTCATCCAAATTAAAATTATCTTATTCAAAACCCTAATCTTTCTTAATCCAAGTGCGACCACCTTTCATAATAAAAACAATAAGATTTTATTGTTTTCAAACTGTAATAAATATTATACAATTGAAAATCTTTGATATTTATCGAACAGGCTTAGACTTAATTATTCCTAATTAGTATTCAGAACATGATAAGTATAGTGAATATTCACAAAGATGTTGATCAAAGCATCAACTATAATAATTCATATTTGTAACGCACTAATCCATATTATTAAATCCATATTTTCTTAGATCGTAAAAATCAATGTAAGAAAGGTGGTAGCTCAGAATCGCAGGGAAAGTAACTTTACCTACGAAGTGCGGTATCGAAGTTAACGGTCGAAGCGTTTCTCGAGAAATCAATCGGAGAATGGCCTCGTTAATCTGGCGGGGTGGTTTCTGGATGCTCGGTTGCTCTTACATCACGTAATAGTATCGGACCATCCCCCCGTTCGCCTGAAACCACCCCAAATCCACGGACCGTGCCACTCTCTCTGCTTCTCTCTCTCTCTCTACCTCTCTTTCTCTACCTCTTCCTGGCTGAGTCTGCGAGTGACTGAGTGGTTATTTAGGTAAGAGCCAGTCTCCCCGCCCGACTAAGTAATGGTCCTGCAACATATTGTACAAAGAAAACTCGCTCGCTTATTTAAGCTACTCTTGGATAGAAGAAACCTGAGAGCGAGGGAGAGAGAGAGAGAGAGAAGAGGGTCTCTTAATGCCTCTCACGCTTGATCGGTTAGAGACAATAGGAAGTAAATCATTGTATTAAATAAGAAGTAAATAAACCGAAATGTAACAATACTATATTTCCATTATCAAGTAAAAAATATAGTGCTCATGAAATTTTATTAATTCTGTGATATACGGTAGTCTGATTAAAATTGTTTTAAAGTAGTTGAGTTATGGTCCACGGTAATTAATAAATTATCAAAATAGGAGGTACCGCATTTAAAAGTAAAATGAAGGTATTAAATCTACCCTCGAAGGGGCTTCCAGGGAGTATAAATAATCTGATTAATCGGCTCGATCTAATGACGGGTCGCTTAGTTACGCGAGAGTGTCATCCGAAATATAAAAGAATATTTCGAATGGATGACACGAGTGCACCGAAATCGGTATTAACGAATCACGCATACTTCCATTGACAATGGATCAGGATAGCCGTACAAATAGTTGGTTCACTGGTGGTATAATTAGATGAACAGATTAGATGAACGGAAGATAGCCCTTAAACTGGGTGGCTCGGAGGGGTGATTCGGGATGGTGGAGTGACCATTAAATGCAAGGATCAATCGACTCGCAGGGAATATCGCACGAATAAACGCATGTCACCGAAAAGTTGCATCGTACCGATACCTCGATGGATCTCGCAGCATCCCTGAAGGCGAACCGCCCGCCACGTGTCTCGGTGTTCCAGACACGTGCGAGACCCACTCGAAAATCGATAGTCTTCTCTACCAAGCACAATGCCTTCGACGTCCTATGTTATTTTAACGCGCTTTTACCCCGATCCTACCATCGTATACCTTTGTTCAAGCAAATTTGTCTATCATCGAGGATTCTCGTGACATGATCACTTAGTTGGGCTAAGAATACCGAAAATGTCCTGAAACAGTTCATTCAAAAGAATATGTTGATAAGAACTCTCTTACATGGAAATAATTCCAATGGATTTCTTCCGAGGATTTACCACAAAATTGTATTATAATAAAATTAATTATATCTTCTGTATATGAAATAAGCGGAGATCGTTAACAACTTCATGAACGAACAATTTTGTCCTAATGAAAACACGATGCATGTACGAAATATTCCTAGCAACGGTTCATTACTTCCGCATTCGCGTAGGTAATAAACAAAGTGCTATGTAGCTGCACTAACGATCATTCCATAGAATAGTGCTCCACGTCAGTGGTGGACGGTAGGGTAGAGATGATCTGATTACGACCGCATCATGGGAAAGTCAACTCGCAAACCGAGGGTAGGAACGCGATTCATCCTATGGTATCCTATTGTGCGAGCACTGTCACCGATGCGTATAATTCGAAGGGATCCACGCGCATCCACGCGCTTCAGCATTAATTCCAAGCACAAAAAGGCGCTCAGCAACACCGCGACTGGTCCCATCATCTCCCGTTACACTTTGACAACATTCCCAATATCCAAAAGTCATTACTACCCATGAACGACACCGAAGGATACCTTTTCCCATATACCCCAAATCACACTCTAAAATCTAGGCTCGCGAGGAATCACAAAGGCAAGTAGGAAGAAAGAGTTTATCTTATCGAGATAGAGTGGAAAGTCGGCTCAAGTTACAAACAGGGTTATGCTTTTCACGGTAAACGAGAGGGAAATCATGGAGTATTTTCGACCGTGGAGAGTAACGGAAAACGGGCATACGACAGGAAGAAATCATGAAGAAAGGGTAGGCCACAATGGGCCGTTTATCAGGAGTCGTGATACTAGGTTGCCCGCGCCTTTCTACGGGTTCGCGGTCCATCAATAAAACCAAGTGATTTAGCGAGTCCCTGGTGGTCGGTCCCTGGTGGTAGCTAAGGTGCCGTACTACGAATTTCCAAGATAAAGGGGTCAACAATGGCCAGCAACCAATGGTTGGTATTCGGCCAGTGTCGAAACGCCGGCTTCCAATCACTCGCCGATAACAATGCCTCCAGACTGGTTTATAAATCCGCGCATTGTTGCCAACTTAAAAGCTCTTGCGACGAGAGTCCAGATGGATGAAGCGAGAAGAAGTGAGCAGAGTAAGGAGCAGGGGTAGAGGAATCTACTCAAGATCTTGGGGGTTGAAAGCGTGGAGCGAAACGCAGAATGAGAACCGAGCAAGAGAGATACGGTAAGAAGGGCGAAGGGAGCAGGGCTCGAAGTGTAGGCGTTTAAAGAGTGGAAGCGAGAAAATGGTGGCAGAGCTTGAGAGCCGTGTAAAAGCATTGAGAGCACTTTAATGAATACGATTAGGGGCGTTAACTGTGAAGGATTGCCAAGCCGAAGAAAGCACCGCGCCGGGCAACCTTCCTTTCCGGTCCCGGTACCTTAGATCTTTATATACCTTCACCTTCAGCCAGGAAACTCTCTCATTTTCTATATGACTCTCCGAGTTTCCTGGAGAAATGAAGATATTTTCCATCAACCGTCTGATCGGTTTTTCGTATCGGAATTCAATCATCTATTTTATGTTTTCAATTTCACATATATACTATAAATATTAGTATTACTATTAATATACACGGTGGATTATCAATTAGTATCTCAGATCCATTTCTTAAAATTGTTATCTGAACAGTAGAAATCACTAAATCACTAAATAAATTTGTAGAAAATAGTATTCGATTTGGACAATCAGAAGAAATTATAATAGATACGTATAGCTTAACTATATATTAACTTTCTACTTTTAATCCTCTTTTTCATGCAACACACGAATTACTTGTATCAGAATCGAAAATTATATAAAATCCTAACATTTACCAGGCCAGCATGCATTTCATTCTACAATGAGATTTTTCCTTACATATGTGGTATTTGTATGAACCCACTGTTTAAAAAACAATATTTATTTCTCCTCGTTACTCGTAGAATCATTTCAACTTTGGAACAAGGAGAACGACTGCGCTAATGAATGCAGCAATTAAGTTCCAGCGTATTGAAATTAATACACGAGTTAAAGACCCCGGGTCGTCTTTGTTCGTGCCGAAGTTACAAAAAAAACATTATCCCGGGCGGAACGATATCTCCGACAGATGCACTTATCTCTCTCTCTCGAGTTGAATACGATGCCACGTTATCGCCATGCGAACGACAAAACCACTTCCTATGCACATTCTTGTTCTTTCTTGTCAGTACGGACTGCCGAGAATAATCTGCCTCATTAGCGAAACGATAGAAGCTTCTGCCTACGCAAAGTAAATCACGTGTATAACGATGCCAAACTCTCATACTGTCCTATCTCTCTCAAATTCCAGCAGATAATCGTAATAAAGTGATCTTTTTCCTTCCTCCAATTACGCTCGATATTAATAATTATGGCATATCGAGTGTTATCCATCTGCGCACTGTTAATTACCGCCGCTAAATATAATTAAACTCGTGACAATTTTCGAATAAATAGATTTGGGATATTACTATAATTTCATCATTTATGCGGTGGTTTCGAATATCCATTATATTATCACAGAACTATAACATAATTACGTGAGAGTAATTAATATTTTTGATAAAGTATGGAGTGCATAATCAATTTTATAGATGAGGATATTTTCATGGTTTTTGTTATTTTCATCATAAAATGAACTGAAATTTAAGTATGTATAATGTAACTTTTTAATTGAATCTTTTAATTGAATTTTTTATGGATATTTGGATGATTTCTGACTCTGAGATTCGTGAGATCATGTTTCGACTGTATTACTTGCAACTACCGTGTACAACTCCATTTCCGATGTCGACCAATACTCTCACACATTGATAGACTATCCGCCTACAGAAATGCCGGTACACTACCTTCTATAAGTCTTTGAACAGTTGCAATTAATAAGATCAATATAATATTACATGAAAATTAATATTATATAGCCCATAAATATATCGCCGTTTCAAACATGTTGTCCGTGGTTCATTATTTTCCATTCCAAGTACTAAAATATTCAAGCCTCGATATTAAATCCATTTCGTTATAGAATATTAGTATAATGTTATATATACGATTATGATATTATGACGCAATAAATTGGTGCCGTTAGCTCCAAGTTGTTTCTTCGCAGTCGAATCAATGACTTGTTGGATAAACATTACTTCTTGACCGTGAAAGTAGAATAATGAAGAGGATTATACTACTAGTTCAAACACAAAGTCTACATTTACTTTCGCGTCTAATTATAAACAGCTCCAACTTTGCTAAACTGTTGCCGATCTTGGAATTAATAGACCTTTCTGAGATATATCTCTACAGTAGTTTATAATTAATAAAAAATCCTCATTGACCAGAGACTTCTGGAGCTTAGTGTACGAATGTAACACATGCACGAGGACACATGGGAACCCGGCGCATAGGTACGCAAATGCGCGCAAGTGTGAAGGACGTGACGCTGGGTGCCTGCCACTCGACTCAACCGCTCTAGCTGACTCCACGCAATTATAGATCCCTAATTACAAACCCGTACACCCTGCACACCGTACCTACATCCACCCCGTTTCTCTCCCCTCCTCTACTCTCCTTTCCACCCCTTCATCAACCATCACTCTCACCAGCCCTAAAACCTATCCTCCCCTATTCCTTTCTCCGTTACCCGTATCTCAATCTCCAACCCTCTCCACCTCTTCCCTACTTCTCCTCATCGTACCAAAGTTCTCCTCCGTACCGAGTACCAGCTCTCCTTTTCTATTCGACAAGAAACCAGTCAGCCTTCCTATGCTCCCCTTTATCGCTCCTCCTTTCCTCTACCCTCTCACTTCAGTTCGGTTAATTAACTCCTACCTCATTAACGGGCACAAGCGAGCAGCATTCTCTCCTCTCTCCAAGCAGAGAGTATGCAATCCATCGTGCAGCTTATATCTCGGCATCTCTTCCAGCATCTACCGGCTGTTATTAATAATTGTTTTTATAACCACACCGATAACCGGCTACGTATTGACTATTATATTCCCTGAAATTCTATAGGTTTCCAGTGCCTTTTATCATTACCATTAAAAAGGGGGCGGGCGGGAATACAGGTATACGCGTTCGCGATATTTATTATGCGCGTCGAAGATCGAACGATAAAGCTGTGCTCGACGGGTGCAGGTTAATTAAATAATTGCACCGTAATCGTGGTTTAATATCGAAATCAAACAACGCTGTAATTAAGGAAAAGAAACAATACGATGAGCCGTGTCGGAAAGTGAATGTAAACTGTAGCTATTTAAAGAATCGGGACGAGTTTACGATGATTTCAAGGTATCCGAATGATGCTGTATTCTTATCCCTCGCTGTATTCAGACTTTTCGTTTGATGTTTTGCATTATTAGCATTATTAACGGGTAACGAGTCCATGTATGGGACAGGTGGTTTGATAATGCACTGATAACGCCGGGAATGGAAGACAGTTAAGCGGATATTAGGGAAATACATAGAGTCTTAAAACTCTGGCGATGGTCTCCCATGTATCTTTGTTGAGCACGAGAATGGAGAAGGTAAGAGTCAGTGGTCGAAAATGGGTGAAAAATGCCCGAGGAGTTTTAGCAAAATTACTTAGATCCAATTAAGCTGAGTTTACCTTAGAGCCTTGAATCGGCTGCTCCAAAGTATCAGGGAGAGGGGTGGTAAAACAAAGCGAGAGGAAATGAGAGAGACTGTGAGATAGAGAGAGAGAAAGAGAGGACGGAGATGGAGTTCTGCTTCCCCCTGCTAAGAGGGTTTGCTTGTTTCCCCCGAGATGCGCATACGTCATCCGATTAAAATTAGTAATTAGCTAATTAACTTAAGCACGTAGTACTCCGGAGTAAGTAAGTTGACCGCCTGATTATGATTCATCACTTCTGAGTTCGAATTTTGGTGAAAAAAAAGTGATAAGGGAGAATGGAAAGAGTGTGTCCCACGCGAAACAGGAAATATTTCCAAATCATTCGAAATTGATCTGGTTGTGAAATTCAATAGGTGTTCAATAGTGACAATAATATGATTGCATTTATGCTGTTTATGATAAAAGATATAAGATAGCTAGTAATTAAATTTAAAGCAACTTTTATCAAACTAATAGAACTTATAATGCTAGAAAATAATTATCAAAGAAAGAATGTAAAAATGAATGGAATACGAGAAGAATCATTAATTTTAATGTGATAACAAGAATGATACTACCATCATCATGACCTAAAATCCATATTTAACGACTATTTTACTTACAAAATCATTTACACTCGCTAAATAAAAAACGCGCTCAAATCATTTCTATAACCGACAGTTTACGTCAGCATAAAAACAGAATTACCAAAAGCAATTATTCACCATGAACATAAATTTAATATAATTCAAAATTAAACCTGATTCACCAAGTGGATCTCTCACCAAACGTTAAGGAGCGTTAAGGAATTCGCGGTGTCTCATCGACAATTGCAAAAAAAAGGACGAGAAAAATGTGCACGTTATATGCATATCAGATCGGAGCCGAGGAATATCATTGTATTGCAAGTTCTGGCAGTTCGGTTGACGTGAGTGGAAAATGACGTGCGATATATTATATGCACGGGGTGATATCTAGTGGAAAAGTGTATGGAATCGAGCTATCCAAAGTAGAAGGAGTAAAGGGACACACGTCGACGAGAGTGATTCAGAAGTGCTTTCCCGTGTTCCTTAACTAACCGTTCGTCGGTCCTGTGGACGCGTCGCGTCGCGATGCTCCGACTGGCCTTCCAGGATAACGACAAAGACAGAGGCTAAAGGTCCTCCCTTTTTTCCTTCGCAATCCCCGTCTACCTCCTGAACCCAACTCCCGATCCTTGCCACCATTCGTATCATTCTTTTCTATTCCCTCCATTCACCTTTTTTGCTCTCTTCTTCTCCCTCCTTGTATACCCTGTTTCGTCTATTCTCTTCATTCAGCTTTTTTACACCCTCCTTCTTCCTTTCCATACACGATCCTTCATCCCGTTCGCGAATCAACGTGTACACACAATCGTCTCCATATTTGCTCTACATTTCGCTCGGTACACATTAACTTTAGTACGTTAATCAGTTTTCACACGGTGTACCAAATGATACGATGATTTGCACAATGATTCCTGCCGGGGTATCGTTAAATGTATATATTTCGGTTAAATAGATAACCATTAATATGTTATGTACGTGGCACTGGTATATGATCGTGGCTTCGAATTAGGAGTTTGTTTGTACCCGATATTTGATAGGTTAATATGATGTTATTACATCGGGTTGCTTTATACTGTTGTATTATATTCGAGTTACTACGTGTTTGTCATTTAATTGTAATGGAAGAAAGTGATCAGTCCCAATTTCACACGATTTTCGAGAGGACGATACGTGGGATCCTTGGAGACAGATTCACGGCTCCGTTTTCTAAGTGACAGTAACGTAGCCAGGATTGCGACCATTGGGAAGCCTCGGAAGTAATGTATCATTGTTAAAGGATTGTAAAGGATGCGTTCACGTTTCGCCTGCCTTTTTCTATTTTCTACCATTACTAACACATCCTTGGACCCTTCCCTTTATAAGCACAATAAACTGCTGTTTTTATACATATCCGATGCTTTATTATTAAAGAATTCGACTATATCTATATGTGGGAAATTATTATGTTACGATTATGGTAAGATAATTGTATTAAGAATAATCAGTGTCATCAGATGTAAAACAATCGATAAATAATTACTTCAAGTAAGCTTTTCAACGGATAACTTATTAATTCCAGCGAATCACATTTTCCCTTTAAGATATCGGCAGGATAGGATTGAAGGTTTTCGATTGAATAGTAGCACCCTCGCTTAATGGGGCCCGTATGTGTAATTTGCCGGAGGACTAGTCGCAAACACATAGACACTATTAGACACACACAAGCACGTGTATCTTGATTAAAATTTCTTTGAACCCCCATATAGGGTTCATACGTCTCTGTGTCCGCGTCTCTCAACCTGAACTCTCATCAGTCGATGCGGGCTCTTGGAGGACAACGGTGTCACGACCCGTTTAACAAACTATTAACATTAAATCCAGACGTATCGTCAAACGAGCCCACATTTCGTGAACGTACGAAAAATTTGTTAAAATTAGTTCCATAATAATAAGGTGTAATTCGACATGTTGGGTGGAAACAAATGGATTAAAATTTGTTTCCGATCCGAAAAGAGGTCGACCCAAAATCGCAAAAATGTAAAGGGACAAAAATTGTCAAAAAATCAAAGTCGCCAATTTCGCTCCTACATGGCCCAAATCGACGGTATATGATGCCTAATGATGTCCTAGGACAGTTTTGGGTCGAAAGAAGTGGTTTAAAAATTTTTTTGGGCGAAAAATGCGTCGACCCAAAATCGCGGAAATGTGAAGGGGTATACCTTCAAAAATTCTCAAAAAATCAATGTCGCCAATTTCGCTCCTACATGGCCCAAATCGACGGTATATGATGCCTAATGATGTCCTAGGACAGTTTTGGGTCGAAAGAAGTGGTTTAAAAATTTTTTTGGGCGAAAAATGCGTCGACCCAAAATCGCGGAAATGTGAAGGGGTATACCTTCAAAAATTCTCAAAAAATCAAAGTCGCCAATTTCGCTCCTACATGGCCCAAATCGACGGTATATGATGCCTAATGATGTCCTAGGACAGTTTTGGGTCGAAAGAAGTGGTTTAAAAATTATTTTGGGCAAAAAATGCGTCGACCCAAAATCGCAAAAATGTGAAGGGGTATACCTTCAAAAATTCTCAAAAAATCAAAGTCGCCAATTTCGCTCCTACATGGCCCAAATCGACGGTATATGATGCCTAATGATGTTCTAGGAGAGTTTTGGGTCGAAAGAAGTGGTTTAAAAATTTTTTCGGGCAAAAAATGGTCGACCCAAAATTGCGAAAATGTGAAGGGGTATACCTTCAAAAATTCTCAAAAAATCAATGTCGCCAATTTCGCTCCTACGTGGCCCAAATCGACGGTATATGATGCCTAATGATGTCCTAGGACAGTTTTGGGTCGAAAGAAGTGGTTTAAAAATTTTTTCGGGCAAAAAATGGTCGACCCAAAATCGCGGAAATGTGAAGGGGTATACCTTCAAAAATTCTCAAAAAATCAAAGTCGCCAATTTCGCTCCTACATGGCCCAAATCGACGGTATATGATGCCTAATGATGTCCTAGGACAGTTTTGGGTCGAAAGAAGTGGTTTAAAAATTTTTTCGGGCAGAAAATGGTCGACCCAAAATCGCGGAAATGTGAAGGGGTATACCTTCAAAAATTCTCAAAAAATCAAAGTCGCCAATTTCGCTCCTACATGGCCCAAATCGACGGTATATGATGCCTAATGATGTTCTAGGAGAGTTTTGGGTCGAAAGAAGTGGTTTAAAAATTTTTTCGGGCAAAAAATGGTCGACCCAAAATTGCGAAAATGTGAAGGGGTATACCTTCAAAAATTCTCAAAAAATCAATGTCGCCAATTTCGCTCCTACGTGGCCCAAATCGACGGTATATGATGCCTAATGATGTCCTAGGACAGTTTTGGGTCGAAAGAAGTGGTTTAAAAATTTTTTCGGGCAAAAAATGGTCGACCCAAAATCGCGGAAATGTGAAGGGGTATACCTTCAAAAATTCTCAAAAAATCAAAGTCGCCAATTTCGCTCCTACATGGCCCAAATCGACGGTATATGATGCCTAATGATGTCCTAGGACAGTTTTGGGTCGAAAGAAGTGGTTTAAAAATTTTTTCGGGCAGAAAATGGTCGACCCAAAATCGCGGAAATGTGAAGGGGTATACCTTCAAAAATTCTCAAAAAATCAAAGTCGCCAATTTCGCTCCTACATGGCCCAAATCGACGGTATATGATGCCCAATGATGTCCTAGGACAGTTTTGGGTCGAAAGAAGTGGTTTAAAAATTTTTTCGGGCGAAAAATGCGTCGACCCAAAATCGCGGAAATGTGAAGGGGTATACCTTCAAAAATTCTCAAAAAATCAAAGTCGCCAATTTCGCTCCTACATGGCCCAAATCGACGGTATATGATGCCCAATGATGTCCTAGGACAGTTTTGGGTCGAAAGAAGTGGTTTAAAAATTTTTTCGGGCGAAAAATGCGTCGACCCAAAATCGCAAAAATGTGAAGGGGTATACCTTCAAAAATTCTCAAAAAATCAAAGTCGCCAATTTCGCTCCTACATGGCCCAAATCGACGGTATATGATGCCTAATGATATTCTAGGAGAGTTTTAGGTCGAAAGAAATGGTTTAAAAAATTTTTCGGGCGAAAAATGCATCGACCCAAAATCGCAAAAATGTGAAGGGGTATACCTTCATATGATGCATAATATGATGACATCCTATGATTAATAAACACGTTGCATGATAAGTTTAGTTAGAAATAAGTGAATTAAACTAGTATCCTGTTAAAAAAATACATTATTTAAATCGGTCAATTTATCCCTTAAATTAAATATCAACAAATAATTTACACTTGATTCTTATAGAAAATATTTCCACCAACCACCAAGTTCATCAGTTTACCTTCGGTCCTTTAGGTCGTTATCTTTATAACGAATGAGCTTGTTACAGCTTATTAGCTCAAATTAATTAAATATCCTATTTTATATTATAATAAATAATTCACATATATCGTGATCTATTCTCGATTAATATACTGATACTGTGTCTGTGTAATTTATAGAATTTTAGGGAACACTGACGTTTAATTATGTTCTTCGACGTAGAATTATAAACTTGAAACAACCTTTGATTGGTTCGTATTATACCTCAGTATAATTAGTGTAAGAAACCAAGGGTGGCATACGTGTAATGTTCACGTTAATTACTTGACATGTTTAGCATGCATTACACCCACATACGTGAGATAGTGTGCGCCAAGCAACTGGGCCTGTCTACCTGGTTGCTTGTTACGGTCTACCGGCATTCTATCCTCTCCTCGTAGATTTGCCGCGCGGTAGTTAATGAGCGAAACAAGGAAATTTTCGGTAAGTTCGGTAAATTTGCCGGTAACTCGAAGGTAGAAGGTGCACGGATTGGCCTGTTATTAAGGCGGCCACATATCGTACGTTATTGTTTCTGTACAGGTTCTCTAATCTTCGTTATTGCTGTCCCAACCTGACGCTTCATCCTTGCGATCTAATTACAGACCGATCTGCACTTGGCTTCGCGCGCCGAGTAATTACTATCGATCGATTCCAATAAATTATTATTCCTATTCACGCTGGCGATCTCACCGCGCGATCCGTTCTTCTTGCGCAGAAACTTTCTTCGTTACCAACTTTGATTCGCCGATGCTCATCCCCTTTCACTGGTGAAAGGCATCAAGCCTATACTGCCTCGAAATTCGAACGTGTCTATTGTTAAAGTTATTTAAGAATAACGAACTTCGAGGATAAAAAATGATGATGTTTATTCATCCTATCAGGTTAAATAATAGTGTTGTACTATTTCAATTCTCTATAAGTAAATTACTAATTTTACTATAAGAAAATTACTCGCTTTTTAACATATGTAAAATACAGATCAATGTAAAAATTATTCAATTTAAAATCAGTTGCAAATATATCAGCTCATGGTTTCCTAAATTTGATCAAGTTTCATATTTATATATTCAATTTGTTAAATCTCTTAATTCTTAAGCATAATCATGGAATCTCTGTAAACATGCGAGAAGAGTTAAAGTAAAATACGGCGCACAAGGCGAAATATGAATAAAATAAATAGACGCGATTTTTAATTGAAAGAACGGCTGGACTCGCGGCAAAAAAAATGCACGCCGAGTTAAGGGTGGCGCGAACACGAGGCGCGATCGCATCGGCTGTCCGAAATAATGCATGAAACGCAGAGGGCACGTAACGGAATAACAATTTCCTACTGCATTAATTAGAGGTCGACGAGGCGTGAAATCGAGGTTTACGAAGCGTCAACCAGTTTTACACATCGCGACGGAATAATAACGTCGCGACGCTGCGCGACACGACTAGAATCCCGAATACATTAGGTACATTAGTGACACGCATCATTGTAGTTGCCATGCGAATTAGACCGAAGGACAGGAACCGTAATCATTCACGATCGGAGACAACAATATCCTGCATTAAGTGTTTCCTACGTGGCCATCATTTTCATGCATATGGACACCATAAAACGAACATGAATAAAGAACAAGTAGACATATATTTATTCACAGATTCGCAACGGATAACTCAAATGTGAGTCTTCAGATACGTTACACTTCGGTCTGAAAACGTTTGAGCACGTTTCGTCTAAGTTATATGTTAATGTTTATATCGTTTTTTTGACAAAAAAGTAGCATACAAATAGAAATGAAAGTACTAAAAAGGAAGGTACTTTCGAGGTCACCATGGTTTTTGTAAGAATAAATATCATAAATAGAAATAGAATGTCACCAATAAAATATGTAAATACTAATAAATTTGCTAAAAAGAAATAGCGATTAGTCGTAAAAACATATCGACTGACATTAAATATTTCACAAGTATTGTTATGAAGAAGGTATATATCCAGTTAATGTTAATCAAATATGGAAAACGTAATTAATAATTAAGATAATAAGAAAAATATTAAGTAACGTCAGTGTGACTAATATTTTTGCAGTTGTATTACTTACATTATAAGTTCTGCAACTAAACATTTCAACTTTAACGTAAACTAGAAACTACATCGCTTACATCCCACCACTATCTTCACCATAAGTTTCCATCATGTAAACTACTTATAAAATTATATTATTTTAATATTAATTTTTAAAGGTCCTCATTTATACCGTTCCCTACTTTAATACACACAGGATATACGATAAAACAAGCACGAAGGCAAACTTTAATACGATATCAATTTCGCAAGTTTAACGACGTAATGATAAGATTTATTAAATGTTCCATGTTCATAATTTTCTATGTTAATACTGGGATCGAATTAATCCCGAGGCTTTGGAGATTGTGCAATTTTCACTGGGCACAAAGCTGAATACTCGTTCGCGAAATCACGGCGTTTAATTGCGATCAACCGTGTAATGACCGGCAACGGGCAATTAACACTTTCAAGGTTCCGGTGTACGTATACTGTTCGAATACACGTGTATCCGTATGCACCGCGGGTTAATACACGTGTGACTATATATACCGGTGGAAGCGCGTGTACATTTGCACGCGAAGTAGACGCCTGGAATTGGCGTTTTTGTTTCCCGATATCAATTTCAGAGCGACGATGAAGGGCTTTTAATTGGTTGTGGTGGTGGTGATCATGCCGACAGAATTGTCCACCGATACTAATCGAATGCGGTGAACGAAAACAAGTCTAACTGCAGAAAAATCCTAGATTCAAGCCAATTGCAATTTGTTGATTGATTTTTGTGTCGTGGAAATGGATTCGTTGAAAAACGATGAAGGAAACATGATGACGTATAGTTATGAAACTAATAAGTATAGAAATGATTCTGATGGAAACGAAATTATTCGCATGTATAAACACAAATTGCAGCTTAGTTGCATGCCAAATAAAATTTGATTAATCGCATAGATATAAAGACACTCATTTAATTGATAGATTCAGTAAATGTTTCACTTAAAATATAATTAAACAATTAATAAATATATACCCGAAGTTTTTGTTGGCTTAAATCTGTTAAAAAATATGAAGTCTAAAAACATACCTGTAGAAATCTTATGAATGATAATTTTCAGGAAATTCTAACTCGTAGAATGGATGCGCAGGATCCAAAATGAATATTGTGTTCGGCGATTCTTGAAATATTCCACATTTCTAATTATAAAATTGTTGCAACAAATAAAAACTGGATCACAATCAAACTATCACAACACAATCTGCACAATTTTGCAGAACACAGTGACACCAACGTAACTGATTAAATTTTCTCGAAAAAAAATCCCCCCATTCAACCTGGCGCCTAGCGGCTAAGTACACAACTAAATTTCAAAATCCTACCGAAAACTTTTTAAACTAAAAGAAATATGAATCTCCAAAATAATCAGTGTAACAATGTCTCAATTATTTCGACATCTAAAATATAATGACTTTATTTCAAACTCGATGACCATCGACCATGTTGAAGCCTTCAAAAAAAGAGCAAAGCTTAACGAGGGTTGGAACAATTTTAATTCGCAATCACATAAATAAATTTCAAGCACCCGCAAAAAGTCGAGCGCTCGGAATTAGCATTTCACGTACGATTGCCGATGATAAACGATCGGGGGACAGAGGGGTAAATTGATTAAAATCAAACTTCGGCAGGGACTAACAAAGGAGGCCCGCGCGGCGGTGGTTCGGGGGGGGGGGGTCGAAGCGTGGAGAACGAGAGTGGATATGGAGATGTAGAACGGGGAATGGGCAAACAGAGCGCAATTAACGTACGACCATTAAATATGTACGCGGGTTTGCTGCACCACGATACGTGTATGGAGGCCTCGGCGCAAATGCATTGGCTATCGAACACTCGCGCAACTAACCAGCTCTTCTTGCAGCCTGTTAGCACAGCCGCTTGATTAGCTCCGCCATATTTACATATCATTAGCCGAGTGTTTGTCTGAGTCGGGGATTACCTGGCTTACATCATAGTCACCCATTAACGTGAAATAAAACTTATTCCAACCCCTATTTCATATATTTCATGAACAACTATCACTTTTCTTAAGTCACTATTGCTTGATTCAGAATTATGAATCGATATTGTACCCTGGCCTTCAAGAATTTTCACTATTTTTGTTTTGGAATTGAAACACCACTGTACACTAAACTGGGCTCTCTTAGATATTAAACATAAGATCACAATGTTGTAAATATGTTTATGTAGTAATAGAAAGGAAAAGTAAGATAAGTGGATAATAATCAGACCACTTACCTAAGTTTGAATGTTCATATGAATATGTGATATTTAAAATAAATCTATGTATCGGGATATAGCAATCTTCTTGCTTCTGGTTCGATCGTATCTGTGAAAATTGTTAGTTCCAGCTTTATATGTATTTTAATCGCTTTATTCATAAAAATACGAATTTCGATCTTAATCTCGTTGCCTACATTGCATAACAATTTTCGTATTACTTTATACACTATTAACTATATATCGGACAAGCGAGCGGTATTCCTACCGCAAAGGGAGAATGAACAAAATGAACGGAACAAAATATATTAACGAGTTGAAATCCTTAATTATGTCTTGATTTCAGTCGGACGATTAGTCCTTATGATAACGTCAATATAATTATCGACTATCACCAAATAGATCACATTTAAATCGCGATACTCGATAGAATCTATTGGGAAACAAAAACATGTATTCGCATTTCCTGCGAACGAAACATAGTTGAATACTGTTAGAGTTATCGAAGGAAATGCTGACGAACGAGTGGTACGATAAGAATTAATTTATGAGAATAGTGTGACTTATTTTAGAAGCATTTTTCCCGATGGAAAACAGTAGAAAAAATTCAACGTTTACGTCCGATTCGTAAGAAACTCTATCCGAAACTTGGGATTGGGGTTCCTTTAATTAGGTTTTATCTACTTAATTACGCACACGACCTTAACACCTATGCTTTCGATTACGGTAACGCGTTTTGATTATTCCTTTCGCTCTTCCGATTCTTCTTGACTCCCGATTTTATTATGGCGACATGTCAGTCTGTTAAATCCTTAATTTTTTTTTCCAATCTTATCCGTAGTAATTATCGTAAAAAGTACCATTTAAATTACTATTAAGGCAGTATGGTAATATGACTTCTATAATTAGGCTTCTTTTTTTCCATACTCTCGTACTTTTCACAGTAATTGCCAGATATGTGCGTGTTTCCTATCATCTCAGGATTCTGAACATTCGTGGAACAATGTTTGTAAAACTTCGGGAACTCTGTCAAAAAACGTCTGCATAAATAAATAATTTTACAAAGATAAATATGCAGGATTTCTGTTCTCTATGTTGCTGCCGCAACAAGTTAAGATTGTATGGTCGCTCATATTCACGATATCTCCTTAGTTTTTGGCAAATTATGTTAATTAATAGGAAGAAAGTCAAAGTTGGTCCGCACCTTTCGTTAGCTATTACAAAGAAAAAAACTCGAGAAAGACCTAATCAACAAGTAATAAATAAATGAATCGGCAATTTGCTTAATATATTTGTAATTACGAGATAATTACGTATGCTTATACGGTGGAATATCCGGTGTTAATCAATGTTTACCATGAATATCATCAATGTCGCGATGATAGAAACAGTTGCATTGTCCTACAAGGCAGTAAAAAGGAAAGATCGGACTGCCTAACAAGCTTCGCACTGTTTGCGATTAATCTAGTTCTCTTATTCAGTATTCCACGATAAGTAACGGATTCAAATGCACTCTCAAATATATACGAATCCGAACACATTCCCGGAATACACATAGTGGCGAACAAGCCAATTCAATGTAACGTTTATCACGAAACGAAGAACTTGAATCTTTCACAAAGTAAACGATTTTTCTTTGCAGTGGAAGAAAAAATGCTAGCAATGAGCACAAACAGCACATCGCGCTGTATTCTAATTTAACTAACTCTAGCAAGTGGCAACATTATTACAATCGGATTCCAGCATAGCTGATTCAAATTGCTCCAGCACTTGCATACTCTCCGGAGATACAGTATTAATAGCCAAACGTTCTTCGTATTGATTAATGGATATCCGTCTACGTGAACTTTGAATGGGATCATCCATCGCTTGTTCCGGAGTATCACTCTCACTAGTAGTGCTGTTACTGCTGGGTGAACGTCTGCCACTGGGTAAGTCTTGTCTCTCGGTATCAGCCTTATCTTCAGGAACTGAAACCTCCTTGTGAAGCCCCATGAGATTATTTTGTGCGTTACACAGGGATACCGTAACCGATCGGTCTTTCCGATTTTCTGATATAATCTCTGCATGAGGTTCGGCACGTCTCAAAAGAACTACGTCAGATATTTTATTCTCCTCTACTTCACCTGGATTGCATCGCACTCTGACGTACGTATTGTCATGTGTACGTTGATATGCTACGACTTCACTCTTCTTCGTCGCAACATCTGAACCACCATCTACCGTGTCTATGCTTTTGTTTATATTATCGTTTTTCTGGTTCTTTTTAGTGATTGATCTGTTTGATAGCCAGTAATTTGGCTTGGCTTCTCGATCGGCGAAGTTATCTTCGAGTTTACTGGATGGCAATGAAGTACTGGGACCGGTATTACATCCATCGGCTCGTGCGGTTTCATCTGCGGTCTCACTGACACCGAGTTGATTCCTCTCGGAAGCAGTACCGCTCTTGTATACTAGCTTTGCTCGAGGTGGCGCTGGTAAATGCGCTTCTTCCAATTTCACGTGCTCGAAGAATTTCGTGAGGGCCCCACGCTGCAATTGGGCCGGAGGTTCGTTTGATTCGCTTGGCTCCAACTTGAAGTCTTGATTAAACAATTGTTGCTTGAGGACTGGGGTGTCTTCGTCACCTGTACCGAGGCTTCGCGGCTCCCGAGAATGATCGGAGAGGATATAGGACTTGTTATTGCCTGTGAACAATGAGTGGAGAAGACCACCGGTTCTGGACCTGTACTTCGGACGACCACCGAAAATGGTTGTTTCCTCGGTGTCGGTTGACTTTGTGATTTGCAGTTGTTCGTCTGGTTCGTTTGTATCGTAGGAGGGCAATAAGATGTCTGTTGCTCTGGCTGACCGCAATTGAGTGATACCGAGTTTTGTTCTGGGCTGTCTACCTCTTGATTTTCGACCGTTGAAGGTCGGCCTCTCCAACTGGCATTCGGTTGCGATAGACGAGTTTTCGGGGCCGACGATGCGGTTGAGCGCGGGTACTGCGCGATTTGCTGGTTTTTTACGATTGCGAGCGATGGACTCGGACAACTGTGTGCCGGTGAACACCGAGGACTGGGAGACAGAGGCTTCGGATTGAATGCGAGTGTTGTGACCTGATGTGGTTGGCAGTTGGTAGTTGAGGACTGCTGAGGTACTTTGGTCTTCTGAGGACTGACTCGATCTTCTTGTTGGCTCGGAGAGCTTTTTGACGATAAGGTATGACTGGTGTTTTTCGGGCTGGGTATTACCAATGGGTAACTGGTAGGCGTAGGACACTTGAGGTTCTGGTTTGACGTAGGCGATGCTCGATCTGGGTAGTTGGTTGAGCATAATGGAGGAATAGGATACGTTATTTTCGCGCTGTTCTGCGTTACTTGCGGTGGAAGACCCGACTTCTGACTGGTTGATGGTTGATGGAGGAGTGGTGGTTGAGGTGATTGGGATGAGGAAGGTTGAGGAAGGTAGCTGGTTGATGCCGATGGAGCTTGTGTATCCCCGCTTTTTCGGAGCTGCATCAGTTTGATGAAGTCCACAAGTCGTTTTATAGATCTCTGCGTCTTCTCTTGTTTTCCTAGTAATTCCTGCCGAGTGCGTTGTTGGAGCTGTTCGGAAGAAATAGAAGTGTTAGAAAAATAAGATTTCACTATCACGGATCAAAAGTTTTGCTTAAGCTATAAGATTCATTTTGATCTTCTTTTTCGATACGTCTGGACAAAGACACACATGCTCCTAGTACATACAAGATTTGAAAGATAAAAGTATAATCCACGAAATTCACGAAATCCACGAAGCATTCTAATACTTACAGACCCATTCATTTTAATATATTTTTTCTGTGAAAAGATTGATCATTACTTTCAGTACTGTAAAGTTAACAAGAGACGACTTTTTATCAACGCGAGATACAAAGCGATATCGATCGAAACATTTAAATCTATACCAGAACATCAAGGCGGAATTACTTCTTTTCATACGAAATTAACGAGAAAATATAGTAAGTGAAAGCATCGTGCAGTCCGTACAAACATCGATTCTATTTATAAAATTAGTATTGTAGACAGGTTGTGCACACGTTGAAGTTGTGATAGACGATCTAACCAAAGGAAACAAAACTTTTGCGTATGTTATGCAGCTGTAGCAAAAACCAAAGTTAGAAAATCAAGAAGACTGGTCGATCTGATTAGACTTACGAATTCCCCGAAAGAAATATTAATTCGAACGAAATATCGGAATTTACTCCTTTGTAGAAAATCGACGTGCCTCTCGAAAATAATAGAAAAACCAAGAAACGTAACAAGAAACGAAGAGATCTTGCAGGTTCTTCTGAATGAAAAAACAAACAAAGGACGAAAAGGAGCTGTATAAAATTTGATAAACTGAAAAGCATTCCAAATGAAAGTCTGACAAATTTTTGCTACGCAGGCCACAGGACGAACCTGGAGTGATTGGCCGAGTAGTTGTGAGCGTTTTTCCAACTCGTAAACCTGCAATCTCAGATCCGAGTTTCGCTCGCGCAGCTCATATCTTTCTCTCTCTTTCTCCTCTGCAAGATATTTCGCGTTCAATACACGTTGCTTTTTCGTGCCCTATTATTGACGATCGACCAAAAAGTTCTTCTTAATTGCAAATTCTTCTGCCGTATTCAAGGAGCCGGTTTTACTCGCGGACACTTCCTCCGGCAGGCTGCTCTCTCGTTTATTCTCTCTGTGTGCTTATGCTCAATAAAGTCTGCGGCAACGTTGCGATACCTCGTCGCACGTTAAATCTAGAAATTGTGGGGCCATGTTACACAATTTCCTATGCCTCGTTCGAATGACGTGCCTGTTCTACCTATCAATATTTTTGCCTTCCTCCTCCTTTTTTTAGATGCCGATCGTTCAGATAATTAAAGTTATATGCTAATTTCTGGTTGTACGTAGCCGGAAAGTGTCGCGATGTTTTTTATATACACGCGATACATCAATAAGACCCTGATTATATTGCCGCGAACTAAGATAAGTGCATTTGTAGAAGCTAAGCTCTGCAGGAAACAAGAACTTTTTTGTCAATCACACGATCAGCGATACTAAATAGCGACCCTCCCAAGAACCAAGGTCGATTTACCAAGTTCTTCGTCCTTTTTAAAGGGTGGCCGTTTTTCTCCATCTTCTTTATTCCCCACTTCGCTAACTTCTCCATCCTCGTCGAGTAGCACACACTTTGGGCATATCCTTGGAGGAGCCGGTGATATGGAATGGCAAGAAACGTGGTAGTTAGACGCGCAGTTCTCACATACCGTCAGCGTACCTGTTATAAATGAAAACAAATGCAAGCAAAACGATTATTATTCGGTCATTAATGATAGTCAAAAATGAGAGCGCAAGAGTTCTCTACGCACCAGGATTTCTACAACTTATGCATACTGCTGAATCACTCCCAATCCTCTCGATCGTTAGACTGGACGGTAGACCCGGTATATGAACAGGCTTGTTGCCAATCGACTGAATAGTTTTCGCAGTAGCCACAGGCAGTTGGGTTTGATTCGATCCATTCTCAACTTTGCCCTTGTTAGCAAATACTTTGCTTTCCGCCATGTTCCTTAAAATATTCGGTCTCGTTGTCGTTGCCTTTTGCACAGGCATTAAAGATTTCATAACGGTTCTGCTTGGTGGCGATGTCGATTTCGTTGCTGTTCCTTTGGCTGGTGGTGGCGATGGCCCATTCAATCGTGCAGTTGTTTGCCGGGTTTGGGGCATGTTTCCGGATTGCAAGTAGGAGTGTCTTTTCCGCTTCTGAACAACAATGACGCATAATTAAGCTGAAGAAGTAGAATGCAGATAAAACTAAAGATGCATCAATATTTACTGTTGGCGCTTCAAGGCTGGAATAAACGAACTGTGGATTCGCCGTACTGCGACGCTTCCTCTCAGCTCTCTTATTTTGTAATTCGGTATATCTAGCGGTAGTAATGAGTCCAAGGGCAGATAGGAAACTCATTTTTTCAGTCGATTCACTTTTACAGACTTTCGCAGGTTCATCTTGTTTTTCGTTGGAATTCTCATCCATGGAGACCTCGATAACGTCATCTTCCCCTGAGATAGTCTCCACCGAACTAGACCGCTCTCTGAGGAAGTAAACCATGTGTTTGAAGATTTCAGCAGGATGTATTTATTATGTCTGATTATTCGTTTATTTATACGGTAATCAATCTATGAACTCGTCCCTCATTTAGCGGGTCTGTTACTTACTTTGTTGGGACGACGCTCTGCGTGGGCGACGGTACGTCGCCGTTTTTAACGATGTCCTCATAATCTTCTTTCGAGGGTTTGGCGGTGAAGTCATTGGTACTGGTCTTAAGTTTCGTTTCATTGTTGTTTGTAATATGATTATTGTTGTTTAAGCCGAGAAGCGAAGCGATGGAAACTTTTAACCCGTTCGCATTCTCCGCTTTGAATGCCTCCACCTCTTTGCGCAGCCGTTGTACAACTTGCTTCTGCGTGTTATAATGCGAAAGTCAGGGTAAGCATCAGGCAACGATCATATTCAGGAAGTTGTCTTAGTAAGCTGCTTTATGAATCGTTAAATTATCTATTTATATCATTAAAATCAGTAAACAGTATGTAATGCCAGAAGAATTACAATAAAGAGAATGCTTACAGTGAACTTACTTTGTAAAAGTTCGTACATTAATTTCTTATAGATATAACTTAAGAATACATCATTTCTGGAGAAACTAAAATGCTTGCATTAAAACTGATTTATTTTATAAGCAAACACTGCAGTATTTAAATCTGCAAATATAATTACGAAAGTTATAAACGAGGAATATTTTAAGTCATATTAATTTGACTATTATGAAAATCCTATGGTGCATTATATAAACATTGGAAATTTATAATTTCATCAAATGTCTTTCCTAACTTCCTACAAGACATAGTACATTCTTCGGAACTGGAGAGCAAACTCGTAAAAGTTTTTAAAGTAACGTTAAACACGAGAAAGTAAGAACAACCGCCGAAAAGTGAATGAGAGAAGTGTGCTGTACAAGAAAATGATGGTGAAACTTGGATAGGTAATGTACTGAGAGTAAACGAGATGAAAGCATCGAGGAGGAATAAAGATAGAAAAAGACGCGGAGATTTCGTAAAGAGCTGAAAACGTTTCTGCGGGACATTTTATTGATTGAGCCCCTCCGCCTATGCCTGGCCACAACTCTCCTTCCTTTTCACTCAAGTCTCTCCCTCACTTTCTCTCTTATCCTCTCCTTTTCTCTCTTTCACCTACCACCTACTCTCACTCGTTCTGTCTATCCATTCTTCTCTATCCCTCTGAACCACCACTCTAATCATTCTATCTCTTCCTATCCGTTTACCTATCGCCTTTCCTCTCCCAACGATCTACCTGGATTGGTAGTTTAATATAAACGAGAATAAGAAAGCAAATGTCGGATAACGTAGGTAGAAAGTGGAAAACAAAGGAAGGAGAAATGCGGAGAACAAATCCACGGATAGGCGGAATTACCGCGAAGATATTGAGAAGAGGATGCTGGGATGGCAAAGCGCATCTACCGGAATCACTACTTGGAAGACTTCAGTGATATCGATTCTACGTTGATTCCCTGAAAACGGAAAGAAAAACATCCGAACTATTCCAATAATTCCAATGTATATAACCATCCATGATTTAAACTCCTCAGAAGAAACCTTTACCAAGTATACGATGAGACATTCACTGTCGAGAATGAATGTTGGCTTATAACATCATTGAAGATATTACTCAAATTATTATTTATATGGAAATAAGGACACCAACGCAAGTGTTATCGTTGTATATAGATTGCAGATGTTTTCGAGATTATAATTAGCTGACGGTCTACTCGTTTTAAAGCAAGACAACCATTAATATATATCAAATTCCATAAAAGCCTTGATAATGAAACTAATAGTTTTATGAAAGTAAAAAATGATATCGGATTCCAGATATCTCATTTCCTATACGATCAGACATAAGTCACGTTACCCATCGAAATAAGAAAGTCTTTTAGTCAGTAGAAAAGTTTCTTTCGCCCTGGAATGTTCGCAAGATACGCGGTGAACGCATGTCCAAAGTTATCGCATTAGTATGCGGTACAATTATATAGCTCTCTCGCGCGCGCGCATTAACATTTGAATGGTACTTTATCGAATAATAAGGGAACGTATACCGGTGAGCTTGTTACAAAGTTAAGGTTTGCCAAATACTCTTCGATACCAAAAGTAAATACCAATATCCACATTCTATCACAAACAATCATTTATCTTGTTCAGTCGTATGACATCATACTCTTCACATATGAACAGTTATACCTTCTTTTTAATCTCACCAGTAACTAGTATTGCAACTGTATGATATTATCAATAAAACATATTTATTTCTACTTAGTGTACATAGATAAACACGCAATATTTACGAGCGTATCTAGCCTACATCATCACAAGCGAATAAAGCTCGTGAAAATCAATTCTCAACTTACCTGGCATCTTCCCAAAGACACGATGTGCAAGTGAATCTTTTGTATCTGACCGAGTATGTCTGTATTCTGGAAAATAAGAAAAACGTTTGGTTTTCAAAAATGGTTACAGTACACGGGTTTATTCCAAATGTAAATAGCACATACTGCAATTACAATGTTACCATTATGACATAAGAGCGGCTGGTACATGAGACAATCAATGACTTGTATATAGACGTCACAATTGTAACCGTTATCACAGAGTAATTGCTATTCGTTGAAGGACTCGCATGAAGTTATGCTACTACTATTATTTTTTATTAAAGAGAACCATGACAATGATCCTGATTTTATCTTTACCTAATAGATAATTGAAGTAGATATTTACGGTATCAACACGAATATCATAAATTGAAATTAATTCGACGATGCTAATTATTAAAACTCGAAAGTGGAGCAAATAATTGAATGATAGTTGAATAGCGCGGATCAATCTTCACGCCAAAAATAAACCCTCTCGAGACTATGTTCTTGCGGACATAATTCGAGTATCCGCATTATTGCGATGTCCTTGGAAAAGTTTTATATAAAAATTAACGAAAATAATGGAATACTTACATTCGGGTCATCCTTCAGTTTCCCAACGCAGATCTGGAATTTAGAAATAAAATTTCGATTAGAATATATCAAGCTATATACCAAAAATATCTACGATAAGAAAGGTGGAGATTAGGAGGAATATGGAAAGAAAATATTTAAAAAAATAGATGGTATAGATTAGTAGGAGGATATTTAATCCTCCAACAATTAAGACTCTTTTCAATTAAAGTAATATTTCCTTCATATTTTGTGCACTATAATCATTTATTGATTGACACAAATGGAATTTAATAATAGTGCATGTTTCCTTAATGAAAGTAACACTTGGAAGTAATAATTCCCTACAGTCTTATTAAAAAATGTAAATGAGTGTCGTTTCTTTGACGTAGGTAAAAGACTGAGTTCGGTCAATGTCGGCCCGGTAATAGTTACCACTGCGACGGCGTAGATTATGTGTCACATCCTGCAGGAATATTATGAAGAATCTAGGAAGTGATCATTAAAATATCAACAAGGAAAGGAATATCAAGAATGATAAGACAGATTAAAACCCATGCTTTTAAGTCGAAAAAGAGCCATTTAATATCTCTCCTGCTATATACGTATTAATCAATGAATACATTGCACTCGAAGCGAAAGAAATTTCAATACATATTCAATATCCGTGTCCCGGAAGTCGATACGAATTGCGTCTAAAATTTTCTTTTCGGCTAAAAACTTTTCGTGCTCATTGAAATACGTTTTAGAATGAACTTATCCGAATAAATCTGAAGGCTCGATTCTTGCCACGAATAATACGACTATGAATCTTACAAAAATACGTGGCTGCAAATTGTATGACTTCTCTTGTTATTAATGGTAGACATGGATATGTTTGCATGTACGATCTTGATGTTACTACGAGATATTTGCACCTGTTTAATATAATGGTCAACAATTGTTTATAGGTACAATGTACATTGGGCGAGTAAAACTGGTTTATCCTACCCTGCCACTCGGTCGTTAAATGCGAACACTCCGATCTAGTTGGTCAATTGATTTTCTTTCGAGAAATTTGTTAGACTTCGACAATAAGCAATCTCGAAATTCGATATATCTCTTTGCGGAGATATGAAACGATTACTCGAACTCGCAACACCATCGATCGATTGTAATACAACGGTATTGACATTGTTGGAAATAATTAAAGTGAATGAAATCGGGGTCGAAAAGTATTGTACGAATTGCGAGTGGAAGTTGAAATAAAAGTATTCGATTTCAAAGTTTCTGGCAGGACAAGGTCGAATAGCGCAAAGCAGAATGCCGGTTACGCGTCGAGAAACTTTCCCCCTGGCGCATTTTCCTCTCACCACCGGGCTGTTTAATAAAACTCTATTGTAATCGACGAAGCAGGTATACGTAAATAAAAATTCGATACTATCGGATGATATCTTGAAGTACCTAATATTCCTTCCGATGGAGGATGTCAACCCTCGAGGCATTTATGCTTTTCCAATAATGCTAATACGGTACTAGTAAGAGATTTAAGCTAGCCATGTTAAGGGTCGTTATTTATGACTCCTATTCTAATTTCAATTCTACGTATACCTTGTTTCGTGTCTAGGTACACGGTAGTATTTATTGCCAACCTAATGCTGGATATTAATTAAACTTTCAGAATATTATAGTGCAACTTGAGAAAAAAATATTACAGGTATCGAGAGGGATTAAACTGGGTAGAATATAATTGTTCTTATTCATAAGGGAAAACGTAGTACATTATGGAGCCAGGTCAAATTAAAGTTTATGGCACTCCCCAAAAGAAAGAAGAAACTAGGTGAAGAAAAGGGAGACGGAGGGACAGAGGGTAAGAGACTAGGACTGTAAGCGGAAGGGCGAGGAAGAGGGAAATCAGCCGAATAAGTGAGTAACTGAATGAACGAGCGAGCGAGACAGAATGCTGGTTCTCAAAGTCATGCGACGCATCGGTCGAAGCACTCCACCAACAAAGGTTAAGGTCTGAACACTCGTTCACCTTCGAGTTTATGTGATTTCGAAAAAATTATCCCTTCTTCTAGTATCGTTTTGACGATTCAAAGCGGGCAAACTTAAATCCCGACTTAAATTTTCTGCATGTTTCAAGTTGCTTTTGATGTACTTTGAACGTGTTGCAAACGCACTGAAGGTTGGAAACACGTTCGGTTCTATCGAATAAAAAGAGCGTCGCGACCGATAACTTTTATTTTATGACGAAATATTATCGACGTTTACCGTTTCGTGCTAAACTTCGAGATTCTATGTACGTGTAACGTAGAGCGTTTGACGTGTAACGTAAAACCGGGCATCTTTCAGTGTAATGATTATTTCATGAGATTTCGAACACTTTCCAGTAGGAGCTAGAAGTTCCACGAATAAAGTGTATCTACATGTATTTATGAACGCGCGCGCGTACCTAGTGCGTGCGTGCGTACGCGCGTGCATTGTGCATGGGAATGCCCGAGAAACTAAAACACGAAGGAACGAGTTGAAATAAAGTTTATGCAATGCTTTGATTCTAGTTCTAACGCATCGACTTTTTCAAAACAGAAAGTTGAACTAAAAGTACGTAAAAGACACTCTCAAGGAACTGTACTTCTACTTTTCGTAAGAAGCAATGCATTTCTTAAAATATGTAAAATTTAGAATCGATAAAAGTTGGCATCTTACAAAAGGAGAAAAACGTTTGGTGGACTCGTAGTATTATTCGTTGGCTTGCTCGCTCGGCCGTTCGCAACTCACAATCTTTAAATCGCTATCGGACGTACAATGCACAGTCGGCGCACTCACCTGATGATCTCGTATCGCGTTTTTCAGCTTGTTCTGGACCGCAAGTATTTCCTCTTGCAAACCCTTCGATATCTCCATACTTTCACGTTGGTCCTTCCGTTTTTCTCTCCCTGTTCAAAAATCCGGCCGATTTTAGCGAGAGAAGAGGAGGACGGGAACCCCTCCCCCCTCTCACTCTCACTCTCCCACCAAATTGACGAGAGCAGCGGTGTATGCTCCGATCAACCGCACGCACGGCGCGCACCAGGCCACAAACTCCTTCTGCCCACGGTTAACAACACTTTAACCCCTTCAATTTATATACTAACAGAGTTCGCCCACAAATTCTCCGCGGGATACACTACACCGCCCTATAGCGTACGTAACATATATGCACACCCCCTTTTTAATTCACTCGGGGACCGATACGGAACAACTTCGTCAAATCGCGCACCAAAGTGAATTGTTCGCTCATCAGCGAGCGTCTGTGCTGCCACCAGAACCGCTGCCTCCGTACACGGACGTGCCAAGTTGCTCGAGACCCCCTGCTACCCCCTGCACACCGCCCCTCTCTTCCCTTAACCTCTCTACACTTTTCTCTTTCTCTTTCTCTTTCTCTCCCTTCCCCTAACCTTTATTCCTCTCCTACTCGATCTTCCCTCCCGCCACGCTCGCTGCCCAGGGCTCGGACGCGCTCCTTGAAAGCGAGTTTTCGCGCCAAGCGTTCTCACCGGTTCCCGCACTCCTCCTAACGATCCTTGCCTGGTTTTTTACACTTTTAATTTAATAGTTTATACTTGTATTATTTTATTTAGTCGTATCAATGTACGGCGTTTACGAGACGCGATTATAAAGACCGGATTTTCTTTGGGGCAGATGTTTTACTGTAGGGAACGTTGGTAATACCAACGATCGTGGCGCCCCATATTTCTGATTACGAAACGAAACGTTATCCATGATAGAACGAGACAAGAATCTGCTCATCCCGACGGCGAGTTTTGGAATTTCTGCGCATTTCAAGATACGCCGTAACATGGCTGCGACTGTCACTACTTTCTTTAAGTTAGATTAGTAGTTGCCCGGCTTCGTAGAACTTTTTTTTATTACCGCTTCCGGCAACTCACACTCTCACCCTCGCATTTTCGATAACAACTTGTTTCACGGGGATCATCTTTCAACGTTGATATTCTTTTTTTATCGGTCTCTCTTGTTTCGATAATACTTTTGCCATCCCCGCAGACGATATGAGAACGAGACAAGCAAACTCGACTTTACAAAAATGTAACAAGAAAAATCAATCTTGATGCGATATCTAACTGTGGTTGAGGTTTATGAAAACTTAAGTAACTTCGTCTTTGTAGTTAGCTAACAAAGATTGTTCCGAGAATGGAGCTATTTCCCATCAAATCTTATCCGGTTTACGAGATATATATGTGCGCTTGATCTTGTACATATTTAATGCAATTATTTCCCTTCTACATGTAAATCAATGGAGTACACATGCAATTGCACTACCCCCTTAATATGTGAAAGTTACGAGTATACCAATACTTTCCCAAGCTGTGGGAGACACAAAATATAAGAAAGTGTGAACTTTAAATCGATCGTCTGCACGTGATAGTAGGTCACGTGACCCACGTCATCTTGAAATACCTACGTATTGGCTAGTTTAATAAATACGCGTACAAGGATACTCCTTCAGCCATGAAGATATACGACAAATATATGCATATTTTAGCCCCCAAAATGTATCCATTAGATGCCGTGTTTCATTAGAGTTGCTCCATAATGCTTTTCATTTTAGGTCGGGAACTTATCTCTTAATTGTACTGAATTACGTGTCCGACGTACCACGAGAAGAATAAATAAAAATCAAATAAGAACATAAAATTTACGACTACCTTGACAGAGCTTTCGAACAGCTTTGGAACGATTTATATAATTATATTCAGTCAGTGCATTACCATTTTAATTACACCGTACAATTACGTCTGCGATTAACAAAAACCGAACCGAGTTTGTGAACATTTTAAAGTTACAAACTTGATGGAATATAAAATACTGAATTGGTTCGAAAAGAATGAACACGTAGATTCGGCAAGTATTAATTTGCATAGATTCAAGATACGTCGAAGTTTTGATGTTTATGTAAAATCATGCCATGTTGGTGTTCAAAGTTAAATGTAAAAAATCAGATGCTTGATATGACAGATAAATTATCGGACTTAGAACAGTTTTAAAGAAATCATTGTTTACCTGAATTCCGATGATCGCCACGAAGGGACGATTAGTGGCACACGTGCACCGAATTAAACATAATTCCAATTATAATAAACCTCGGAGTTTAACCTTATAAGATTTAGTTTATTTGTGATGTAGTACTACTGTGAACACGTATCTGCGCGTGCGCGAACGTTGAAAAATACTGGTATAATATTTAAGTACTGTAGAAGTTCTTATTTATACTAATCAGATTACACTTCGATATAGGTACGTTAATTAGCACGCACTGACCTATTTGCCGGCGATAAAGCTTCAGGTTTACCGTAGTAAGTCTTTTAACGGTATTAACATTTGTTTTTTAATAAATACAAAAATCAATACTTCTCTGATCAGGAGGCCGTTAGGTTAAAGAGAAATTTTTGTTTGATGATGTATGAACTTCGTTCTTCTAACCAATTTCCAAGGAAGAATCGACGTTCTATAAACGCGTATCTAAACGATTTTATGATAGAAATTAATTCGTACACGTGTCGATTTACATCGCCATTCACATAGAATGTATGGATAGTCCATAGCAGCATAACCTTCGTAAGCTTTGATAAAAATGCGCGGTTTTCTCCATTATTTAAGAGCACAACATTTGATAGATAACGTTTAATAAATATATTATCTAATTTCCCAACATTTATATTACGCAAGTAAAGGCAAAGTATAATAAGAATTAAATGCAGCATCTTATATCAATGTAGCTGATAATATCATGTTGGTGGCGTAAAAAACGACCATTAAGCACATTTTATGTTGTCATCCGCTGACGCCCGATATATTTATTTTATACGATATGAATATTCTTAGGCATTCGTTCGGAATATTGTATAATTTAGATAAATAGTAAGACGATTCAATCTTTTCTTAGGGTGTAGCGACACGGTAGTTTTAAGCCAGTCCGAATATTAGTCGTTTACCCAATTCGAAAAATATTACATATAAAATATACTTTCTTAATTATACCAGCAAGTAAATATAAACTGCACCTTCCTTACACCACATTTTATTACACTATTAAAGAATAAGAAAAATGGCAAAGCGTGCTGCCACCACAGATTTGAATCATACAAATTGGGATACCCAAAATGAACCAGAAGATGCAGGTACTTTTACAAGAGCAACTGAAGATGTGCTCGAAAAACGAGTCGTAAAATCCGCCGTCCGCCGTTTACCACCTAGAGATGTAAGGATCTTCTTCAATTGACGTATCAGATGAAACTGTTGTTAATCATTATAGGTTTTCTAACTATATTTCAGGGTGCTACGAAAAGCGCATTCGGTGCATTTGCAGGTTTTAAAACATCATCTACGGCAAGTGCTTCACCATTTAGCTTCTTAGCCAGTACAAATACCACTAGTGCTAGCACAATATCTTTAAAAACAAATACAACTACTAGCACCACATCCTCGACAAATAATGGGACTCCTAAAAGCATTGAAAATGGAGCTCATAAAAAAGAGGATACTGCGGGTACACAAACAGCTACAAGCATAACTGGAAGTAAAAGGAGCACTTCTGATCAAGAAGATGGAAAAGCATCTGATAAATCATCAGATTACTTCGCTAAGCTGAAGGGCCTAAATGAGAGTGTTGCACAGTGGATCACTCAACATGTGAACTCCAATCCATTTTGCATCTTAACACCAATTTTTAGAGATTATGAGAAATATTTGAAGGAAATTGAGTCTAAACATGGAAGTGAGACTGCAAAAGCAACAAGTACAATAGAAAAGGTATCTGGTACTGAGGCTACCAAGGACACTACAAATACAGACAAAAAATCGGAATGTTCTCCATTTGGAGCTATAGCTGCTAAGTCACCTCTAGCCAGTACAGAATGGAAGCCTGATAAATCGATTTTCGACAATATCGCTTCAAATACGAAATCTATATTCGGTAAATCAGAATCGCCAAGCGGTAGTACAAAATCTGTATTTGGTAATCCCGATCAAAACGTAGATACGCAAAAATCTATTTTTGGGAATATCGATCAAAAAACAAGTAGCAAGAGCGTATTTGGAAACATAAGTTCCGACAAAAATCCGTTCTTCAGTAAACCGTCGAGCGCGTCAGGAAATAAGACCGATGATGAAAAACCAGACTCAAATACAAAGTCGATTAGTAGCGCTTTCCCTTCGTCAACCGTAACCGGTGCGACATTTAGTTTTGGTCAAAGTTCCACCAGCAATAACGCTTCAGCAGGGTTTAGTTTTGGAAGCGCAAAACCATTTTCGCTTGCAACACAAGCAGTAAAATCTCAAGATTCCGAGGATAAGGAAGGTGAAACTAAAGACGACGAGGATGAAGAACCACCAAAACCAGATTTCAAACCAGTAACAGAAGAGGGTGCAATATATGAGCAAAGGTATTGTTCACGACTGATGCCCACAATACGAAAAAATTCTTGCTTATTATTGTATCATGAAAAGGATAATATATGATGCATTCTTTTCCATTTATTATTTCCAGATGTAAAGTTTTCGTGAAGAAAGACGGGAACTTTAGTGACCGGGGTATCGGGACGTTATTTTTAAAACCAACGCCAAACGGAAAAACACAATTAATCGTTCGAGCCGATACTTCCTTGGGGAACTTACTACTTAACACTTTGTTAACTGAAAGCATTCCCTTAAAACGTATGAATAAGAATACAATAATGTTGGTTTGCCTGGTAAAGCCTGAGTCCCAACCACCGCCGGTTCCAGTTTTGTTAAGAGTAAAAACCGAGGAAAATGCGGATCAACTGTTCGAAGCGCTTAACAAAAATAAGAAATAAATTCGTATTGAAATGTGATAGGCCTGTTAAAAATTGTGGACAATATTTAAAATTGCGCAAAATATAACAAATTGCCTTTGTAAAGCAATTAAATAAAACTCACAAAGCATTCTATAACAACAATGCTGCAAGAAAACAAATCAGTCTTCGATATGATAAACACTTCTGTGTCATTAAATATCACGTACTTCATTCTCATCGTTTCATCAATTGCAATATTTATATTTGTATGCTAGGTGTGAATTGGCATGGATAAACGAGACCAGGGAAACATAAATGTGTTTTGTTCCTTATCGCACAAATTGTGTTATTTCACGTTATTATTCTAGGTAATATAGTAAAAGAAACGTTTACTCAAAACTAGATCGAGAGTGGACTTAGACGTATTCGGTACGCGACTCTTAGAGTTCACCTGTTGTGGTAGAACATTTTTCAAGTGACGAGCATTAATAGCAGCAGATAGTACGCTGTGTATATAAATTTATATCTATTTGTCCTTTTCTTTATCCTTTATATATAAGATTGCTATTACGTTAACTTTAGAATGAGCGAAAGGTCAGCCGGAGAACCGTAATGTTACGGTGTACTACTTACAACGTGTGTTTATGTTTGAAGCGTCATCGAATGTGATATTGATAACAGCGTTTGATTCTGTCACATTATTTTGTACGTACCTAAGTCTTATTAAACGGACGTATAATTGAACCCCGAATGTAAATTAATGAGATATCTATATTTATAATAATGGACGCCAGGTTTTGTTGCCAGAAAGCTTGACGGCCAATCACGGCATAAGTTATTTCGAAATTTCATCATTGACGGCCACTTAGATGTGTGAAATAAATATTTTCGAGAATAATTTTAACGAGATAATTTAAATTCTTATTTTTTCCAGATGGAACACCAGTTTTTAGTCCCGAATTGCAAGAACGGAAAATAATGAAATGTATATTTTATAATACAATAAAACTACGTTGAGCTTTTTTTCCATTAAACGATCTGTGGTTGATTAACCTTTTCTACGATCGGTAGAACTGAAATGCAAAATTCTTAAACATGAACATTTTTAAACGTTTAATGCAATCAACAATACAGCACATTAATGTATTAAGCATTTATAGAATGGGTCTTAAAATGGGAGAACGAGTTTAGAAAGACTATATATACAAAAATAGTATAACACACACTTACACCCTACATTATATGGACACTCCTTAATTGTATTATACCCTATACAAAAAGATAATAAAATAAAGATGAATTTTTCTTACAAAATATTATAGCATTGTGTTCTATAGAAGATTTTAGTACTGTACAACTTTCGAAAGTAATTTAAAAGTACTTTCATATTTGCTAAGCCCTTTGGGCCATAAATGGGGTCAATGCGCCCATCTGACCTAAACCTAATTGTATATGTTGCATATGGATTTCAACGCAATTTTGAAAGACTTGTTGATTTTGCGGACTTAACTTTGAACGTATTTGTTCCATTGTGCCCTGCAATACTTTAAGTTCGTAAGCGTTTCGATCTGAATCCGATAAACTCTGCAACACGAGACAAAAAAATTCTGTAAATAAACATACATTCGCCGCGGACTCAAAACCAAAACATTGGCTCAAGTTACCTTGACTTGAAGCATAAGAGCCGTTAAATCGGTAACTAATTGCGTCATTTTTCCGGGCTCCTTATCGTTCAGCATATTATTTCTAGCAACCATATCCGAGGCTTCTTGCCGGCATTTTTCACGAAGGTGGGACGGAGCTAACATTGCCGCCACGCTAGGTTCAGGAGCCATTTCCTGACATAACTCTTGTACATCGTTTAAAAAGTCTTGGAGAGCACTATTCATTTTTTCTAATTCAACTACGACACTGAAATTTCAGAAACACCTAAATATAAGTACCTAAAATGTGCGGCTATAATTGAACGAATGGAAATACGCATATATTACATACCCGGCATATTTTCGTTCGAAATCGGGCGGTAAACATTCTCCAAACGATCGTCTCTTTTCCGCTTCACTATTCATCTCTTTTAACTTTTTGATTTTGATTTTCTTAGCCGCCAATATCTTATTAACTTTTACCATAAACTCAAGTAACTTTAAAGGATAACCATTCATTGTACCACCGATATGAGATTTCTTTGGTAATGATACAGAGGCATTAGATATTAATGGATCGCTATTCAACCGCGGGGACATCAGTTTCATCGCGTAAGGTGGGGATGGTACATATTGAACATGTCTTGGTCTGAATTTTTGAGCAAATGAGGCAACGCTAATTGTTTCAGGTGGTTCGTTCGACTGTAAAATAATTTTGATGAACAACAATTCGATGTATTCTTCGATTTTATCCCATACATTTTTTTTATACATACCAACACTTCATAGTCAGGAACACTATGTGTTCCAAGTCCAGCTCTTTCAAACGTGATTCTGTAGGTATTATTACTAGTATCTACAGCATCAATGCTTCCAGTGAATAAGCCATCCTGTGGTTTCCTTAATCTAGCTGTGACTTTGGTACCTATTACTAATTGTAACGGTATCTCGGGGGGTAAATCTTTAAAACTGTTTACGTCCGCCGCTTTTCTCTGCTGAAGCATACGAATTTTTTGTCTTTTTCTCTCTAATTCCCGCCTTTCTTCTTCGAAAAACGATTGCGAACATCTCCGCGGTTTGCCCATCATTCGTCTTATTTTACACCATTCGACGCGCGTGAGTTTACGCGTTTTTAATTGCGGAAATGATTCTTTTAAACATATCATAAAATCATTATCGCCTTCGAATAATGTTCTGCGCGAAAAAAATCAACTTGTTAATAAGAATGTTTTTCGACCTGACATTAATTTACATCATAATATTTACACATACTTGTCAATATTACTGTAAAACCATTCATAACAGACCCATTTGTGGGCTTTAGGTAATTTCAACAAATTCCTCAATCTCATCCCGATTTTTTGTCCTACTTTTCTATCCGGTGAAGAAGGTTGCAATGGTTTATCAGGTTCCTTTTCCTGTTTGATTGGAGTCATAGACTGTGATAATGATTGATTTAACATATTATTGTTCTTCTTGGGTTCATTGGACATTCTATTTTGTTTCTTTGCTGGTGAAGGACGTGGCATTTTTTTAGGAGAGTGTCTTGCATCTTGATGTAATGGATCCTTTTTAATCCTGTAACAACACGTTGCCTGAAATCCTTTCACTTGAATGCGTTCTGTAGGAGTACGACATGTCCAATCTCACCTATGATGTGGATGATTTACTAATTGATCATCGTAAAATAATTTATTTTTCTTTCTTATTCTTGCTGGCATCCCTCTACGGTTTAATACTTGAACTGGTTGAGTTGGAGGGTTTGGTTTCGGTGGCGGCTGTGTACCGACTCTTTGTAACCCTAATGCTGCAGGGCCAAGTTCAGGTATTGGTTCAGATTCCTCTGTGTCCATATGGGAATCCATAGAATTATTGGATATGTTGTGATCATCCATATCCATGATGTCATCGTCAATTATCTCAGTTTTAATCTCATCCACAGATGGATATCCTCCATTTTTCATGGATAATAGTGTCTCTGCTGATTCACCTAAGGATGTTTCATGTTCCATTCATGTTGATGTGCACTTTTTGCATTCTTACTCAATATTTTCTGTGTTACGTATACTATGTAACACTTAATGTAACTCAATGCATAAGAATATATGGTAACTAATTTAATTTACTTAAATTAACTAAATATGTATAATATATAAACACTAATTACGTTTACTATCTAAAATAATATTAATCGTCGTTCGATATTCAAATACTTAAGGAATGGAACTCTGTCTACATACATGCCATGATTTTTTAAAAATATATTGCTTAGCATCATTCTATAAAACAATTATGCATCGTAAATACGTTGTCTTAGTAACAAACATACGATTCGTTTACTCTTCCTAAGGTATTATCGTTTCGTATGAGGAGTCGTTTGAATCGAAGGTACGAGGAGAAACGAGAATTTATTCGTTCAGTTTTAAGGCAACATAACCAAACTTAGAGGAAGTTCAATAAACAGAAAGTGTTCTTGTAACATAAGAGTGTAAGCGAAAGTTATGAGATTGTTGTTAATTGTAGCGTCAATTGTTGAATCGGTTATTATTCATATTAAAAATACAGCCAGGGAGGCAGAATATTTAAGTACAAAAATCTTCGCCGTCCCGCTTGAACTGTGTATTGGTCATTTTTGAAATTTTAAACCAGACCTTCCTGAGCGCAATTAAAACGGCAACTATAATTTTTCTAACGTCCCTCGAATCGAACTTATACGAAGATATAGCGAAGAACGAACCTTATATTATCAGTCTATATCTACTTTTCAATTTTAATAACGTTTTATTACATTATTCTTATCAAGAATAACTTAAATTTTACTCACTTTCAATCATGTCCGCCATGTTGATATCAATGATGCATCATGGGTACGTATTTCCGTCAAGCTTCGCGGTGAACCTCATCGGCGGTTCTTTTCCACTGTTCCGATAGTTCCATTAATTTCGAATATCTCTGAATTTTCAAATATTTCACTCTACAATTTCTTTCTACCTTACGTTAAAAGCGATATTTTATAAGCAGCGCATAAAAGAATACCATTAAAAATATGTCAACAAAAGTTATCCAGTAACAAATCATGCACAAAACTTCAAGACTATTCTCTATTTCCCGTATTTGCAATCTTCGATTACGTGGCGCTACATACTATCGCTTCGAGATTGCGTAAGGTCTGAACATATCTGCAGAACAAGGCTTCACCCACACAGGCATCCTACATTTTCGATTTCAATATTATTGCCAAAATATCAGTGGACATAAAGTTGACATAAACAATACACAAAGGATATTAATAGTATTTTATTTATCACCCATCCGATAGTTTCCTAATCATATAGGACTATCATATCGAAATGCACTAGCATATTGAAACATTCGACTTAAAATGAAATGTAGTGTTCAGTACTGTGGAGTGCCTCCACAAGAGAAGATAAGGGAGGTTTTGTACATACATTTGTATGTACATACATTTGACTAAACTGTGGATATGTTTGTTAATTCATTAAATCTATGTTAAATTTAAAGCATTTTTCAATATACGACACTTTAATGCGTCGAACAAAAATGTTATTAATATTCATTGTATACATATAACAATATACATTATAAAACACTCATTTGATTAGGGGTTCTCACTGTTTGAATTGCATCCAGTCTTCAGTATGGCGGAAACGCTCCGCAAGAGAAGAAGGGGTGTTTTTCGCACTTCTTTAATAATTCGATTTGTATATCGATGCTATGTAACTTTTAGCAAATATTTAACATCGAAATTATTTAGTTTATTGGCACTATATTCTATAGTATGATTATTCATAATGTGTAATGATCATATCGTTCAATATTATTAATAAATTCTGTTATCAGAAATGATTATTGTGAGCGATATTATTAGAAATATTATTAGAAAACTTTATTACCTGAAATTATTATTACTCGAAGTATTAATAAAAAATATTATTATCAGTAATACGATGATTATATGTAATATGATATTAAATAATGCGAATGATATCATTTTCCTATGATTATATTCATGTCGTACACCAAACATTTATTGCAAATTACAGACGTATGTTGCTAAAGTAACGCGTACAACAAACTTCTCAAGTGTTCACTATGCGTTAATGATTGCTAACGTCAACATAATCCAGATGAATTGTTTGTGGATTTTAATGTCCTTCGTATTGAATTTTAATGTACCTTTAGTTGGCACAGACAATATTGCGTCAATCGATAAAGCCAGTGCGCTTAACAAATACTGTAGAGATAAGGAGAGATTAATAACTTCTGAAGAAAATGACGAGTATATGCTTGTGAGTGCTGAAGTCGGCACGATCGTCATATTGGAATGTCGCTTTTGGTATCAAATATTATTTCAATAAAGACAAAGGATTCTTTGTAATCATCATTTTCCCTACTATTCATTTCTTATCTTATATCAATATTGCAAATGTTTTAAGGGATAATATTTTATTAGTGCTAATATCTTATGTGGTTTCATAGACCTATTCCTTCTTAATTAGTCGATTGGCTTTCAATGTATATAATTGATAGAATTTTAATACGAATTTAAGTAAAATTTAATTTACATTTATGTAATTCGTAAAATTATAATAGCATATTAGTGAACAGTATACAAACGGCTAAATAAATAATTCGCGTAATTTCAATTTTAATTTCATCGAAATTTCAGTTCAATTTATATAATTCGATAATTTTCATTTTAACTTAATCGTAACCAAAGGGTTTTTTTACCCATACACACTAAATAAATAAATATATTCTTGACGATGTTGTTTTACCAGAAAGCAAAGTCCAGGTTTGAGATATTCAGCATAATTTTGGGACATTTTGAAATTGATTATATTACAGTTTAAACAACTCATAATCTAATCGTAATTTTATGTAAATTGAGATAACTCAATAAATAATATTTCTATTGACAACAATATAGCAATGACAAAGAAGAGATACAAACAAAAATTTGGTATTACCGAGCTCCATACGAATCGAAGTCAGAAAAACCAGTCGATTTAGGGATGGATAATAATTCGTCGTACAATAGAATATACACAACCCCCGAACTTAATCTCGTTATTAAAGATTTTCAAGCAAATGATTCTGGAATTTATTTATGCCACGGCGAGGAGGGTCAGGAGGTCGAAAACAAATTTAATTACCGAATTGAACGTAATACCATATTTACATTTATATTCACTAATTTAAATGCGACAGCAACTTTGAATTATTTTCTTTTTGTTGATGTCCTGTCTAATTAGTTAGTAATTATAGCATTGTTCTTCATATAATAGCAATTTTTAAGGAGTATGGATTCATGCATACTGAAGAAGGCAATATCACTGATTGGGAGAAATACAGCGAGATATATTTATCCTCAATCTCAACCCGTTTTGCAGTAAGATTATAAATAATTATAGTGCTTCTCTATACTTGTAGCGTTTAAGAAATATTCCTGTTCCTAGTTTTACGATCATAATTTTTTATGATATTTTCACCTAATAATATTTCCTAATTATAAAATATGAATAAATATTTGACTGAAATTCGAGAAGTTGGAGTCATTCCTATTATTATAAATAATTGTATTAGTTATATGTATATATTTCCAGCAAGGTAAGAAATATTTCTGATTCCTGTTTCACATTAATAGTCTCTAATAATTATTTCTAATAATAATGATTAATTAATACAATCAATCATATTATTTATTCGAGGTTTCTCGAATGCCTGATTTGGCAAAAATTCGAGAAGCTGGAGTAATTCTCCGAGTTGTTTCCGAATGGGGTCCATGGAGTCCATGTGAACAATGCGTACGTAATCGTGGATATAAAACGAGTAGGGGACTTTGCCGATTAAAGCGTACAATTAATAAGGTAAACAAGATAATGATGCATCAGTTAACTCAACTATGCTAATTACCTTGTAAAGAAAAAGTGTTTGCTAATGGTACATCTATTATTATCATAAAAGACTGTAGCTATCGAAAAGGATGATTCATTATCTCTGAGGTTTTTCCAAAAATCACCATCGTTGCCTTGCAAGTAAGATATTTCTGGATGATTCAGTTCATATTCATTAATCAACTATTATTATTGGGGATATTATAAGAAACTTTTCTTATTAGAAATCACTATTACTAAAAATATTATAAGGAAATTTTATCACCAGTAAATATTATTATCAGAAATATTATTAGTAATTGCGTTATCAGAAATTATTATTGGAAATGTTACTAAAAATGATTACTGCGAGAAATATTCTAAGAAAATATTATTATCAGCAATTATTCTGTTAGTCAATCTATTAATATTTAATTATATTTCTTGTAATATTTTCTCAGATCAGTATTGCTTCAGGAAGAGTTTCCTAGTATTAGCAATGCGATAAGATATATCCCAGAATTTATTTTAAAAGAAACGTGTAAAAAGTGTCCGAAAGTTAAAAAGAAGCGTGGCAGGAGATTTCGATATGTTAGACGATATGTCCTTGCGGAGGGCGCGTATCTCACTGTCACGTGTCCAGAGTAATTAAATTTTTTAAATATAATATATCTAATCACAAAATACTGTTAGTTATAAACTAACACTCGAAAATTACAAAATCGTACAGATCTAGCATGGATAATGAAATAGTTTGGAAGAAAGATGCAATAACAATAGAAAAGGGTGTACGTCGATCCTCCCATAAAAAAAAACAAGATGTTCACCTAATAGTTGATGCATTTGCGATACTTTATCTAATAGGTAAATTTCAATTATATCTGAATTAAGCTAAAAATAGAATTATTCGAACTGTATAAATTCCAAGTAAATTTTAATTAAATCATGATTAAAATTATCCGAATTGCATGAATTCCAAGTAAACTTCAATTTAATTGTAATTGGATTCGAAATAAAATTGTACCAGTTACATAAATTTAAATTAAATTTTGATTAGATTAAAATTAAAATTATCCAACTTAAATAAATTCAAATTACATTTTAATGAAATATTCTCTCAAGCAGTTATTTTAGATTTAATTTCGTATATTAGAAATACATAATTATAGATCTTATGTTATGAGTGTATTATTTATTAGATGCGTCGGAACACGAACAGGGTAATTACACGTGTTACGTTGATAACATCAACATGTTACAATTAAAGGTTGTCATTGTTTCCAAATCGAAACTTTTAACTCAAGGTACGCAGTTGACAAGATTTTGTTCATAATCAACACAATCTGGAATTTCATTTTTCCTAGGTGGTTTAATAAAGTATATGTATTGTTTCTTTAGAATTTCTGAGGCACTTGGGCTATCTGGCATTTATATTGTTAATGTCCTCCTTTTGTTATTGCACTGGACTCGTTTTGGCATATAGACGAAGGCACACATTTATTGTAATTAAAACGAAAGACAACGATGTCGTGAAGGAGGAAGAAAAACGTTTACTAACATAATTTATATTATTGAATCAATTCCATGATGTTATTATATCAGTAGAGTATAAGTTAAAAATTAGATATGAATTAAAATCTAGCATAAATTGTCTACTCTTATACTTCTAATCTCGTTATTAAACAGATTAAATTCATTAACTAATATTTTCATGTAAGAGAATTACAGAGTAAAATTACAAATTGCATAAAGATTTTTTTTATAATAGAATTTTCAGTATTTACGAAATAAAGTAATTCAATATAGCAAGTCAAACTGTGTTCATTATATTATTATATTTAAAGATGAAAAGACGAATTTTACCTCTATAACAACGATCTCCATGAGGTCTTTCTCTTTTTATCATATTTTACCTTCTACTTTAACATCTTTTAAAGATGTCCCCGACTGCTTCGTATTTAAAATTGTCTACTTTCATAGTTCTATCTCGATGACGTTTTTATCTCTGCTCAACATTGTTCTCCGAACTGAATCTTTCTCGGTATACGATGACCTTAAAGACGAGTGAAAGGAGGGACTGGTAGGGACAGCTACACAGTGTTCGTTTCTAGATCCGCAGTCTTCGTTTAGTTTCAAAATGGCTGAGCACGATCGTTCCCCTCGATTCGTATTGTTTGTTTCGAGGGAACAGTGAGTGGATAAAGTGGATGCATATCGTACATGGAAACAGTGTTTTTGAAGGATAGAATGAATTTTCGAAGTGGTTTTTTAGTGGTTGCTGTTTTGTGCATCTTGGTACCACGTAACACAACCGGTGAGTTCGATGCATGGTTTGTAGCTACGTCACTCTCGTAGCGAGGGCAATGTCATACTTTCACCGCATGCCAGATAACTCATCCATTCCGCTTGTAATGCAATACGATTTTTATATTCGATCAGATGGACGATAAAATACTAGAAATTTCATATTCAACGTGGAATGCAATCATAGAGCAACATTAATTTTTTCGACTTAGTATACTGTAAAAAGTATTTACACTTTCGCTGCAATATGTTTTTCGTACGGGTTCGTGTAAAAGTTGAAGTCTCTTAAGATTAATATTAGTTATAATAATATAGATTTGTTTATAACAATACTTTATTATGTTTTTCGAGGATGAAATGAAATTTTGAAAGTATTTCGTGGCAGATGTCTATTCAGATAAGAACATATTTGTTTATGGAGTAATTAATGGACATTCAATTTCATGTAGTTTAATAGAATATTTCGTCTACTTTTAATTAAATAAGTGTGGAAAGTATTTAATTATATTTTCTAATATAATTGGGATATTCATTCAGAAGTATATTTTTGTATGTGATTCACAAGACTGTTAGCTTTAATTATGAAAATGTAATTTTCTTTTTGTTTATTTATAAATTATAATTATGTTTTAGGTGCCCTTCGAAGATGCGTGAATTGCAGATCAAGAGGAGAGTTAGGATCTTGCAAAGATCCATTCACAATGAATGCAACACAAATTGATTTAGAAAAAGGAGTAGATACGATACCTTGTGTATCCGGTTGGTGCGGAAAAATTATCGAGAGTCAGAATTTAAATAATGGTATGTTTATCAACTGCGATTGATCCCCCAAAAAATATTACAATATTAATACGAAATTTATTCTAGAATATATTCTATACTTTGCAAAATATATTCTAGAAATTAGAATTTTTTTATCGCGATAACTTTTGCTAGACAATTTTGGCATAATATTATATTAAACAGTATTAATATATATGACATATATAAATTTATTTATTTAATATAACATTTGCATAATATTATTATATTTTGTCGGATATTATATGATGTTATATAATGTTATATAATGTTATATTATCCAGAATATATTCTATATTCAAAGATAATTAGAGGTCATTTATAGAAGTATATTCCAGAAAAGACAATAATTACCGTATATTTTGTTCCAAAAACTATTTATCAACAATATTTTTTGCAGAATATGGTACAGCCACTCAAAGACTTTGTTTTCAACGAGGCCCCGACGATGGCGAAGAAAGATGTGCCTTTACGACGTGGAATTACAGAAAAGTATTTATGTGCCTTTGTTCCGGTGATTTATGCAACGGAACAAGTAAACTAGGACTTTCCAGTGGATTCCTGTTTATCACTCTTTGCGTTATACTTCGACCGTTAATATGAAATTATTGAAAATAGCTATTCCTGAAAAACGCGAAAAAATATACGAGAAGTTCCTTGTAATCGTTCTTTACACGGTACTTTTATCTTCCATGAAAAGTAGTTACCGAAGAATGTTGATGTTTGTGTTGTTAGGTCAACTATTAGAATGTGTATTAAATTTTAAAATATTATTTGCGATTACAAATGTGTTATTAATAATAATTAATAGCAATAAATATATTGCCAATTATCGTTGTAATCGAGCTGCGAATATCGATACCCAAAATGGCAACAGGTTGAAACACACGTGATAAAATTATTCCGTATTACTGTTATTAAATATTGACTGATTAGTGCATGTTTCTATGTGATTTCTGAGGCTGCATTGTAAACGTTGCATCACTCAGAAGGATTTAATATAATGCAATTGCATATAATAAATAAATCGACTGGAACCGAAGGTAGGAAAGAGGATGACCGGTCATGTGATTCTACTTAACTCGAAAAATATCCCAGTTACAGAAATATTGTTAAATATATTATAATACGATGGAAATCTATTTATATTATGTTATATTCTTAAACATTCTCGAACCACGTGACGCATCTCTTCTTTAACTATGTATTATAGTAGATATTATCAGCTGTTATCGAACCCTGTATTCTATACATATAAACATATGTATATTAAAAAGAGTTAATAACAATCATGGCAGTATTTCTTTTCGAAGTGGGAGTTCGAAAACCAATAATTGTTACTCGGCATTGTGTTATTTTAACCGCGAAAGAGGTGTAATAAATAAGTTGGATAATCATCGATGATGTCGATTTACATTTTAGTATTAATTTCTGCTTCCTTTTCTAAAAAATATGGACGTCGGCCTCAGGCTTTGCAACACGTGCTCGTGTAGTCCATTTTGCCTCCTTTCTTCCTGATTCCTCAACAGCGCTCGTTCGTGTGGAATTTCATCGTAAAAAAGCTCCCCGTGGTCGTAAAGATACTTCACGATCATCATTGCCTTCTCACCGGTGACAAGAAGTGGATCGTGGTATTCTGCAACATCAAACAAAAACTGCAACAAACTAAAACGAAATGTTAAATTCCTTATTTCTAGAAAGAAATAATTAAAAATCTAAAAATGAGGCATCCGTGCGCTGCATTTCACGAATTCATCTTGACTCTTAAATATTATTGCGAATAATCATAGAATATAAAATATGAAGTACAAAAATGTAGCACTTTTATTAAAAAGTAAAAGTAAGTATTATATATCGTTGAATTATCAATCTTGTAGTATCAAATATGAATCATAAGAATATTACTAAAAAGTGAAAGTCGGCGATAAATTATACTGTAAGCACAAGTATGAAAATATGGAAGAAATCATTTTAAAAGTCTGAGTCATCGATATTACTTTGTCTTGTTAGATTTTTACAAAGTTTTGTAATGAATAATGTAATCTTGTGAAAGATCAATGATCATTTATGCCACGGTGATTATTTAAGATACTCGAGCTTGTTGATGTTATTAAGTGTTTAATAGGGAAATAATTTTTTATGCTTTTTTTAAGTCGTGGTTTTTCTACCAAGTCCATTTGAGAAGTCGGGTGTCATCTGTCTGGTATCCTGCCGGCTGAATCCAAGGTCGCTAATGTCAACAGGTGGAAGGAAAACTCCAACAGGCCACAAAGACTCCGCGTTTTCTGGCTTGATAAATGCAACTATGCCATGATTACGATAATTAGCTCTCCTACCTGTGAATGTAAATTAATATTGCAATTAGAGTGCAATCTACTATATGTAATAATCGTCATGTGTACAGATCTGATAAGAAAATAATATTTAAACATTATACTGCCATAAGATTTGAGAAACTTATAGAATTGTAAGTACGCAATGTAAATTGTCAAAAAATCAAAGTCGCCAATTTCGCTCCTACATGGCCCAAATCGACGGTATATGATGCCTAATGATATTCCAGGACCGTTTTGGGTCGAAAGAAGCGGTTAAAAAATTTTATCGAGCGAAAAATGGGTCGACCCAGAATCGCAAAAATGTGAAGGGGTATACCTTCAAAAATTGTAAAAAAATCAAAGTCGCCAATTTCGCTCCTACATGGCCCAAATCGACGGTATATGATGCCTAATGATGTTCTAGGACCGTTTTGGGTCGAAAGAAGCGGTTTAAAAATTGTTTCGAGCAAAAAATGGGTCGACCCAGAATCGCAAAAATGTGAAGGGGTATACCTTCAAAAATTGTAAAAAAATGAAAGTCCCCAAATTCGCTCCTACATGGCCCAAATCGATGGTATATGATGCCTAATGATGTTCTAGGACCGTTTTGGGTCGAAAGAAGCGGTTAAAAAATTTTATCGAGCGAAAAATGGGTCGACCCAGAATCGCAAAAATGTGAAGGGGTATACCTTCAAAAATTGTAAAAAAATCAAAGTCGCCAATTTCGCTCCTACATGGCCCAAATCGACGGTATATGATGCCTAATGATGTTCTAGGACCGTTTTGGGTCGAAAGAAGCGGTTTAAAAATTGTTTCGAGCAAAAAATGGGTCGACCCAGAATCGCAAAAATGTGAAGGGGTATACCTTCAAAAATTGTAAAAAAATGAAAGTCCCCAAATTCGCTCCTACATGGCCCAAATCGATGGTATATGATGCCTAATGATGTTCTAGGACCGTTTTGGGTCGAAAGAAGCGGTTAAAAAATTTTATCGAGCGAAAAATGGGTCGACCCAGAATCGCAAAAATGTGAAGGGGTATACCTTCAAAAATTGTAAAAAAATCAAAGTCGCCAATTTCGCTCCTACATGGACCAAATCGACGGTATATGATGCCTAATGATGTTCTAGGACCGTTTTGGGTCGAAAGAAGCGGTTTAAAAATTGTTTCGAGCAAAAAATGGGTCGACCCAGAATCGCAAAAATGTGAAGGGGTATACCTTCAAAAATTGTAAAAAAATGAAAGTCCCCAAATTCGCTCCTACATGGCCCAAATCGATGGTATATGATGCCTAATGATGTTCTAGGACCGTTTTGGGTCGAAAGAAGCGGTTAAAAAATTTTATCGAGCGAAAAATGGGTCGACCCAGAATCGCAAAAATGTGAAGGGGTATACCTTCAAAAATTGTAAAAAAATGAAAGTCCCCAAATTCGCTCCTACATGGCCCAAATCGATGGTATATGATGCCTAATGATGTTCTAGGACCGTTTTGGGTCGAAAGAAGCGGTTAAAAAATTTTATCGAGCGAAAAATGGGTCGACCCAGAATCGCAAAAATGTGAAGGGGTATACCTTCAAAAATTGTAAAAAAATCAAAGTCGCCAATTTCGCTCCTACATGGCCCAAATCGACGGTATATGATGCCTAATGATGTTCTAGGACCGTTTTGGGTCGAAAGAAGCGGTTTAAAAATTGTTTCGAGCGAAAAATGGGACGACCCAGAATCGCAAAAATGTGAAGGGGTATACCTTCAAAAATTGTCAAAAAATGAAAGTCCCCAAATTCGCTCCTACATGGCCCAAATCGATGGTATATGATGCCTAATGATGTTCTAGGACCGTTTTGGGTCGAAAGAAGCGGTTAAAAAATTGTTTCGAGCGAAAAATGGGACGACCCAGAATCGCAAAAATGTGAAGGGGTATACCTTCAAAAATTCTCAAAAAATCAAAGTCGCCAATTTCGCTCCTAAGTGGCCTAAATCGATGATATATGATGCCTAATGATGTTCTAGGACCGTTTTGGGTCGACATAAGTGCATTGAACAATATTTCCGGTCAAAATATATGTTATTCCAAATGAATGAAAATTGGTGATTTACCAAAATTTTTCAGGAGATCCGTGCTCCTTCTTCCGATAGAGATGAAAGACCTCTGGGAAATAGTCCGATCCCCTGCGATATAAGGTATATTTTCGTCAGGTTGGAAAAGTAGATTTTAGGTGATAAGAGGTGTAATTAGATATTTGTACTAACCATCTGTCGTAATACCATGCTCGTAAATATGAGGTGGAGACACGAACTTCACGTGGACTTTGGCAAGTGGCAAAGCTCTCGTAACCGCTATCGCTGATAGTAAGATTACAAGTTTTATCTGTAATTAAAGTACAATTACTTCCTCCGACGTGAGTCAGGAACAAGAAAATTCGTACGGTAAATACCCGATTCGTATCAAACCGCAATCGATCATACACTCAACAACAAATCTGATCATTGGAAAACTTTACTCCAAGATGGATTACAAGCTAAATATGTGGGAATAATATCATTCTCATAGAGGTAAGAATCAATGACTACAATTTCGTCATTTTATTCTTCAAATATAATTTGACAAACACAATTTTACTAGGCAGTACAGGCAGGCATTTTATTTTCGCGAATATTGCAATTTTAATTATGAACAAATGCAATAATCTCCGTAACACGCTTACATGAAAGTGTTAGTCAATGAATTTTACCTCTACAACAACGATATAATCTTTCCAATGATCGATCCAAGGTAATCGGGAGAGAATACTAGACATCTTGTCGGAAGAATCTGTACCGCGTTTCATGATTATGATAAATAAACCTAGATCGTCCTGGTGATAGACGTTTCGAAGGATCACGATTCGCGGTACAGGACGGTTTATAGTATAGAAAGTATCCTTGCAAATTGTATTACGAAAACTGGGTCAAGGTATATGTAACTCAAAAATTTCTGTGTTCCGTCAAACCGGATATGATACACCCAGGCCACCGAGTTATGCAATTCACCTAGTAATTTAGATCACACGATAATCATATGTTACTCTTATTTGTTCTCTATATAAGGACCCTTCATTGTTGATATATTTCGTATACATATATAAGAATTAATAATTGGTTTCATTGACCCGTATATGGAATCTTATATTTTACAATAATTTCTTGATAATGAATTCCATCATAATAATTTTTATTTCATGATAATATTTTATGATATTTGCAATATATAATATTTTTCTAACACATTGAGCTCGATTATCATTATTCTGAATGGTATAACGAGTTGGAATATATTCGACACTATAATAACTGAAATAACAATATATGATGGTACTAATATGATATCATTCACTTACATATGTATATGGAGTTTAATACACCCCATACAACAATCTACAACTTTCAATATATTTTTTCTAACACAGTGAACCTGATAATTCCCCGGGGAATAACAAGTTAAATTATGTCCGGTGCTACTACAATAATTAAAATAAAATAATAACGATCGAAGTATTAACCCTGACACACCCGGATAGACCAGTTACACCTGTCAGGTAGACAGCAGGTAGACGTCTAAATTAATTACTGCATTTAAAGCGATCGGACTAAAATCGGAAGCATATCGTTCCCCGTATAGTCAACGTATATTGATCGCAACCTTGCAACCGTGTACCACTAATCCGGATTGATAATGGAGCGGCCATAAACGATAATTACGGCCTCCGGCAACGAATCTCGATGGTCGGCACAGATATAGAGATAAGCGCATAAGTAACGTCCCGGTGGTTGTGATTTGTTTGCAACGTTTGCCTCGTATATCATCGAACAACACGACACAATCGATTACGATTGGGTAAACTAGTAAAAGACACGAACGGTAGCTTCTCCGTTGTGTTTCCACTTCAAATGATATTCATGGAGATAAACAAATATCAATGGCTGATGTTAGCGGTGTTTCTACATCGAAAGTGTTTGAAGTGAAATTCTAAAGAATCCAGGAAAATAATATGAGTTTAATGTTCTCTTATACTCTTTCTAATTCTCTAATCATTTTTATAGTTCTCCAATACTCTCTATAATTCTTGAATATACACCGTTTTCAATTAACAACATAATTATTGTATTGTTGATATAACTCTCTTCTCAGTAATTATATTATTCGTATATTAATAATTGTGTCGTTCTTTCAACAAGTTGGATATGTACTTTCAATGTTTCCTGTTATTTTAATGGCATAACTAATAAAAAGAAGGTATCAATTGGCAGCTAAAAAATTACTAATTGATGATCATTTATTAATATAAGAGTAAGATAGTTATTGAGATGAGAGTTGTACGAAGAACATATAAATGATATTGGTAATTGAAAATAGGTATTACATATCGATTTGGCCGACTTGTATACCGCTACGTAAATAAAATCTTCTGACATTTACGATAAACAAGAATCTCGTTGAACGAATGCCTAATCGCGAGTATATTTAAATAAGTAGAAGGTATATTTTGTAATAATGCGGTTTGTTACTTAAGACCTCTCGTCGAATAATTGCATAAGCCTACTCCAATTTTTATTGATCGATCGATCATTAATTTATTCTGAATATGAGTTGTATACGTGCGTATATAATAATGTATCACACAATTCAACGAACGAGTCAGATTATCAGAAAATCATTGGCATTACGAAAGTACTAGTGTTTGTTAAAAAAACAAGTGTTTACTGTGTTCACCTAAAATGTGAACAACATTTCGACGTTTTACGTGACTTTCTACAATCGTTCGCATCTGAGCATGCAACAAAGTGACGAAACCACCAATGGATATCTATGTAATCCGCCAATAAGACGCGCCGAAGGTGAACCGCGGTACGCGAATCAATTCATAGGCATTTATTGCGTACATTTACTGCACGGTTCCGGAAAGAATGCAGAGAGACTTTAGACGAGAAGAGGAGGCTTTCATATATATTTGGTAATATATTAAATAATAATATAATTAACAAAATATTCGTAGGTAATAATATAATCAAGGCGTTATTTTTGTAATCTTTTCCATAATATTACCGATTATTATATCGTTCTTTAATATATAATTCTATTATTATTTATTGAGCGAAACGAGTTTATTCTTCTCTGAAATAATTCTTTGAAAATAAATATACGTTCAAATTTATAACGTTTCATTTTCCAAGATATCCTGTCCATCCTTATTTTTAAGGACATATATGTAGGTAAATGTAGAAGTATAATTGAATATATTGTCGGTAGTTCTAACGATAAAGAAATAGAATATAATCATTATATTTATTCAATATTGTCGAAGAATTCATTTATCTCCTTTAACACTTGCTGGAATCATGGAGAACTGGGACGGCGAAGAAAAAAATACTAACCGAGGAATGCATTGTATATGATACTTGAATACTGACCCGTGCCGTTCTTACACGTAATGATATCAGGATTGAAACCGGATCATATATGTTTATTACTAATACAGACGAAGAGTAGACTTATGCTTGACAGAGCATATAGTATCCAAGATAGTAACGGCTCGAGACAATTGTGTGTTCGACAGTGCGTATCAAGCAACCCTTTCGCCTTCCGTTCCGCTCACGTTCACTTGTTGCTGCTATTTAATCTTGCTATTCAAACCGAATTAGCGAAACCGAGCAACACTCATCTCAACAATCGTGCAATATTATTTGTGTATCAAGAATTATACAATATTATCCGATAAATTTCAATTGTAATTAGTCGTATATTCCATCAGATGCTACGATATTTTTCTAACATCAAGAATTACGTAAGGTTATTTAATTGAATGGGATCGTAATTAGCCGTTTTTCTCATCAACATCCAAGATTATATTTATATATCAAGAATCATAAATAAACTTTGTTATAATTAATAAAAGAAGTCGCTGATGATCGAAACAGCCGTTTTTTGTGTCATTATTCTAATAATTATTATATTGTTATCTATAGTATATAGAAATTTTGATTTCTGATTATAATAAAATGTTGTTATATTCTACTAATTATTATAGTAATATTGTGTATTAACTGTTAATTATATTATTACCTAAGAATATTTCTTTTAATTATAACAGCTTACTCAACCTAGAGGTCTAACAATAAAAATATTTATTTTGATGATAAAAATAAATGTAGAATTATTGGTATTGGTGCGGCACATTCTGTTTAAATATAGTATTGCAGAAGAATGTAGTATTATTTATCTAATTGATACAATTGAAGGACTCCTGTGCACTTCCAGTTATTGTCTTCTCTTTGGAAGAGTGCGCTTTGGATAATTGAATAAAAAAAATCAGCGAAGATCGGTGATCAGAGAACGATTTTTTACGGTTAAACGGTTACATCTAATCGCAATGAAAGTAAATGGGAATGTAATAATAGAGTTTGTTGTAACAGACTTGTTACATCACAATAGATCATAGCTGTAAGAATTAATTATGTGCTCAGCTAGCGAAAGTTTTAATTTATGATTCTTAAACTACTGCGATTTTTAATCAGAAGGAAATTAAACAATAAATGATATCTTGCACTATGTAATAATAAACTGTTCCTTCGAATGCAGTATCTTCGCAAGTTATATTACTTCTTTTGTTAATTATTATTAATTCAGTAGCAATAAATGATGGATTATAATACAGGATAACAGTACAAAAAAACGTGATCGTAATGGCTGTTTTCTTGTAATGTTATCTTTCTGTAAACATAACTATTTCTTTTATTCGTTTCTATAAACATATTCAAATGTGCAGTTATACTCATTATTGAATTTAGACAATTATCATCATATTATTGTTCAAGCTAATCGACGTAGATGTGTAGCGATCTGAGTATCCTTGAACTTACTCCTCATCCTTTGTTATGTATGTTTGTATACTTACAAATAATCCCACTATGTACAATGTGATTACAAGCGATGATAATAAAGTACATGTGTACTTTCACGGATTATCATATGCTTTCTCGAATTTCTCACTTCATCACATTCCAGGCATTCTTTCACAATAAGATTACAGTAAACATTGTTTCCCACCCACCGTTAACATAACTGCAGATTCGCGGCCGATTCACTGCAATTTCGGCCAATCGAAGATGGCTCAAATCTGGCTTGGTGCGCCGTTTCAACACTGACTGTTATTCGTGTTCAGACCGATTGTTCGACCGCGAGGATTTTGAAATAAAGTTGCCGAAGATGTTACGACGTCTTCTGGATGCGGTCAGGAACTGTTCCAGTTTAAATGTCTCGGGAGAATGTCGCGCATGAGTTTCAGCATCCCCCTTCTTGGTATGTACCCCACCTGGTCTATACCAACTTGCGGAGGTTCTTAAAGACTCGAGCAGAGACATGGTAGAACTTTCATTTCGGTGAACGCAATGCAACTGGGTTTTATGTGTTCGATGGTACCGTGCACGTGGGTGACGAATGACTCACTCCGATTCTGTGTGTGAGATTATTCTTTTTCTTACTCTTCTTAATCTGTTTCTTCTTCTTCTTCATCATCATCAGCTTCTTCTTCTTCTACACTTTCATCTTCTTCTTCATTCTGTTCTTTCTTGCAACAGCATACATGGAAACGCCACGCTCGTTAAACTCAACGAGTTTACTCTTCCCTAAGTATGAGTCCTCGTGAAATAAAAAGACTTCTCTTCAATGCGGAAATGATGCCACTCAAATGAAAAGTTAATTCCTAAAATTTTTGGATTTTCGAGAAAAATTGTGGAGACCGAGAAATTTTTGGAATTTTACCGCCGCTATGGAATTCCGCGGAGTCCGCGGAATCATGCGGAGCGAGTCTCGACAAAAACTGATGTTTAAACATATTTGAAAATTAATATTGTAAATGTAATTCATATAATTTTATTGGCAAAAGTCACTCTATTTCTATCACTAATTCTGTCACTAATTTTTATTAAAAGGACAAGAGCGAAATAGCTATATTAGTACATCAGCTCATCGCTCATAGCTCATCGCTGAAAGATAGTCAAGCGATATTCCTAACTTATTCGCCAAGCGAGGTGTATAAGTTCTAATTAAAGTATACATATAAAGCAGCTATTAGCTCGGTGGTAATTGTAGAATATTCTAATTCTAATTCTCTACAATTATTACCGATTACCAGGTCTCACCACGTGGAGGTTGCTGCTAGCAGAGACCCGGGTGGGTGGCTGGGTGGGGGATCGTGTTCCGCCACCGAACTACCCACCGTTTTATTCTGAGTCTTCAAAGCACATTTAGCTTCGAGTCAAACTCGAAGAAAATTGGGACAATTGGACTGGTTTGGGAAATGAGAATTTGGAAAGATGTCTTTTCTCCCCGAGTGCACCGTGCAGAATGAAGAATCGTTGTGCAGGGGGTAACTACGTCATCTCGTTTCCTCAGGAACCAGGAGGGGATGAAAATTGGTGGGGTCGACCCCGCTAGCCAATATTGTTTATTTTGCTCGATCGTTATTAATCATGTTCGTATAATTACTAACTATTTAGCTTTCTGGACATTCGTTCAACTTTGTTCGCGAGGTCCCCACCGCTCGGTGGAGGTTCGGTATTTTAATTAATTGCGGAAGAACGAATCGTGGGATATTTTTGTCCGGCAGTTATCTTGTAGAGAAAAATCCGCTCTCTCGAACGCACTTTGTTGCATCAAACAATCTTCACGGGTTCCTTAGTTATGGACGATTATTCGGGACATTCATTCAACTTTGTTCGCGAGGCACCCAACGCTCGGTCGAGGTCCCGTATTTTAATTAATTGCGGAAGAACGAATGGTGGGATATTTATGTGCGGCAGTTATCTTGTAGAGAAAAATCCGCTCTCTCGAACGCACTTTGTTGCATCAAGCAATCTTCACGGGTTCCTTAGTTATGGACGATTATTCGGGACATTCATTCAACGTTGTTCGCGAGGCACCCAACGCTCGGTCGAGGTCCCGTATTTTAATTAATTGCGGAAGAACGAATGGTGGGATATTTATGTGCGGCAGTTATCTTGTAGAGAAAAATCCGCTCTCTCGAACGCACTTTGTTGCATCAAGCAATCTTCACGGGTTCCTTAGTTATGGACGATTATTCGGGACATTCATTCAACGTTGTTCGCGAGGCACCCAACGCTCGGTCGAGGTCCCGTATTTTAATTAATTGCGGAAGAACGAATCGTGGGATATTTTTGTCCGGCAGTTATCTTGTAGAGAGAAGTCCACTCTCTCGAATGCACATTGCTGAATCAAAAAGTCTTCACGGCTTCCTTAGGTATGGACGATTATTCGGGACATTCATTCAACTCTGTTCGCGAGTGTACCCACCACTCGGAGGAGGCCCCGTATTTTTAATTATTACGAAAGGACGAATCGTGCAATATTTTTGCCCGACCGTGATCATATAGAAAAAAGTCCGCTCTTTCGAATGCACTTTGTTGCATCAAGAAATAATCACTGGTTCTTTAGTTATTAACGATTATTCGGGACATTCATTCAACTCTGTTCGCGAGTGTACCCACCGCTCGGAGGAGGCCCCGTATTTTTAATTATTACGAAAGAACGAATGGTGGGATATTTTCGTTCGGCAGTTATCTCATAGAGAAAAGTTCGCTCTTTTGAATGCACTTTTTTGCATCAAAAAATATTCACGGGTTCGTTAGTTATTAACGATTATTCGGGACATTCATTCAACTTTGTTGGCGAGGTCCCCACCGCTCGGTCGAGGTCCCGTATTTTAATTAATTAATTAATTAATTATTACTTAAATATTACTAATTATTAATTAAATATATTCACATATAAGGTTGCCATTTATCAACTGGATAAATATGAAATTTCGTAGGTGGTGGAAATAATATTTGCGTGTAAAAACCATCATCGTATTTCAACGTATTTATGTTGGGTTACATAATCTTATAGAGAACTCTCATAAGAATTTCCATTATAAAAATATATGATGTATATTTTGCATTAAGAGATAATTAGAATGATTTATATAAGTGGGTGTTTGTCTTTATTTACGCTGATTAGAATACACGGAATTTTCAACAATTATTAAAATGAGGTCATAAATTATTAATGTCTCGGCGTATCATTGCTGATCGATGATCGATTATGCGATCAGATAATGGCTTTATAAGATTAGATGTCTTCGGTTAATAAAAACCTAAATGGATGGATTAAGGATTACGTATATCGGTAAAACGGCACTTAGAAAATACTTACAAAATTAAGTTTGCATTACCGATTAAGGTTGGTATCACCGATACACGTAATCACGATGATCTCAGTTTGTTTTACTGACTTTATTTACAACTACGAAGGTCGTACTTTTAACAGATTTACGTGTTACAATTGTTAATCTTACTATTTTTAAAACAAACTATGATACAACTAAATTCTCCATGGTGATTTCACGGTTTACAATCCAATTGTATTACGAAAGATACAACCACATTGTAAACATTATTGTTATTTTTCGACGTTAAAATAAAAATTGACTAGGCTTCTGTTAATATACGACAAGATTCATCTGAAAGTACAATACGCAGGATTTCTGTGAACTAGAAATAAAAGTAATACTTAAAATTCTACTAGCATGCTAAGGATGATACGTATTTCATAAAATACCTACTTTAAAAGCATTGGTCTCGATTTAGATACTCCACTCCATGAAATATCATTTGATCGTAACCATAGTACTAATTAATTATAGTTATAAAACTATTTAAAAAAGGGAGGAGATACTAGTTCAAGATGAAGTACGATACTGGATACAAATATATTATATATTCGAGGTTTAGTAGATTCTACTTCGTCCTCGTCATTAAAGTCATTACTTCGAGAATACTGACACGTTTCGTAAACAATCTCGGTCGCTCTGCGTGGCACGTAAACACTTTGAATATGTGTCCGATTTTGGAGTAATCTTAATCCATTATTCACTTTAGAAACAGTTCGATTTCCCCATGAAAATTCACTGTTGATATCCCGACGAACCACTCGCGACCGGTTTCATTGGATTTTTGTATTCACATTCTGCACAAACCTTCATGGGTTGTTCAGTAAATGTCTCGTAAAGTCGATTATTCTTTAAATCGATATCTTTCATTGAAATTGTAATTCCTTCGGATATGCTTCTCCATCATTATTTCTCGTATTCTTGGTGTATACTGTAGAGGAACCAGAATGCTAATGCTAAGAACAAAGTTCCAGTGAGGTCACCTAGCGAGGTTAAATATGGGATCGCCGAATTATCCGGGTCGATTTTATATCGCCACATTGCGTGAATTATTATGTGGGCTACATAAAGTAGCAACATTACCTGAAAACAAACACATTCGTATGTTTAATTGTAAATATTACGATCGTATATTACGTTATAATGAATTGGAAACATTAACGATAAAGTTGATCGTCAGTGAAACACTTCGAATATTAGTTTATAATTAAATAATTAGTTTCTATAATTCATATTAATATCGGAGTGATCACAATCAATTATTTACTTCGCTTTGATTCAATTGTCCCGTTGTAATTAATTAATATATATTCGGTGGATTGAGAATTACTAGGAATTAAGTTAATTTCAGTCGCGTAAAATGTATTCCATCGAGATATTATAAAAATTGGCAATTAATGTTCACTTTTAATGGAATTAAATGTATTATTTTAGCATAGAATTTTAGACGACCGGTTTAATAAAGCAAGTCGAAAATTCGAGTTATTCGCATAGAATGTTGTAAACGAATTAATTCTAAAGTATGCCCGGTATTGGTGTTATGTAATGTGTTAATTGTGGAGATTGCAAAACTTCGTAATTCTACTGTACAATGTAAGATCTTATCACGGGTTCTTTCGTGTTTATTAACTTACTTGTAAAACTGCTACAAATAAGTAGGAGCCCACAAAGTACATGTGTAAAGTATTCTTTCCGTTTTTTATGTAATCGGCGAGGAACATAAAGACTAGCTGACCAACAACTGCCATTCCGATGAGTAACCTGGCTGTTTTGGCGTAAGGTGCTAATTAACAGAAAAAAATGTAGATTTATTGCGCAACTGTAGAAAGGATATAATAAATAGCGCTGTAAAAAAAAAGTGTGGTAAATGTTATTAGCATACTTACATCCTTTAAACAATGCGGTCCATGGTGCGACCCACATCTTTGAATGTGGTGGCAGAATTCCCATAATGGTTGATTGATGTAACATGGTTGAGATTCGAGATGCTTGTACCGATACCAGATTACCACCGATTCCATTAATGATTGGTTGGAAGATCACGAATCCATTGAAATCGTTAACTACCCTATCTAATATTAATCCACCGCATCTGGATCGAGAACGGAGATCAAAAATTAGGAAGAGAGCTAAGTGCATGGTATAACGTGACTAGAAGTGTTTTAGATAATTAACGTAATTAATTAATTTGAGATTAAGGTGATGACTCGAAGTTAAGATAGTTTAAGTTGAAAGGAATTAGTCTCTTCGAGATATTTTTAAATTTATTTTTAAATAACAATCGTTATTGGAAGTAACTCTGTCGGCGCAGATCAATCATGATATGTTTTAACGAGTGGTGACGCATGGGAATTTCTTGTATTAAATATTGCACATTTTGTGAATGGATAATGATTCGAAACTAAGATAGTTTGAATTGAAAGGTATTAATTCTATGGAGGTGTATTTCAATTAATAATAAATCATTCTTGCAAGTAATGTTGTCGGCGTAGATCAATCATAATGTTTTAACGACTACTGACGCGTGCAATATTTCCTGTATTAAATAATACACAGTTTTTGAATCCATAATGACTCCAAACTAACAATAAGATAGTTTGAGTTGAGAAGAATGAATTTCGTAGAAGTATTTTTAAAACGAATAATAAACATTATCGCAAATAATCCTGTCGGCGTAAATCAATCATAATGTTTTAACTACTGACGCGTGCAAAATTTCCTGTATTAAATAATACACATTTTTTGAATCCATAATGACTCGAAACTAAGATTGTTTGAGTTGAGAAGAATGTATTCCATAGAAGTATTTTTAAAACGAATAATAAACATTTTCGCAAACAATTCTGTCGGCGTAAATCAATCATAAGTTTTCATGTTGCATTTGCAAAATTCATTCTATTACTCACCCACTAATCATCAGAGCTGATAGGACCGGTACCCATCCCGATGTTAAAACATTCCTGGTGTATTTATTTTTAAGTACCACGTAAATCCAGATGGGTAGAAGCAGTAAATAACCACCAAGAATTGCATATAGAAGCCATGTTTGGTGTGGCAATCTATCGAAGAGGATAGACGCAATGGTTGACAGGACGCTGATCGACACAACATCTCCAACGGATGCAGCCAGTGGCGTTGCCAAATTGTCAGGGTTCATTTTGCACCGATAAGATACCATAATCACGGCGATCATAACAAAGTCTAATGGAAAAATATCAGTATGTAAAACCGTGCCATTAAAAGTATCATTACGCGAGATATTTCTGCACTATAGAAAAAATAGATAAGCCACGAAACGTACAACTAATGCATGTACACTAAACACTGATGGCTTCATACTCGTAACGACAGTGCCGTAATAATTCACAATTGTGGAGTAAAAACATACTCCAGGAATAATGGAGTAAGAACTAACGGTAAAAGGACGCCCAGTAATTAGATAAGCTCATGCAGTTATTTAATGATTTTTACGAGTTTCATTCGCGAACGTGTAGTTCGTAATGGCGTGTAGTTAAATAATTAATGGCAGATATATCGTATCAAAGATCGTGAAAAAAATTAATGGCAGATATATCGTATCAAAGATCGTGAAAAAAATTCTTTTACCTAGTATAAAGCAGGAACTAGTAGCCGTGCATACACTGGCGGCAGCTAATAGCATACCGTGTTCCCATTGAAAACTATCTTCGTTTTCCGCCGTTAATGCACCGACTCCTAGTGCGAAAAACGATACTAAGATAGCGGCGACTATCGCTTGTATTTGTACTAACGCGATGTTTCCAATAATCATTTTGACTATTTCACGAACATTGTGCATGTTGCCTAAATTTGCCTGGGTCGACAAACGCGAGGCCAAACACATGTCGAGGTTGCCCTTTAATCCTAACAATGCAGGTACTAAGATGAACAACTGGGAAATGTTTCGGAATACTGGCCAGTCCTGGAATAATGAAATGCTTCGATTAGTGAAATCAAATAAAGCTCAAGTTATCTCTTCGATGACTCAATGTCGCGGATTAAAATCCGTAAACGGCATTCATTAAAATAATCAACATTCATATGGATCGAACATCACGATATTTGAATTATTCAATATCGAGAATTTATGCGATGTATTTACAAGACTGTCGAGGATACTTAAGAAATTTTCCTGGCTTAGCAACGTTACACTCTACTTACAGGACAGATAAAATGCATCAACACGATAAAAAGAAAGAGTTTTACAGTACCAGTTAGTATTATCTTCTGACAATAAAAGAGGAGCGTATGTGATCGATAAGGTGACATATTAAGAGAAAAATGCGATTTATAAGATGGGTTTGTTTAATTATGAAATTATTGCTTTACCTTGACTTCGACGAGGACGAGGCCCGCTCCGATGGTACCGATACCGGCGATGAAGAATGGCACGGAAACTTGAAGAGTGGTTTGGTACCATTTCTCCGGTTTGATTCTTCGACCACCGAAACCATTCGGCTCTGGGCCAGGATCTGAATTTGCGACGGAAGAGATCGTCACTATCGAACTGCCACTGGAAAGTGATCCACCACCGACACCGGGCATTGACACGTCCTTTTTGTTCTTTTGTCCATTAGGGGTTTTCAGACCCGCTATTGACAAATCAATACATTTTTGGAGATCCGTCGTCGCGCCGTACGACATTTCAGTTGACATTTAATTAATTATTTATTAAGCGCGCCCCGATCGCTATGTCACTCATTAAAGAAGCACATCAATCTTTGCTTGCCTACTGGTTCGTGACATTTTCAAGCGTCACTTTCTCGTTATCAGTGTGTCTTGCCTTCGGATTCTTGCAAATTCAGATTCGTACGTAATACTCAACCAGTGCCCGGTTTAAACTACTCGTAATGCAACGACGATAACGAAGTGCCGGCGGTCTGATTGATACATCGTGTGCACAGTGAATTAAACTTCGACAGTGGAAAATATTCATATGCATTCTTACTTAAGTTTATCACGCTACTACGATTCTTGCTGACTACTATCATCGTTTTGCGCCACGGAATGACCTTAGCCTACCATTAGGCGTAATCGCGAATAATGTTCTTTCGACTGGCATGAATAATTTATCATGTCCATCTAATGTAAAGTGCAGTTTCATAAGACACTTACAAGTATAATAATGACTCTAATACTATTGAAAAACTTCATCGCTCGACGATAAATGTTAATACTTTTGATAGCCACCGTTTCAAGTGTTCATTGAAATCTACGAAACTAATTATGCAAATAAGCCAATATTCGTCGAGTTTATACTATCACTGAATACTTTGTTGCAAAGAGCAGGTCGGTTTGCGAAACAAAGGAATTTCAGTCGTGTCATCGTTATAGTATTACGCGACGCGCTAAACGTTATACGTGCTCAATTCTGACAATAGAAGCAAATGTCATAAAAAGTCGTACGGTTTGCGACCTCGTGGTTTAAGAACGCCAAATTGGAGATAATTAAAATGAGAGCAAACTGTTATGTACGTATCAATTCTCATGTCATGGCCGTCTCGTATGAAAGGTATCTTATATAAAGGGAAGTACAAAGGAGCGATAACTCACCCGCTACTTTCTTCACAACTCCCGGCTCGGCATTGATGCTATCAGTCGGTGCATTGATTTTCTTATCGGTTGCACCATCGATTCCGCTAAAATCTAAAGCATAGTTATCCTTGCCATTCGCCATCGTAACTCTTGGTACCGTAAACGCTTGACCCTCGACTTTTCTATTATTAGTTACGTCTGTCTGATTTTGTGCGATCACAATTCGTGCACTCACTTGACCTTAAATCCGTGACACTTAATAATGCTGGCTCAGTCGTCGAGTCCAGAAAAACGACCATGCCTGGAATTCATCGCGATAACGGTGATTAATTCGAGACCATAAGTATTCATAGCCGAGGAATCATATACCAAGTATTTCGTAAACTCTCGCTCTCGCTAATCTATAGATACGTAGAGAAGATATTGTAAATCACACGTTCAGCTGTTTTTAATCGTCAGCTAGTGGAGGCTATTAGCGTGAAACTTAGTAGGGTAACTTTCCACTCGGCCATCCTAATAAGCATTCAATAAAGGTATAGTCTACTGATTAGCAGAGAGGAGTAGCAGAGAAACTCGTCGGTTTATATGAATCCGTGAGTATAACCTTGACAATTGGATCGCGCAATAATTTAATATATGCACATACCGAATTCGATGCTGACGTACGATGTTGTAGTATCCTATTCGGAATTGGCAGACTCCGGGATCTACTTGAGACAATTTCACGTCCGATCTGCCTAGTTCCGTCAGCCTTAATCTACAGAGGCTGGAAGCATAAGCTTTCGTTAACGGAAGTACGCGCACACCGTTTCTCATTACTTTTTTAACGTCGACTAGTCGCATAGTTATATGTCAGACAAATTAGCATCGTTGTAAGGTTAACGATGACATTCAATTATTTATCATAATAAAATGATTTAAATGAAGGCTAGAAAAAAGTTTATTATCATTGCGGAGGTTTTCGGGATTTGTCAGGAACCTCCACTTCGATCCGACAAGTTCGTCTAATTCTGACTTATTTTAAGGTCACCGGAAAACACGATTTATCTGCCGATTTTTATCTCCCCGCAGTACTTTATCAAGTACCAAGTTCTTACCGAACAGATATATTATTTAACGTCAAAGAGCGAATAGTTTGATCATACTAAATGATTTCACGCGATACCGAGATACGCGGTAAAACGGATATAGTTCTAGTTCTAGTTTTATCTACAGAGTATGCCAATCTTAATTAGAGAATCGCGAGCACGTATAATGGAGTAGATGATAATCGGTCGTACGATCGAAATATTTAATTGATATTGCATGTTACTACGCCAATGGACACTGCAGAAGTAAACGATTAGATATAATTCGAACGATACGATTTATATTCGAGATTCTCGCGAGGAACGAACAATTTCGCTGCGTTATAGATTTATCGTTTTGTTCTTCTTGGAGATCTATATTATTGACGGTAGAGTATTCGATAATTGATTGCGATCGACACCGTTCACTAGCTGATAATGATCAAGGAGTACCGCGAATTGATACCGATAATTACCATCTGGTTTTCATTGTTCCTCGAGTCTTTGCTCTTTACTTTAGGTAGCACGGCAGAACTTGAAATATTATACCTTAGATCAGCAAAGTATCGCTAACTTCACAAGGAACTCGCTTCTTGGATTACTATTTAATCTCGGCGCACGTGTCGCCGGATTTAAATTACACGTGTACTGAATGTCTCCAGCAAGTCTGCATTATTAATTCGCGAAATTATCTCTGGCTAGAAATTTTTCTGGTCAAACGTGCTGACCACTAAAGTCATGAAACTCGCATCAGCGTAGTTTTATCAATTCTTGATTAGATATGCATTAATTATCGAAGTTTTCTTTAACTTTAAGGTGCCATTTATACTCTTTTCTTTCCCATGCTGTTTCTTGAGGAACGATCGATGAGTCATTCTATATTTTATAACTTGATAAAATATGTATAGAAAATATTATTAATGCACTAGTTTTATAGTGAAGCATATATCTTTGGATCGTTACCGGCTATTGGAGCAACTTTCATTTAATTCAAGTTTTAATTGATTAGAGATAATCTATTAATTACCGAAGTTTTACCGCGATACTATCCTTTTAATTCGATTACCTTGATCGCTGGTATCGTCTACGAATTCCTTGCCCTATGAAACCGCGATAATAATAGCGATATCATCTCCGCTACCACATTCTTACAATGATAATCCACTTGAAAATGGATAAATTTTCTGGCTGATTTTTCTGCCGTTTTAAATCATCGAGTATTCAGAAAACAAATTAAAATCAAATTTTCATGCAATCTTTAAATAGAAGCACGATAATCAATCCATTAAATCATTTCATTCGATTCCCTCACTTATAAATATGCAACCGGTGAAATATTACTTTAGAATGAATAAAATAAATACATTAATGTAATCATAGAATGGCACTAATGATTATCTTTAATTTTGCTGATTAAAAAAAGCGACATATTTTGTTACTTACTTAGAAACGATGAAAGGTTGAATTTGCGCCAGCGTGTCGAAGTTTTCCAGTAAAACCCTTAATGTTCTATAATATTCGTGAGAACCGTTTGGCACCGAAGTGCGCTTAGATTTCCACGTTCTTTTTCCAACGGCGCGATAATTCGCATGCGAGTTTTCTTCACGAACTGAATCACGAACCGCCTTTTTCTTCGGGATATTGAGTGGTTTAACGTTTAATGATTCCAGCGTTGTAGAGGGATGATCTAAGCACGAAGCTACTACCGATCTTTTATTCTTAATTCCCGCGTACGTTTTGTACGTTCTCTCTTTTCCGTCGAAAAAGAGAAGAAAGAATCCGGCGCGCGATTTCAATCAGGAGTGCACCACCGTCGCGATCGTGATAGACTGTTGGCCGCACGAGGTTGTGGTTGACTGATAAAAGAAGCCTTTAGCCTGTTTGTCGGTATTTCAGGCGCTTCTGTGCACAGATGCGACGTGTTTCAGTGCCGCATCACGCACGTGCGCTATCTCGTCGACCGGTAGTGGGAGTAAAAAACGTAGATCGTAGATCATCAGATTGATCGGCTCGACTTTGCTTTACGCGGAATCGATCTTTCACCCCACCAACCACACCGTCGTCCCTTCTCATTCAAGAGTGATTACCTATTATGGCCTGAATCCCCGACAAGTACATACTTTCGTCCTTAAGATTTCAAAAAATATATCCGCTTTAAGTGATTCGCTAATATCTAACAGATAATCGAACTCACTCAGATCGGTTTTCTACCGCGGTACTCGAGGCATACTTACATTATTACGCGCTAATTGCCTTTTCTAGAACGGTATTGAATGTATTCAATTTTTGATGCGCGAACAGAACGGAAATGAGATTTTTCGCGACTTCGTAAGAGTATCACGTTCGATGTACGTGACTATAGTGTAGTATGACAGTATAATGTTGTAAATGGCTATCGCGAGATTATCTTCAGGGGAAATAGTAAAATCATCGTATAATTAAAATATTATTACGCGCTATCACCATTTACCAAAATATAACGTACAGTCTGATACTGATAACGCACGTAACTTAATTAGGTTTCTTTGTGTTGTTTACACAGAAAATTAACATTCCGTAGACAGCACGACGAAAGTATGTTACTTGGATGTTATTTGAAATCCGCAGAAATTCAATGTAACTGGAATATTGTTATTGGAATTCATACAATAATAGGAAGTATTGATATCATGACAGAAATGGAATGATCGACTGGTAGAATGAAATATTTTTCTCGTATTGTTCGTGCGAAACGGTTCACTAAAATTCGAGTGTACGTTCTCAAGTTATTCCCGCGCATTCTGACAGGTAACGAGTTAAAGTAATTTACCTGTTACTACACAAATATATTACAAATTTCCGGATGGATTCCGTGTAAAATTTGACGGGGAATCTGAATAATAATTGGTAAGCAACGTGCGTGAATCGAACCCAACCGGGATTTACCTTCTTTTATTTCATGACGTCAGTATCCATAAATCTATACCATACGGGGAAGTACGAATCTATGACATGTGTAGGCGATTCACGTGCAATGAACATCATCGTGTATTGTTCCACCGAATCAAGATCTCGGAAGTCACGTCACAGAACATTACCAGTTAATTGTTACGGGTTAAGCATTCCAAATTCACCACCTTGACAATTAACCACTATTATGTTTCATTACGACATAACAATTATTACAGGAATTATAATGATTAATAAACGACGATAACGCAAAGAACAATGCAAGATTAGTCTGATAATATCACTGCAGCACGAGCAAGGATTCGACTATTAACAGTCCTCGGCTTCCTTTATCTATATACTGGTAACCCTGTTATCCAAGGTGTTTTCCCTTGTCAAGACTGAACTGACTATTACCGACTGCAACCGACTACCAGATAATATTATTCTTGTTTTCTCACCTTTTCCACGCATTTTGTTCATGCTTTATCTGATAAACGGTAGCACTAGCCTACTCAATGTTTGATTAATAGGTAAGAATTTCACGAATCGAGACTACGCTAAAATATCTTCCTCCATTAATATTAGGTTTCACAGAAATTCCCCTGCCACCGACTACACTCGATTCAAACTGGCACTCGGTCTTCGATTATGAACAATATCGTTTGTTCAATTGTGGACAGTGTCGTAAACGACGATGCGCGCGGTAATCAACATTTGAGCATATTTATGAAAAACACAATCTAAAATGCGTTTTCATAACTTTAGTCATGATCGATGTTCATGCTACTGACGGAAAACTGATCTGACGAACGTTGTGAGTAAATAACGGGATTAAAGTATAGGACAAGTATCGAGATTAATATTTACATTTCGATATATGTAATTGGCACATGTTTGACTTCTTGTATTAAAGGTGCGATAGCGATATAATAAACACCTACGTTTACTATACATGCTATAGAATTCTAATTTGAATCCATCAATTTTCAATATTGACTTCGTTATTATTAACACCATCGAAGGTAAAAATGACGGAACCGCAAACAGTGCTATTAACCCGATTTTTGAAAACCGTATTCCGCTAAGTCTAATCTGAATTTTGTCTGTCATCATCGATTTCGTTAATGCCGTTTATGCCACCATTGTGAAAGCAACCAAGGAATTCTTGCAATTGTTGATTTTCCGATGATCCCTTAAAGCTTGATACTACAACGTAAACAAATTTTACAGCAGGCTTAATTGCCGGTTATAAACGGCACAAATCCTAGGCGATGATTTCGCTGCTGTAATCAACATTATAAAACGTATCATGCGCAGTCTGATTGACGGTAACGCGTTACAAACCTGATACTCACTTTCTGTCAAACGCAATAAGCGTGAAATTCTATTTCTCGGATTTTTCATCGTACTTTACGGTAGATAGGAACATCACGTGGTACGCATCTGAGGAATCTTCACTTTATTTGTAAGTGTTGCTTGAAACACTCGGAAACTTAGGAATTAATTTTGAACTCGAACAATAGGAGAAAAAAGGGTGGGAGTTCTAAAGTTTTGGTAACCTTGGATTTTCTATAAGAATCCCCATCCGTCAGACTTACTCTTTAATAATATGGTGGCTCTAAAATAGATAAAGCCTAGGAAAGAATGCCGATCAAAACTATGATATTTCTGTCGAGTGTATATATCCTAACAAGATGGAAACTTGAATTTCTGCTATCACCAATTGGGGGAAGTACTTAATGACGAAAATCTTGAAGTGCCTTTTGACCTGCCCGGTTACATCATGTAGTATCGCGTGAGTAGATAATTAATCAAGAGTAAAAGTCGACTCTCGTCTAATCAGCCAATGAAAATTTTTAACTCCTCGACATTTCCTGTTGTTTCTGAAAATCCAGTATGCTAGTAGTACTACTTACACATATTGTACGTGTATTATATATTCGTCCGTTCACTCTATGTATAAGTATCATTAGCATCGTATTGAATGGCTACTACAAGAATAATTTATTATGATAGTGATCATTATCAATGAAATTATTATCCGTGCATTATTTCATGTAAGAGGAAAAAGCGCATGCATTTTTAAAGATTTACCAGGAAATCAATCTGTCTAACGTTTCATATCGAATTACGTATTGTATAACAATTATACTTGATTCATATTGAACGACAAGGAAAAGGTAATAAAAATAAACGAATTTTTCCTATAGGAATTTCCCGGTTTAATAGAAAAACCATCGCGTCTTAGCGGTATTATATTCGTCGACTTTTTTGAAAGGATAATGAAACGAAATCCGTTTCCAGAGGGCAATGGTGGTTGCTGAACTAAATACTCACATTATCATTCTTTCTTTGATAGAATAAAAATAAGATTCCCTTTCGGCCACTTCATTTATATCGATAGACACGTAGACCTTTATATTAGCTTTATTTCAGGGAAATACCAGAATTGTTTATTCGTCATTGTATTTCTAATAGCAATAACATACTCGAGGTCCGTGTTTGCCAGAAATGAAATTCACTGATAACCGCGCGTGAATCCTCAGAATAGACTTTTCATTGTAAAGAAACGGGGAAGTTCTTGTATGACGAATACTTAGGCAAATTGTATGTCATTAAGTGAATACCATGCTCGAGGTTAGATATATACCTTTGCAACCTTGGAGATAACAGCTGACTCAGAAATATTACACATGGTTCATAACAAACAATTACTTTTGATACTCCTTCGCGTAATAAGAGCATATTCATAAATCAGGGAATGTTTTACTTCCTACTGTACATCGATACAGGTGATCCGATTAAAATTATAACACGTTCTGATTAGAACGATAAAGATATACATAATGCACAATTATCTATTCACCGAGCTTACAACTTAAGCGTCCTCGTTAACATAACGTAACGATTGCCATTGGATTTGTGAAAGGTATCCGATATTTATTAGGATTACCAGGCGAATCATTTCGATACTGGATCTCGCGCCTTATCCTTCTTGGTAGTTTATCGTATTGACATGCAGTTTATCAGAAATTTTATCGATGTACTCCCGATTGAAATTCCATTTCTTCGATAGCTACTGGCGAAGTGTATAACTTTATAATCTAGGTTAAGTAACGTATTATAATGATATCAATAAATCTGAATGGTTGTAGCATAATATGCTTTTAATCCCCGGTGATTACAATTTTTCATTTATACAGACTGCATCTCGTAATGCGATCAATGATAAAATTCCACTGTCTATTCGCCAAAAATGTCTGATCGATATGTTAGTATTTCGTGTGAGGCTAGTGGTGGGGGTGGGTGAGGATAATGGATTCGATTAATTCACTTGGGAGTACATGCAGGGGGATGGGGATTAATGAAACGAGGTTAATGATTATTAGACTATATTATTGGACGTATCCAACTATTCTTGGCTAACAAATAATATTTATCGACGAACAATGAATCCCTATGAACTTACAATGTAATTTTGATTTTGAATATTTTGATTCTCGTTTCCTTCACGCCCACGACGTTTGTACCCTCGGTCATGTTAGAATATCGCTAACAATCGTTCCGAAAAATGAATGCGCAAAAAACACAGATACAATGAATGACTTCTTACGCTGTCATACTTGTCCTACGATAAAAAATATCTATACGACGCGTTTCTCAATTTGTTTCGCCGTGTGATGGTTTTAAAAATATCTCCATCGACGGCATCGCAAGTGTAAAACACACTGATGCCGTCGAATCACCTGATTCATCTTAAAACTTCGCGCATCTAGTTTGTACAAAGCACCGCAATCTTTTAATGTAACATGCTACACGACGATGTAAATGATGCTTGAAATACTTGTATACAAACTAAACGCCGCAGATACAATTAAAACCGCACAATTTCGTTCGCATTTCATCGTGTTAATTTCAGTTCTTCGCATATGTATAGATACGACATAATTACTAGTCTCAATGAAAACGGACTTAATATCTTCGCACAATGAAGTGTCGTCCTCCAATGAAAATACGAAAACGAAAACTTCACTAGATTAAAGGTATAAATACTATAACTTCTATCGCATAAATACTTATAAATATATTATATATTATTTTTAGATGAAAGCATTATAGTAGGAACATTTGGTTTTTGCTGTAAACTAACGTTAATATTACGGGTAGCCTTAAAATTATTTCCTAGAATAATTTAATGAACGATCGATATCCCTTTCATTCCATTCGTCTGACTCTTTCTGCCGGCGTAAAAAAGCTATCATATACTTCTTTTATTAAAAGTCTCATGATTCGGCCGCCTCGGAGACGCACGGCGTGTTACATGTAAAAATAATAATTTCTGTTATCTTTATGCTCGATCCACGCGAAAAATAGTTTTGCTATGGCATTTTCGATTACGTGATTTTCGTTGACGTCGAATCGTGATAATTTTCTCATTTATTACCTTTATAATTATCCGAAATAAATAGAATCGCTTTCTGCAATAATTCATCTCCATTCCCTTTTGATTATTGTTCGAAGTACATCAGCTTCGTCCGATATATATATAAGAGTGTGTAAAATTTACATTGATTTTCCTGACACTCGGCCGTGTTTTGTTATGTACACATCTTAAATATGCACACCTCTTTTGGAATATATAATGCATATACTTAATAATTCGTCCTCGACATTGTGTTTTGTTACTTGTACTTCTTTGTTCACCGAATAGATACATTCAAATTAGTCTATTATTAATTATTAATATTAATACTAGTCACTAGGAGAAGAGTAACTATAGGACCCTGAATCGTGGTACTTATCGATCGTAATTTTAAATACTTATCGCGGTTGGCTAATTCTTAATTGGATAGCCATCGATTTAAACGACTAATTTTGATTCTCTCTCTCAATATATATATACTTATCCCTTTCTATATACGTATTACATTACTCTTAAAAGAATTTTATAATTTCGCCCCAACATTCTCGAAGACTGTCCTCGTCGTTGACAGTGTCTCCTCAGGCGATTTCACACGATTCACACACAACGTTACACGTTAGATGTACAATTAGATCTGGTAGATGCGTGTACGCTTTACTCGTCTAGGATTACAGTTGGTCGATTCTTCAGTATAATACGGCTCGATTCTTCTTATGTAACATTATTACTATTAGAAACATACTAACACGTGGCAAGTCAATTCAGCAAGTAAAGCTCAAACTTAGGAACATAGATTGATCTCTCTCTTTTTTTACATCGTTAATAGGAACTTAATCGTTTTCATTCACAGTGTACCCCCACCGTAACATCGTTCGTAGGTTTAATTGTATTTGAATAATGATATTTACATTTCACTCTTGAACCCTTGTCGTACGGGCCATTATCTTCCGCAAACGAATCTCTTGGACTTTAGTCTTTATCTTGTTGATTCGACTTATAATTCTCTTCTCTTCCCTTTTTTTAGAAAACAATGGCGATGACTAATTAGTTAGTTACGTCAGTCGTGTTATATTGTTATACAAAGGTGTATATGTTGTATAGATAATTGGTTTCTTCTGTGCGCATTCAGAAATTCTTGTCAGTTTCGCATATTTCCAACGAGAGTGATTATTGTCAGATGACTGTTCGACGTTTTACGCAAGAGAAAATGAAATTTTATCGTGTTCCCCTTCAGGAATTCCAGACATAATTGCTTCGAGGCTCTATCTTCATCATCGTAATGTAACTCATTGTCAGATAAGATAAAAATGTAAAAATAATAAAAGAAATAACACTTCTCGGCATGGATTACTTTCAAACGACGAGAGCTCGATTGGGTGCCACTCCGTAGACTTCTAACGAATCCATCGGGATATGTGTAAATGTTCGGTATTGTTAATAAACCTCTTCGATCCTTATGTAACCTGATTTTACGATTCAAATCAACCTATATGCGAGTGAGTTGGAAATTAATAGGATTCAAATGGAAGAATTAAAATTCCGTAGTTTCACGGATTTCGTAATCAAGAACTACCGGTATTCCTATCTATTAGACTTAAGTAGATGCCTCCCAGTGTTCGTGGTACGTGATTTGATTAGATATTAGAGATTCTTTCGAAACTGTTGTCCCTTTACGAAGATTATTCGACATGAATTAATTCATGATCTCTCCGCTCGACCAAATACTTAAATACGCTAATAAGATAATTCCAACTTTTCTTTTCATTAATCACATAAATAGTATCTCGCACCAAGGTTTCTTTAATCCGTCACGCTTTCTGAGTCTCACAGTTCCGTTATATTTACCTCGAAGCTACAATGGCAGAATGAAATTAACCGAAGCAACGCATCGATACGGGGATAAAAAAAATAATTGCACTTTACAACGGAACCCTTTGTGTCCCATATATCACGAATCGAACGTTTCAGTAATTTGTGAAATTCCGGAAAAAAAATTCGAAAAGGATAATGTGTCACGTGTCGGATAAAGGGGTGGATCTGTAATCCGTTCACCTTTCCGTCGAATGGGTTTCGTTTACAATGGCTCCATGTTAATTCCTCCTCGTTTTTTGGCGTCAACCCTAATTTCCACGAATCCGCCGCGTTTTACAGACTTTTTTTTATCGTCCACCCTTATTTCTGTTTCTCGAACGGCGCACGCTCCCATCTGTCGTCGTGGTCGTTCGTCGAGAGGTCCGAGAGTTAAAGAAGATAGGGGATGAAGGGAGAAAGCGGGGAAACAGGAAAGAGAGAGGAAGAGAGAAAGGTGACGGGGTTGGTTACAATAGGAGAATAGAGAAGTACGCGCGCACTAAGCCCGAAGGGGCGGAGGGACGAAATCTTATAAAAGATTTCCAAAATATTGTGTAAATCGGTTTGGGGTATCCGCGTATATGTGTACGCGTGTGAGGGAGCCAGCTGAAAATTTTGGGGTGAAATCCGTCGAAACGGTAAACGCGCGTGCCTCGTTCCGCGCACCCGGCACTCTTAACACTACTGCGATGCTGCTAAACAAATAAAGGGTTGTGCGCCTTTTCCGCGGCTCACCCTTTTCAAAAGGATCCGTAAACCGTACGGGATAACAATACAAAAGCCCAGCATAGATTCACCCCCTTTGCTCTCTCCACGGAGTTTCCAGAATCGCGGATTTTTCTCTTCCCTCGAAATCATTGAACTAGAAACATTTCAGTGCGAACCCGCGTGTTTGTCGCGCGCCAGAAGAAAAATGAAGCGAAACTCGGTGAAAGGGTTCCTACCTACTCTTTCTTCCTCTGTTTTTTTTTTCAATTCGGGGTACAAATTTTTTTTGTTCGATGTTGCACGACTATGCCAACGGCATTGTAAACCCAGTACGGTGTCAATATTTCACTGTTCCGTGACACGGATTTTTATAAATGGGAACGCGCCCGATTCATGGAAATTGTTTATCACGGTGTCACGAGTACATTCAATCAGATCGTTCTCTCACGTTATCTGGCCAATTTTTATGCATACCGATCGATGTTATGTCAGAAAGATTTAATTAATCCGAATACGTAGTTTCTTCGTATATAGATAGCGCGATTAAATACAGAAGCGTGAGATTATCTGTATGAATTTAATGTACTTGTCCCGTTATCAGCGAGGATAACAGCAAATCATATTGTTTTGCTTGATAACTATTCATTCTTAAAGCACGTGAGTGGCATGTACTATTTAATTCTGGAAACTACTATTACTAGATATAACACTGACACATTGTTTTCCCGTGTTTGAGGTATAACGTTGTACACAAGATAATGATCCTTCTTATTGTTAGTAGATTAGAGGACATGATAACGCAATATGTTACAAGTGTCTTTCATTACCAAGAGAATCATTGCAATAGATGAACATACCCGTATGATATTCAAGAATGTAATATTACAAACGCAATATATAATAATATTATTCTATAATAATATAGAAATACTTTAATACAGTAATAAGAAGATACGATTGGACGATCCACAATATGATATTCGGCAATTGATACGAAATTTGTCCACGTTGCTAGTGTCTTAGAAACCGGGGGGGATAAAAATAAGCCGGTGTACCAGGAGAATTCTCCACGTAGCGAAATATTTTCGGTCGACCCTCATCTCGCCACGTGGATTCTTTTGATCGTCGAAGAGGAGGACGGTTGCGGTTGCGATGGTAGTGGTGAAAATATTACGGGCGGGGGAGGAGGATGAAATTTCCAAGTTTGTGGAAGACGATGATGGGGGAGGAAAAAGAAAGTGAACGTGGAAACGAAGAAGAAGCGAAAGGGGATTGAAGAGAGGGAGATGGGGAGAGGCCTTTGATAATTGCAATCCACTTCCTTGTCAGAGGGGTATAAGCAGTTCTGTAACTGTGGTGGTTGATGAGTAGGGGAAGAACAGGGTGGACCGGGGAAAAGGGAGGGGTGAATCCATGGTTCGATACCTTTCTTAAATTTACCACGAACTTCGAGCCTCCACCACCTTACTAAATAAATGACGGGGAAACAAAAGCAACGATCACGATTATTCTAGCCTCGCTATGGGGAGGAAAAAAATAAGTCAATAAACGAGCATCGCTTTGTTCAAATTGGGAAGTTTCCTATGTCCCTCTTACCCTCAAAACATTACTATTGTTCTTATCGAAAACTTTTCCTTTCCTTGCTTCGAGAATACTCGTCCTTAACGATTCCTTGTTGTAACGCGTATCTATGAATTTTTCTTATCTGTCCTTTTAAATATTATATTTTCATCTTATTCATTAAATTATGCCCTGTACGATTAAAAATACCGAAAGCAAGGGAATTGTTTATTTTTATGTAACTAGTATGTACCAGATATAAAGGTGATTCTAAGCGTTCTTAATTAATCTGTTTTAAGTAAAACGTGATATTATATATTTTGAAATTTTATCGAATTTATTTCGGGGTTCTAAGAATTTCTTCGAAAATGCTTGCGCTATCTATGCGGATGTAAGTCGAATGTTCCTGATCAAGGATGGTCGTCATTAACTAATATCTCCCGGTGAAACGGTAATGAAAAATTGGCAGTCTTTTGTCTATCGGAGGGAATTACTTTCCCCCTCTGTATATTCCCTCGTTTTCGGAGTTCTTGGAAACCGCAAGATGTTATTGATTTTTATACATATCCCTGGTGAGTGTGGGTGGGTGGACGTCGAATTTCCGTTGTATAGGTTGCGTATGTGTGTTTACGTATAAGAGTAGGGGCTAGCTGTGTCATTTACTCATTGGTCGTTCGTACGAAAAGGACGAAGAATAGTTGCCTTCCGCCTTCCCTTTTCAAACCGACTCGACTCTGGCCATCAAGCGAAAGGAAAAACTTCGATATAGCGCAAGCGTTTCGCGTCTTCTGATCACGCTCTCCCTCTCACTGAAAATTGACCAACCCCCGCTTTTCCTTTCGTTTGCCTCGTAAAATATTATATCCCTTCCAATCTCCGTGAAAATCATGTAGAAAAATAAAATCCCTCCATACTACCTCACGCACGCGTGTATTCGATCTAATATAAAATTTTATTTCCCGCTGTGTATCACTGAAGAAATGTTCATCTATTAGACGACTTCTATTAGACGGGTAAACTCGATCCGCACGGTATTTGACTTCCAGTATTTTTTTTGGTTGGTTGGCCTATTGGTCGTTTGGAGAGAGAGTACCGGTCGCGTGGGACACGTGAACAATTTGTCACATTTAATTTGTTTGAGGCATCGTTTGTCAAGAAAGCCCCTAAGAGTGGCACCCTTTTAAAAAAAAATGATAAAATTGATTGGTTTGACGGTGGCACACTGAGTAAATTGAATGGTGTCACCTGATATCCCGAAATACCGAGCGGTGTATAATTCAATATAGTCATAAACCAGGTCACTTACAAACATCTGTAAAAACAGAAGGAACGTAAAACATAAAAAAAAAATAATCGAAATTAAAGAAAAGAATATTTCTCTTTTTATTCGTATGTATATATACCCTTTCGATCACACGCACATAAGGTAATAGAAAATAAAGAATGTACAAAAGAAAATACAAATAAAGCCGGTAACAAAGGAAAAAATAATATACCTCGTTCCAAGCCCGCAGTCTTATATATAAAAATATACTTCGATTGGTATCAATAAATTTTTCGGGGTTGTGAAGATATTCTTTAAATATCTGTCTGTCGACTATATCGTATGACTAGATCAGTTTGAAGGGATTTGTAAACTGTATCCAAAATGACTAGACGAAACTAGAATCAATTTCACTAATCTCCGTGAGATTACTTTATATTAATTAATACGCTCATTAAACACGTACGCTCATATAGTAATATAATACAGATTATATATACGTATATATAATCTCTTGTTGCATTTCTCCGTTTATATGCAAAGTACACTTATCCTATATAACGTACTTAACATTAATCTCCAGTGTATGTATATATTATAATATATATTTATGTTATTATATATATATCAATGTTCAATATATCTTGTGTCTCTTTCTTTGATTTACGGGTAAAATTTGATTTTGCGCTCAATTATGTTAGTCAAGGCAATTTTTGTTTCTTGGGCCTGTTATTCTTAATTAGTCCCCGCGAGTGCGTCACGATTTCTCTTTCATACGTTATTGATTTCAATCGATCGTACGGGAGCATGATAAATTGCGTATAATTATATTCAGTCGAATCCCACCGCGATAAAAATAATTCGATAATATCGTATTGGCCACCACCACGAAATCGGTCGGTTGTGCGAAAAATGAACAATGCCGAGCGCGTGAAAAACCATGACGCCCCCGGGAGATGGTGCCCGATTTATTATCGACTGCGAGTCGTTACAATAATTAAAATCTACGACCCTCGTTGCCGCACACGGGCCATTAAGTGCACAATACGCATATTTCCATGGGATGCAATTAAGAGGGTGCCGATTTACATGGACGCATACGTTTTGCATGTCACCGTCCATCCGTGGGGTGAGAAAAATAGGCAAAAGAGAGGGGTGGTATACCGTTCGACCATAGACACGCACGGTCCATTCCCCTTTCCAGTTCGAATCGTTCCTCCTGGACTTTTTCCGAAAAATCCCGGCCAAGGTCATGACCTTTTTCCATCTGACCTTCCTACAAGGGTACCAGATGTGGGACCGTTTGTCCAGGCCCATCTCGCATGTCCGACAATGCAGCTAAAAATTCCATTTCTCCCCAATCCAAAATTTGGCTTGGTCTCTCTTTATTTCGAACCGAACTTCTTCCGATTCTTTCGTATCCCCTCTACCACCCCTCGTTTCTAGTTCTCTCTCGTTTCTCTCTCTCTCTCTCTCTCTCTCTCTCTCTCTCTCTCTCTCTCTCTCTCTTTGTCCATCTCTCCTGTTCTCATTCTTTCTCTCTTTCTTTCTCTTTCAATAGATTCGTAATGGCCGATTCCTCTCGTCCCCCTAAATTATGTTAATGCACGCGCGTACGCATACTAATTCAGCCGAACTTTCGGCAAAAACCCAGACGTGCCCTGTTAAATGACGCGGTTCTCTCGAATTTCAGCTGCCCCCGGGGCCAATTTTTATGGGCTTTGAGACAAAAGGCTGCCTCGTGCCGTCCTTGCTTTCGAAATCATAAATCCTGATCGTACCGAACGATACCTTCACCCTGACGTATGGCTCTTTACGTATACCAAATTTATCTCCATATTTTTTCATCGATCACTTTCCAACCTTATTTCCTTGCAATTGATTATATCGTCAATTTTTATATCGCACTCACTACTCGCATATTTCTGCGAATGCTTCTTGTGCTTTACCAAATTACAAGACAAAAATCATAAATCTTATAATTATCTGGATACATACTATAGTCGATCACTGGCGACAAAAAATGCATAAACTTTAGAAACTAACAAATTTGAAATCTTAATAAATTAAGCAACGTTCGAATTAGCAGTATGAAACGAATCTTATTAAATAGAAGGTACAATGGAAACGTGAGCATTACGATCTATCAAACAAATAGCAGGAAGTCGGAGAAATGAGGCTCATTATTATTTTATAATTCAAGGTCAATATTGCGTGGGCGTGCATCGAGGGCGGAAATGCATCTTGCATGTTTGTTCATCGAAGGGACTGGCCCCACCGAGAGAAGAAATAGTTTGGAAAGCGACGTCAGGTTTGGACGGCTGCACGCTCGACTATCGGTTGGTCACTAAACGAGCAGCTGTCTTTTTCGAGTATTTCGATCGAGCTCACTGGCCGTTCAACGGAAAACTGGTAAAACCATCGTTAAATATCACGCCACTCTACATCGGAAACAAACCCTGTACAGTTTTTAGTTATTTTTCCATGAAAAGAAAGATCAACCTGGTTGTAATTAAATAGAATATTATGTCGTGAAAATACTCTGCGATTGAATTGTGATTTGACAAAAGTTTGTTCTAGGAAGCAATTTAACGAATGTCGTCAAGGATAAAAAGACTTGCAATTACTGCAACGCGCGTAGGTAGGAGAGAGGAAATTGCCATTGCGAGGTCGAGAGAAACTATCGTCATCTCAATTCTTTTGTACGGGCAACAGAGACATAATGGCTTCGCGTCAGACACGCAGTTTTAAAGGCGATATTTATCCAGACTCTTTCACGCGCGATAAAAGACGATCTTTTTGATTCTCAGTTTCATCGTGTTTTCTTCGAGCTGCAAGGCACGTGTTTGAAACAGCTTCTTTGAGAGGAACTTTAAGTTTCAGGTGCCGTTTTTTTGGAAACCATTGATCGGCGTTTTCTTTTCAATTTTGATTTCATTTAATCGCTATTGTCGTGTAATCTTAAGCAGATAACCGGAGAATTAGGAGTTTTAATTGAAGTTTACAAACTGACGGTTGCGTCTCGTGAAATATACGTGTATGGCCGATTTCAATTCGCACCCCCTTCGGACGAGAGTGTAGTTTGATTTGTATGCATCGATATTCACGGCATTATGAGATATTATAATGATTATATTTAAAGTATTTTAAATCTATGCAATGTTGTTGGCTGTGTATACGATTGTACTTTTTGTTGCGGGTTATACTGTGTCCACCCTGAGTTGATTGGCTTTCTCTGCTCATTGATATCTAATATTGTAACCGTAGATTTAATCATGCTCGCCTCACAGTTATACCTTTTGCGACGACATTCATTTCTTTTTGTCTTCCCATTTCTTTATCTTCGCCGTCGTCGCGTTTCTTTTTTATCATCTGATCGATCTCTGAGTTTTTAATCTATCCTACGTTGTATATTATAAATACCTCTCTAAATCGTTCCTATCTTTCAACTCTGCTTATAGATATATTTATATATAAAATATTGACTAGCACGATCGCGAAAAGGAAAATTAGTAACATCGGCTTCTTGCTCTTTTTCTTTATCTCCCTTTCTTTCTCCCTTGCTTTTTTTCCTCGTTCATTGGAATAAACGCCGACGATAAAAGAAATTGGAACAACCGGCTCGTTGGCTCTGATTTCTTTCGCTTTCATGATTTCACTCGCAATTCTTAGACTTGAGCAGAAGCAAACTAAGATTACGAGACCGATTGAAGTTAAACATAGGAAATCGTAACACGAAAGACAAGATACGGTCGCAACACACTCTGGAGGCCCGTCGCATTTAAAATAGGAACTTTGTCGATCACCCATTCGTCTTTTAAGTTACGATTAAATATTTACAATATAACGTTCCACCGATCGGGAACAGTATAACAACGTGGCTTTTAAACGCGGGACCTTTGTAGTGTTCTCTTTTCGCGAGATGGACCGACCCTAGAATTTCTATTGGCTATTAATAAATACTTTGCATGGTATATGCTAATTAATGAAGGGAAACAAATCCACGAGTAAAACGGAGAAATAAATACGCGTATAAAATCCTATTCAAAATCCTCCTCCCTAGACTCTCATATTCGATCATGTATATCTTCACTGATAAAAATCTATTGTTATATATTCATCTTCTTAATGTTCATACGTATCTTTTTATGTTGTCCTTGTATATTACTTCGTCTAGGGAGTCGTGTTCGATGAACGATACTGATAAAGAAAGACACGAACAAACGAAATTAACGTATGCGTGTGGTCTCCTCGATGAGTCGTATATGAAAAATAGAAACTTTCGCTAACTATTCGCTTGACTTACACATTACATAGGAACCAATAACACGTGCTCAAATCGCAGACGCAGAAGCGAATTCTATACTCGAATGTAAAGTATGGTGAGACTTCAAGCTGGAGTTAGGGTAAAGGATGCAGTCAGTGTGTTGTTGATTCGCGATTTCACCGGTAAATAAACTAATGCCGGCGCAAATCGTTTCTCCGAACTAGATTCCTCGCCAGCTTGCATCACATCGTGTTCCTCGATCAGGAACGGTTGCATAATCGTTTTATCAGGATTCGAGTTCATATCTTGTGGCATGGCGTAACAAGCTGGCGCTTTGTGCTTATTGGCAACGTCTTTCAATGTTTTAGTGAGTTCAGCTATCACGCTATCAGCTGGATCACCGATCGCTTTGTGATCTTTCCTTACGTGTTTTTTGATCCTGTTTAAATTTGTCGTGGCGTAGCCGCATTGCGCGCACTTGTACGCACCCTGAGGAGTAACTTGCACCGCGGTCTCATCCTGGCGTTGATTTTTATTCGCCTCGCTAGGATTTTGATTGGCAGTGATCTGTAGATTGTTACCGGTACGATCGTCCTTTGATTCCTGATCAATTCTTTCCTTCGAATCACCCAACTTATCGGCGTCCAATCTTACGTTATTGAGAAGCGGGGGTTGAAAGTGAGACAATAACGTGGGAAACTGATGCCTCGCGATTAGATGCTGATGAAGCATCTCCGGCTGATGGAATGCTTGCGAACAAATTGGACACAGAAGTGACTTCTCGCTCTCCACGTTCTCTTGAGGATTCGCGTGAGATCTCTCGTGAAGGAATAAAAATGGCAGCACGGTTGTTGTGAAGTTGCAGTAGGAACAACGGTAGCTTTTTAAGGATTGATCCTCTGGTGATGGTCCAAATAAATTGGACAACACTTGGTTACCTACTCCAGCATAATCCGTTGATTTAATTTGTTGATTAACTTCGAATCCGTTTGGTATCTTTAAGTTAGAACCTTGCTGAATATTCTTCGATGGGTTCATCACTCTGTTTCCTGATCTTGATGTTGCTTGATATTGTTGTTCCAATTCGCGCCACTTGTCAATACCAATTTTTCCATGATCACCCATCAAGTGAGCTTTCAACCATTTTATACTACGGAACCTTCTGCTACAGATTGGACAAACTTCAGTGAAATGAGTAAAATATCTGTGACTTAGATCTCCAAGTTGTTCTGGCTTTAAAGAAGTATCTTCGGTGTTCGTATTCTCGTATGATTCTTGCTTGGCTGATCCTGGTGTATTTTCGTCGACGATGCCATGAGTATTATGCTTATGAACTCTTAAGAAATATTTACTACACAGTTCTTTGTTGCAAATGTTACATATCACTCCACCAATCTGTGCACCATTTTCAATCTCGATACCGTGCATCCTCTGCATGTGTGTCTTCATGAAGTACTTATTGCATAACTCTTTGTTACAAATCTCACAGTAGCTCGAAGTTGGTGTCATCGATGTTACTTTCCTCTCGGATGGGGTTTGAGTTGTTGGTGTTGTATTAGTGGTAGTCGCGGAGGAAGTTGTTACGTGGGGCACCGGAATGGTACTTGAGATTGCAGGCTGATGGTCCTCGGCAATGTGTCTCCTAAGAGCATCTTGACTTGGATAATCCTTTTCGCACAAGGTACAAAAAGCGGATGTAGTGGTTGGAGGAGATTTTCCTTGCGGTGACGAGCTCGATTCTTCGGTTACCGTTCCGTGTTCCGTTGCTATATGAATATGCAAGGAAGATCTGGATTCACATTCCTTTCCACACACGTTGCAAGATAATCCTTTTCCAGACTCCAATCCATTTAACTGTAAAATCATGGTCTGCAATTTTTGAAGATCTTCGGAAATAGAGTCACCACGTTGCTCCGTTGTCTCCACGTCGCACTCTTGTTTCGGTGATCTTTGTTCTTCACTATCGTGCATCTTGCGGCAGTGTGTTTGATAGAGGCCAATAGTTTGGAATCTTATTCCACATGGTTTGCACTCGTAATCGTCTCCGGTACGATCATTGGATTCTGAACTAGCTGCACTTTCAGCGACGATTAGATTTAATGGACTAGTTTGCACTTGATGCCAAGTAGCTGCGGAGCCTGGGTTACTTGGTGATCTTTCGTTATCTTGGATGATGATGTCGTGCCTCTTCATTTTGTGCGTTCGTAGGAAATACTTGTTACAATATTCTTTGCAACATATCTCGCAAAAAGCCTCGGGATTTATCACTCCCAGCCGACGTAGGCGATCGGCATTGAATCCAGAATCCCTCGCTTGTTGAATGGATTGTGGAGACAGGTGTCTTGGTGCTGGCATGAATGTTGTGTCTTCTTGTTCTACGCCATATTCCTGCTTGAATAGAGTTTCCATGCCTCCCGGACTGTCTCTTGGTGTTTCTCTATCCTCCTCGCTTTGAGACATAGATATTTGTGGATCTGATTGATCAAGTAATTCATTGTGCACTTTCTGTTTGTGCTTCCTCATAGATTCATCGTTCTTGAATCTTTTTTGGCAGAGATCACACGCGACAGTTGGTGTTGGCGGAGTCGGTGGTGGTTCCAGTTTAATTGGATTACTAGGAAAAGTCCCAGCGTAAAGAGCGCCTTGAACATTATTATCTACGGCACTTGGACCCGGCGAATCAATATAGATCCCATGCTTATTCGCTTTGTGGGTTTTCAGAAAGTACTTGTTACAGAACTCCTTGTTGCACAGGTCGCAATAGGCGTCAGGATTAAAGATTCTAACTGGAGTTGGTCCTAAGGATGATCTCACGATATGACCTGGATCCGTAAGTGGAAAACCAGGTAAAGGTAGATATGGTGCCAATGCACCAGGGAAACCTGACAATGCTTGCAAATGATTTGGTATCGGTGGAATTTGGTTAGCAGGACCAGGCCACGATTCTTCGTTTGGTGTTTGCATCTGCGTATGCGATTGCACGTGTTGGCTAGTGCCTAGCCACGATGACGCGAAGTTTTTTACACTAAGAAGATTAACGGGAGCCTCGGTTTGGTCCAGCTGCTGAGACGGTTCTATCTTTATCATAGGATTTGGCGAACTGGTATGTAGATTTCGTGACACTTGATTCGCGGAACCGTGCTCGTGATCGAGATGGTGATTTAACGTTTCCTTACTATCGAAAAACTGACTACAATACTGACAACGGAACTCATTATTGAGATTCTCGTCTTTGCTCGACGGATGATTCAGCAATGGTGATCGCGACGACAGCTTACCTTCGCTGTCTTCATCCTCGTCCTCGTCCTCGTTTGATTCTTCCTGTGTCCCGGTCATCAAGGTAGATGAAAATCTTACCGGTGTCGTTTGTTTTCGCCTTTTCTTCGGTCCGCTTAAATCCATGTCACCACGAAGACGTTTCCTGGCGTCGCGTTCCCCGCAGCTTGATCCGTCGCTGTCCAATTCCGTCAACTCCGATATCGTCGACTCGTGCGCCATCGTCGAAGACATCTTTCCTCTATGCGATAAGTCTGATTTGATTCTTCCTCAGATCTTGCTTCTCTAAACAAAACAATTCTTACGTTAGGCAAAAAATACCATCCATTCCGATATCGAAATATGATACACAATTCTTAATAAATGAAAGTTCAATTATCAAAATTACTTTAATTCTCATTAATAATAACATTTCTGTAAAGTAATACTCATCGATGCGGTATAAATAATGAATACGGTCGACGTTCATTTGGAACATTATGATGATTTTATCTGACAGAAAGAGAGGGGGGCGGGAGTGGGTAGGGGTGGTTTAACGAGCACTCGGTGCAGGGAAAAGAAACACGAAAGTTGGCGACTGAGACACGATGAGACACCCTATACGGCGATGGACATGCGGTCGAAAAAGGGAGACGTTCGGGGAGAACACATGACTCATATATACGCCCACCCCATACTTTGGGGCAGGATTCGGAGGATACTACGAGAATATGCATTTCAGAAATTCAGTAATTACTAATTGAACCTGACAGGCCTGTGCGTCTGACATATAAGTAATGGACAGGGCAATGAACCAGGACAATTCTTGTCTCCGTATCATTGTCCTTGATGAAACTGGAACAACCTTCGACTCACGATCAAAGTGACGTATCGTATTACACACAAAATTTAAACGGTGCTGTCACCAAAGTAATACAATACCAATATTAATTTCCTTAAAAATAACGATTATACATCACACTGTTACTCCTATAAATAAAGAGGTCTCGCTTATTACCATTAATTATATACTTGGATAAATGTCGAAAGTTAACGTATCGTTAAACGATAATCATCAATATATATTGTACATGAAAACATTGAACGAGTTAGGAAGTGGTGGTTATTAAAGTAATTCTTACCCTTGATTTTGATAATCCTATGGAATACGAGACGTCTTCGTTTCATGACCGAGCACCAAGTGTCATCGAACTTAACCGAAGCACATTAAAATAACACAACTCCATTGTACGTCACTCGACGTCTCATCATGAATCCATGGAGATAAAGGTTGCACAGGTATCACTTTTAAATGGAAACTGGATTCACCGTGGCGTGCGTAATCGCCCGAAAAGGTCTTTCAAGACTTTGAAAGTGTCGGAAGGCCGTTATTGGCACGTGTCATCAAGGAGGGTAGGTAAACTTGGAGGGTTACGTTCAGATGTTGCTTGGTCAAGGGAGCCCTCAAAGAAGCATAGAGGGTACTCGGTGTAAAATTTACGATACCGTCGGAAAACCAGGAAGAAGGATCCCAAGGATGTTCCTGGTGTTCGATCGATAAAATTTGTTTTAAGGATCGGTCAAATTCGTATAAAATTGAAGAAGCACGAGACCGAAGGGTGGACGTGTAAGTACGTATAAATTCTTCGAGTGGCATGGACCAAAATGAGCAGCTGCCTTGGCTAACTCTCAGGGAGAAAAAGTATAAAAATCGTGAAGAGGTGCTAATCTATGATCCTCGGCCGCTTACGCCTCTGTGGATTCTCCCAGGTTACTGTTAGGTGTAGGAACACTGCCCCATGAAGGGCCTGTCACATCGTTTTCGTCCCTACCACCTTCAAAGACCCACCATACTTCCCCCACCATCCCCGTTGAGCTGCGTTTTCCTGCATTCTCTGGATAGATGATTTCCAAAATTATCTACACTCTCCGGAACCCCTGCACTAAATCCCATAACGCCGGAATACTTAATCAGTTAAGTTCAGCATGGCGTTCCAAATCAAATTCACCAGTCACTTAAGAGTGACACGTTGAATAAATAAATTCGTGCTGTGCAAATAGTACGTTTAACTTAGAATGTTAAAGATGGAAAATGTTGTGTTATGGCAGATCTGCGGATTTTATACAAATGTATATCTGCAGACAAAAATATGTGGGTTTATGCAAATGAAAGAATTGAAGACACGGAAAAATAAGGATTTGAATATATCTGTAAATAGATGGGTGATAAAATATTGAAATGATGTATTTATTTATTGGGATTTAATTAACGTGAGGAGTTATTAATATTCAAGATGAGTTGGTATTTAATCAATATTTTACCTTAAAATGAACAAGGAAAAATTTGGGGAATAAATTATACTGGCTTCCACTGAACAATATAATTAATTATCGGCGGGTAATAGGAAATAATATTTTCATCGATTTTATAAAAAATATTTGCATCGTCTGCATTATCGCGCAAATTAAAATGGATATGTTTGACGTCTATATAGTTCTATAAAAACTGACTGTTTAAGAGTTCTAAGAATGTAATACGCGAAATGATATTATGAAAGACGTCAATTGGCGCATACCACGAAGATAATTAACGAGTATACGAGTGAAGAAGTTGACAAATAGTGTTTTGTCAACTGCGAGCGAAACGCGCCAATTACTTCAGATAAGGCTAATTATCGATGATTGGATGATGGACGGCCACACAGAAATTTTGTTACGGATTTAACTGTTCATTGAACTATATTCACCTTTCTATATAGGTTTAATATTTATAAAATAAAATACAGTACCGAATAAAAATATACGTATGAATCCCAAAGAATAAAATACCATAAAAGTATGGAAAATAATATACATTATCAATAACAAAATGCAATATAGTAAATAATAATAATCCATAAGAGAATAATTGATTATCTCTAGATTTCTCCTAAATTAATAAAATTGTTTTTAATATTAATGCTATTACTATTATATATAATGATTTCTATGTACTCTACAGTCAAGTTGACGTGAAATTATTACTGTAATTATTTTAATATACTACCATGAAGATGATATATAATTATTATATGTAATTCACGTAAGAATAAATTCTCCCAAATATTTATATCAGAAAATGTTACAATTGTGTGCCGATAAAAACGTAGCTTGACACAGTTAGTTAACATTTGATGAAAGCCCGTCGAAATATGGCATAATAATTCCTCATCATGCAACGTGGTTAGGAGCTGTCAGATGAAAAGGGTATACACATTATTATATGAAATTTGGACGTTCGCGTGTCAACGAACGGAAATTGGATTACGCGCGTGGGGTTGAAAAACATACGTGACCATGGTGGGGAGGGAATCGAGTGTGCAATGCAAAAACCCGCATTTCGTACGTAAGATTTGACGGATTTTCCAAAAATACACGTAAATACGCCCGTATGTTCACCATGGAAATCTCGATATATTGTGTCGGAGGCTTTTGCACCGTTCTTCGCTGGAATTGGATGAATGACAGAGGACTAACGAAAAATGGGGGAAACGAGGGATATTTCGTCGTTTCGATTCTCGAAAGGGTGGCCAGAAAAACATGTTGTCATAGAGCTGGAAACCGGCGAATGAGGGAGAAGATGACTATCGAGTCCTCGATGTTGGAATAGGTATAGAAAGAGGTATTATTATGAATGTACATTGCATATGCCCTTTCTTTCGTCTCTTTAAATCGCTTTGGGGCGAGACATTGCGTGGGCGTCCTATGGCTTGGTAAACAAGAATGTTTTGCTTTCCCGACACGATGGTGCAGCATATGTTTCGTCGTAAATATAAATTTACATTCGACTATTATTTATCAACACGATAAAAATATTAAATAATGAATTCCTCTGTGAACGATATAATAAAAGTAATAGTATAATATCCGTAAAAATATGATATGTATGATAATATAGCTTAAGTAATAATATAATATAATGTGATAAATTACAACATCCTATAACATAATATGTCTCGTAATGAGTCCATGAAGACTAATTAATCATGAAAATGAAGGTAGTACTTGTACGTCATTAATGAACTACTAACAAGATATCGGATGTCGGAGAATAATTAATTAGCTTTGAGCAGTAATAATGCTGCGGGGTTATAAATAAATTAGAATTTTATCCATGTATAATGCGGGTAGTATGTTGTGTAAATTCGTATCAATTGGTTCCAACCCTTATTTTTGAGAGGGGGCTTTAGAGTTACATTTTTTACGAGGGTGAAGATCAAGTTACCCATAAATTGATTCAGCGTTATTCAATTTAATTCGTACATTTTCTGTGGTTTAAGAATGACCTCTGTTTCAGAGTTTATTAATCTGTTATTTTATAATTATTACAAAAGTAGAATATAATTAATGAAGCAGAGTGTGCATTTTTGTACGCACTTAATTAATGGAAATAATTATGTCATCGTAAACACAAAATGAAGGAAATCATTGACATTAACTGGAGATTGTTAGAATTTTAAGCAAACTGTATCTAATGTGAAATTAAATTATGTTAAATTGAATTGCGTTTATAATAAGATACATAAAATAAGCCCGCGAATTCTATATTTACTTTCTAATTGAGCCAATTTCGATTTCGATTATTATAAAAGTCTATTATTTCAAAGTGTTCGGAATATTAATAGTTGATATTCGATCTCTGTATTTATTTAATACGCATTGCAAACACCCAAATCGGAACTATAATTTTATATAAATATATGTCGAACTTAAATAATAATTTCGTGCAAGAGTATTAAGAAGAAATTTTCGGAAGTTAGTAAAAGTACCTCGTCAGTGAAAGTAGTGGGGTGGATGTTAGAAAGTGGAGATGATTAATGCCAATTATTAATATCGAATAAGCCTGGCAGAACCCGGAATTGGTGAAATCGATAACAGTACCAAGGGTGAATTATGGAAGTTTCGTGTGCGGTCCGTTCGATCGTCTCAGTTCTCAAAGTCGAAAGAAAACCTCGCGAACTTTTCGCGTTACCTCGATGTGTATGTACTTTTATATGTTCACACAACCATAGGGGCTAAGAATCTTCATGTATATACGCACACATGTGCGTGTATGGGGGAGAAAGTGCGTTTATATGTGATTTCAGTAGAGGCCTATTGATCGAGCAGCGAACTTTAGTGGTCCGCACACGCGCATAAGTCTACCCGTAAACAAGACAAATATCATCGCGCCAGTCCTGAAAATCCATCCACCCACCCTCTTCACTCTTCAAACGTCTAACACAATTTGACCCGCGTTTTCAACCTTTTACGAATCAGCATTAAGTCCTTTACGCCAAAATTTACAATAATAGTGTTCTAACAATACTCCTTCTTACCCTTACCACTATACCCCTATTAATGATAAAAAATGAAAAATTATCCTCCCCGTTGTATCCCAATTAAATTATATCATTAGTCAGGATGTTGTTCCCAGTTGATGGATATATTAACCGGAATTTGTTAGAATTGTAAACAATTGTGTTTACATATTCTAGGGTGCACAAAATAAGCCCCCGAAGCAATTCCGTATTTACTCACTAATTGAACCAATTCAGATTTCTATGGAAGTCTGTAATTTCAAAGTGCGTGGAATATTAATAATGGAGAAGCGATCTTGAAATTGATTAAATACATATTTTGAAGAGGTTGTATTTTGTATTTGTTGATATGGTATATACGTGACGGAGCTATGAAAGGGAAATTGCTTCGAGGCGCAAAGCAAAATGATCTCTGTAATGTGTACTTACACCTGTAATCGTAATGGTATGGTAAAAAGTGTGATTCGCATAAAGGTGGGGATTGCGGAAAGTCGGATCTGCGCAATGCGTGTCGTCAGATGAACCACGTGGAGTATTCACATGCAAAAGACGTCGGCGGATACCGGTCGGTCTTTTAGTCTTTCCCGAAGGGGGAACGGTGTAGTGTCGTTTGAGAAATTCAAATCTCCATTGTTTCTTTTCTTATCAGTACACCTAATGTATTGTAACAACCGGGGGTTCCACGAATTAAAAAAAATTTTAATGGAGAAATAATTACAGATTTGCTTGTAAAAGAATGATTATAATCCTATCAGGCGCTTTAGAGGACGTGGATTGAACTCTAAGAATTTATTAACAGATATTACTTACATTTTAAAAATCGGTGATATAGAAATAATTGAATAATATATTGATATGGAGATCAAATTAATAATTATTTGGCACAGTTGATACAAAATAAACGAAGGGGTGACTTAATGGTACGCATATGATATTCGTGCAGGACTTACCGTGCTTATCAGTGACTTATCCACGTGAAGGAGGCCCAAAAAATCGCAGTTCACCGAGTCATCGTTATTATCCATTTGTTAAACTGTAACGAGGACGAGACGTTTCCGGATTGGTCTTCGTAGGCACGAGTTCGCGACTGATAACGACGTCGACGGTAACGACGGTAACACCACTTTGTTCACTGTGCACTGCAAGACGACAGAAAGGAAAACAATGTTGAAAAGTTGCGGTTGATTAGACGTCGAGTTGACGAGCGTCTCGAGGGCGAAACCGATACTGCGGAAATTGACAAGAAAAGAAAGGAGAGGAGAGGAAAGGAATGTAATGATGGGGAGAAAAATAACGGGGTGAAAAACGGACGCCTATGGTTCTTCTGTACTTACTATTGTTTTGGCCATCGTGCCACGATGGCGGCCATACTTGATATGAGAAAGTATCCCCTACATTGTCCACGGCCATCCACTAATTCCCCCATACACCCCCGCGCTGATTCAACCCCCCATCCCTCCTACTCTTCGCCACCCCAAATACCCCTCTTGCCTCCCGCGTCCCTCCAACAAACTCACCCCTTACAGCTTTCCACCCCCACAGCCTTTCAAAGTCAGGGACGACGCCTTTCCGAGGGATCGCGGGCTCCTTCTTCACGTTTTCCACGATTTCCGGATTTCTCTCCTCTCTTCTCCTCTGTGTTTTTTTCTTCCTGCCTCATTCATTCCGTTTCGATACTCTTATCCGAATGGGAGTGAAAAAAGCCCGATACCGATGATAAAGTTATCTCCTTGGCAAGGTGAACGCTTCTTTCTTAACTGTTCCAGTTTCCACCGTGATATCGACGTCGTCGAAAGCACGGAATCTAACGGGTAAACATTATATCGGTCAAGATTTCCGATCTAATAACGGAAGGAAGGGGGGACGGGAAATTCTGAGTGGTTTATCGATTGTAGAATAGGTGGACATTTTTTCAGTGGCTCGTTATTGTTCTCTTTGTAATTGGAATTTGTAGCTAATCTATGACTTTGATAGTACTTGCTTTTTAAATGTAGGGGTATACAAGATAATGTCGTTTAAAAATTGTTATCGTATATAGTGTTCCATAGTGATTTAAGAATGTTGTAGAATAATACAATTCTTAATTCTAACGGGAATAACAGACCTATTTTTTAATTACACTTATTCGCATTCCTCATGTATTGTGTATTCCAATGTATAAGATACACCGATACATGAAATGTCTCCAACTTAAAGCTAATTTTCTTTCATCAAGACATTATTATTTTGCGCTAGAAAAACGGGAAAACAAATATATAGAGGCATACGGTGTTTTAGAGAAATCAGCCATCACTGTGAGAGTCCTTCTACAGTTTAGGTACTTCCTCCTCTCTCTCGAGCTTACGCACCTGCACACACGTGCGTGAAAAAAAGTAGCCACCCACACACGCGCCTCTAAACTATCACCGTCTTCCACGCGACTCAGCACGAGTAGTCTTTTACCCCAGTTCACAGTTTTCTCCCTCTTGACAGTGTCGACCTATAGCCCAGAGGTAGTTCCTCGTCGATGGAAAGAGACAGAGGAAAATGGTGTAGGAGGAAGAGGTGGAGGATGGGGAAGGTAAAGGAAAATAAAAGAAAAACGCGCGCGCTAGAGGGGCAAGTTCGAAAGAAAAGAGTGAAAAAGGAAGGGAAAGTGAAAGAGAGAAAACGGGGGAGGTTCGTGGGGTGGCAGTTTTACTGGTCACTCGGAATTCGGTGCCCCCACTATGTGGAATCAGACGACTCTTCCCTTCGGTACACCCCCCATTTTACCAACTCTCTGTCACCCCACTTCAACCTCTAACCCACCGACTACCCTCACGCAGCAAATTAGTTTAGCCTCACGGACAAGTCCGAAGCCGGTACCGAACCACCTCTTAGGGCTCCTCCTCTCTCTCTCTCACTCTCTTATAGTCCACGGGAAATGACGCGCAGAATCTCGCGAGATACTCTCGCACCTACACACAGAAGACATTTTTAGATAATACTCCGGGGAGATATATCTCCCAACGACGGCCAGCCTTTTTCTCACACTATCGATATTCCACGGAAACCTTCCGATATTATACGTGATTTGTTTAAATGCTATTCTATAAACTTTCCCTCGTTTTCTGAGTTATATGCTTGGAGTTTCGCATGGAGAAAGTGGAAGGTCTATTTGTGAATTTGTATGTTCGAATTTATAATACTTCGGAAATAAAGTATTTCGAAGGAAAAATTCAACTTGTGTATTTATTTGTACCATTGAATTAACCCCCTCTATTTAAATCACCAACTAAGGTAAATTATAGACTCCGGTGGAATTTCGGAGGAATATAATATATTCGCATGATTATCGATTATTAGTCCGCTTTATATACGTTACGTATATTATTCTTATTGTTTCTAGATAATAAAAACTATCGGCAGGAGATAATAACTTGTCCACTGACTCGTGCATAATTTAATGGACAAATTACATTCAGTAGGCATAATCTATACTCCAAAACCTTTACTTCCCTTGTTTCGTGACAAAGTAATCCTGATCGAGATAATTCGTGGTTTTGTTTGACAAGCAAGACCGGATGGCTTCGAATTGTAATTTAATAATGGAAGACACGTTTCCTTGTGTTTTGCGAAACGTCGCATTACGGCGCACCTGCCTCGAAAAATAGTTTTCGTCTATTGTGGATCAAAAATCGGTACGATAGCGAAGATCGTGCATAATTTAGGTGAGAAATTAGAACGGCTGGTCCGTAAATGTCCGAGCGCATACTACTTGGGGCGTTCCGGTCTGCGGTCGCGCACTTGTCACGCGATTCTATGCGGTATTGATAACGATAATGAACTTGCCGAGCTGCATCGGCTGCGCCAAATTAATGACATTAAGCCTGGAACTACGGGTAACCCATAGCCCAATAATTTCGAACTGCATCATGCATTTCAATTGGTGGTGCTACGTTTCTGCCGGTGCTTGCTTTCCCATCCACTACTCCCTACCACACTATTTACACTCAGTTAACAAACTGTCCTCGCGATTCCATTATTTCACCGCTAATAAGAAATTCTAATAGGCTGGCGGCATAAATATTTGAATTGTTTAGCAAATTTATTGGAAACATTGGCTAAACTGTAATTTGTTAAGGATATCAATATTAGTCCTATAATTAGACCAATAATAATCCAGTGTAAGGGTCGAATTTTTAAACTAAGAAATGTTATAATTTAATTATTGAAATTATTATTTTCTGTAAAGAAATTTTAATCGAAAGTTAAATGTTACAATTTAATTATTGAAATTATTATTTTCTGTAAAGAAATTTTAATCGAAAGTTAAATGTTACAATTTAATTATTGAAATTATTATTTTCTGTAAAGAAAGTTAAACAAAACAACGTTGTAATTTAATTCTGGAAAATATTGATTCCTATAAAGAAATATAAACCAAGGAAGCTTGGAATTTAATTTTAGAAATATAATTAAGAAGATAACCACAGAAACTTTAATGATAAGGCACAGTCGAGAAGTCATCAGAGGGTATAAAAGTAATACGCGATTCCAACAGACAGGGCATTTTCGACTCAATTTTTTAAAGAGGCTCATGCGCAATTTTTAAAAAAATTTTTTATAACACGAATAAATCTGGAGTTTAAATAATATACTCCATAAACCTGGAATTCCAATGTTACAGTTAACTTCATCTGTGTATTAAAGCATGCAAGACGGTTTTATAAAAATCTATTTCGGACGAATAGTTTATTCATGTTCTATTTCATATTCAAATTTAAAAGTTATGTTATGAGTTTTGGAATTCCGTGTAATATCATATACGAAATTCAAAAGTTCGTTTCAATATTAAAATAATAATTTTGTACCGTGAACATTTTTGGGAAGTACAACAAAATGTTATTTCTGACTCGACCGGACACATTTCTTTGCAGCGTCGCTTTGAGCACGCTCCGGCTTCCCTTTTGCACTTTTTTCTCCATATTCTCCCTCCTAGATAATCGAATAGGTAATGCAAAAAAATTTTGACGAGTATCCCTGGCACACGACCACGAACCACACGGATGGTCGCGAGTCTATCGATTGAATAGTGATCGTTTTTTTTCCATCGAAAAATATCACGTGAAAGGAAACCTGGAGATTGGTGTGTATCGATTTAATCATTATTGGCTCATTACTAATTTTCTACCACCGCTATCTGAAATATTTACCAAACGAAACGAATTACGAAAAGTTGGACGAAAAATATGGACGAAATCAATTTTTCATAATTTTAAATCCTATTATAATAAAAAAAATAATTTCCATAATTTAATTCGTTAATTTCACTGTTCTGTTGATCCACCTAATAACTGGGTTACCGTATCATTAAGCTGGATTGAATTTAGTTTGCATATCCGTGCGATTATAATTATATGCTAATTGGATGTTCCCTGTAATCGAGTACGTAATATGCAAATTATAATTTACCCCGAAAATAATTTCCATTGCATTACCTCCACCCCCGGCGTAATTGGTGTGGTGTCAAACTGGTAAAACTGGTCAGTGCTCCTCCGAAATATTAATATTAATGGCTGACAGTAAAATTGAAATTTCGAAATTTATGTTGTTCTTCGTTCTACGTTACTTTATTTTCATACTTAATCAAATAATCTTGACGAATGTGACTAGTAAAAAAATATAAAAATCGCTGGCTTTAAACCAGGAATCGAGGACAAATATTACTATTAATATTCATTTTACTGTTATCACTTCTTAAGTGCATTATTACTAATTGCAATAACGACTAATTACACCCATATATTTCAAATTTGCATATCACTATATTATTGTATATAAATAATATTCTATAAATATATAAAACGCGTTAATTTTAGCTTCACTGTTCCACAATAAATTGCAATTCCGTTACGAAAGATCGATCCACGTTATAGATCTGTTATCGTTTATCTTTTAGTAAAATCTTTTGCATCGAGAGTGGACAATGCGTATCGGCAAGCAGATGTCAGGAAAATGTGAGCCACTGGCAGCCGGTCAGGGAAAAAGTTTGATAAAAACTTACCTTTTTTCAGAGTATTCGTAATAAAAGGCAAACGTTCGGCTACGTGAAATATAATCACCGAAGCGTCCCGGATCAATTCGGTATTATTAGCTCGAGCCAAAGAGGGTCGTCCATTACTGGACAGCTGGACAATGGTCGCCCTCGTGTCCGATTTTTTCTCCTCGTACTTACATACAAGCTATTCTTCCTGCGCGTGCAACTTGTACTGCTAATTTAGAATACATTGTACATATTTTGTGCGTTGTTTACACGAGCTTCGACTTCCATCCTTTCGGGAAGCAACTTTTACCTTCGACTTCTATCATCAAAGTAGAATCTGATAACTTCTTCGCAATATAATCAGTGAAACACATCGTGCATTAACATCGCATCTGATAAATTTGTTTACTTTTCGCGGAAGTTGTTTATTTATCTGGCTATGTGAGAAATTAAAATTTGGTTATGATTACATTATAAAACGATCAATTAATGCAACGGAATATTTTTTAAGGAACACACGACTGTGGAATTAAAAGGATCGAGTTTGGCGCAATTATTTTTGTGTTCAGTTTATGTTTCCCACTGTTGATATGATTTTACAATATTTACGGGGTAGACGTAAGTGCACTTTTCCCATATTTTTCCTGAGTTTTCTGTAATTTACAGGGTTCTCTATTCTATCGAAACTCGACAGGGTAGGAATCTGGGGTAGGTTGGGCTTTTCACATTCGCTGGTAAGACCCATGGAACTAGTGGGGTCGATATACGGTTTAAGGGATGAAGCACAACATTATTATCCCTCAACATTGCTCGACAACTTATTTTTAAAACCTCCTCAAAACAGCTGTTTATTTCAATGCTGCATTCTATCATTAATTTAATTCAATTGTTATTAAGAATTATTTCTATGCTTATCAAAAAACCACCCCATATAAGAAGGCCATATACACTAGATTTCAATGATTTCTATGAACTTAGTTTCCAAAGAACCAATGCACAGAATCTATACAACTTTCATCCCTGTTATTACGAGGGATGTATTTGCGGTGTTTGCAATCACCATGAAAACAACCCCCCCGAATAAGTGGGAGAATAATCAGGCGAATGGGGCGCGACAAGTCAGAGGAAATTGGCACAATCGCGAGGGTGTTCGAGGGATAGGCCGAGAAGAATAAAACAAAGGATTTTCGTAGTGGAAGGGTAGCGTTACTTGATCCAGTTACCGGCGGTATTCCTTGAATGGTCAAGGGGTTAGGATCGTCACGTACGTGAGTCCAACGATGATGCCCTTTGTGACAAGAGCGGGAGGGACAAAAAAAAAACGCTCGAGCGTGCTTTCATGGGCGCACTAAAATATTCATTGTCTGAAAATGGGCGTTTGTTAGAGTGTGTATAGTCGCTCTGTGCCTCGAGTGACGAGAGAGAGAGAGAGGGAGGTCTGAAATACAAGCGCGCTTGAGTAGGTGTGGAGGTGTTCTATTATATCCCAAGGCACGAATCCGGGACCGGCAGTGACGGGGGTTCACAACCCCGCAGAAATTCAATATCTTGTTACGTGAACGCGTAATGGACGTGCGTTCTTTCGATCGAATCTCGCCATAATGTTACGCGCGAAGTCGATAACGATAATTCTCGGTGATCCACGAAGCCGTGCCGAGATCGCTATTTCACTCGGTTTCCGCTTTTATAACCACTTACGCCGCTTGCTATTCTTCCACCTCCGTTCAAATCGACCCGTCCCCCGCGTTCCTCTCACCTGGCCTGATCCAATGAAATAGTATTTTTTAATGATAAAGTCGTTTATGACACCGGTATTATTAGAGGAACGTCGTAAAGCTGTCGTTCGCGTCGATGATAATTAGAGTCGGCCAGCCGAGTTCTTTTAATTGTGTTCGTTAAAAGAGCGGCATTATGTTTCCATCGAAATACGATATTGCTTTCGTTAGTACGCGAAATACTATCGCGCCGCTGCAATCTTCCTATCAACGAATTATGGCGGATTTAAATTAATTACCCGTCGACCTACAATCGTTACCTTTTCAACCAAAGCGTGCCTAACGTATATTAAATTATAACTCCATCGATGGTACATGGAATAACAAATAATTCCAATTAAAAGAATATTAGTGAATTATTGGAATGATTATAATTGCAATTTTTCGGAAGAACGGATAGTAATACAATTTCAATATCACGGAAAATATCTGGGAAACGATGGAGTTTAAAAAAAATGTCAAATTCCGTGGGAGCAGAATATCAGGGGATGCTTCACGGTTGAATATAATCTCCGCTTTTACCGTGGAGCTTGCAAACGCCCGAGGGTGGCGGTAAGGGTAAGGTTGACTAGGACCAAAAAGGGTTGCCTGTTATACGATGTGGTGACAGAGCTTCCTCGCGATGAAGCACGTTGTTTCCTCCGAAGAATATGGATTTTATGCATGAATAAAGAGAGGAGAGCAAAGCTTCCGTGCCCTCCGTGTTCAACCCCACACCAACCCGCCGACGATCTCTCTCCAGCTTGGTTGTCTTGAGGCAACTAATTCAGGTACATACCGTTCACCATTTTCACCACCACTATCACATGACAGACAACGATGACGAGGCTCACCTGCATCCACGAATCTGCATGCGCAAGCACGACGATCTGCGTGTTTGCGAGTGTCGTATATTCGATCCCCACCCCGTCCACCCCCGGGATCTTGCTACCGTAAGATATTTATTTTTTACTGCATTCTATTATACACACACTCGAAAGGGGGCTCCTATCTTTAAATCTTTCTTAAGATCGCATAAATATCTTTGGTGCTTCACCCTCCGTTTCCCTCGATAACGCGAACAATACTGAAAGATTGTATACTTCGTAAACGGCGATATAATAATAATCCACATAAAAGCGTCGCGCTCTCATTCTGCCGAGACTGCATGCTTAAATGTGCCCGCGATTATGTTCTTTATAATATACGACGATAAGTTTGAAGGGTGATGCTATCGGTGTTGATTGCGAGGATGATATTGAAATTGTTAGAAATATTTAGATATAATAATGCTTGCCAGATGTCGGAATACGAGTGGCAATAATTGTTCACGAATGGCTAGACTTAAAGCGAACGCAGTTGTCACGCCAACTGATCCAGCTTCGCTAACCCAGTATTGATAACTTTCCCGGGGTGTGGGGTGCTGTGAGGGCTTTTTAGAGAATCGGAAATCTACGTTTGCGCGAGAATATCGGTGTATGTGTTCCGTAAAAATCGGGCGTTCGTTTTATAACGAGATCCTATCCGGTGGAATCGCGGAACGCCGGCGAAGCGTATACGTGTTTCGCGCTTTTTCACGGTTCGCGCGAATTCATAACGCCCGCGCGGCCAGTGCCGTTGTATCATTCGATGTTTCGACGCGGTGGGATACTTTTTATTTCTTTATTTTTTTGTTTTGTTTCGGAGGCATCGTCGACGGTAACCGGTGATACCAAACTGGCTTCCCCACCTGTGATGCTAACAGATTGAATTGATTTCCGATTCAGACGAGACTTCTTTTCTCTGTTAGACTATGGATAGTTGGTACGAAGGAGAGAAGAGCAATCACACTAGAACGAGAAACAGAGCGAACAGATCGTGTATATACACGTGATAGAGAGTAGGAGAGAGAGAGAGAGAGAAGGCGGAGGTGGTGGTGAGAGAAGGAGGTGTACAGGGTGAATCTACCCGGCACAGTGTGTACCTCTATTCAGAATCATGCGGCATGGCTCGTAAATGGAATAATCAGTGACACGAGGGAACATGGAATACGCTGTTGTCCCGGTTCTCCTTCCTCACCCACAACCCCCGTTTTCCCTCGGCCCCACTGGTTTCCTCTTCGTTTCTTCCTCCCTCCCTCCCGCGAACCCTTCGAACCCTCTGTCCTTCTGTCCGCCATCACTCTCTATGGAAACCATCCTCCCTTGGTAGTTGCGGTGATGAATAATCGCCAGATTCACGACGAGACGGCAAGTTGCGAGGTTAACAAGTGAAAACGTCAACGACGGCTGCGCCAAGAACCGGGGGGGGGGGTCGAAGTTCTTCCGTGCTACCTTTTGGTCGTCTTACCGCAAGGTGATTCCTGCCCGTGGAATGCCACGTTGAATGATTACAGTAAACTCCAACCTTCGCTTATTTCTATCTGAAAGAAATGGAAGAACGAGCCGATGTAATTACTATAATAATAAGACTACGAATAATCCTATAACAACGCCATGGTAATACCAACGTATACATGCATTCGATCGAGAGAATTTGATAAACGCTGATAGATATTCTACTTATTCTTGCCGGGAATACAAAAGGAAGTACAATGCATGATATTGCAATGTGTAGAAAATTGCGAGGGAAATAAGTAAACCTTGAAGGGCCAATATATCGAAGCACCCACGCGTAACGTCTTTGCATTTACATCGCTTTCAATGGAAAGCATATTGAACCGGATCACTTTAAAGTGTTATTCCAGAGAGTATTTACATTTGACTTTTCTTTAAAGCTGTTTCAATCCCACCGAGACTTCACTGTAATTCGCTGGCAAATAGCTTTTCTGGAAATAATTTGTATCAAGTTAATCGAATATGCCGCATGAGTTCACACCCTCCGCGGAAAACTCTTCGTGGAAAATGATCTACGTATGTGACCGATCGAGAATTTGTGTTCTTGGCTTGAGAACTCGGAAGTGGGAGGGGGCGGGAGAGAAGGATACCAGCGATTTCTTCAAAATGGAAACGTGAAAGCTTTCACGACTTATCGATGGAACGTATAACAACGTGAGTGAAGGGTAAGATTGTGACGAGGGGGAAATACGAGGACGAAGGTTCCGAGAGAAGAAGGTACGACCCCAAAGGAGGGGTTGAACCGATGGTACTTTCAGACGTAAATTGCAAATGTTCCGGAGAACCGGATAATCGGATAATCAGCCAGACTGTTCTGTCTCCGTTCGCCATTTCCAATATTCTCCTATCCTCGAGACATCGACCTATGGATTGACGACGAATTACTGTCGGGATAAAGATGCTCTTTTTATTACGCATGCATTTCATTTTTTTATTAGCCTCCGGGGACCGGATTTTCGTTATCTCGGATAGAACTTCGTCTGAAAATCCTCGTAAAGTTTGCGAAATGCGGCAAATCGTATTAGCGGGGAAACGTAATCATGTTTGATGATATTCAAATTGGACATAAAAAATTCCATCGAACTTTGATAAAAATTATTCTAAAAATAGAATTGACGACATGCGATATTCCTAATAAATTATTTAAAATTGGTAGGTCATTATAACTTACAAATTAGTTGTAAATTAACTGGCATATTTTATTTTTATTTTAACATCAAATAATATTAATATTAATATTAATTATAAGCGTAATAATAATTTTGCTGCTATGTAAAGTGGCATTACAGCCATGCGAATGAAAACACGCACTCAACTACTCTGTAATAATATATTTATACTCTCCCTTTTTTTAATACACTGTTTTATATTAATAACCTTCGCTATAGATTAATGACCTCTCACGTGAACGTTTCTCACTAATTGCATAAACGTATTTTCATATTATCCATTTGATCACACACTTAAGAAATTCGTGACAGAATATGCGGCTTAATTTAGCTGGAGTTCAATCAGTCACAATCGAGAAAAGAGATATCGTTCTATTATCAAACTAGCGTGTACCATAGTTCACAATGTTCAATAACGTAAGCCGCAAACCGCACACCACAAACCGAGTACCGGAAGTCTGTGCTAGCTATACTTCCAGCAAGACTGCTGATTGGCCGATCGAATTCGTACTTAAATTCAGTCTACCACTCTCGACTGTACTTCATTTCCTCTCGATAGGACAGATTCCAAGTGTCTTCCCGATTAATCCACCTCCTCATTCCTAATGTTTCGATTTTCCCTCCAACAGAAATTACTTTAACAGTTTACCAGCAAATGTTAGCGCGTTGACTTCCCACGAGCATCATCGATGTCTTCGTTTCAACGAAATTCTTTTATTTATTTACAAAATCAGCTGTTTTTGTAATTGTATCATTTTAAACACGACTTAACGCGATCTGTATCTACTTCTACGATTTATATACAGTGAACATTTTGTGTTCAATTTCGAGGCCCCTTCAGTCACCGATTTATATCAATCATAACAATTATTTATCATCGATTTTAACACTAGAAGTGCAAAAGTAATCAAAATGACTATTTTGCAATTTTTAATTAATTATTCGAATATGAAGCGGTGCATTGTTTGAGACTCTATATAAATCTATTATCTACTAATTATCTACTAATTAAATCTACTAATTAACTCGTATCCTCCAGCTATAATTTATGTTTAAATAAACGTGTAAGAACAACTGAGTATATATTCGGTAGTTCTAGTGTTAGAATAATTATTGTGCCTATTTTACTAATTTTTTTACTTGTCCCTATCTTCGTTTATATGGTGTTTTAGTATAAAGTAGCATGTTTTATACATTTGGGGTTCACGTTACGCATTGAAATGTATGGAATGTTCCATTCTGAATGAATTATGGTGTCCATTGTAGACGTGACACCATAGGCTAAAATCGAACGCGACTGATAACTTCTAGTTATTAGCGATAACAACTTCTGATGAATCGTTTTGCATCACCAAACTGTCTCTAACTACCAACTACATAGTTTCAGATAAACTTCTGTGCGCCTATCCGCTTCCACCGTGGAAACATCTTCTCCCACAACACATTCGTCTGTGTCGCGATATTTCTTTGTCCACTTTGAACCAAAGAACCGCGAAAACGCTTGAAAAGCGTTCCACAAAACGATACGCCCTATCAATACTTTACTAGCTCTCTTCATTTTGCTTTAGTAATATTTATTTTCGAAAAAGCTGTCACGGAAATCTTTTCCCTCATCAGCTTTGCGGCGCTTTGGTATACGAGATTTGCATGAATCGTTATTTTTTAAAGTGGTACCCGCATTTTTCAGAAAACAGAATTAACTATCACGTCTCTCTTCAAATTTATGTCTTTTTCATTAGTTATAATACAACACTAAAAGAAAAAATTAACTTATAACATCAAACATAATGCCACTGCGAATGGTAGAGGGTAAGGAAGAGCTACTTTAGTCACAGGCTTTTTGGGGCAGTCAAAGAATTTTTTAGTTTGCGCATGTGTTATGCACACTTGTGTCCTTGAAAGCATGGCAGAAGTTATTCTGGGACAATTTTGGGTCGAAACAAGTGGATTAAAGTAGCTTCCCCTTAAAAAATTATGTTGTTCCAAAATCGCAAAAATATAAAGGGGTATACCTTCAAAAATTGTCAAAAAATCAAAGTCGCCAATTTCGCTCCTACATAGCCCAAATCGACGGTATATGATGCCTAATGATGTTCTAGGACGATTTTGGGTCGAAAGAAGCGGTTAAAAATTTTTTCGGGCGAAAAATGGGTCGACCCAAAATTGCAAAAATGTGAAGGGGTATACCTTCAAAAATTCTCAAAAAATCAAAGTCGCCAATTTCGCTCCTAGATGGTCCAAATCGACGGTATATGCTGCCTAATGATGTTCCAGGATAGTTTTGGGTCGAAAGAAGTGGTTTAAAAATTTTTTCGGGTGAAAAATGGGTCGACCGAAAATCACAAAAATGTGAAGGGGTATACCTTCAAAAATTCTCAAAAAATCAAAGTCGCCAATTTCGCTCCTAGATGGTCCAAATCGATGGTATATGATCCCTAATGATGTTCTAGGACGATTTTGGGTCGAAAGAAGCGGTTTAAAAATTTTTTCGGGCGAAAAATGGGTCGATCGAAAATCGCAAAAATGTGAAGGGGTATACCTTCAAAAATTCTCAAAAAATCAAAGTCGCCAATTTCGCTCCTAGATGGTCCAAATCGATGGTATATGATGTAGAAACATATTCTAGGACGATTTTGGGTCGAAAGAAGTGGTTTAAAAATTTTTTTCGGTCAAATATGGGTCGATCCAAAATCGCAAAAATGTGAAGGGGTATACCTTCAAAAATTGTCAAAAACTGAAAGTCGCCAAAATCACTTCTACATGACCCAAATCGATGGTAAACGATGTATAAACATATTCTAGGACGATTTTGGGTCGAAAGAAGTGGTTTAACAATTTTTTTCGGTCAAAAATGGGTCGACCCAAAATCGCAAAAATGTGAAGGGGTATACCTTCAAAAATTGTCAAAAAATCAAAGTCGCCAATTTCGCTCCTAGATGGTCCAAATCGATGGTATATGATGCCTAATGATGTTCTAGGACGATTTTGGGTCGAAAGAAGCGGTTTAAAAATTTTTTCGGGCGAAAAATGGGTCGACCGAAAATCACAAAAATGTGAAGGGGTATACCTTCAAAAATTCTCAAAAAATCAAAGTCGCCAATTTCGCTCCTAGATGGTCCAAATCGATGGTATATGATCCCTAATGATGTTCTAGGACGATTTTGGGTCGAAAGAAGCGGTTTAAAAATTTTTTCGGGCGAAAAATGGGTCGACCGAAAATCGCAAAAATGTGAAGGGGCATACCTTCAAACATTGTTAAAATTATAAAGTCGCCAATTTAAGTCTCAAAGATTTCCAATTCGATTATTGTTGGTTAGAAGATTAAACTCAGAGGAAAAAGACGAGCACGTCCAAATTGCACCACATAATCATATCACTTTCGGAACAATGGCTCATGTTTCGGACAATTAAAAGTTCGACTCGCTATAACGATCTAGAATGGCAAAGTAAATGTATATGCGCTTGCCATAGATATTCAAATTCCATGGGATTTCCATCCTGTTATAATCCATGATATACGATCCTTTGTCAAAGGATGCATATAATTAGCGGTTCTGCATTTGTTATGCCTGTCATAAATTTAATTGAAGGATTGCCGTCTTCGTAATATGACGAGGGTTTGACTATAGGGACCTCAAGGAACCAGATTTCATGCCACGGAGACCGAAGTGCCCTTTAAGTGAAGCGCTAAATGGGGTAGTGACAAATAAAGCGATATATTCCGCTAAATATTAATAAACCATATGATTAATTAATTTAATATATCAAACGCTGTTTAATCTAAAGCATAAGCTAGTTCTTACGTCTAATCTTCTAGATACATGTATATCGCTCTTCACAGAAATATGTACTTTATTAAAAAGTTAAAATGATCTGAATTAATAACACCGATCATAAAAATCTATAGTGATTAATTCTAGTTCCTAAGATATTTTCGATCCATGTTACGATATGAAGTTATCTAATTGTATTGTGCACTAATTGGATCTTTAACTTGATACCGCTAATTGCGATCCTACTACACTGTTAATTTCTGTTTAACCTCTCGATTAATTATGAAACCTAATTGTTATCCCAGGTTTAGGAACTCTTGAAACCGATTACAAATTCGTGGAAAGCTTTAGAAACTACGAAAATTGAACGATGTTATTAATGTTTATCTTACGACATCATTTTATTTGGCCCAACCCTATAAACATGGCTGGCTATAAATACAATATGGTTCTAATTTAACGAATTACGTAAATCTATTGAATATATTACTTATAATTCGAGCATCGTATTTTACCAGTTTCGTTATTACTTAGCCAATAACTCGAATTACTAAGTTTCTCGTTTAAATTAGAGCTAAGGGTGTACCGGCCCTCTTAACCGGTATTTATGTGGAGATATTATGGGGGTCGATAGAGGAGAATTTCCCTTGTGGTATGTAAGCCATCGTACTAAATTCACTAATCATTAAACCTGATCTTTTAAAACGAAAAACAGTATACATTCACCAGAAAACAATCAACAATCATCGTCCACATATTTCAACAGATCAGACAGTAAATTCATTCATCTGGAATAAGTACACCATATAAACCTCAAATAACCAACACATAAAGACTGTTTTAATAAGCAATTAATAAATTGTCAGACGTTATATGATGTCATATAAAAATGAATCTATTTCAATGCAAAGCATTACACTTAATATATGCTCACAATTATGCACCTACAGTGCAGATGACCACAGAAATCTCTTTAACTATTCAAATGAAATTCCTAAAAGTTATAAACCCAGATAGCAGTACAAAAAAACAACTGACCAGCATTCGCTACCTTGATGTTGACGTTAAGACTTTAACACTGAAAGCCGTAAGAGCAATAGCAACGTCAGATGCAGTACTAGTTGGATAATTAATTGCCGCTCGAGCGATTGCATTTGCGTCTCTATTTACTTGAAAGCGCCATTAGTGCCGGCAGGAGTCTAAGGATTCCTGTTTGTCAACCGGATGCTTCGCCGCGGTATAACGTTTCGTTATTATCATGCAATGCGCGCTTCGAAACTTGTCAGTCGATGAAAGGACATTTTCCACCGTTCGCGTTTCTACCAGTGTTTCTTCTCCCGTGCTTCTGATATCTTTGTCCTTTTTATCCACCCACCTCCTTCACCCTTTGTTTCACGCTCTATCCTACTCCACCCTAAGTTGTTCGGGGTTTGGTTCACCCTCTCGTCGTCTCACGGTTTTGCGGTCGACCATCGCAACCACCCCTTTTGCATTTCTTCTCTCATCCCTCTCTCGTCTGTCTCTCTGAACCCGCGCGACTTCGCTTCCTTTCTTCTTCCTTCCTCCTCGTCCCGCTCCCGGGTTTCCTTTCATTTGGCCCTCTTCAGACAATGGCAAGCACTGGCACAGAGGGAACGAGCAGGACGCGATCGGGAATCCTACGTTAATTGTTCGAGATCTCGCTTTTGCCGTGGTCAGAGGCAACTTCCGGATCCGTATGCGAATGAATTATAATCCCGTGTCCTTTTGCCAAGTTTTCCGCGATCGGTTAGAAAAGGGTTCTCTGCCTCGCCTTTTTGTTTCCTGCTCTCCACGGTGCCGTTAATTAAATTTAATGAGTATTGTTAGTCGATTGAGCCAGCTGATTCCCCTTTTTGCCATCTCCGCGCTTAAAGGAATCGATCTTTTGTTTCCGATATTCGACAACCACTTCCGTTGTTACAGTAATTTCAGAAATTACAATTTAATCGGTGATCCATGACGATTATTAATTACTGTGGTATATATTGTCCACATTTAGTGGCTTCGCGAATATCGGGGTACTGGTAACCATACGAGAAAATTGGCAATTGAGTAATTATAATTATGAAATTGCAAAATGCCTAATCAGTTTATTGTATAAATTATGCTCTCCTACGTAATTACTATGGATATTAGTTTTGCTTTACTTCCAATTAATTCCAAGATTGGCAAGCAAATGCGCGGCATGACAATCGTTATTCAAAGGATAATGCAAAATTACGCGGACAGATCTATCACATAAGCGTAATTACATTGTTTAATATGAACAAATGGCGGCAGTAGAAGTGGAGCAGGAGTTTCCTGCAAGATGTTTAAGTGAATTTATAGGAAGAACGTGAGCTATTTCCAAAGTGATAATTTCTTCATTGAATAGATATTTGTGGATGCCGTGATAAGTACCAGATAGTGTTTTTAATATTTGTATGAAAATAAAGAAGGGATATCAAAGTGTGTCACGTGCCAACGGAAAAAAACACCGAAATGTCTCGTGCACTTAAAGTGCAAGTGAAGTTCTCTTTATGCTTTACATTCACGTATACCACCCCCTCGCTAACGATCCACTTAATGCCCCGAGTTGTATTAATTGCAACCATTTCGTACATTCGTGAGGCTCGTACAAAGGTAACAGCTGAAATTTCGTGCACGTATGGCAGTCAATATTCGGCAGTAATGTGAAATAACTGGGCAGACTAGACGGTTAAAGATTTATGAAACGTTTTATGGGAAAACTTCGAATAATGCCATAAGACTGGTTCTAATACCGTCGACTTATAACGGGCCATTGTAGGTATTCACACATTTTAAATTATGAAAATTAAATTAGATCGTTCTACGTGCGAAATACCTCCACGTTGCTTATATTGTCATTAATCACCCTGATATAACGAATAATAATTATCAATATAATCACAGACCCTATTACCAGAATATGTAATACGGCAAATAATATTGCTGACCGAGTTGATGTAAACTAGTGGTTATTAAACAGATCTGCTCATAGGGTATTATATAAATTTGTAATTTAGTTAAGTTAATCTAATTTAGTTATTTTATATTGGTATTAAAATGTATTGTACTCATTGTATAATACTATAGGCCATTGCCCATTAATTACTAGATAAATAAATAAATAATATTCTTTTCCTTCGCGAATAATTAAGTGCATTAAAGTAAGGTCCGCTTCTGTTGTGTTTGTGCATTTGGTGCAATTAGAGATTTGAAAGGTGATAGCCATTTTCATATGAAATGAGTTGGGTCACCGACGCGCTGGAATATGGCCACCATTGGCTAATAATTATTAAGGGATATTTCAAGCCCCTGGTAGGTGCGAGGGCGGCTCGGTCGAAAGAGGGTTGTAAAGGGGTCGTTGGTTAGTGGAGGAGGTGAAGGGTTGAAATTTCGCGCGTGCTCGCTTTCATATACCTCTACGCTTGCCAGATGCCGAAGGTCGCTTGAAATTAACTTTTGTAATATAGTTCCGCTGGCTACGTGCAATATCATATGGCAATATAGATCGAGAATGACAAGTACAATAAACCATTCTTCTTGTACTAGCAACAAACTGTATTCTTTACCCTGGGATTACGTTCGAGACAATAAGTACAAAGTGGAGCAAATAACCGAAAGCTATTCGATATTCCTACGTAATAAATGTAATATTATCATTCTTTCAAGGAAATACACAATAAATATCCACCCTTTCAGAAAGAGCCTTACGCGGAATATTGCGATTCTTCTTCTCAAGTATCCTGGATACAGGATACGTGTCTACTGGTAAGTGTAATCATTTATTCCTCGGTTTAAGTCATGCAGAAAAATGGAATTTCTATTTCAATTTCTCCATGCGAGCTTAAATATTGAACCGTTCAGAAATTGGTGGATAAATATTCATACTCCGCGAAAGAGGCTCTCAGAAGCATCGGATATGATCTAGCAAACTGCAATCTTCATCTTGATCCCCCGCGGACTATCTCGGATATCCAGTATTCTAGAATTCACAATAGTTCACCTTCCTGTTTATCGGTTGACTTACTCCCGGATTAGGATGATTACACAAACTCCCAATCAGGATAAAATATTAATAAACACGAAGACGATAAATTCACCGTGCCGTCATAGGAAGTTATGAAAGTGACCATTAAATATTAAACGATAAACATTCCGGTTTCCGAAAGTAGGCAATCGTGATACGATTTATCCCATAATTACTAGAAAATTACATTCGCACCTCTTGACATTCTTTTCAACTAGAAATTAAAGTCTCCGCCGTATTCGAACCTCGCGAACTCCTCGAACCGAGCCGCCATTTAATTAAAGAAAATTCCGTCGCGCAGATCATTTTCTCACGAGTTACGCGGTCGAAAAAGGACATTCAGCTTTTTAGAAATAAGCGTTTCATAAAGCGGTACGATCTACCTGGTAATTATCGGCAAATTCGCCTTTCGTTTTACCCCTTGACATCCTTTTCTGGGTTGGAACGATGGCGCGAGGTTACAGTCAGGACTCTGAAACAGGCTCTGGAAGGTAGAGAGGTGAAAGAGAGGTGGCGGAGGAGGAGGAGGAGAAAGGGAGAAAGAAGAGGATAGGGTGCTTGGTAAAACAGGGGTGGAATTTCGCGCGTGCTCGGCTTCATCCCCCCGGTTACTGCCACCGTTTCCACCGCCGCCACCGTCGCTTCTGCCGGATGCTGGATGCTGAGGGTAGCTGGACCGCGCGCGAGATATCAGTTCTGCGCGCGACCTCCTCCCCGAAGGTGTCAACCTACTCGCGACCTACTCCAAACTGTTTGCCAAAGACTCGTGCATCTCCCACGACCCTCTCTTTTTCACGCACTTCTCTTCCCCATCGCAATCCTCGTTTTTTATTTATTTTTATCATACCTTCTTCGTGTACACGCGACAAATTAAAACGGACTGCAAAGTGATTCCTTAAGTTTTTCCCTGTTCGGAAGAGGATTCGGAAGTCCACCCGTTTACTTGGCACGTGACACACTTCGACGAGCGTTTATCATGATCACCGGAATGTCCAGAAGCAACAATGTACGTCAAATCACTTTTACATCTAATTATTAAGATTTCCATCTATTTACATTTACTTTTAGATTGCCTTTAATGTCAGATATTTTTGATTCGAGAAATTGTTGTTTATAGAATGTTGACGTAGTCGAAGTAAATTGTACAATGAATTTTATTGTCTTGGTTGACATGAAGCGATGATTTAATAAAATTTGTATTATTGGATGGAAAGTAATAGTCTTAACTTTTCGAAATTCCTCTCGTTTATCTCCACCTCCATCTAATGGTACCCTGTGTTCGGAGGCTGCAATATTAATGTTAGGTAAACGTTAATTATAGCTGAGTGTCGGGGTACATATATTGAAGTGGTTGCAGATGTGCTTAATTGAACCATACGGGCATTCTGTAATTTACGATAATCGAGGATATCACTGATTTATCTTTAAACGTTAATCCGAGGGGAGGGTAATGATATTTCCTGGCATTTTTATTCGGTGAAATTACAAATAAATTCCGTATGTCACGTTCGTTTACTTCGTGCTGCTTGGAAATAAAGTTTCATGTTGTTCCAGACACAATATGTTCTGGTCGCTCGAAAGTAATCTTTCCTACTACTTCATAATTCCGTATAGAAATTCGATTAATATTTTTAGATACATATTGGCATTGCATTAATTCTTCGCGACTGCTTTCCATTGACTTGACGATGACTTGATATTGAAATCAAATTATATTCGATCTAACGGTACCTTCTTCTTAAATTTTATATTATATATAATATATATATGCACACATACATATATCTTCTGTTATATATAAATATGTATATAATATGTAATATAATATAATACATGTACACCCTATATTTTATATAATATATAAATAATAAACATATATCTTCAATCTTAAATGTAAAATTGCATCTTAACACAAGTCGCATATTTAAATATTTTACAAAATATAGGGTCAAATATATATACAATTTTATTTCAAATATTCGGGTCCGACTAAATTACGTGGAATTCGCGCACGTCTCTCGTCAACTCCAGGTTTGCTTGGGAACGAAACCTGATACTTTTTCGCGGGGAACGTATCGCGTTCATAATGTGTCACCGTCACATCTCATTTCCTTTTCGCGAACTGGTGAAATTCTTGAAAAGAAGGAGATACTTTTGTAAGAAGATACGATTGGGAGAAAGGGTGGCCGAAGAAGAGGGAGGACGACATATATATATATACACATATCATCAAAGGTGGCTCCTCAGGTGGCGATAATTCATCAGACTCGAGTAACTCGGCGGCTTCGAGATGATTAATTAACGTCAGAGTCAGTATACTCCGCACTCCGCCATCCTTTCCAAACTCCACCGCTCTCTTTTTTTCCCCAGCATCCCTCTCATCTTTAACCGTGAAGATAGTTTACCCGACGATTTTTATTGCCGCTGCAAAAACTTTTTGTCCCACGCCACGATTTACCATGCTTCTTTTATTTATGGCCGCTTCCTCGTATTTCCGCGCGCTTTAATGTTTGCCGATACTCTCTCATCGCTTTTCAAATAGTTACGCTCGAAAAAGTACTCCCCATCGGCTTTTTTTTACACTGGATTTAAATCTTCGACTTTTTCCGTGATCTACGCAATTAGTTGGGTTTAATTGTCACGCCTAATATTACAGGATTATTTAAAGCTGATAATCTTGTAGCTCGTCATACGATATATATTAAGTATATAATAATACCAGCCGGGTGAGAATAATTTATGGAAAACAATTTCGCACGGCACAAGTTTATGATTTATATCACGGTCCAGTTTACAAACCTACGTTTAAGGATGAAAACTATTTCCGCCTTCTTCTCCATTAATGTATTATTTACATATATTTCTACGTAGGCCGAGTATGTTTCTCGTTAAAATGTTTCACGGTAAATGTGAAAATTTGATTGTATACCGTGTGCTTCCAGAAAGATTTTCATCTCTGCTCGCGCATGGTAATACGAGGTAATACTTTTTAAAGCGAACCCTTTTATGATCACTATAGTAAACTTCAATTACAATGTTTAAATCTAACGAAGATTGAAGTTTGCGTGGCGCGAATGGTGTAAACTCACGTAGAATAGAGCAAACGTGTAAATAACATTTTCTACGGGTAACGTTTTAAATGAAGAAAATTCTGGTTTTACGGAAGGCGCGAATAGAAAAAGGTCTTCGTGCAATTCGCGCGCACGAACTCTCTCTCTCTCCCTCTCTCTATCTTTTTCCAGTGGATTTCAAATTTCAACGCTTCGAGTTTCCGCATTAATTGTTTTCTCTATTCGTGGAAATTCAATTCTTCGGGTACTCTTTGTTCGACTTTACAGAACATTTCTGACCGGTGACTTTTTTCCCCGGTTGCTGGATTGATTTATTGCACGATATTAGAAACAATAGACACGAAAACATTCGATGTTTCGCGCGCGTTAATCGAACAGCTACCACGGTAAGCTTTTATCGCTTTTAATTTGATTCAATACTGCTTCACTGATCTGTCGGAACTACGTTCCCACGTTAAATATACAAGGAATTATGTGAAACAAATACATTCGCATCGCAACGTATTCAACTATGTGATACACGAGAAACAACAATCGACATTGCTCGAAAATTATTACATATTTTGCATAACACTTAAATTGTCTAATTGGAATAATTAACTAAGTTCGATAATCCAAACTTCAATAATCACCTTTCATTGTATAACTGTTCCCCGGTTTCCATGATACTAACAAATGATTTGAAATATCATATTTGAAATGTATATCTATATGTAATTCATTTATGCAATTCAACACAACCAGTAATAATTCAATAGCGCAAATATAAGTATCCGTTAATACGCTAATTGTTTATACAACGTAATGCGTGTACAAATAATTGATGCATCGTTTAAAATACACGATTATCGAACTGAATATTTCCGCCTAAATTGGGTCGGGTAACTTTGTTATTATAGAAATATGGTCGGCGAAAACAATGGTAATTTAAATTTATTTATTACAGTAGAAATATAGCAATACGAGGTACTGGTATATGCGATATTTTTCTATATAGTATATCAAGATGGAGTATGTTTCCGTGAGTGAAATTATTAGTGAAAATATCTTAGTGAAAAAATCTCGTACATAAATAACTTATAATTTCGTGAACCATCTAGAGCTCTAATCCGAAGATACATTTCTCTTTGCATCAATTTAATGTATAAATATCATACTTCGTATCTATAATAATATATAGGACTATAATATAATATGAATATAATATACTGGGTATCCCGCGTAAAATAGACCACCTAATTATACAACAATATTTGGTGAGCCAAAGAAGAGCCCGAGATAGAGCTTGGTAATTGGAAACGTGTAAATCTGAAAATCTTCCAAGAAACGACTAATCTGGCGGTTCATCTCAAGGTACACGTGCGGGCAATTTTCATTGGAAGGACACGCGGCGGTGAAAGTATGTCTCTCCTCGATGAAAGTATTTAAAGAAAGAAAGTAGGAGTCTAAAGGGGTGGAAGTTAGTAGACAGAGGTAGAAAGAAGGTGGTAGCCAGTCACGGAAAATTGATTAACCTTTCAGCATTCCTTGGATTCCAAGAACTCATAAAACTTCTTAACCAGTACTCCAAGAAAGAATTTCTACCTTCCTTCTTACCATCCGACTTATAAAAAGCAGCGAAACTGCTCTTTGCATGCCTTCCCTCTTTTCCCTCCTTTAAATCTTTCTGCCCTCGTTCCAACCCACCCTCCTCCTTTCCGCTCGCTTTTCTTCCCAAATGTTTCCCAGGAATCCACAGAAAAAAACATTGTTTCCTCGATTGACCCCTCGTCAAAGTATCGATAATTAATTTTCCAGCAAATAATTGCTCGCGCGCAAAAAAAAACCTTGAAATTTCCGAGTTGAAAATTCCTCGACTTTGAGAATAGTTTCTGTGGAATTTATTAAAATATCTGCATCCAATCGGTGAAATTGTTGATCGCTGATATCGATAATTTTACAATGAATTTTTTAAGTACTTCCTCACTTGTTATATTCGTCTAAGTTTTCACCCAGAAATATTACGAATATCATTTATAATAACTTCATACATTCGACATAGAGACATACATTAAATCCACATTTCTCGAAACCATTCACATTACGCGATAATATTTGCGTTGATGCGTGAAATATTTCATCGCAAACCGCTGCAGTTCATTTTCCATTCGTGAATATTTAACTAGTCGCATCCCCCGTCCTCCAACCACGCATACTCTGTGACGCGTCCATCACTTTCATACTTTTATTAATGATTACTTAAATATTCCGCTCTATCCAAATAATCACGGAAGTCTAATTACCGAGCATTAGATTATTAATTAACGTTCTTATTCGAGATGAATTTCCGTTAATTAATTAATTCCAGTCTACCGTGTTGTAATGAATTTCTTAGTTTCTGCCAGTTCTTCCCGCGATATTTATCGAGTTCCATTGATTAAAGGGTGCGAACCGGAGAAAGGGAGAAAATTGAGTGGAAAGGTGGGAATAAGAGAGAAACGACAAGAGAGCGAGGAGAATGAAAGGTCTCGATGCGACGGCGATCAATGTTACATCGGGGAGGCAAAACTCTTTTTAAAATGTAGTTGCGTCAGGTGAATCGCTAGTAAAATGTAGGTCGCTCGAAATTACACGTCACTTTTTGTTACTTGCTTTGGATGGTCCTAGTCTACCCGAAACCTTACAAATATACGAATATGGTCTGCTTGCTATCCCGATATTACAAACAAAGACAGAAATAAAGATAGAAATAAATAAGATCAAATAAATACTTGCGACTCGCTGCTGTTTTTCCAGCTGCAATTTCCACCTCGAAATTAACTGAGTTATTTCTCCCTGATGCTTGATACGCGATAAACTCTGATCATCTACTATGGAGTTCAGTAAAAAGTGACACGGTGACATTATGAGAGGCGCATTTAACTCATACATTGCATAAATGTATGTTGTCACGAGGCAAATCAAGGGAATTGGGTTTTTCAAAAATATTAACACATTTTCCACTGCATCACTACGTCTACGAAACATTATTAACCGCCGACGAAGATTTTACACTTTGATTTAAAATTATATAAAAGACGTACATTTACGTCACCTGCGAAACCTGTAAAATGTGTTAAGATACTTCGTTAAATTTAGCTTACTATTGTCAAAAATTTCGAGGAGAAATTTGATAGCAAGTGTACGCGTACGCGGTTCGAAGCAGACTGAGTGACAGATCATGGCGTCACATGGTGTGGCGTTGTTTACTTCCCGCGGATTTTGCGAGAACGCTATTCTTCGCGATCGCAAGAATGTATTAATTAATATAATATTAATTATACCTCAGAAGTATATAATATACAACATATATGATCTACAGGGTGTCCCGTATGGATTGTGCGACCTAATTACCTCCCTTAATTGCGACAATGCAAAAAATAAAATTAATGACAAATTTATGAATTATATAAATAGTTTTGAATGACTGAAAAAGAATCTTTCTCTTTGTCATTTTTTTACACGACTTTCCAGACTCCTCACATTTTTCACACGAAAATAAATATCTTTGTATGATTAATTGGCTTATTTTACATGGTATAATCATTGTAATGCAAAATTCTGTAGGAGATTGAAATTCTAAGAGATTATTTTGTCACGGTTTTTTCGACCCGAACAGTAGCTTGGGGTATTTTGTAGATGAATTTCTAGCGCTTCGGTGAAATCAAATAAAGCGGTCAGCAAATATCCAGAAAATCATACGCATTCGTATTGCCAATTGACGTCAGAGATGATGCCGTATAAATTCACTAGCTGCCGTTATTTGTGTTTCTCACTCTTCAAGTTTAATTTGATACACTGCTGCTTCTATCGACCGGATATGGACATGGAACATGTTTTAGTATCTCCGGCTGTGAGTGCGACCAATAAGGATCCAATTTAGTTTGGTCGAAATATTGATGATTTTTAAAGAGGCGATAGGCACGATTTTAATTCCATTCAAATATTTCTAAATAAAATGTCTATAAATATAATCTTCGAAACAAGATTTCTATACGTAAAATGCACTAAATAATTTACTATAAACATAATTTTCTAAATAAAATTTCTTTAAATATGAACTTCCAAATAAATTACTGCAAACACAATATTATTATACATTCATTGATAAATTTAATTATATCAGTCATTAAAATTCGGGTAATATAGGAGCATCGGTGCACCTCACTTTTATTAATAGAAGGTCTAAAGCACCTTTCAGGCTTAGAAATCCGAAATTAAATATTCTACAGGATACCTGGTCGAATCGAGAAGATATTTTTGTAATACCATTACACATATCTTCCTAGATTACAAATCCACAGGATGTCCTCCTTACAAAACCTACAGGTCTCCTTTAAGCAAATACTTACAAATCGCACAAACCAGAGTGTGTATAGCGGCGAAGCAAGCGTACAAAGGAAAAGGGTGAACGGCTGGTGGTAGTAAATCGATGCATACTCAAAACTCTCTCCGTTTTGTTAACCCAACGAAAGTATTTTCAAGCGGAGTTCTTCGGTATAACTGCAAGGAAGTACTAGATAGTACTAGCTAGTAGTACCGCATAGAGTTTGGATAAAGAGTAGGACGGGAGTTAAAGGACATTACCCTCTACGTTCAGGAAAAGTTTTTAGCGTGGCATGCAGAGTGGACACTGTTCAATTCCTGCTTAGTCCTTAGAAATTTACATCGAAAATCCTTCCATACAGTATCCTTCTTGTACGTATATATACGTGGTACCCTTCTTTCTCACATGTACCCCGTGAACGCACGTATTTTCCAGCCTCAGAGAATAGCAGGTGAGTTTACTCCAGCCAACTTATGCCATTTGCCACTGCTCTCTCGCAGTTCCGTGTACACTCGTTCTTTAGTCTGGAAAGTTGGTGCCCCATCTCGAAGGTGAACCTGCAAAACAGCCGTTCCCCACCCTCGCCCTTCCCCACCACTCTCCTACGATTATGTACTGATTTATTTTCGATCCCGTCAGGTCGAGTGTGGAGAAGATCGCTGAAATCTAAACTCTATTTGTGTACGCACTCAAAGCAGGGATAGAATATTTTTATTAGACATTTCTTGCTTACATATATTTTAGAGATTTTTTCATATGTGTATCTTTTATTATAGAAAATCTGGGAATAATTTGGAATAATATTATTCACCGTCAACATTGTCAGTCGTTGCCTTTACGTGTTGATGTGTGTGCTACAAAATACGAATGTTTCTATTGGTGTTTATTTCATAATATGATGTAGAATAATTAATAATAAAGCGTCAGGAAAGAAGAACGGTTACTCTTGAAGCGATTAAATCAGACATATTCCTGGTTCGTGGAATGCCGGAGATAATATGTGCAAAACTCGTCGGACACAAATGTAGTTTGTCAACGTACCGCGGACGAAAGATATATATACAATATAATGAATTTGCCAAGGATATTTATCATAGGGCGAATTTAATTAAAAATGTCGAGGTTTGAAGGAAATGTAATGAAACAGCAGACTTCCCTGATGTAGCCAGTTAAATTTGCATCCCCAAAGGACAAGAAGAACGTCCTTGCTCCTGCCGCTACGTGGTTAATTTGAATAAGAAATTTCATTAGAAAGATGGATATCGCGGAAATTAGTAAATATTTTTGCTTCCTGGAGGGTTTCTACATGTATATCTGTAGGAGGGAGTTGGAAGGGGTCGGTATCAATTTTTTACCCTCTGCATTATGGAGGAAGGTATGAAGGAAGTTAGACCGGTAAGAATCGAGGAGAAGGCGGGATACCAAAGATGAGGGGTTGGGGAAGAGGTAATGTCAGAAATACTTCTGAAAATCCGATGAAATTTCGTCTTATCTGAGAAACAAGGGGAAAGGGTTGGGAAACGCAGTAAAACATGACTTCGCATTCCTCCCTACTTTTACCATAACCACCCCCCGTCGGTCCCGTCTAACACGGAATTAACAAAGTTATTCAAGAAGATACGATTGAAGTTCGTAAACGGTTCGCAGCGGAGTTTTGTAATTTGTGTTATTGTCGAAATGTCTTGAAAGTCAAACGACTTAGGCTGTAGTTTATTGTTCAGAAGTTGAAGGATTGCTTTAAAGAACCGCTGGCTAAAAGGAATTTAAATTAAATCCGGAATATCCACCACGTGGAAAGTGTTCGATATTAAACCGTTATAAAGTATTTCCTCGTGAAAGGTTGCAACTGGTCATTAGAATTTATTCAATTTATTAGTACATTTTATTCTACGTGGTATACGTACTCTCTTACAATTTGTTTCACACACGACAATTCGACAAACGTTGTTTTTTACGTTTGTTATGGAAAATACAAAATAAATGAAAATATGATCTACCAAATATTCCCCATTATATCAATTCCCAGGATACGTCAGCAACACGATATTGCTTTTCGTCGACAGATAAAAGTCACGAAAAAAGTATCGGTAAACCACCGACTCACTTGCCGTTAAGAGGAACACTGATTGGCTGAGCGGTTACGGGACCAACTTCAATTATACATCATACTCCAAGTAGAAATATAATTATTGTAATAATATACATAAACCCTAACTCTCTAAGAAATTTTATATTCATACAACCTTACCAAAATATCTATAATAAAATGCTCCTAGAATATTCTAATGCAACATGTGATTAATTAAATCCAAAACGAAACAATAATGATACAAATGCACCAGTTCATTTCTTTCTTATCTAAATTCCACGGTAATCGTATTCTTCACGGTCACATATGTGCACGTAAAAAGCGTTTCTCGCAAAATGTGTTTTAGAATTCATTGGCGGGTTATTTGTGTCGCCTCCCGGGGCAGGGTATATGGGGGGTGGTGCACGGGTGTAATATAGCTGATATGACGCGGTACATAATGCGGCATAATAAACCGGGCGTATAGTCATTTCCACGATCTGGCCTTCTAAAGTACGTTATCAGCATAGCAGTATCAGGCTCTTTAGTCAGGTATACTACAGGAGAAGGTACCAAGATATATATATACATATGGTATTCTATCCGTTAAGCTGTACGCTTTCCTCGCACGACCCCCTCATTATCTCAACACAATGAACGTTCCCGTCCGGTATTGGCATTTGCGCGAATTCCAATAGAATTTAATTGGAGAAGATTGAGCAGGTATATGTACACATCTGTATGCACTCTCACAGATCGAGCGAAAAACGGCTGGCTGGCTGGTTGGTTGGCTGGCTGGCTGGCTGCCTGACTGGCTCGTTCGATGGTTGCTTCGTTGCCGCAGTTTCCATCCCCTATATTCTACCCCTTCTCTCTCTCTCTCACCACTATCAACGTACATATTCTACTCGAAGAAGACTCGAGATGCTAGAAATCTACTTGAGGAATTATCCAATCGGTAGGTTCAGGCTTATTAAACGCGGAAGAATTCCCCGCGTTAAACCGAATACGAGACAAACCGCGTGTATATCGTCCTCTACTTTTTTCCCCCGATATCCCTTTGGGAATGGAACGTTTTGCTGGAACAATATCGGTTTCCCGGCTCGGAAGATTGTAATTGTTCCTCCCTATGGCTCTGTGCCGGACCATTCCCTTTTTTTGCTTCTCCTGCTTTTTGCCGAGTTTATATCGAGAGTGATTTGTGATTAACACCTTAAGTGGCTCGCTGGATATCCGCGGGATACACTGTTCTTAATAAAGCGGTGAAAGAGCACTTTATCGATCCTACTCAATATTGGCTGTGTTAAATAAATAGTCAAAAGAATGGAAAACATTGTTGCTTGCTGTAATTTCTTATTCCCCATTAAACCTACTAAATGCTGTACATACTAAATATATCCTGTCAATATTGCACGCATCATCCAAGGCTCGCACTAAAAGCACCGGAAATTATGAATATCTGAATATCTGGAGCGAATGAAATATGTACCACCGATTTCAGCAGTGTTTTAGTATCAGCAGATTAAACGGGAAACATTAATGCATTCTTTCGATTTTTCTGATTTTTTAATAACACCCTTTCAGCGACCTGATTGTGGTAGCCGTATAGAAATAACTGGACCGTTCGTAATTTCAGTATTATTTAACGATGGATTCGGTTAATCAATAGAATCGAAAGGTGGATACTGGTTTACGGATGCATTCGCTTTGTATCATTAAAATCCAGTTTCGAATGGTGGACTGATTTCTCGTAGTGCGTGATTTTATATTTATGCACACGTCCAGGGATTACCGATTCGTTTTATGTCACCTCATAGAGAGGTTCGAGCGCAATTTCAGGTATTTAATTTGTTTTCCATTTACTTGCTCGCCGGGTGGAGAATAAAGTGCCGGGTGAACGACAACGTATGTTCGTCTCGTATTTAATTTGCGTGAAGAATACCAGAGTGTTTAATCGCTCGCTACGTATAGATGCTCTTAAAAGTGGTCCTGCAAAATGGATCGGTTTTGCTGTTCGGATTCCCAGCAGGCTGCTCTCTCTCTCTCTATCTCTCTATCTCTCTATCAAAACGGATAGATATATATGTGTACGTATATATATCTACCACCATAATTCACTCCGCTTATAACGTAATCCTTTAATTCATGCCAATATAAATTAGAATAAGCTTCGCACTGTCTGAATGGATCTTCGCTTCCTCGAAATCCTGGATACACCGTACATCCTGCTCGATATTCGTCCGGCCAATTTTCACAAGTGATTTGTTGCTCCGCGAAAATAAATAACGGCTTTATGAAGAATAATCCTGCGGTTTGTAGATACGAATGTTTATTATCTGACGATGAAATATGTTTAACGTTATTTGACTGTCGTAAATGGTAGTTATTTTATTCTTCTAATATATCATGTCTCGCTCACGGCACTTGTTATCTAGTACTAGAATTAATCACGTTATAAATTCCGATGATAATAGATACAAAAGCACTAATCATTTGACTATCCAAAATTCAGTACGCCAAGGTATTTGCGGAATATAATTCACTTATTTGTTATGCGAAAACAACAGAGAATGGGTGCAATAAATAATTCATATTTTTTCGGTTCTTTATTCCACCGCTGAGGGTGGTTGGTTTTGCGTGGCATATTTAAGGCCGGCGTACGAAATAAGATTTATCATGGCTGAAACAACGGAGGTATAATTTTCCCTCATCGACATGAGGCGCGTTTTAGAAAGCTTCCCTCGGTTGATTATCGATTTTAAACGTTTTACTACCTTCATAATCCAAGCGTGGTTAAGAGAAAGATGCGAAAAGTGAATGTACGCGAGAATAAGAGACAGAGAGAGAGAGAGAGTGAAAGAGTGTGAGAAAGAATGGTACGAGGTAGTGAGACCTAAAAGTGGATGCTCCTCTTCGCGTGCATAAACCGCCTTAATGCACCTACCGTGAGAGTGCATCATCGTTCTCTGCAAATGACATCTCGTCCATTCATCCTCTTTTATCCGTGTTTTGTCCATTGTCCCGCACAACAAAAGCCTAGTAACGATTTAATAGAAAGGAGCCTTGCGCCTTTCGCTGCAACTTTTCTTCGCGCTCTAATGAACCGTGCCCGTATCTCCGTCGAACTCTGTTTTATACGAAAACTCTTGTAAATCAGTAACGTCGAGATACGTTTCATTAAACATTGACGAACTCCTAACCGACTGCGACATATCCTAAAAATCGTCATACGTTAATTTCAGTTTTATTCGACGTGAAACGGATGCCTTTCATTCGACTGGAATCTGCGCGGTTAATAATTAGTGTGTAAACGTTTGTATTGCCCCGCGAATGTGTAAGCACGGTAACGAGGCTTTTGTAACGGGAATACCTTTGATATTCCATGTACTTGTTTGAATTGTAATCATATCATTACCCGCGGAGAATACTCGATCTGAATAATCGATTAAAGTAAACGAATAGGAATTATTAAGATGTTTATGTACCCCTAGGGTGGTCGGTTCCAATCATCCTAATAGATTGTAGTGGTATTCATGATCGCTGAGCTATTAGCTTCTCTTTGCACGAGCCAATTAACATATGTTTTCCATTCCATGAAAATATGGTTTGCTGAATATAAATCTGTACGAGAAATGTTCTTTTGATGTACTACTTTCAAGAAATATATCTCAATGTGAAATATATCAGAGAAGCTTAATATCGTATTTATAATAATTTCATAAATTACATATCTTTAAGGCAACGTTATTATAGCTAATGAAAAAGAGTGCAGTCGTCTGTAGAAAATGAACTACATTTTTTATTCTTTTATTCTCAATACGATGCATCGTAACATCTTCTAATTAACGAATCGTAAAATATAATTACCATCTACGCTAAACCACGAATCATACGTGGATCATAAAAACTTAAATTTAACTGCCATCATAACTGCCAGGTAATTAATATCCGTATAGAGCGGTATAGAGATCCGATGAGGTAATTAGTTGTTTATCCGATTTTCTCATAGATTTCAATAAGCCATTCGGGATCGATTATCGAATATAACGGTGCTCATGGAATATTCCGCAACCGTTTCAATGAGAGCAGCATTTGAGTCGGGTTAAAAGACCTCATACCTCTTCGCGTACATAAACCGCCTTAATGCACCCTCGGTAGCAGGCCATTACGCCACGCATCCCCCTTCCGCCCTGACACACAACTCACTACCCTCACCTCTCATCCCCTCGTCACTCCTCACCGACTTGCATTTCGCGTCTACACACTTACTCACGGAGATTGCACACATATTAACTCAACCATTGATGGCTACCTACACCTACACCCACGTATACATCATATACCATGCAACCACCCCCTTAACGCATATTTACGCTCTATCGACCAGGTAGTACGTGGAATTTACACTGCTACTCGCGAGACATTATTTCCGTGAACATTAGTGAGCTCACGTTATTGCATTCTCTTTACCTCCCCTGAGACAGCCGCGATTTCATACGGGGATACTTTAATATACCCCCGAATGCAACCAAGAACAATAATCTTTCGAAATATCCCTAAATGAGGCTGGAATTGTCGGAACTGGATTACTCGGATACCGATTATGCAGATCGCGAATTGCACTAGGAAGGCATTGGTAGTTGATTTCTGATCGTTAAGGGGTTTTGTGTAATTAAAAATTCGTGCGCTGAATATATTTATGGGACTTGATTGATTCGACAAATTGGAGGATGGTTAAAAAAAATTGTATTAAAATTATAGGCGTGCAGTAAAAGTAAACTAAGTCTTGGTGAAGTTATTTCATTAGTAGTCTGCTATCAAGAGATGTTTAATAATAATATAAAATAAATTATATTATATTTTGTATGTATCGAAAGTTGTGGAATATTTCAGTATCATAAATATTACTGAAGTATATGAAAGTATAAATATAGGTACCAATTCATAAATTATTTTTTAGAGCGATCAGGTTTGAATCAATAATACTTTATAATAAAGTTATCTTTGATAATGGAACGAAATGGTCATTACGAACTTCCGTTTTCGTTATCAATTATTAATTTCGGGTAGAATTAACATGGTTCATTCTGATTGATATCTAGTAATAATATGATAATAATAACATATCTCGGAGTAATATAAAATGAATTATATTACATTTCAAATATATTTGAGAATTGATCTTTATTTCAATATCATAAATATTACTGAAGTGTATAAATTAAAAACAAATTCCAATTCATAAAGTTCTTTTGTAGATCAATTTTACTTGAATCAACGTTACCTTAGAATAAATCTGTCTTTGATAACGCACCGAAACGGTCGAATAAATTTCGGTCGGAAACGGTTGATTGCCGAAGAACGTCCATGCATACATCGATACCTTTTATTGAAGTCTGCATTCCATGTTGCCGACCACTCATATTTTCCCCACACAATGTATTCCCTTTCTCTAGGCCTGTCTCTCATTCCGCAAATTCAACAGCAGACTGCACCTCGGCATACTCGCTCTTTTGAGGACCAAGTGGTCTATTCTCATGCATATATTCGGAGGCATGCATGTTCCGCGTTTGCGACCACTTACAGCCATCGAATAATCGCCAACGGTTTGCGAAATTCCCCTCTCACCATTCCCAAGGTCAACTCTCTAGACGGCGCATGCATTTCTGAATTAAATATCGTATAATATTCTAATCCTTGTTATACTTATACACGGTCTACCTGTGTTACCTTGTTGTCTTGTTACCTTTATCGGTGGCAAGACAAAAATAAATATTTTGTATATAGAATTTGATGAACAAAATTTAATGGAATTAATTATTTGCGGTCTTATGGAATTGGTGAATCATAAAGAAAATAATAATATTCGGTTAGAGACATATTGTTGAAATTATGTTCGTATAATTAAACGAGTAATGTATCCGCTCTGTTGTGCCGAGAACATTTATGTATGTTTGTCCTGTGTATCTTTATATATGGAAGCGTATAATAAGAATCAAATTATTATTATGGAAAATACTGTTTTCATTGTTCGATGTTAAATAATGCTTTGTTCAAGATCGAAATTATTCTGTATTTTAATAATATAATTATTATGCGTATTCAACTACGAACGGAAGTATAGCCGCAAACCTTTATTTCATAGTTGGAATAAATATGACGATGAAAAATTATTCCAATGCACAGATAGAATATTGGCAATCATATTTTATATTAAAAGGATATTTGAGCTTGCAAATTGAGAATATCAGAAAAATGTTTTTCACTTTTACCTTCCCGTTAACAATAATATAATTTTTATATGTATTCATCGACAAAGCGAAACGTACCTTCAAATGCTTCTTTCATAGTTGCAATATATTTTACGATAAAAAATTATTTCGTTGCATAGATACAATACTGGCAATCATATTTCAAATTAAAAGGATATTCGAGCTTGTAAATTGAGAATATCAGAAAAATGTTTTTCATTTTTATCTTCCGGTGTACAATGATATCATTTTTATATGTATTCATCGACACAGTGAAACGTACCTTCAAATGATTCTTTCATAGTTGCAATAAATTTCACGATAAAAAATTATTTCGTTGCACAGATACAATATTGGCAATCATATTTTATATTAACACTTAGGATATTCGAGCTTCTAAGTTCAGAATATTACAGAAACATTTCTTACTTTTATCATCCCGTTTACAACACGTGTAAACGCGGATGGGAAGAAGCAAATGGTACAGAAATGAGCTCGTGTCTTCGTTGAGCATAAAACTTCATTTCGCGAAATATGGTGGATTGTATGTTTCGAACTACAAGTGATTCTTAAAGTTCTTCATAGTCCTCGGATTGCGGTTCCTCGTAGACGAAGAAGAATATGATCGAAAAAGGCGGTATTTGCGGATGCACTTCCGGATGCACTTCCATCGAGAAGAGCAAAGTACTTCATTCGTTACGTACGTAGCTCTGCACGAACTTCAAACAATTGTCAGAGTTCCCATCTCGAAATTCCACGGAGTTCGCCTAACTGCGACGTCTCAACTTAATTGCCGTCATTTCGAACATTTCATTTGCAACTTCCCCAGCTAGTAATTAAGATTAAACGCAATTATATGATGTTCCGAGTAACGAATACATTTCGGAAACGCAATTTTCAATGAACTACGAATGTTTTACAGTTTCACTGCCTTCACTTTATTTACAGCAATTATGGAATTAGAAAGTTGCCACTCCACCGTGAAACACGATTAAGTCAGAAATTATGTAATGGTTTCGTAGAAGAATATCATTTATTCCTACGTTTGTATCACTTTTTACACATACTCCACATTTAAATCTGATTGGATTCGGAATTCCAAGCTTTTCAATCATTTCACTCGACGAACTTCCGTATCCGATTTTTATTTTCAGTCTCAGTAGTGTCAGGGGTATATGAAAATATTAAAAAACGTGTAAAAACCGATGCCTTATAAATTTATATTTATTAGGTTTCAAACATTAATTCCTGTACTATTTAAATATTAACTTCGTTAGTTGGTACTCGAGAATCTCGAGGCACATAAAATTACCTGTGAAAATGTTCATTTATATCGTGCTGGGGAAATTGCAAAGTTATGTTGACGACACTCGAAAAAACATTATTTTTGAAAAGGCTTTTAATTTATCGGTTTTCGTACAATTTTGTTTTTAAATTTTCGATGCGTATTTCTCACTGCGCCGGTAATGAATGGAAAAGATATTCCTCCGCGGTTGCCGGAAAGAAAGAAATATAGATAGATAGATAGAGAGAGAGAGAGAGAGGGGGGGTGGCATCCTCATTTTTCGAGTTCTCCAACTTCCAGTTCGCTCCAATTTTTTTCCCTCAACACCTCACCGATATTAAAATGCAAAGCAGTTAGTAGTTAGTTTACTACAAAAAACCGCAAGTTATTCGATGGCACGCTCAGAATGCAATTCCCGCGAAATTTTCCCTACGTGTTCAAAACAGATTACGTTAAAAACCTCGAAGGTGCACGGATGCGTTACGCTCTCCCCCTGAGAGGTTTTAATTAATGTTTTAATATAATATCAAAAACGTCCTGACTTTCCACGTCGTATACTTTTATACAGATTCAGACGTAAACCTGAGAATAATGTTTTAGCTGGTAATTAGCAAATTATGCTCGTAATTATTGTATCTTTAAGGACTTGAGTGAAATACGAATAAGTGTCACGAAGAAATACAATATTATACCTGATATTAAGAATGATATTATAATATATTACTTAATATTAGGTATAATATTTTAGTAATATTACACTTAGGGACCTCAGATATTTCATTTTGTAATAATCCAGAATCTAAATAAAATACTAGAAGTATGAAGTTGTACACAACAATTTACTCTTAAGATTTCAGATCCCCTAAAATATACTATTATACTGTAATATATTACCTTCAATTATGTATAGCATTATAATATATTTAGGAACTTCAGAAATATTATATATTAAATATTTTTATAGTATTCCAGAAACTAAATAAAGTACTACGATCCTCAAGTTATAGTCAAAAATTCATTCCTAACATTCAAGATCCCTGAAATATATTTTTTAATGTTTCGCAAATGAAATAATCTGGATGAAATGAAATCAGAACCATACTTCGTAAAATAAATCAGGCGAGCATTCTTTCTTTTGGATGCCTGGGGCAGAATTTTCAGGGAATTTCCGTAAGAATTTCTTTCGGTACCTTCCACTATTAGGTTTGTGCGTTGCATGGGCTCTATACTAGCTAGAAATCCCCGAGGGTACAGTGACGTTTTCGTATTTTCAGGATAGTCTGAGAATGGGACGATAAAGTGAAACGGTGCGGATTCCTGGTGAATGGCCACGAGGGTTACTGCCGGCGTCATTCGGCCAGTGATCTTCCTCGTTGTAAAAATATATTTATCCTTCCTCGTAAACTTCCAATTCCTCCGCGCGCGTGTACCTACACATGTATACACCTACATCTACACGTGTGTTCATGTATTTTTCATGAAAACATCAACGTATCGTGAGATATATTGCCCCAATAAAAATTTACATCTACGTACCTACATATGCTAGTAGAAGTATAGGTCCACTTATTAATTTTGGGTAAATAGAATTTTTATGTTGGCCCCCGATACTTTTTTGTGCTTATGAAATATTAGTTTCTTTGGAATTTATGATTTATATATGTACGGGGTGAGTCAATTGTTTGTATATTGTTTGATACTTGGGATATCTTGGTTGAGCTGGAAATACCGATACAAAAGATGTAATAATTGAAGGTAATTAATTTAAAAAAAATTAATTCTTGTGGTATTCTAATTTTCGAGAATTTAATTTTTATAATACTACAATTTCCGATATTAAAATCTAATCGTCTAGAAACTATTAGGACATTCAAAATCCTATTCCACGAAAGGACTGAAATGATTTATAAGTAAAATATTTAATATTAGGCCCCTTTCGAAAATTCACAAGAAAAGGATTATTTTTCAAAATCACTGTATATTAGAAGACGAAATAACATAAGAAACGTCGGTATTTATATAAACGGGTTATATGACAGAGGTTCAAAGTCCTGCCACGTTCCACAAACGATCCTTCACGTGCGTTGCCGGCGCGTTCCAATATCTAAGTCATAATTTTAATGAAATTCCAGGGAGCATCGTGGTCTCCGAATTTCAATCCACGATAAATAACAGGTCAGGCTGAGCTACGAGGTAGAAAATACCACGACCTTTACCGTCCGCAATTCACCCTCCTCTTATTGTCGATATATTATTTTCCTCGGTCACAAAACGCGGTCAAACTTGGCGTAGGTGTAAGAGACGGGGAGGGAAGGAAGAAAATAAAAAAAAGGTCCTACGATTCACCTGGAAATAGAATATAACGCGAAAGTACGAGGTACAATGGAAATTCTCGATAGATTATAGGAATTTTTCAGCGCGGTGGAATCTCGCGTGCTTCGTCGAACGAGAATCGTGGCGGACATACGATCCCTAGTATGCGTCGACGATTCTGAATTTCTCCAACGCCATACTTTCGCAATCGTAGATAAAATGAATGGTATTTTACGATGAAATACTTGCCGCCTTGAATTACTGCCGTTCGATACGTTTCCACGAAGCCCCGTGAATTTATGCGAATCGTTTTCACATCTACCGTGAAACCTTACTTCGTTGAAAGCCCTTTGAAAATTACATTGAAATCACAAATGCACCGAGTAAAAGCATCGATAACCGGAACGAGTGGAATCCATTTATTAATCATCCTAGTAAATACTAATTTCCAGGATAATTCTGTAAGGTGCTCCCTTACTGCGTTCACATTCACGATTAATTTCATCGCCACACAATCTACTTCAATTCACTCCACTGTTCTCGTCATGTAATTACTTCGGTGTATTTGATATCCTCGAATGGAAATATTTTCCCACGCAACGCCGGCGCTTGGTGTTTGCGTTAATTAATATCATTTCGTTTGCGAGACGTTTGCAAGATTTATCGCGTTTGGCCGCTGGGGTTGGTTTATGCTAGCTGCTATTTTCTCCTATTATTTCATGGGACTTTAATGCTTTTCGATGCACCGCGTTATTCCGGTAAACACAGGTAACTCGTGCTTGTAACTCGTGCTTGTAACTTCGACCAGATGGTCGCGAAAGTTTGTATTACGGTTGTGCTATGGGGTTGCATTTTGCTCATTCATGAACCAGATAAGATAAACCACCCCTAATTTTAAGAACGAACGACTTGGGGCTGTGAATCACGTGGCTTTCCGGCGACCTGAGTTCAATGGATCTTTTATATATTTTGTTTATGTATGGAACTTGTATGTTTATATCTTTTTTATAGTGTTTCATATAATTATATATGTTTTCCAGCAACATGAATTAAGTTCTTTCACACATTTCGCGAATCTCGTGTTTTTCCAGAGACAAGAATTAAGTGGATCTTTTATGTATTGTATAATATTTAGCATATTTATATACATTATATAGACTTTTAAATATTTGTAGATAAAAGATTGAATTCGTTATGGAATTTTGAATATAAATATTCATGCTTTTAATTGAACTTTGAATATTGATGACAGTGCTGGAAATTTCTGTGTTCGTCCGTGAAATGTATTGGTGGAAATTAAACCGAAAATATTAATTAACTCGCAGAATTTTGTATCAGATAAAACATTTGAATATTTCCACTGATTACCACGACCACGTAGACATTGATTTGTTGAATTAATACTTGTTGCATTTCTTTGCTGACATCAATTAGTGGAAAAAAAATTCTATTTTAATTAACTCGAAATGAGTTGTTGCATAATTATATGCAATGTAAAAAGGTATTCATCTCCTCATAAATTATGATATTTTAGTACATTTGATAATAATATATGAGACGATACTATTATTAATAATTATCTAACTCCGCTTATCATATTTTGATCAATCGTTGTAAATGTTATGAATCAAATAATAAACAATATCCATCGTCAACAGGCAAAATTAATTGTCCGTTACCGAATGACAATTATTAATAAAATGCGATAGCATCTGCAGTATCACACATAAATTGTATAAATCAAATAACAAATAATAATAGAAAATGCCCGTCATCTACGGGAAAAATGAATTGCCACATAACAAATGAAATTAATTAAGACGAGTGAAGTAGAAGAGTAACATCGAAAACAAAAAACCAATCCCTTAAGAATAAGAATCGAATGACTGACAGAAATAATATCCACGGTCTGCAAGAAAAACCATCATCTACTAGCGTTGAAATTAATTGTCACGTACTAAATGACCATTATTAATTAAAACGCGCGAAAAATAACATTGAAAACAGAAAACCAACCCCATAAGAGTAAGGAAGCGCCGACATTTCCTTCGTACATAAGATCTGTGCTGATAGAATGACTGGTAAGAAAAGGGTGCGATGCCGAGACGGGGATGAATGAGAGTTAGAAGGGAAAGTATTGGAGAAGCTCGGGAAGTAAGGAGTTCGGGGGTGGCGGATTCTACGCTGCAAAAAAATTCTCTTGACGTTGACAACGATGGAATGAAACCGTCGCCAAGGAACACCATGCTTTCTCCGGGTTTTTTTTGTTGTAACCCTCGTCGTTCCCCTTTTCTTGGTAAGCAGCCCGTGTTAATTTCGTACCAACACCAAATGAACGTATCTGAAAAAGAAAACACACAATGGTTAGTTGGATGTGACGTAACGGAATTATAAAATATCACAGAATTTGTTCGACCGAATGCAAGCCGAATAATTAGAATTAATTTCTATGATATTTTTTAGTATTCGGATAATAATATACAAAAATGTCTATAATATATAGATATGGTATATGAAAATGTCTATAGCATACTGATGTTAATATATGATAGTCCGCGTAGTATATAAATGTAGTATATGATAAAATCATATTAATTAAAATATTATAATTCATATAAAATAGGAATTTTTGTTTAACAGAATTTGAATACTTTTAATAATGCTCTTGTTATACAGCATGCATGAATAATTAATTACATAATTGAGAAGAATTCGCAGAATGAACGGGATAATGAATGTAATTAAAAAAAATTAATGAATCTTTCTAGTCGGAAACTCTAGGTAATTCAATGTATATGCACGTGCCAAAGTTAATTTCCGGTAATCCATTAAATCCTAATGCATATGGTAGCCTTATAATAATCGGCGTATCTTAATGATGGTCAACGATTAAGGGCGGTAGATAGTTATAAAGTAGTGGCTCGCAATTACTTATTTTAATAAAGACTTGCTAAATTGCAAAGCACTTTGCTAAAACGATTACGTGCCGGGAAATTGCTTTTAGTGCCACAATTACGTCCTACATTGCCTTTCTAGCTGCGCTGGACGAGAAGCGTGTAACTGTTGGAAGATCCTATACGGCTTCTTTTCCATTTCACGGTACCCCTCGACCTTTTACGACCATCACGTTTTACTTACTCTCCTCCCGCAAGGTTATGTTTTCGCACCTTACAACGATTTACATGTCCCATTCTCACACCCTCACATCTCTTCCTCCACTGAAATTGCCGCTTTATTGCGTCCATCAAACTGCGAAATATATCGTCGAAGATTGACGAGTTCGCGGTAATAAATGACGCTCTTCGAGTTAATTATGCAGATCCTCCAATCAGGAAGCTTCGTTAATTTTATTGTCTACTTTATCTCATTTTTTTCTAATTATTTTCGTTATCCCATTAACTCCGTGGACAGTTGCCAATTACATATTTGATTGGTGCGTTTGGTGTGATATATACTATATTAATCGAATTGCAATATCGAGAGTAGTGTCATTCATTTCTCGTCATGTAATTAATGTATGCTAATAGAAGTAATAGAGTTGATTGAGTTATATTTGTTGCAGATATACCGATACAATGCTGTCGGATACTTTCTTAACCATAATTCAATGTTGATTAATAAAATATGATTTTAATGAGATATTTTAAATATTGGATACTATTATTTTATTGAGGTACAATGTTTGACGTATCTTTTTCTGGACCCTCAGGCGTTCATCACTCTGACAGGCTATTTTCTCTAATTCGCTTTACGTCTTACAATCAGGAGACTCTTCGTAACGAGGAAATGGTTTCTCGGACATTTCGTTTCGTACGTAAACTTAATTGTGAACGGTGAAATTGCTTCCTGGTTCCGTTTCATCGGCAGCCGGATAAAGGTAGTTTTGTGAGTCTATGTGGAAGAGTGTTATTCCACTTCTCCTCCGATTTTCTTAGTTATATATATATATACATATACCGAATAGTCTTGTATTCTAGAATAGTCATCTCCGTTCATCTCCGGGATGAAAATCCCAGCATTAATTGCATGAAACTGGTGAATCTCTAGTGGAACGTGATTGTAGAAACATATTAAACCTGATAATAATATCGTTCATTTGGATACAAACATTAAGAAGTACCCCGAAGAAATATCGATATACACAATGTAAACGCGAATAATAAATAATTAACGCATTCTGTTCGGTTTATAAGAACACCTATATCTATGGAATTTATAGTGTTTTATTTTATTATGTATCGCACAGGGTGTCTTACGTAAAAGTAAACACATAATCATCTCCTAGTTGCAACGATGCGAAAAATATTTGATGCATTATATGAATGGCTTTAAAGAGTCGATATTCTGAAAAGGAAACGTTCGTTGTCATTTCTTTACAAAATATTCGATTACCCGAATATTATTCTTCTTTCTATGAGTACGCGGTGTGCTTTACGTGGGAAACCTTGTATAATATATAATAAATAGTAATATAAAGCTAAACAAAACTATATAATAAAATAAAACACTATAATTTCCACAGATTGATGTTCTTATGAAGCGAACAAAGTGGTTTGTTTGTTATTATTCGTGTTGTATTACTACGAATATAAATATTTGCGAATCTTCGATCTCACCCCGTCTGACACGTTTATATCGGTGGTAAGAGAAAATTCTCTTTATTTCCGTTTTTGAGGAGCAAAGAGAGGAGGAGGAGGAGGATTGGTAACAGGGGGAAAAGAATTTGGGACCAGCTGAAGGATATGAGGTTGCAGAGGGTGGTGGTTGTTCGCGGGATGCGAAGGGTAGAAACGAAGTTCGAGGGATGAGAGTAGGACTAGAGTGAGCGGCAGACGTGACTGCGAGGCCGTGAAGCGAATCAAACGATTTTACGCTCCAAATTCCCTCTCTTTGAATCACTCCAACTGGAGAATCTCGTAAGATCTTGCAAAAAATGTGACCATTTCGTTTTTCATACGAATACTTATATTATTATGCAGCCCAATTACCCCCCGTTACTTTTATATCGTTATCAATTTCGTTCGCCGAATTTAATACACGATATTATACCGTTCATCATAATACCTTTCAATTAATATTCCGATCAACATTTTTATAAATGGTATACTTAAGTATTACTATCTCTACTTGAAGATATATATAATTGCCACTGATAAATTTGTATCCATCTTGAAACGCAAATCACTTAAATCTTAACTTAATTACAACTAATATTATCGCAAAACATTATTGTATTAAAATCGATAAATATTAGTAGTCGCACTGCAACTGCAATAATATATTTGCCGATGAAGATTAAAATAAAGATTGACGTTGACTCACAGCAGGAAGGTTAGTGGATATTATTTCCGACACAGCACAAATGTGTTTCGTGTTATAAATTAATTTGTAACCTTCAACATGGAAATCGACGAGTGACAATTATAAATAATATTTTGAATACCGTTCACGGGTGTTTCCCATTATCGCGCAGCCTCTTCGTAAATATTATCTTAAATACATTTCACGGAGGTTAACGACCGTTCCTTCCATTAATGCGCAAAATTGTATTTGCAATAGTAAAATACAGTTAGGCAAACACGACGTAGTACGACGTTGCGTCCTCTCTGTGCAGTTTAATGACGCTGGTCGCAGTTTACCCTCGGTCTCTTTACACCCGACTAATTAGTAAACATATTACTTGTTTACAGCACACAGCTTTTGCAAAGTGCAGAGAATATTCATACACGCACAGTACTTTGCTCTTTCCGCGCCCCCTCCGCCCAAACCCCTCCTCGAACCCGCCACTTCTATTCGTCCAGTCCAACTCGCTTTTCATTCGCAGATTGACGGGCGTCGTTACTTTAATTTTTTCAAATTTCTCCCTACGCATCTTTTAATACGCAATTTATCCTAAATCTTTAATCACCGCGTAATTCCCGGCAAATTTATATCTCGCAAATTACAAGTTGCATAAAGTTTCAAACTGGATATGAAGTTTTAATGATATAGTGTCATTAATAAATATTAGTTACGTCTCGTTATAATATACTGTATCTAATGACGTATATTATTAATATTTTTAATTATCTTCATTATTACGTGCATTTTAATACAGGGATCTTTTGTTGGGCATTTTTGAAACCCTATTTAAAAATATGCGAAGAACTTCTTCAGGGAACAATGGGAAGCGTATATATTAATTTACCCGCGTATTCTTTATTCGAATGAATCCAGTGGTCTGGTATTGTCCGTGGAATACCTGTGCATGTCTATATGTTTAATATACAGCTAACAGCACTGTAGGTGGCACACAATTTTCAATATTCCACGGAAAGTGGTAGGAAGAAGGCGTTGAAGCGATGAATGAACAGCTAAATTCATAAACAGAATACAATACGAGTTCTATTATATTCTCTTTACGGGACATCGATTTCTTCGCGCCTGAGCTTGCAAAAAAAAATCCCACCGTCATCTATTTTTCCAATTTCCACGCGTAAATATTCGATCTCGACATTCCACGTATCCTGGCTCTCAAACTCACCTAAGAATACTAATAGAAATTTAATTCATTTTATATGAATCCCTCTGCTATCATTGATTCACGAAAACACCCTCCTCTATTATCGAAGAACGGAAACATATAAGAACCGATCAAAATTCCTGCTGCGATCACTTCGCAGCGTGTTGCAGGAAGTAAACAAAAGAAACACGGTGGAAGGAACAAAATATCCATTGGCGTACATGAAGCTTCCTCTCGGTGGGCACGCATCGGATGTTTTATGATTATATAGGTTCCACGACATGTAACGTCTGGGAGGACTTTCATTGAGCGGACAAACCCCTAGGCACGGATTCGAGAGGAGAAAAAAAATTGTCGATACGAAGTGGTGGGTTGAGGATAGAGCAGGGTAGAAGAGTAGGGGGTTGAATGTAGAATGGGCAGGCTGCCAGAAAGGACGAGTCGAAAGGTGGTATGAGGTCTGATCGTGGGCATAAAATGAGGGAGTAAGAGGGAAATACGAGCGTCGATGGATTCGTGAAAGAGGGTGATAAAGTGAGAGGATAGAAAGAGAAGAGTTAACAGAGAAATAAAGATACCGATACATGGATAGGTAGATAGCTTGAAAGAATGAACGAGATAGAGAGTGTGGGTGGAAGAGGGAGAGGTAGAATGGGAAGGATCGGGACAGAGTTGGCTGGGATACGTGGATAGCGGATTGGGATGGATGGGTTGATTGATTGGGCACGCTTGTATTGTTTCAGGAGGAAGCTGAATCGACGTAACGGTCTACGCCAGGATGGCCAGTTGGCCGCTCAGAATCGTTGTACTGTCCAGCGCTCTCATCCTTGTCCGCGGTAAGTAAGAACACAAATGCGAAACTAGCCCCCCCCCCCCGACCATCCTTTCGGAGCTAATCGTTCCCCCTTTACTTCTGTCATGTTTTGGTGCTTTGCCATTTCTGCAACGGGACCTGCGAAATATCATGGGGGGGATTTCGCTTCTACGGGGATGCATGCTTTGCTGGGTAAATATTTGCCTCGCTCATCAAAAACCAAGAAAATAAGACTTTAATGTTCTTCGCGGATGCCGAGCATCTTCCGAGAATCATGTAACTTGTTGAAATAGAAGGCGGGGATGATTTCATTTATATGGAATTATACTTGTACTATTATCCATTGAATATGATTTTATATATTACTTTTCCTAATACAACGATGTACCCTCTTTTTTCTTGAAAATACATAATATATTTCGCATTTATACGTGCATTATTATCCTCAGGGTGGTCTATTAATTCTTGCACCGTAAAAAATGCCGAAATTGTGGAGTTACAAAAATATTTACATTTGCAGATTTATATAAAAAAATATATTTATGGTCACGTAGTGGATTCTTTTATATCATACAACTATTATTTGCCATTGTTTATAAATGTCGTAGGTGGTAATAATTAGTGGAATGCCCGCGTATTATTTAACTTTGGCATAGAAATGTAATAAAATGAAATACCACGGGAAATGTAGTTACATGAAACTCCCAAATAATATCCTGTCATATTTTATTGGAAAATTCCTGGAGGGGCGCCTGTCCAGTATAAGTAGGACTTTTAATATCGTCCCATTGGTTCCGGTATCGAACGCAATGCTTCATTTGACAAGGAATAAGCTAGTATTTGTTTCATTCGGTTTCGTACTCTTTTTCACGTTTGGTACACGACCAGACTCTGTTTGCGAGCGAAGTGTCCAGTGATTGATTTTCTGCCATTTTGCAGTCTGCTCACCATTGTTCATCAAGTGACGAAAGTACGGGCGTGCATCCATTTAAATTATATCCGAGAGTTTCATTTATTCGAGAATTCATTATCCCGTCGACTTTCGGTGTAATTTGTAATCCGATTCAGGGATAAGTTACCCTTTTCCTCTCGCCTTACATTCGACCGGCACCAACTACGTGCGATTCCTAACTTTCCTCATTAATAACTTTCCCTTTCCGTCGCGTTAGAAGTCGATCGTTAAAACGTCCGAAGTCCAAGAATTCCGAAAGATTTTATAGCACCCTGTAGATCGTGTCGGAGAATAGTAATGTTCCGTTTTTGTTGGATCGAATTCTATGGATATTTCTTTGTTGCATTTCTGAAATAATTTCAATTCACGATCAGAATACCAGCGGTAATGTTCCTGTCATTCGTAACAACGATCGACTTTATTTATTGCGCTCCTATAAATGTCCCGAGGGGTACTAAACCGCCGATAAATTCAGTCTGTTTCATCCGATGACAATCCAAACTCCGATAGAATACTTGTTGGAATGGATATCTTTACGTTCCTTTTTCTTTCCGATATTTTCAGCCATCTTCCACGGTTACTTTGGTTACTTTGCCCGCGTTCCGCTGGATGATGTAAAGCAATTCTATTGCTTCCTTACAATTAAGTACTGAAACTTTACCAACTTCAACGGTCCAAAACTTTTAAATGGACTTCGCGATCGTTAAAAAAATCTCCGACGATCTTGAATATTATTTCGAGTACTTTCCATCGTTTTCCACTTTATCAGTGTTCCAAGAACTTTCACGACGACCCGATAATATTTTTGCAAAATTCGTATGCTTTTTTAATCATCCTCGTCTTATGCTGAAATATCTATAACACGTACGTTATAATAACGAACGAAATGAAACATTGAAATCTTACCCCCCCCCCCCTGTTTTATTATTTCTCAATCACGGAGGAAAACAAGTAAGATCTCTCTCCTCGCCAATTCGCTACTAGATCCCCAAAGGAATCGGCATGAGAACATCGAATTCATGTTATCCGAGTGGCGAAGTCTGTCTTTCAACAGGGTTTCCTACCAATGCTCCTTCTCTCAACTTTCTTCGTCACTTTCTCTGCCACGTGGTAAAACGGAGCGAGAAGGAGACGCACGCACACAGAGAGACGTACGGCTGGCAAATACTCCCGGGGAATACAGTGTATACAGTGAGGCGAGATCGTAAAGGAGGAACGGTGAGGAACGAAGAGCAAGTCGCAGTTGGCAGAGTCGGTTTGGAGGCGTAAGCCATCGTCAAGAGGAAAATAGTGAAAAGAGAGAGCGTGGAGTGATTTGGAAGGTAGTTGCGGGTACGTCGAGAGGATGGGTGGAAAGCCGAGTAAGGCGAGCACGGAGAAAGAGTCGAAGAAAAGTGCAAGTGGAAGAAAGCGAGCGAACGACGATGGAAAGTGCGGGAAAGATAGAGCGAATAGGGGTTGGAATGTTGGTGTTAGTAGTAGCAGCGGTAGCTTAAACGAGGGGGGGTGGAACGGGGTTGGTTTCTTAAAGATGTGAGTCTCGGCGCACTTGTTGCGCGAAAATGGAGTATGGGCGATGCCAAGGAAGGAAGGAAGAGGCGTGTGCAAAGTTGAAAGTGTAAGGAAGACGAAGACGGGGGTAGTCGTGGGGTTGGCTCGAAGGGGCGAGGAGAAAGTACGGAGAGTAAGAAGGGGATTTGACGGCGACGAGAGTTGTAGGGTGGTATGAGAGTAAGGTGAGGAAAAGATAGGGTGAGGGTGAGAGGGATTTTCGAGAGGGTGGGTACACGACCGGGGAATCGAATTGATTCCCCTTTACGGGCTCGCGTTACTTTCCTTTACTGCCGTGCCATCTAACTCTTGACCGGAGTTCTTCTCTCCTCTGTTATTTATTTATCAGCTCTCGCACGTAGCCCGCCTCATCCTCTAATAAAGGACCTTGCGAGGCTTTTTCTTCCTGTTCTTCATTCAGTATACTAGCCCCTAGCCCCTTTTTTCGTTCATCCGCCGCTTTCCACTTTCTTTTTTTCACTGACTCGACTTTACCTATACTACTGATCCTCTTTTCGCTGGACCAGCTTCGCTAGTTCTTTCCCCTTGCTCTATTCACGGAAGGAGAGGGAAAGAGTAATTCACCCTTACATCGACACGAAGAATCGACACTCACCAATTGCGCCGGCAGTGGAGACTTATTGGGATTCCTTGCGGACAACGGTTCTCTAAGGTGTCTGCGATCGATCCTCTCACAGGACCAATCACGATTCATCCGTTACCCGTTGAATACGGGACATGACGGAGAAAGTATTCTTTGAAACATATCCTCTTTCTAGTTCGAAAGACCGATGCTATTTGTACTCTGTTGCTTATCATTTTATACGGTACTGAATGCAATGAATAACTTACACTAATATTGTTCAGAGTTGCTTTGACTGACTACTTTTATGCGTGCTACCGAAAAGTAATGTGATACAGCTTATCGGAGTAGATAAGTAGCAGCCCTGCGAGAAAGGTACTGTAAGAATAGTGCTTTCAAGTTTATTAATCGTAGAGCAAACTTGAAAGGGCAGCCACCTTGGTTTGTAGCAGTCCATTGAACCTCTTGGTTAAGTGTATTCAGCACGTTACTTATTTATCAGAGTCTGCACGTACGTGTACCACACCGACTCGAGTGTAAAAGAACCACGCGAATACACCACCCTCTGGGAAAAAGGCACTTTCCACGCGGCCAGATAAAATCAGTCGGTCGCGATTGGATTGGAACCTCGAGGAAAAACTTATTGGGATTCCTTACGGATATAAGGCTTTCCCTGGACTCCATTCTCCTTCAGGGTTCAACGTCGATTGATCGATAACGTAAAGTCCCACAACATTAAAACCAACGTAATATGTATACAATTCGCATAGGCTTTCAAATTTGATTTCATTTAAATACACAATTTCCACACCGACAGACTTTTATCCGATTCCGGTTCTAAATCTCCCATACAATGAATAAGAAATGAAATTTCCTAATGGTACCACATACACAGTGAGTTTCCGGTTCGTATCAATTACTGGAGCTCAACAAGCTCACGATATTAAAACGGTTAAACGAATGGCAAGCATTTGTAACATGAAATTATAACTTATACCTTCCTCGTAATTTAAAATTATATTTAAAATCCCAGCATTAAATCCAGGGTTAATATTTCTATTTAAGTATGGGAACAATGGGTGTCGAATTTTCAACTAACCGCGACTTACTATATTCCGGTGCAACTCGAAATTCAATTCTGAATGGAAACAATTTGTATCACGGTAACCCCAAAAGTTGAATGTCTGACTAGTTGTAAGTTATACCGGTGCACGCGGAAAATTCAAACTATGATTGGATATAGTTTGCGCCATTCTAACGGAGAACATTCAATGTCTGACTAGTCGCGGTTCATACTACTACTAGTCGGGAGTGCAACGTCCGACTACCACGGTTTACATCACAGTTGCTGAAAATTTAATGTTCCTGCAGTTATGATTTGCATCACTGTCACCTAAAGATCTCAACGTCAGACTAGTATAAAGTTATACTACTGAATGTCGAATACGAGGAGAACCAGTTTATACTACTGCGGGACCAAACTTGTCCGATTAATCATGACTTATACTACTGTTTCTCGCTCTGAGGTACAGACGAAGTTGTTTAAACCCATATAATTGTACTAAATTATTAATTTTTCAGAAATCTTCACTGCTATCATAATTCATATTAAATTAGTTCCAGTCTGCACACTCGAATTAATTTATAAATAATTTATACTGACCCTCAATTTTTATTTATCACCGGCAAATCTATTGTCGAAATCACCCTCATCAATTTACTATCAAATGTTTGCTGGTTGGATTCCACAACGTTTCAGAAAATAGAATGTCTCTCGGTAGTTTCTGGTAACGGGGTTTCCGAAATATAATCTTATTCTTATAATCTTGCGGATACGGTGCAAATTAGGATAACGTGGACTTGCGCACGAGGTGGGTTCCGGTGGAAATCTGCCACGGTGACACTTTATTGATTTCAAGATTATCGCGGCACGGCTGTACTAGACGACTTTGTCAGTAGGAGGAAGAGGATGGCTCGTCGAGAGGGCGAATGGAGATATTGTATCCCTGAGTTCATAATTGGGAGTCTGTCTGTAGGTATCTCCCTTCCCGTACGATCCGTCGATCCATCCAATCGAGGAATTCTCTCTTGGAAACTCTTCAATATCATTTTGAATGTCTACATTCAATATAAAACTCGATTGGATCACTTTTTGGGAAACTTTGATGATCCAATGATTTCGTAAATTTCACCTTTAACTCGGTCGCTTTACGAACGCAGGATCCTACTAGTTCATCGAACAACTTTGCTTGTTCGGTGAAACACAGGTAAACTAACGGGTACACGAGTGAAAATGAATTGCAATGAAGTGAGTGATCAGATTTACGTGGTTCTTCATACTTTTTTTTGTCTTTAAACGAGGCGGGAAGTATCTGCTTTTATCGGGCACGTAGGTTGGAAACGGTTGGGAAACTTTCATAAAAGAATTCAAATTAGTCGACCCTTGGAATTTAACTATCCTATTCAAGGTACACTGATGAAATTTTCGCCTCCGAGTATTGAACTCGTGCTTTCTCACGGAAGTCGATGTGTGCCTTATTTTTATACTATCGATTTCCTTCGTCTCTTTGACGTCGGACCTTGCATTATTCAGCGATTCACTGCTTCGCACTATTTCCGACACTCTTCCTATTCAGGACATTAGAGACTAGTTCGCGTTAATCCTTTTCTTCCCTTTATTTCCAAGAGTGTCAACCTTCTGTGTAACGTACTTTCCTATTAATTACTTGGCCAAATTTCCACCACGAATTTTCGCCGCGGTAATCTCCACTATTAAATCTAAAGAGGATTTCCGGGACTTTCTCGTTCCAGGAACTGCCGGGAGATAAGTATCTCATAATTCCTGTATTACATAAAATACACCACTTCAACAGTACTTAAGCTGCATTTTACAACAATCACATAAATTTTCATTATAATTCCAACATACTTATTACTCTTATACCTTAAGTCACCTCTTCCCCGGATCAAGAATATTATAATATCTCTACTGTGAAATATTTAATAAAATCGAATTAAATCAACAATTATATTCTAAATTAAAAATCTTAATCTAATCAAGTCCCTGGGAATAGAAGTAACAAATAAAAACATACCGTGACTCTCGTGAATGTTTGAAACAAATGATCTCATTCCAGTACCCGGAAGTAAAGCAACCGACCTAATAGACAAATATTTTACTTCGTAAAGAAAAATCCTCCCATTACACGGAAGGAAATTATATTCGTAAATGGTATTCTTAGATACTCCTCGAGGATGAAATCACCACAATTCTTCCGGTATCACCTTGGTAATTTTACTTTCCGAATAAACTCGGTGTTTGAGATAGAAAAGTGGGGATGAAATCTTTTCTTAAATCTTCCGTGGGGTAAACGATTCGTGGAAGCCGGTAAAAGAATCTAAACGGGGAAGTTTCCGGCGGTAGATTCGTACAGCGACAAGAAACATTTGCAGACAGCAGGCGAAGGTGGGTGGGTTTGAAAAACGTAGTCCCTCGTTCTCTTTCAGGTAAAGTGTTGAATAAACAAATTTAAGCGGCAGTGTCTCGGATGAGTATGGAAAGGTTGAAGGTTCCAGGCAACGTGACTAGTATCAACACCTAGAAAAAGGAGTTTCCGGTGCACGGAGTCGGCGCAGATCGCCACGACACGATCTTCCGTATTCAAGTGTCGCAGACGTTTAACGAAAGCTTCCGTGAAAGAACCAACGAACAAGCAGCCCGCCGTGCCTCCGCGTTTCATACAACCCTGAACCAACGAAAAGAGCGCGATATAACCCCTGCACAAGTCTCGACGACGAACAAACGTAACATCGCCCCCGTTTTTAAAGCACACATTTTTTTCACTACCACTTTCTCTCAATTGGTAAACTCTGATGAAAGTCTCATGTCTTTCATCCTTCGAGCGAGAGGATGGAAAGAACGTTTTATTGTCGCCCATTTAGAATCATCCGGAAAATTATGAAACCGCAATTTTAATCAGGATTCTCGTCGATTATTTTTACCGGGAAAATGAATTTCGATTTTATCGGATATTAAATCTGTGGGTTACTTTCAATCGGATGATTCTGAGAATAGATATAGTGGATTAGATTCTTTATTTGTTGAAATATATTTTGTGTGTATACTACACTGTCCGAATGCTTATCGTGTAAATGGAAACCTCGATGTTAATTATAGGAAGTAATGAAAAATATTAAATCCATGTTTAGTTAACCGTGGGCGTAATTAGAATTCAGTGCAGGTGAATAAATAGTCGATTAAATCCCTGAATAATTAGGGGTCGGTGAATGAAACTAACCCAATCTAGTATTCCGTTCCGGTGATTTTCTATCAGGATCAGCCGAAGTAGTCGTGGAAATTGGAGCAACGAACGTAGCGGATATCTTTCATACAAATACGATACAATTAGATTGAATTCAATTATGAAACATGGTCGACGCACCTCGCGCGTTCCGAGTTTCATTTTGTACGTGTATAATTGGATCAGGGAAACTGGATATTAATATAACACATTTCGAACGAACGTGTTACCGATGACTGAATTACCTCCGTCCTGAATGTATATATCCCCTGGCCGCTCCTAAGTCTCATAATTTATTGTTCACAATTTATATAGCCCAAGCTAAATTACCACGATCGGAACTATAAACACTGTCGAAGGTTCCGTTTATTTTATTTAACGACTTATGTCATTACTAATTGCAAACCGCCCATTATGATTCTCGTAATTTAATTGAACACTCAACCTCACCGAAACTCATTGTTAAACCGTGAAAATATAAAACGCGGAAATTAAGAACGGTATTGTTACAATGACGATTTATTATCGCGAACCGAAAGTTCCCTCTGTTTCCCATAATTTGCAGAATTCTCGCGCTTTTTAAGCGCAAGCGAACCACGGCACAAACGATGCCTGGCTGGTTTTATTTTTGTAAAGGTAATGTTTTTCAATTTCCAGTTTCTCGGCTCGTCTGGTAAAAGAGTAGGAAAGGCTTTCGTTTGTGCCGGGCGTCTGTTTATAAATTTCTTTCACGGCCGGTCCACGATCATACATCTTCATATGGGTGTTACGTGCCGCGGAGAGTCGCACTTTCACGAAGGGTTGTGAAACACGCACCCTCCCCCGCCTGCCCCCTCCCCCTCTTTTACCGTGAACCACGGAATCTCGCGCCCGTATATTTACATAAACTGCCACCTCGATTTGTAACTGCCACCGGAAACAAAACGCATTTACTAAATTGACGTGATTTCCGAATGCACTGTTTCGCGCTTTCCAAGAGGAAGAACATCCTCCGCGCGAAAATCTACGCGCATTCATCATCCTCGACGTGAAAATACCGCTTCACGATTCTGCATAATTCACGGAGTAAATCGACTTGTTAGATAAATCTTGTTCGGGCAGTTTATGCATTTTTCATTGCGTAAAACAAATATAGAAAATACAGTGATTTACAAGTAATGCATTTGAAAATACTGAACATGAACTGCGCGGAAATTACCATATTTTCAATAATATTATATTAATATAATATGTTTACTTCCTAACGTTGTGCAATTATAAAATAACGAATAATATTTCATTGCACGCCGTGTTACTGAAATATAACATAATATAACACAGATTGATAGGATTCCATTAATTACGAAATTTATAGGCGAACTTTTTAAATCCCCGGTTATCTAAGTAATTCGATGAATTATAGCTGCTATAATTTATTACATATTCCATTCAATGACTGATTATAGATTCCGCCTTTTACGTATTCAACGTATTACTGAATATATTATATACCTTTCGAACTAGTACGATTTTATTGACTAACATTATTCGAACTGAACTTTCAATTTCCTATTCGCGTTATTACGTATGCGGGGGTGGTAATATCGAAGATGTTCTGCTCGCCGTTTATTGAGGTGTTTCTCTTCGACTCTCTCTACCGGCAGTGTGAAATTATTGGAAACGTATTGAAATACACGCGAGTGCGCTATTAGGCTTGTACACGACAATAAAGGTGATTAAATCGTGTCACACAATTGTGACGTGCGTTATTAACGAGCGGAATATTCAATGAATTGTAGAAACGGGAACACTGACAGTGCTAATCACGTACGCGCATTCGAACGGTGATATTAATACAGCAGAGTTGCCATTTTCAATTACCATGGATTTTCCAACATGTCACAGGGAAAATGATCAGTTATCACGGTGCAGGATGAATTTGTATATGCTGGTGATTTTTGAAAATTTCGTATATACTTTCGAGGATCCAGACGAAGATAGTTAAGTCGATCCATGGTGGAAGTGGCTTTGATGAAGTCTCAGTGGTACTTCGTCCAGCAGACTATGTTAATAACGCATGGCGGACTCCTGAAGGGCGTATTCATGCGTTTGAGGAACCATTTGGTTTGCACGTTCTACATTAACGCGAGGAAAGTCGTAGTGTCTAGCATTGCATTCATGACTATAAATTGATGTAACGAGCAATTAAGCCGTATCCGTAAATGGACACCATTATGAGGTAATACGAGTATGTATGGTTACACGTGGATCACGTTAGAGTATTAATGAAGAGAATATTAAGGTTTTCCCGTCTACTTTTTATTATTTGATTAACGTACATTTCTCACCATCGTCAGTCAGGTGGTGGAAAAGCTTTACGAGATCACATTAGTTCATGAAGAGCATGAACTTACAGGGTATTGACTGGTTTTAATTAATGCCAGAGGGTAATGGAATTAAATCTGTTTTAGATAACTTTATTAATGTGTTCGTCAAATTTATGACGGGGAGAAGATTTTTTAAAAAAGTTTAAAGTATTATGCATGTTTTAAGACAACGTTGTGTCCCAAAAAGCAGATGAAAATTGATTTCTGATAAAAAGAGTGGTCGACTCGAAATCGCAAAAATGTGAAAGGGTATACCTTCAAAAATTGTCAAAAAATCAAAGTCGCCAAAATCGGTCCTAAGTGGCCCAAATCGATTGTATATGACGTATAAACATATTCTAGGACGATTTTGGGTCGAAAGAAGCGGTTTAAAAATTGATTCGGGCGAAAAATAGGTCGACGCAGAATCGCAAAAATGTAAAGGGGTACACCTTCAAAAATTGTCAAAAATGAAAAGTCGACAAAATCAATTCTAAACGACCCAAATCGGTGGTAAATGATGTATGAATATATTCTAGGACGATTTCTGGTCAAAGGAAGCGGTTAAAAAAATTTTATTGGTCAAAAATGGGTCGACCCAAAGTCGAAAAAATGTGAAGGGGTATACCTTCAAAAGTTGTCAAAAATTAAAAGTCGCCAAAATCAATTCTAAACGACCCAAATCGATGGTAAATGATGTATGAACATATTCTAGGACGATTTCTGGTCAAAAGAAGCGGTTAAAAAAATTTTATTGGTCAAAAATGGGTCGACCAAAAGTCGAAAAAATGTGAAGGGGTACACCTTCAAAAGTTGTCAAAAATTAAAAGTCGCCAAAATCAATTCTAAACGACCCAAATCGATGGTAAATGATGTATGAACATATTCTAGGACGATTTCTGGTCAAAAGAAGCGGTTAAAAAAATTTTATTGGTCAAAAATGGGTCGACCCAAAGTCGAAAAAATGTGAAGGGGTACGCCTTCAAAAATTGTCAAAAATTAAAAGTCGCCAAAATCAATTCTAAACGACCCAAATCGATGGTAAATGATGTATGAACATATTCTAGGACGATTTCTGGTCAAAAGAAGCGGTTAAAAAAATTTTATTGGTCAAAAATGGGTCGACCAAAAGTCGAAAAAATGTGAAGGGGTACACCTTCAAAAGTTGTCAAAAATTAAAAGTCGCCAAAATCAATTCTAAACGACCCAAATCGATGGTAAATGATGTATGAACATATTCTAGGACGATTTCTGGTCAAAAGAAGCGGTTAAAAAAATTTTATTGGTCAAAAATGGGTCGACCCAAAGTCGAAAAAATGTGAAGGGGTATACCTTCAAAAGTTGTCAAAAATTAAAAGTCGCCAAAATCAATTCTAAACGACCCAAATCGATGGTAAATGATGTATGAACATATTCTAGGACGATTTCTGGTCAAAAGAAGCGGTTAAAAAAATTTTATTGGTCAAAAATGGGTCGACCAAAAGTCGAAAAAATGTGAAGGGGTACACCTTCAAAAGTTGTCAAAAATTAAAAGTCGCCAAAATCAATTCTAAACGACCCAAATCGATGGTAAATGATGTATGAACATATTCTAGGACGATTTCTGGTCAAAAGAAGCGGTTAAAAAAATTTTATTGGTCAAAAATGGGTCGACCCAAAGTCGAAAAAATGTGAAGGGGTACGCCTTCAAAAATTGTCAAAAATTAAAAGTCGCCAAAATCAATTCTAAACGACCCAAATCGATGGTAAATGATGTATGAACATATTCTAGGACGATTTCTGGTCAAAAGAAGCGGTTAAAAAAATTTTATTGGTCAAAAATGGGTCGACCAAAAGTCGAAAAAATGTGAAGGGGTACACCTTCAAAAGTTGTCAAAAATTAAAAGTCGCCAAAATCAATTCTAAACGACCCAAATCGATGGTAAATGATGTATGAACATATTCTAGGACGATTTCTGGTCAAAAGAAGCGGTTAAAAAAATTTTATTGGTCAAAAATGGGTCGACCCAAAGTCGAAAAAATGTGAAGGGGTATACCTTCAAAAGTTGTCAAAAATTAAAAGTCGCCAAAATCAATTCTAAACGACCCAAATCGATGGTAAATGATGTATGAACATATTCTAGGACGATTTCTGGTCAAAAGAAGCGGTTAAAAAAATTTCATTGGTCAAAAATGGGTCGACCCAAAGTCGAAAAAATGTGAAGGGGTATACCTTCAAAAGTTGTCAAAAATTAAAAGTCGCCAAAATCAATTCTAAACGACCCAAATCGATGGTAAATGATGTATGAACATATTCTAGGACGATTTCTGGTCAAAAGAAGCGGTTAAAAAAATTTTATTGGTCAAAAATGGGTCGACCCAAAGTCGAAAAAATGTGAAGGGGTATACCTTCAAAAGTTGTCAAAAATTAAAAGTCGCCAAAATCAATTCTAAACGACCCAAATCGATGGTAAATGATGTATGAACATATTCTAGGACGATTTCTGGTCAAAAGAAGCGGTTAAAAAAATTTTATTGGTCAAAAATGGGTCGACCCAAAGTCGAAAAAATGTGAAGGGGTATACCTTCAAAAGTTGTCAAAAATTAAAAGTCGCCAAAATCAATTCTAAACGACCCAAATCGATGGTAAATGATGTATGAACATATTCTAGGACGATTTCTGGTCAAAAGAAGCGGTTAAAAAAATTTTATTGGTCAAAAATGGGTCGACCCAAAGTCGAAAAAATGTGAAGGGGTATACCTTCAAAAGTTGTCAAAAATTAAAAGTCGCCAAAATCAATTCTAAACGACCCAAATCGATGGTAAATGATGTATGAACATATTCTAGGACGATTTCTGGTCAAAAGAAGCGGTTAAAAAAATTTTATTGGTCAAAAATGGGTCGACCCAAAGTCGAAAAAATGTGAAGGGGTATACCTTCAAAAGTTGTCAAAAATTAAAAGTCGCCAAAATCAATTCTAAACGACCCAAATCGATGGTAAATGATGTATGAACATATTCTAGGACGATTTCTGGTCAAAAGAAGCGGTTAAAAAAATTTTATTGGTCAAAAATGGGTCGACCCAAAGTCGAAAAAATGTGAAGGGGTATACCTTCAAAAGTTGTCAAAAATTAAAAGTCGCCAAAATCAATTCTAAACGACCCAAATCGATGGTAAATGATGTATGAACATATTCTAGGACGATTTCTGGTCAAAAGAAGCGGTTAAAAAAATTTTATTGGTCAAAAATGGGTCGACCCAAAGTCGAAAAAATGTGAAGGGGTATACCTTCAAAAGTTGTCAAAAATTAAAAGTCGCCAAAATCAATTCTAAACGACCCAAATCGATGGTAAATGATGTATGAACATATTCTAGGACGATTTCTGGTCAAAAGAAGCGGTTAAAAAAATTTTATTGGTCAAAAATGGGTCGAATCCAAGTTGATAAAATGTGAAGGGGTATACCTTCAAAAATTCTCAAAAATTGAAAGTCGCCAAAATCAATTCTAAATGACCCAAATCGATGGTAAATGATGTATGAACATATTCTAGGACGATTTCTGGTCAAAAGAAGCGGTTAAAAAAATTGTATGGGTCAAAAATGGGTCGACCCAAAGTCGAAAAAATGTGAAGGGGTACACCTTCAAAAATTGTCAAAAATTAAAAGTCGCCAATTTCGCTCCTACATCGTCCAACGCTCTAGTGTTTGGCACCTAAACATATTCAAAGGTCATTTTGGATTAATATCAGTTCTAATTACTTACTGGATGATACTTAATGACTCGCTAACTCATGCTGATCCTAAATCTGTAGATGCACTACAGTGAATGGACACCTGAACAGTATCCAACAACCAACTCATTCACTTACACGAACTCTCTGAGTAGGGAAATCGAACCATGAACATCTCCACCGTGACCCGCTGTGAAAGTTTTACCCCCTGAGGTCTCCGACCCCATGAGTTTCGACTTTTGACACGTCATACATGGACGCATAGATGCCTTAACCTGGTTGTTGGATGTGTTGGTCGGTTCGTGCTTGTTAACTAGTTAAAGCTATTGTGTTCGTACGAGAAAGCATACGAAGACGAGGCAGTCCCCGTATGCGTTGTAGCCTGCCTGCCGGCGCCACAGAGACGTATCTGGAGATGTCTGGAGATGGGAGTGCGACACGAGTACGACCAGCTCGTGTACGCGCACAGAAACCACTGTAGATGAGATGAAACGCGTTGGAAACAAGGGGTTCAGACGGTGGAAAAAGGAAAGATGATTAGGTTGGGGGACTACGTGAACCACGTTCTACCCTGGCATCGTTGTTTCTGACTCTGGAGTCGATAATTAACAAGCCAGCCCAGGTCGAGTCACTTAAGCATTCGGCGTCGTCGTTGTCCTCCTCTTCTTCCACCTTCTCCTCCTCATCCCTTCTCCTTCTCGTTCTCGTAATTTCTCACTTTTCTCCTACAATTTATTCCTCCGTCTTTCTCTGTCTTTCCATGTCGTATTCGACATCGTGAACATCGAGTTAATTGTTAACGAGAAAAGTTTGAATTTTCGAGTTGAAATCCCTGCCGTTTCCTCGGCTCCTTCCTTTTTATCGTTCGCTAACATTGTCGTACTTGCCAATGTTTTATCTCCGGCTTCGTTGCGAGTCAGATTTATTAGCAACGAACCGTGATTTAAATTCTACCTTTCGTCAACTATTTCGTTGTTCCACTTCAGGGTGTATCGGAGAATCGCTTGGTGTATTGTAACACCTCAAACTGTACTTGAAGTTATACAATTCCTTAGTTACCACGATTTTAATATCATCTCGGTATAATTAATAATCCGGTGGTTCATCGGATTTTTTCATCTGAGACTACCTGCTAGTTTACATCGCTCTAGCATTCTCAAAACAGTCACAACATTTGTCTCTACATTGCATTTCATATTTCGTTATATTTATAACCACGAATTAACACGAAAGCCAGAATGTAGGGCATCGCAGTGCATTAAACCTCGTAGACACGGAGGCAGATCAATGACACTTTCTTTGATGCATTTCTTATCAGCGTAAGAAAGTCAATGCACACGTGCGATATAATTTATGAAAGCAGTTCATAAGGAAGAAGACTACATAGAAAAGTGTCGCCTTTGATCCCAGGACATTGTATTCTTTCCACCTTCCCTTTTGTACTTAAAGCCTCAGGCAACCAAGTACACTAACAATTCTTATCTACGTGGATCACACCAATCATCAACGAATATACATAAATTATTAACTCTTCTATCATCTAACTTTATTCCTCGTCCTAATATTCGAGTTAATAACTTATAATATATTATAACGCTCGAATAAAAATGTCCACTTATTCCCCGAGAATCGCACGTCAATTAAAACCAAGAATAGTAGAATGACATTCAACAAACGATAAGAGGAACCATATTGAAAGAAACGAACGGCGTCTATCAGAGTGGATCATGGAACACTGATCTGCTTACCACGAGGATCAGAAAGCACCGGAAGTGAAGTAACGGTTGCCGGATTCCTGTGCGAGTTAACGAACACGCGATAGAGAGTATCAGGTGCGCTTACTCTGCAACGTCAACTGATTTTCCTCTCCTGCTTGCCTCCTATTCGCTCAGGTGCCGGGGTAAAAATTCGCGCCGCTTTTAGACGGCTTAAAGGCAAGTTTTCCGTACGAGAAAAATTAATTCACGGCTCACATCGCCGGTGGAAGCGATGAAGTCGACGAAAACTTGTGGTCGAGTCTGTACCACCCTTTAGAGAGACAGAGCAGAGAGAGGGAGTACGCAAGAGAAAAAGAGACAGGTAAATAGAGTGGTGGAAAGGGATGGGGATGTTCAAGGAAGAAAGAGGAAGGGGAGGGATGAGGACTGAGAACCCCAGGGTGCGTCGAGAGTATAAGTGCACCGAAGGGGTGACTACTACCACCATCTTCCCCGTTCTAGTATACCAGGAGAGGGTTGAGTTTCCTATGGTTTAATTGGGCGCGAAATCATTTCCGATGCAATGCGCGCGGATGCAGCCGCGACGACGAGTAATCACCGTAAAAGCTCGACTTCTCTTTCCTCCCTTCTTTCCTTTGCCTCTCCACTATCACTATGTTACTCTGTTTTTCCTCGTTCCTTCCCGCCTACCTTGTTCCTCTGACTTTATTTCATATCTCCATCTTCAGTTTTGTCTTTATCTCTCCCCGCTAAAGAGTATCCTCAAAAGGAATCATCCGCACCCCCTTCAGATCGATGCGCAGACTTCAATGTATGCTTCCCCTCTATCTCATTTGCCGGCCGCATATTACGGTTGCTAATGCATTCGATGCGATTAAATCCCTTGTTTCTATATTTAGGGTGAAATCTTCCCTTGAACTTTGAGGCGCGCGCGCGCGTGGACAGTTCATTCAGAGGAATATCATTGAAGATCGTAGACTGATAAACGTTGTTTGAGGATAATTCATTTCGTTCCATGTTCAAGCTAAACTTTAATAGCCAACCGATTTCTATTTGACCGTTGGATGTACTATCGCCAAGCGTAGACGTGTTTGCGTATGCACCAATGTTTACACGTCTATGACGCAATTTCCGTCGAGTAATCAGAGATAATAGAGATTGATGTTTGATCAAGCCGATTAAAAGTGTAGAAGTGTATTTGGCCATGTTAATTCAGTAAAATCAGCACGATCCGTTTCATTGAATCGTACGCTGGCTAGCAGAATTCTACCAGCTTAATAACGTGTTTGATATTTTAACGCGAAATTAGTATTTATTGCGACATAATGTAATGCAAACTCGGGTCCCTCGATGTTTAATTATTTTATGTGAGGCACACGATATATGATATTTATATACAAACTGAATGGAACGAATGCAAAAGACATAGATTATAATATTAGGGGTACGGGAAAGTAATCAATTCGGGAGTGGAGAATATTTTCCCATTGAAATTTGGAGATTTAATTTTGTCAAAATGGGAATTATTGCATTCGAACGTCAGTCAATGATCATAACTAGCGATGGGGATTATATAACGGAATAATATTTAATAGAAAAAAACCAATGGAGATTCGTAAAGTATGCGAAAAATAATTGATTATTTTCCGGTACAGTTAATACACAAAATGAAATATTTATCATCATTTTCGATCTGTTATTATTGATGTTCCGTGTTAGTTCTATGCAGCTATATTATTCGAGCGCGCTAATAACATTGGTTTACTGTAACGTGGGTTTGCTAGCGCGCTCATTTACAACATACAGGTTTAAGTTCGATCCGCGTGGTTCAGCAGCAGAGAGCGGAAATGCACAAATCGCACGCAATCCCCGTCGTCGTTGGATTTCCGATATTCAGTAATTTCCGATCTGCAGCCACGCCAATGAAGATGCCATTAGCGGGGCAATGCTCGTGTACTCGATTTAAAATTAATTGCGGTAAATGTAATCCACCATGCGTTGATTCTTTCGAACGCAAACGTACATTTCACCAAGAGAACATTCCATCTAACTGGAGTCTTCGTGTAATTGGCCAATCGTCTACCCAATTCCAACGCGCGATACTATTTAAAAAAAAAACCTTCCAATTCCAGGAACGAGTGTATTCGCTCTTTGTATAAACTCGATGGAGAAATTACTCGTTTTAAAGAAGCGTGTACCGTTCGGTTAAGTTTCCCACAATAAAGAAGCATTTTCTCGGTGAATCGGTGAAAGAGAAAGAGAGTTAAACACAGTAAGAGACATCGCGGTAAATTAGTTTTTCTCCGAGAGACTGGCGGATATTTCCTCGTGTCACATCAAAATCCTTTGTCCTTAATCTACTCAGAACGCAGAGGAACACGAGAGGAACAAGGATGTCAATGTATTTCCTTTTTCGAACGCAAAGTATATTTGTTCCTTGGAACATTTAATCGCAACTGTCTCATTCTTCATAGTCGAAAACGCGTAAGCAGCACTGATTACAATACAGAGTATCACGGTACTTTGTTTCCGTTTTCCTGCACGTACACGTTTCCGTACGTGTATAGAAGTGGAATATGTTCATCTAGTAACCTTGCATAAACTGTCACATATTCTAACGTGGCGTTAACTGCTTTGTATTCCGTCGTAAAAGGCTTCGCTTCGTAGGCTACTATCCCATCCGATGGTTAACGCAGATACCGCGACTCGGAGACGGCTCTTTGTAAATCGTTTTTCCGGTCTTCGGGCCTCGCGCTAAGCCGCTTCTATCGTTCTCGCTAGCAAATACCGTAGAAGAGTACATTCGCATGGAATAATCAGGAGATTAGATTAGATTTTTACGGTTACTATAACTTATCTGCTTCTTAGATACTCATTGTCTGACAATAAAAAATGCTTGATACAGTAAAGTAGTATAATATACACAATATACTAATATAGACGAATATAAGTTAATATAACTTAAGCAGACACCCAAAAGACAACATTAATCTTTCATAACGATTAATTAAAAATTCAAGAATTACATGTCGCAACACAAATTGAATTAATCAAATAAACACATTTGATTTATGTATATTATAAGAATTATTCCTCAATTGCCATAGAAAAAGAATGTGTGCCATTTTTTAAGCTATATCGCAAAACGTCTGAGAATGATTCCTCGTTTATAATTCATATTAATTATATTGCACTTTTCGAATGCAAAGTGTTAATGCAAAATGAATCCTCATATTTACACTATTTAATATAATCACAGGAGAAACTGCATTCTGATTACTTCCTCTTCGCGTTCCTGAATTCTCTAAGGTTTTCAATTCATTCAGTGATATGGGTAACGAGCTTTCAATTAATTACTTCGTTTACTGCGATCCTCCTTCACAATGATCGTTACATTCGAGTGAAAAGTAAGGGTTTCAATATCAGGAAAATGCCGTTCCATTGTACAAAGGAATCGAGTTACGTCTGGTTATCAGACGTAGACTAGAAACCTGCAACGTTGTAGGAAAGTTCGTGCAGCTGGTACCCATACTGTTCGCTTCCACCCACACAATTTATGCTAAGTGAATTAACGTTGATCTGTCAGGGAAATATAGGCGCATTTCCTAACGCAGACGCGTTTGTATTCCTTCGGAAAACGAAATATTCGCATTCCACTATTAATTCTTTATATCACACCACTGAAAAATATATCCACGTCCGCTTTATCGAATAAAGTTTTATAGAGTCATAAATACGAGCGATATAAAAATGGTAAATACGGGTGAATGATTTGAAAATATTTCGTAGCGTAGACTTTGGTGGGACGATAATCAGAGAACTGCCCGGAGCTTGTTATTACGATAAAAAATCTGGCTTCCATACTTTACGCATGCCGTGGATTAATTTCTTGGCAAATGGCATAATTAAGAAAATATTACCTGCGCAAATATCTGTTTCCTCGGCGTGCCGGTGTATTTCTGTTTTACGTGAGAATTTCGCCTGTCGGGTTGGTCTTAAAAAGGAATTTTAATATAACACAGAACTGATAGAGCTAACACTTGTTAGATATATTATGAATTCAGTAAATAAAGGTATCCAAGGAAACCCAATGTCAACGTGTATTAAAATTCCGGAAATTTATTCCTCGCGGCGCTTTATAATAATCGAACTTTTCGATTATTTCTTTTCGAAGGATCGCGAAGTTCTAACGGGAATATTGACATACAATAATCAATTAACCCAGTTAGGTAATATTAAACGGCTTATCGGTACCCAGTATATTATGGTATATTATCCGGTAGTGAATTGAAAATTTTCTGTTTTCGATTAATGTCGATATCACTAATTTAACCCGGTATATCCAATTAATTTTATATACTCCCGATACTGATAGTTAAAAATTCCTATTATGTGATTATAGTATGCATGAGTGAAATGGTTATCGATATTTCACGATAAAGTATATGCAGCTACGCGAAAACCAATTAACCTAGATCCACGGAAACTGTATTCGAATTGGGTTATTTCTCTAATTGCATATACGTACACATTTTATATTTAATTTCTCCCAAACACTTCGAACCGGCTTATTGGAAATTTCCGTCTCGTCTTTCCCGGCGATATCATTATCTATATCCGCGTTCCATCTACATCACTTTTAACTGCGGTGCATTGATATCCATTTATATATACATGTATCTAAAATAAGAAATAGCAATCATTTAAATCGTATTTTGGATCCACACAAGAAACTTGGAAATTTTAGGCTTCAATTATGCTCGCGAGTTTCATAGGTATTTGTATTTGTTTATTCTGTGTACACTTCTCCATCTGAATATTATGCAAACAAAACTGCAAAATAGAGCTTTGAGCCATAAATGGATTTTATAATAAATGTAAAGGATGCGATACAAAACTATAGTACGAGGATACTGTACTATATTTTGTTCTGTTATACTATATTTAATACTACGATGTCTGTATTATATTTTATTTTAGTATTTGATGGGAAAAGCGCCAATTATTTGGCGCTTATATTTTACTAATAGTATTCATTAATACTATCGTACTATACTATGATATTACTAGAATAAAATACATATAATACACATATCATAATATCAAATACAGTATGGCTGCTATATTAGATTTCATTCTATTTAATTAGAATGTAAAGTGTCATACTACTATATTTTAAAGTTGAAAAATTCGTGGAATGTTAAAAAAGACGCTAACTGCACCGTTATCTAATTTATTCCGTATGCAAATGGTAGGTTGGAAGAGGTTTAAAAAAGGGTCGGTTTTTCGGATGGAGCTAGTATTTTTTTGTTTTGTACCCTGGTGACCCATCTGCGCTAGAAATGGCATTTTAAATGGATTGAAACGGCAACTGGTTTCGCTGACTATGGGAAAATAATTGCGTAACCGAGCTGCCGACCATTTCTTTACATGTATGTCTGGCTCTCTGTCCTCGGAAAGTTCGTTTATTAAACTGGATCGCGTGCGCCGAGCTTTATCGCTTGGCTCTCCGGAATTCTCTGTTTGTTGACCGATATTGCAATGTTTCGCGAGGCAAAGTTAGAGAACCACGCTTGTATTTGGATACCTGAATAGTCTGAGTTGTTTGTCTTGGTGACTTTCTCACCGTCAAAGTTTAACTCGAATTACTGGTGAAATTAAATAAATTATATCCGAATTAGTTTCTCACTTCTGGCTGAGTTAACTTTTTGGTAACAACGTTATCTTATAACTACACCTCCCTCGGTGGAATTATATTCGCGAAAATCGAAGTAGGTTTTGAAGTTGGATATTTCATATAACATAATAATTTCCACTGAAACACGTTCATAAAGTAAATTTTACTATTGAAAATATAGGTAACGTGAATAATAATGAATATTATGATTTCTGTACTATTTTTCGTTCTCGTATGTTATATTTAATAATATGATATCTGTACTATATTTGATTTTGATATGCTATACTACAGTATTATGATTTCTGTAATATATTTTACTCTAATACACGAAACTGTACCGTACTATGATACTATATTTTATAAACTTTGTTAATTGGAGCCAGAAACGTGGCTTGATTACTGTGCGAGACGTGTATCAGGTATTATTGAATCAGACTCGTCTATGAATCAATATTCTGCGAAACCGCATCAGAAATTTACATGTTTGTAAAATCTACGTCTATTCGCATATGGATCCTTGTAAAGGTGGTTTTCCGTGTGCACTAATCCCTACAGTGTTTCTGTAATCGGTACACTGGTATTATCTCCACGTGGCATTAACTATTATCTGCGCTTTGCAGCAGAAGTTGCAACGAACGGTAACAGAACTTACCATTAAAATGGACATCTACATTCCACCCTTAAACATCCTCTATAATTTTACGCCATAATGATTCGCATTATCATTTTGGGTTTAAGTACTAATCCAATAATGAAAATAATCAGCATATTATCTAATACTGGTATATTCGTGAAAATAAATAGTTAATCAGCAAATTTTTAAAGAGCTGAGAAGCTAAATATAATTGTGGAAGTAAATTGATAGAAGCTTTTTAAGTAAACTTTTAAGATCTCCATTTTGTTGTAATCCGATAATAGTACGTAGTAGTACTATATAGTGCAAGAATTATATTGTTTTATTATATTGAATCCTGTAATAAAATATTATATGAATAAAATAGTACTAGTAATTACAGTACTATAATTATTGTAATACTATTTCAGTAATATAGTATTTTATTTATATTTATATTTCACAGTACCGTACTTTATTATAGTACATATGTATTATAATAAAATATTATTACATTCTATAGTATGGTATAAATATACTATTTTAATAATATAGTATTTTATTACAGTCAAGTACTGATAAAAATGTTCATAACTACATCACGGTTTCAATGTAATAGAAGTTATATTACCACGGCCTTAAAGGAGAGTAGATACTCCAAAAAGCATACGAATGTTTTTATCATGAAATTTACCTTTGATGTCGATAATAAAATATTCGTATAATTCTACTTTTCACACAGTCCTTTTATTATGCTTCCGTGTCACATAAAATTTACGAGGTTCTGTGCACAATTATAATCGATATCAGTGCGAAATACAGGCAGAGATTTTCCGAGGGAAATTTAGATAAACTGAGTTTTCCATGCGAATACTACTCATCGTGAATCTATACGTTTTATAAGTAGATTACGCCAGCGAGGCATGCGACATTATAAGCGATTCTGATATGAAATTATAACGATAATGCCTAACCAACCGTATATATTATAGAGAGTATAAATTTCAATGCGAAGTATTATCATCCATAGAAACATCAATTCAATTTTCCATTGAAATTTATGCAACGGTTGTTCGAAACATAAATTTCCATAGCGATTGGAACTCGAGGTTGAAAGTCTATTAAACATAAATTAAAATGTGGATTTTCATTTTATCGCGCGTTTATATTCACCGGCACTGAAATCACTGAATGAATCCTTTTAAGTGAATTTAGATTTCGCTATTAAATTCTAGACTTACTAAAATATGTTAAGTCCCATGGAATTCGCGCGTTTGTCTTCTGTTAGCTAAAGGGCTGTTTACTCGCGCGAAAAGGAAAATTATATTCTCATCACGTAATAAGGATTCACCGTGATATTGAATTTTCATGAATCGCTCTATTGTGAGAATAACTCACGCCTCCGTTTTTTTGAATAAAGAGAAAATTGTGTTCCCCCGTTCAACCTCTCAATTCTACCTCGATCGACCTATTTGTGTAAATACGTGGAATTCATTGTGCCGCGTGAATACCGAATAAAAAAATATGACAATGCACGACTTATCCAATAATAACAATGCTTTTTTAAATTTGATTATCACCTTGCATTACATCGTTAAAAATGAACTACCAAATATTCGTTTCACACATACATGTTTATATTCCATACTTATGATGAACAGTGTTCAAACATGAAATGAATTAATCGGCAAACGATGTAATATTAACTAATTGATAATTAATTACCTACTGTAACGTTGCTTGTATCGGACCAATTAAATCCGAAGAATCGCCAAATTGATAAATAAATAAAGATAATTCGTAACAAACACGAGTGTAAAATATATACGATTTATCAATGTTTCCAAGGGAGATAACTCTTTTTATGTTCCCCAAAGGGTTCGAGTGGCGAGGGAATCACCAGTGTCCGTTTCTCATAATAAGTACTCAATGCTCATTCGCGAATAGCGGGTTAATTAGAAAGCGGCACAGTTCATTTCACAGAACACAGAAAATGGTATCTCATTAGGTACAATCATTCTCAAAGGTACGTACTTTGACCAAAAAAAAGTAGAAGGAAACAAGCGGGGCTGTGATCGATTGTGCCGAGGACTAACGATAGAAATCCCGCTAACAAGTACCGCCAAACGAGTTTTTGAAACGATAAGTCGATGAGGCAAAAATTCCTTTTCAAAAACGAGCGAGCCCTTTGATAGCGCGTACCCTACCAACTTCGTCCGATACGTGTTCACGAACCGCGTCTAACATATCTCGTGATGCGTTTAGCTTTGAGTGCGTACGAGGACCAACGAAAACTCGAGGAACAAGAGTGGACGAATGGGAAGGCTATAAGCCCTCGATACTACCAATGTACAATTATTTTATCCAGACTTTTGCTTCAACATTCTTCAATTTGAATAGTTTCTGTGGGCTTTGCTTTGCCGGCGAATCGTTCTTTGCACTGTTATGTTTTGTATGCACACAATGTAACGTTTTAGTGCTCACTTCTTTACCATCAAAAATATTAATCTTCAATTCGGTCTTCGATGAATATTTTTCCAATATTATATAAATTTGTTGGGGTGTAAATTCTTGACAATATAATATGTACTGTATAATGATACGATATATCATCTATAATATAATGTTACAGTGCTTATTGATCATCAGAATTTCCAGAATTAGTTTGGCAATATAATGGCGACATAATTTCTCATTTTTGCGATATAATGGCGAGTATATGGAGCGAAGCAAATTGCAAGCAGGTAGAAGTAGGTGTAACGAATAGGTGTTAGTATGAGACGCGACATAGTCCCCAGGGAGTGCGTTAATTTCAGGGGGAGCTGATTAATCGGAAACAGGACTATCGTGCAAATAGGCGCGAGATAACCCCGACGGCCACCGCGTTCACCTATCTACAGCTATGTCCTCTATAGCTCTATAATGCATCCTGATGGTAGTTTCGATCGACCCCATTCCTAGATTTAGAGTTAAGTCCATGGGGGTGCGGGAGAACCGCTTCGGATCGCATCGATTTAATTACGATCGATCTGTCAAGCCGATGGTACTCTGCACAACCAACACCGGACCAGTATATCGCGGCTTGTCCTAAATTTCGAAAATGTCTCGTTGGAATGGCCTGTGTCGGTTCGTTCTACTTCTCTCTCTACTTCTATCTCTCGGTCCATCTCTGGGCATCGTTTTAGAGTGCAATCTTTCGTTCATCGATCTTATCATTCATACACACCCGTTTACCACGCGGAAGACTTTATTCATTCGGTAAAATGAAATGTTGCAACTGACGTTTCATCCTCCCGCGGGATGATGCTACGTTTCATTTATTGAACGTCAATGGTATTTCCATGTTCCCCGCGATATTCCATTTGTTTATACAGCTGCCGAGTATTTTAACTTATTTGAATATCATCAGCGAGACTTCCGCTTAATTACTAATTTGCAATACCTAAACTAATCTTAACTTCTGATGAGGATACGTGCAAGTGACTTCTGCTTGAGAGTTCGCTTGTTATCTCCAGCAGTTCTCGGGACACTCGTATAAACTCCAATTGCAAGATAAGGCTAATTTACTGATTAAAATCACTTATTAAATACCATACTGTCCATAGATATTAATGAATAAATAAATAAAGTACTATTTGAAACATAACTGGATGAACTCATAAAATCCAATATAAGTGAAACGTCCGACATTCAACTTCCATTCAATCTTTCATAATAAACTATTTATAGAAGTACGATAGATTTTTCATTGCCGCGCAACATCGCTTCGAAAGTCCACAGGAAGATGCATCCAGAACCGACATCTCACTTTCATTTTGCAGCGAACATTCAAAGGTACACGGTTTCATAAGCCAGGGGTGGATATTATTGTGGCTGGAACCATGTACCGGCTAAAATATAGAGGGAAAAGGGTTGCGGGTTCAAAAGGTACCATAGTGGAAAATGAAAAGGAAATAGGCCGCTAGTGGAAGGGGGGACGGGTGGTCACGGAGGGGAGTTTAATTTATTCGGAAATGCAATTTGCATCGGTAGTATGGACTTGTCACACTACGAGGCCAGTTGTCCGGTATGCCGTGGCTTTACCTGAATTACGAAAATGTCTAGTCCACGTGGTCTCACCGTCCAATTGCAACTGACCGCATCGCTATTGTCAGTCCCAACATTCCTGTACATCCACTTCATCGTTCAAATGCGCGATCTGATTCGTTTTTATAAAAAAAAAATACTAGCCAATCGTTACTTTAATTCATTTCCCTGTCCTACATTGTTCCAGGAAAGAGAATATCAGGGTTGATACAGAGAGTCGATAAATTGCACAAGTTACGATTGCAATTAAAATTTGCATGTAGAAAAGATGCAAATTCAGTTTTAAATAATAGCGATTTATGTAAAACTGTGATATTTCAAGAATTTCGTGCAAAACTTTCGATGAACTTATTATGATAATTTTCTTTACACTTACATCCAAATGAGGAATATTTATATTGCTCTCGCGTTGAAAACAATATTTCTTTCTGTCACGTGTTAATTGGTTTCCTAATTATACTTTTTAATATAAATATTTGATCAATTATTTTATGATGCGGGATACGTTATCATCGAAAATGAAAACTGAGAAATGTATTCAAATGTGATTAAATTCAATTGGTGTCTGTGATTATTATAATAATAAAATAGAGGGAAATGTGGACAAGAATTTTTAATTTGTCTCGGCAAGATGGCCCTTTCAGATTTATAATGAAATCTATGTGATACGAGGTTGGGAAATGATGCATTATCGATCAAAAAGTGATACATCTGTTGACCGTGCTATAGAATACCGGCAATATCTAGCTTGTCCTTGGGTAATATCCGATCTACGTCATTCTTCCGTACGAAGAAAACAACGAAGCCGATTACTAAATTGCGAAATAATTTCCCCTATCAATACAATATCTCCGAGAAAGGAAACGTGAACTAACAGAACTAATATCATCTAAAAAACTATTTTCTTACATGTAACTTTATTAGATAAATATTGTTATTATGGAAATTATAATAAATCATTCTTTTACCAATATGAATGTATGAATGGAGTACCTTTAACCAGTGAATCTAAGAACGGCAAAGTTCACCCTCTCACAGTTCAACCCTCTCTCAGCAGAGATTAATGAACACTATCTCGTCACAGACAATCAATTTTCATCTAAAAAGTTCCAACAATTTTTAAACACGAACGAAATGTTTGAAACAAAAATCACATCACAAACGTCGTGATTGGTACACTGAAAACAAATAATACGAAAGAAGTGTTATAAATAACATGCAATAGCAAACGTTCTCTCCCGTGGAACTGTATAATACGCGTGGATGAAACGAAGCGTGGAGACTTTTTTAAATTGAGTTTCGAGTTAAATTGCCATAAATAAACGTCTTGGCTCGCTGTACATTCGCGCGGCATTAACCGACGCAATAGGGAAGAAAAAGTGCGGTAAAATACACAAAAGAATTCCAAGCCTACGACCGGGGTCCCCGACCACCCATTACCCTTTTAATTATATTCCAAGTAATTAACGATAGATGACGTATAATGAACAATATCTGCGGCGAGACTGTATTTATTTATCGTACCTCCACGAAATACCAGAATTCTCGCTTCTTTTCTCTCTCCCTCTCTCCCTCTCTCCCTTCCACCCTCTATACACCCCTTCTCTCTTTCTCTGACAAAGCCGCTCTCTACGCCCGCCATATTTTATCGCACAATTGAAAATAATTTACAATTTACGTCGTGACGTTGCCTTGTAATTAGAATGCAAAATGAGGCGGAACGCGCTGCGCGCTCAAAACTGCCTAAATGCAGGAAGTCCGCCGGCGAAAATTTGCCAGTATGAAATTAGAATGATGCTTCAGTGCCGCACAAATTACTGAATTCATCGTGTGGAAGTTTTATTAAAATAACGACGAATCTCGTTGTTTCAAAGGTGAATTTAAATCCCAGGCAAATTTTTCGCTTGTCGACGATAAACGTTAAATGTCAAAGCGCGATACTCGCGGCACTGTGGATGGTCGGCTCGCATGTTTTTTTTTGGACAATTAAAGAGACGAGTCATTATGTGAACGAAAGACTAGATATGATTGATACAATAAGTATATATAATTATTTATATGTGCTTATTATATTTTCTTATTATTATTGTTGCTGGTATTGGCTACAGAAATAACATATCTTTAAAATTATATTAAAAATGATATCAAAGATACGTTATTTCTTTGATTCGACATGTGTCAATCTGATGTATTATAGACTAGATTTTATGTACAGACATCATGTCGACCCTACACTCGACCCTTTTAGTCGCCTTTTACGACAGGCAGGGGATACCATGGGTGTATTCTAACCCCGACCCATAGGGGTGATAATGTATAATAATATACTAATATTTCAAGCGATACAAGCAAACGCACTGGAATGTAAATATTAGTATCAGTGAAGAGATACGACTTGGAACTTAAGTATCCAAAAAATTAGCTTATAACAATATTTTGAACTTCCATAAAACTAGGAATTGATTTGAAATCATAATAAATTCTATAGATTCGGAAATCACTTTGGGAACAACATGAAAGCGATTGTTTAATTATAATATTAAGGTGTATTGTATAAATACTTTTGATCGAACAATTGTGTTTATACGTTATACCTTAAGACCCAGAGATAAATAGTATACTTCGAAACATATAAATATTTATCTCCCACCCCTATTCCAGTATCACCTAATAAAATGATCACTTCGATTCTATTGACTTTTAAGACATATTAATATTTGCTAATAGCACCTCACCCGAAACATAAAGTTTTAAAAAAATATATGGTACAATATTATATACAATAATATATGATATCATATTGATCTCAAGATCGTAATTAGTTTCCCTCGTGAAATACTAAAACATTAAATTCGATCGTTTTGTCCAAACTTAATTGCTAATTGCAAATCACTGCATAATCGTAATTAAGTGCACACATTGTGCTTCAAGATCCGAAGGCAGCGTGTAAAATAGCATGCGGCATTTTCAGTAGAAGTATTATAATACAATGAGAATTATCAGTGCTTCGTTCCGCTTGTTTCTCGATTCACTCCGCGATGATTTTATTTTTCCCTTCCTTCGGCTACGAAGGAATTATTTTGCGGTTGTGTAACCCTTCTCTATCTCCCTATTGTCTCATCCCTTGAACCACCCTCCGCGTTTCCCCGCCGCCCCCCTTCTCTTTAATACGTCAAGAGCCGCACGGTTTCGTCTGCACCTCCGGCGGGACTGCCTTCTCTTCTGGATCGATATTCTATTGTATCGCGGCATTGAAGTATTCTGAAGAGTTTCACTGCCTCGTAACGACACCGAAGGCATTATGCTAATTCAGCGTGTTGTGAGTGAGCGACTGTGGATCATGGTGAGTGATAAGCTACGAACATCTGCCAGCTAGGCGGGGGAAAAAAAATGATAGATCCGGGGAACGAGAAACCTCGGTGAGAGATTCACCGAGTAAAACGGGGACGGTCTATTTAAGCAAAAATCACGTGGAAATTGTCGCATTCAAAATTAATTCCCTAGAAAAATAGAACGCTTAAGGGTCTATGCTTCTGATGCTTGGTTGGCTGTCTGATTAATAATCGGCGCATCTACTTCGAATCTACAAACCAAGTTGATACTTCGTATTGCACTGTGTTGTCAATAAAATAAAGATCTTTGTTATGATCGCTCTTTGTAATTTCTCCATTCACTCGAACGATTAATGAATATTCTTAGATGTGATACTTGTACGTAGTAGTTCATTTAATCAAAAGAAATTCATCTTCACAACTGCACTTGATTACTTGTTAAATCGGTTAGCTCCTAGCTGGCGTGTAATTGGGAATTCAATCCGTCTCGAATAGTTAAGGTGAAAGGGCCAAGTTAAGATGAACAGAACGTGGAAGATATAAACTGGTATCTGGAGATCAGGGGGGATCTTTTTTCGAGAATGAAGTTAGTGAAGCATTAATCATAGACATTAACTTTGTTAAGAGGGAGTATTAAGAAAGTTACTCCCGGCAGCGAAAGAACTCAGGACCACTATCTGCTGTTAAGCAGTTTACGGAGCAGCAAGCCGACCTTGTCGTCAAACGGCTTCTTCCACGCGGTTCTACGACTACGATCTTATTTCATCCCTCTCCCCTTCCAACCCTGAAGACGTTCCACCCCTTTGAAACAAAGCAATGCGAGGCAAGCTCAACCGTATTATCTTCCTACAAACCTATTCGTTCGTGCTCCTTTTAATTATCCGCCAGCATTTTTAATCATATTTTCTACCTCGCTTTATGAAGTCTTCTTTTGTTTCTATCATTATAAATGAATGAAGATTGACGGAACCAGTTCGTATTATTTTCACGCCCTTTCATTTATTATTTTTGAGGGTATTGAAGTTTTATATTTCCATCGTATTTCTGTGCTTATCTTGTTGATTATAATTAAATAATATTATTTATTATGATAATAAATTGTATCTAATTCGGAAATGTTCCTATTTTTTATTACTGTTCAGTAATTCACTTAATATTGCTGCTCAATATTCACGTAATGCTACATATTATATATTAATATTGAAGTTTATTATAGCGCGTATTGTTCAAGTAAGATATCAACTGTACCGCGGTCAGGGCTGCCAATGGCGAAGTATTCTCTGCTGTCAATCAACGTATCTCCGCGGAGATGATTAACATGTTAACAGCCAGTGTCAAACCTGAAAGATGAAACTTCTCGAATTGTGCCAGGATTTGATGAGAACGAAAGTGATTGGATTGCTGAGTAGATCAATAAATACCGTGAAATCATACGATGCTCCAATTAACTTTCATGGACGAGTATACTCTGCTATCAAATGTAATTAAAATATTCTACCTCTTTCAATATTTATTTGTAACATTACGTAACGTAATGCTACGTGTTATTGATTAACTAAATGGTTTCGAGTGAAGCTGTTATGAATGGAACAATAAACAAGTATAATGGATTCCATCTTGCTCAGTTCGACGCTATTGTCAGCCGTCGAATAACATGACAAGATTCACGTGCATACTCATCAGCCACCCGGAAACTTCGCAAATTACTGCAAGAAGTTTAAACGATCCCATTGTAACGCAGGATGAACAAGATTTCGTTGATTGACAAGTATAAGTACTTTAGCTTGATCCTGAAGTCGTTCGAAGTACCTCATTTAAGGAAAGCATCATTAAGTCCTTTATTCCTGACGTTATATATACCGTACATACTATGCTTCTCCATAAAACAATTAATAACTAAAGATAAAATATTACGTTACTATAACATTCAACCCTGTAATATTTCTCAAAGGAAGCAACATTGAAGTTCTTTAAAATAATACGAGTAGAAAGCTGTGGCGATTGTGATATCCAGGAAGAATAAAGGAGTGAAAGTGAATGACAATTCAAGGAGGTTCTTTAAGCTTCTTACGGTAACGATCGGGTCAGCGAATCGTCTTCTTCTGCAGGGGGTTTCAGACTAAACATTTTCCTAGGGGTGCACAGTTAAAGAGGTACGGTCGGAGGGGGGATGATCCGTTCCATATTACGATCCATTTACGTCGAGTTTCGCGATATTACGAATCGGCGAATCGATTTGGAATGATAATATGGGGACCACGTATACACATATGTCTACTCGATCAAGGGAACGTCCATGTATTGGGAAGCACACGATCATCAAGAGCATGGAGGAAGGCAGAAGGCACAGATCCATGGAATTGTCAGCCGTTCCAGACTCCAGGGATTAACTCGCCGAGGAATGCATTCCACCATTCTCTCCCTTTCTCTCTTTCCAATCCTCTCCCTCGCTCTATCTCTCTCTATCTCCTACTATCTCACCTCTTCCCATCTCCGTCTCTCCATCAACTTTTCCATTTGCCCTCTTTCTCCATCGCGATGATCCTTCCTCTTATTCCAACACTCCGGTCGTCCCACTTCATGGCGGGGTGAAGCACTCGCAGTCATTTTCTCCATTTTGCGATTCGATTTCCGCCGATATTGCTCCCGTCTCGCTAGATTCTTCCATTCGGTCGGATGAAGACGCTGCCGAGGGAAATATATTCATTCGCGTGAGCAAGGGAGAAAGAGAACGATAGGGTTAGGAACGCGGAGGATGGGGTTGGAAACTGGAATAGTTAGGCATGGAAAGGGAGAAACTTAACGGAGAATACCGAAGGCGACGTCAACTAATTTCATCCTTGTACTTGATTCCTCCTTTTTTTTCCATATTCAACCCTATTACGGTGAACATGCTCTATGGCGCATACATAATGTGTCTACCCATACACTCGTTCAACACCGGAAGAGAGAGAGAGATCATTGATCACGTTCAAAGTGATCCGAGAAGGTGCCGACGGGGTACATAATGTCGAGGATTGCCACGTGTACGAGAAGGGATAATCGAGAACCATAGAACGACCCCATACAAAGCAGCTCGATTAGAATATTATACTTCCATAGAAATATGCCAATGATATTCATCGACTTCTATGTAAAAGCAGACATTAAACGTTACACGAAACAACATTACTTCGCCTTAACTCGCGATGTTTTATTGAAACAAATAAATCATAAAACTGTCATATAACAAATATATACGAGTTTGATCCACGTGCTCAGCCATATGGGAACAGTAATTTTTCAAGTTCTCCAACGTTCGCGAGCTCCCAGCAATTGGTACCAATACTCTTCTATCTATCCTCTCTATTGATAAGTTGTCGAGAGATAATCGTTTTACCATCTATACATGTATGAAAAAAAATAATCCCACGGTGAGAACGTTCGAAAAATGTATTTCATTTTCGGCGCCGAGAGGGAGTTGCCCGATGCTTTTTATGAAATGACACGGGTTCCATTGAAGATTTGACGGGATTGAAACGAAAGCTAGCAGTTTGAAGTCGATGGCTTCGTCACAGATTGATCCACCTCACGGCTTTATCTGCTCGTCAATTACACCGGACATACGGGTTTCTCTATATGTGTATGTGACTTATATACACGTATACGAAACCTGGTTGGGTGTGGATTCCCATGTAGATGCATCTATGCAAGGGCCAATGCAATCGTACTGCGCAATGCAGCCAGGTCAGTGCGTGATTGGTACGGCATTGTACGCCATAACCAACGGTGAAATTAACCGTGATCCCGATCAAACGCTCCTAACTCTCTGAGCGTGCCGCCGAAATCCGAATCGACGATATCGATGAATACTGCAATGCGGCCACCTACCCAAATTCAAATTCCCCCATATCCATATATATTTCTATTTATGTATTGGTTAACTTACTTTAAACCACCCTGGGATTACTGCATTTAAACCAAGAACAATGATATGCATCACCCAATAATGTAATTGCGTTTAAATTAATAAAAGGACTATTTGATCCACCGCGATGTTCATCGGCTATATGAATATCATCGTCCTTAGGTAGGCTTAATTATATGCAGAGCACAGGCCACATTTCACACCGAATTTGATCGAGTGATAACCAATTTATATGACGCGGTCATCTATGAAAGCCTAGGTATTTCGTAGGTAGATTTATTATTAAAGTGCATTAAAATGAAATTAGGTTTGCCAGCAGTTAAATTGAAACCATAATAGAGATGATATTTATCGAGCGTATAAGGCTCGTTCAGAGTATCGCGAGTTGGAAGTAAGAATAATTTTACTTCAATTAAGTTAATCATGTTTTAACGAGTAGACATGTAGGTCAGTGTGTTGGTGGATGTTTCCGCGCTTCTTCGGAAACATTCCTCATCAGTGAATTAGTTAGCATAAGAACAAGAACAATTAGGAATCCCTTGAGGCCAGGTACACGCCGACAGCCATTCATCATCCGTGAGTCTCGCTCGGTCTAATTCAACGAATTGCCTTACCTCGAAACAAACAAAATTTCATTGGATCCCAAAAGACCAGGAGAGTGTAATTGAATTAGAATATAGTCCACGAGATATCATGATTAACACATGGCAATCTAATTGAATTTTGAAGACCTCGTCCTAGTTTGACTATTCGCAACGAAAATCTAAATTCGAATATCGAACCACTCGTCCCAAAGTCAATTAATTCGCACTTCATTGGTCTTCCTTAATTAAACCGTAAAAAGAAGCTCGAATTTCTAAAACTATAGCTATTCTCAATTTTCTAATCTAAAGATCCAGTATCATGAAACATCTTCCTCAAACGTGAATCTTCACCAAAATCCTTAATTGAACTACGAAAAGAAGCTCAGAAATTTTATCAAAATATATCACTCTCAATTTTTTAATCCCAAAGATCAGAGATCTGAAAATATATTCTTTAAACGTGAATCCTCAAGTAACGCGATTATACACCTCACACAAATGTGCACACACGGTGAATCCGAGATAGAATTCTTTCCATGTAAAGTCTCCGCTATTCGTCTTCCTTTCGTTAAATCGAATAAGATCGTTTCCGTTCGCAGCGAGCCTGAATTGATAAGATACGATAAGAAATGGGAAAGACGTATACGAGCTTATGCGGCAATTTCCAGGTCTCGGTCCGTTAATTCGTCAGTGACGTAGGTTCCATGTGTCGGATGATAATACCGGAACGATGCATCCACCGTCGCACTGTAACGGCGCTCTGTAATTAATCAGGAACGCGAGAATACAGGGTTGCACCATCGCTGCACCAGCAACGTTTACGCAGTCAATGCAGCCCCATGTAATACGCGAATATACACACGTAAACGTACACGTACCAGTATGTATCTACATAGATGGATAAGTTGATACACCAGAGTACCGGATACGTACTACTGAACGGGTTGCGTGGAACGCCGGAAGAGAGGAGGATGGATATACAGAGAGGTGTTGGGAAAGAAGAAGATAGTAAGTGCATAAATGCTGTATAAATGGCGAGGATGAATAATTGTGAAGCGGCGTAGGTGTATCGTATCCAAGGGAATATCAGGAAGCATAGGCGTCACCCGGCCATATGTGCGTAGTAAAATACATTGAAATACTGTTACTCGAAAAAAGCTTTCTCCCCGAGGGCTTCGAAAGAATTCGCATCTCTAAATACCCGCATTTCTGAAATACTCCTATAATTACGTACGCCTGCCATTCTTTACCACCTTCGATTGTACAAATATATACGGGAGGGGGGGCGGGGGCGAAAAATGTATGGCATTTTGAAAGAATTATTACGCGCTGAAGACTCTGATATTAATTCAGCGGATGTATGCGACTGCATCGCACCTGGCACGGGTGCAACGTACCGTACTTGAATATGCAATCGATCGCAGGGAGAATGGTGTTAAAACGTTTCGCGGAGGTATTTGGGAAAAGTGACGATATGCATTTCGTCCTGAACGATACTGGGAACATTAATGTTTTTCATTTTGTTTATGTCTACGTTAAAAGGTCACGTGGAACATTACATGGAGACTAATGGAAGTGTTAAACGAGTACTGAACGAATAAATATATCCAAAGAGGAAGACTGGAGGATCATGTGAGAGGACATGGCGTATAAGTATGGCGTAAATGGTGTCGGTGCATAATCAGTACAGGTGTAACGTACTCGTAGAATGCGGAGAGAGCCAGGAATTAACACCACTCGGTTATACATACATAACAAAATCCAGTCAAAGATAGCAGGGGTTAGTACCTCGCGCTGGTTTGAAAGCCAAGGTTGCATAACGTTGGAAATTTATGTAAATGTGTAAACGCGCTTACTATATATATGCATGTATATTTCTAGTAAGTGCACGCTTGCAAACAGCTGCATGGTATTGCGGAAAAGAGAGACAGAGGGTGTATAATCACACCAGAGACACGGGTGGTATATAATTGTAAAGCAACTGAATAATGTAGTGGATATATGTACACGAACATCAGGAACACCTTAGAGGAACGTGACTTCACCGAGGATTATTTAACTAGGATATAATCTATTTATTGTGCACCGTGTTCTCCGCCGTCACGACATTATTTAGCCAAATAACAAAGTGGATGCTTAATATTAGAACTAGTCAAAATAACTCGTCTGAGATATTTAGTTAAATTATTCAAATATACTGCGGCGCATTGTTCGAGATTTTATGTACCGTTATTTTGTATACCTAACGCGAATAATTGCATCCATTAATTAACTTACATCATCCAGCTATAATTTATATATAAATAAATCTGTAAGCATAACTGAGTGTACATATGTATTAATATAATAAAATTACCGTAACAACGATTGTGAAATTAGTTACGAGATTGGATGAATAAAATTTGATGAATATTACTTTTTATTATTTAATATATAGGGTATACGTAATATTCGACAATATTATTCATATTTAATATAAAGTTCAAATGCTTTTAATCGAGCAATGTTCAATCTTGATTTGACACTTTATATGTTATTATATATAATTTTTTACAGAGGGCACATTTAATATTATTAATACTCTTACGATTCGACACTATCATTAATATTTAGTACAAAGATAAATCGCTTTTAATCAAGCAAAGTTCAATCACATTTTGGCATCACGTATTATGCATGGTCACATATGCGGTACCAGGTGCCCAGTGGCCCACGAGCTATGAATATCTAGCAAGGAACACTGTGTTTAGAGGTGGAAAATAAGAGAGCCAGGCTCTCATGTTTTCGTGAATATTATCTGCACCATATTTGGATATCGTTCCCTGTACTATTTGCAAATACGCGACAGAAATATATCAACAACGACGTGAAATGAACCCTTGAAACACGATCTATTATTCCAGTAATTCATAATACGGCAAAATATTCGATGCTCAGAGTTCACATATCAATTACCTGTGTATAATATATTTTAATCTCATTACTGCATTTCATACTAATATTTGTATTACTATTATTATTATTATTATTAATATTTATATCGTTAGTACTCCACTAATGCAAAATTAAATTTCCCGGAAAGCGAGAAACAAATATTATTTATATTTATTACAATTTTAATGCCATCGCATTGGTTACAATAAGCCGCTTTATATCTTGTTCCATAAAGTTTTGCCTGGGATATATTCATACATATTATCATGTATGAAAACGGGTGTTGGATATGGAAAAAGGTAAATTAACGCCGGTGTGAGTGATTGTATGAAAACCGCTGGAAATGTAAAGACGGAGAAATATAACTGTTTGGTTTATGCGTTTTATACCCTATGCTTTTTTTCGACCGACAAACATTCCACGACACCCAAAAACTAACGTTCAATCCGTGCAATTTGCGTTCTGTATAAATATGTAAATACGCGTGTCTCTTAATGGAGGGCATATTCAAATTTGAAAGCACGTTTTTCTCTTCAACTACATCTACGAGGTGTGTACACTGTACACCGGAGTGTCTCACACGTTAGCCGGACACATTTCACCAAATGAACGTGCGACGGGGATTTCAAGTGACGTGCTGGAATGTACCCGAGCCACAATAACACAGTTATTATATAACCAGCTCATAAATAAGTCATTCTCACATAAAACATAATGTACACGAATCTAAATAAAAATATTCGTCGAATTAATCCATTTCAGTATTTCCTGGCACACTATTTTTAACCCTGAAATATAAAACCCCGGTTATTATAATTGTGAAGCGGAGGATATTTCATTTCTGGTTAAGAGTATAAAAGAAATAAAAATTCAATAGCTATATTTGATTTAAAATATCCACTCCGAGATCCAATATTTGAAATATGAATGAATGTGGAAATTATAGAGTGTTGTGATTAAATAAGTATTTCTCCCTTTTTAATTAAGAACAAGAAAATAAATAAAAAGTGAAACAATTACAGATTATTTGAAATATCAACTTCAAGATCCAATATCTAAAACATCAATAGATCATCGAGTACCATAATTAAAAATTGTAATTAATGTATCATACATATATAAAGCTCATAATTAAATACAGGCAATCTTGATACTCGATTAATTCTAACAGCTTAGAATAATAAAATATATTAGGAGCACCAGAAAGTAATCAATTATTTTTCACATTCTTTATAAAACTCCATTTATTTATTTATATTAAACATGATTTTATTAGATAAACCCGTTATCTATGATCCTTGATCCACGATTCTCTAATGCCATGATTCCTTTTGAAAAAAAAAAACAAATGCCCAGATTTCGATGCGAACAAATCCTTCACTCCCGAATTGATTACTTTCCTGTACCTTTAATAAATAAAAAATGTTACTTATAAATATATGATACTAATTAATGATTCACATTTCTATTAACATCGTCCATTCCAATTTCCCCAAGCTACTCACGGATTACAGCAAAACACATTACATTGAAAGCAATCCTATTTTCCGCTATTGTAAATACAATGCTCGCGCATAGAGAAATGGAATAGCATCTGCACTAGATCCGAATACATAGCGCTCAACGGTTAAACACCTGGATGGAAAACAGTGGTTCGTCCATGACGTGAGTACGAACGCATTGTGGATGACGTTGATTCATAAACGTGAACTTCGAGAACCGACATAACCGCGTTACACCACTAAAAGCATTTGTATCGGACGCCGGCATCGCGAACTTTATTAAACGTAATCATCGTTAGTAATGTCATAGGATTTTTCTCCTATGACAGTGTCGGACTTTAACCGACGTCTAACACGTTTCTTAATTATCATTTCGCATCCAGTTCCCCGGGCAAATTACGTTAGCTGCACTAATTTAACCATATTCCCCAGCACGGTCCTCCAACAACAGAAATTCACGTATACAAAGAAAAATAGTATCACGTACGTGTACTCCAAAGTGCATTGTATAACGATGCACTAGAATGCATTGCGTGCATGTAGCAGCGCCGTGAAACCCGGGGATACGAGATGGCCTGTGTATAAATGCACCATACATAGCTATGGTTGCATAACTCTAAACCAGTGGCGCAGGTGCATCCTACCCCATAGAACGCAGGAAACGCCGTGCATAAATGTCGTTCAGGTGTACAGTGTACATACGCGCTTTACATGTGTCGAAATCTGCATGCATGTATAAGGTGTTCCTAAAGTGTTCCGGCACACTTTAAGCGGGTGTTTTACTGACTTTAAGAGTAATAAAATATAGGTAAATATTAGTATATCTAAAAAAAAGCCGTGTCAGAGTTACGGTGTTTTAAGTTTGCACGACAACCAAAGTGTTCTAAGTGCTTTGTTATTTATTACTTCGTTGTAGTTGGGATTTATTAGCTTTTATCGGGGACAAATACTTAATGCGCTCTTTTTCAAAACAGATAAATGGTGGAGCAACGTATTAATATTTCCAAGTGTTATTAAATATTATAATTACAATGCAGCTCTTTCTAACGATTAAACATAAGTGTCCAGAAGCTCAGCTAGCATGAATGATTATATTCGTTCCAGATTCTTCGAAACTCGCGAAACATTTTCCTGCAAGTTACACGAACATTTTCTAAACACCCTGTACGTGTTTGTACATAAGGGTACAGTATGTGCGATGCAATGTAGTATAGTGCACCGGTGCACTCTTACGGGTTAGCAGGAAGTTCAGGTTATCAAATAGTCGTTCATGCATAATGCACCGATTTCCATCCCCTACCACCGACTTTACAGTTCATTCTTTCGCCACGTAGTTGTCCTCCATCGACGGAAAACAAGGTTTCAAAATTCGGTGGATGAAGCTCCGCTGCTACTGATATCAGCTGCATCGGGGTTTTCTCTATAAGATTTCCTTCATTGGAAAGGAGAACGCGAACGAATCGCAAGACGATAGCGAAGGGGGAAGGGTGGTAAAAGCTCCAATCGTAGTTGACAGCGAGAAAAATACGTGCGATTTTATGCGCCACTGAATAAGCATGGATATGTATACCATATAGACGTTACTTGTCGATGGAGAGATGGGGTGGTTGAACCTTCGCGTATTACAGATACGATCGTCCTCCGTCTATTCTTTTCGCATTCGCATAAAGCCCTTTGTTGTTTTCGAGGCTTCATTGTAGGCTTGGGATTTATGTATATTTACGTCGTGTAACGTTTTGTCTTGTAAATACCATGCTACCTCTCGTCGAGATATGAATGACAGGGGTAGAAAATAATTTGGATATTAATCAAGTTGTATAACGAGGAGTATAAATAAACGATACTTATTAAAGCACAAATGAGGTACAGTAGACTCCTGTATAACGCGCATAATCTAAACTAGCGTGTTTGAAATGATTATTGCTATGCCAACTTTTATTTTCTATGTTTTATCAAATAGGATAGTATTTTAAAAATAAATGGCATATATACGATGAAGAAAACAATCTAATTCTCAAGTAAAGCAGATTTAATTCTTAAATCAGGCAATTCCTGTGTTTTATTATTTAGCTAGTTGAACAAATAGGAATTCGCGTTATGCGGGAGTCCACTGTATACGATATTAAGGCTTCTTCCGTTATTGGTGGATCCTGGTAAATTTCAATCGAGGGGATGATTTATTGTACCATAATATTCTTCATACGATAATAGACTCTCGTATGAACGATGAGGGCCGGTCTCGTATCTACTTGAAAAACGTGGATGATTCCTCTTCGTTGTTCCCCGTAACAGTCTACCTGGAGGAAGATCGAAGATGATCGATTTGATGTTATTGCCATATCGTGCGTACAACGATTCCTTCAAGTGTCGCTTTAGAAAAAGATGAAACTAACACCGATGCATTTGCCGGATATATATCGTTGCATCGTGGTGCAACGTTTCCACTATAGCTCGCAATAGAAACTGCTTACTACCGACACCGTGGCTATATCGTAAAAAACTGCCATTGATATAATTACTACGCTCTGATTCCAAATATACCAACATTCAAACGTTTCGTATCCTTGTCCGATTTCCTATTTTGTTATTAGTCTTTACGAGGCGTATTTACATCTGTATTATTCCTTTAACCCTTTCGTCCCGAATAGTACACACATGTACCACTAATATTCCAACACATCTAAAATTCACCGCTATATAAATTCCCGCTGAAAAATATTCGAACGGCGACAGAGTTCAAGAAGTTTGCATTCGCATCTACTCTTTAAGATAATAAAATGATGACAAACACTGATATCAATAAATACAAGTTATTTATTTTGTTAATATTTTATTCCTAATTAGCGTAACCCTGATAATTAAGGCAGTAACAATTTAGGTGTGCTGTTCAAAAGGCAAACGGCTCGAGTCATTCTGGGCTGGTTTAGACATACATAATACTACTTTCTTATCTGAAACATATTACTTGTATTCATGCACGATGGGGTTAAGCTAGTTCGAAGATTAAATGATTTAATGTTAAATTGAATATGAATTATTAAATGTTTCAGGACGAGGAGTGGTGCTGGACAGTCAGGGTCCAGTATTGGTGTCGGAGCCACGTTCATCGGTCGAATTCTCAAACGAGACCGGGGCAATGATACATTGTTCCGCGCAAGGCAGCCCTACGCCCAGAATAGATTGGCTTATGGGAGATGGTTCTCTTGTACTTCCCATTCCACACATCCGTGAAACGTTGGTCAATGGTTCGATGTATTTCCTGCCATTTGGAGCCGAGAGCTACCGGCACAACGTCCATTCGGCCGTCTACCGATGTCAAGCCTCAAACAGCGTCGGTAGAGTGTTGGGCCGTGAAATCACGGTAAAGGCCGGTAGGTACCTTTATTTCTTTCCGCTAACACAGAACACTTCACTTCCGAGCGATTACTTTCTCTACTTTCGAGTGAACTTCCCTATAAGACACCCTATTCGATTCATGAGTCACGTAAGGCGAACGAGCATCCCCTCGCATTAAACTTTGATCAGTTCTTTGAGACAGTAATCCTTCCACGTACCATGTATCCTTTCTATATACTTTTCCATGTGAAGGTTAACATTTTAATTAAAAAACGATACTCGACAACCGATATTATGTTATTTGTTATAACAAAGTACGAAGAGAATGGAAAGGTTCAGTAGTGAAAGGAACACATTTCGGACAATTTGTATTTTGCCAGACAATAAGCGACTCCTTCTACACGATATTATTGTCTGATAACATAAATTCCTTCACGTGTGTCTTGAATATATTAATGAACCAATGATAACTTGAGTGTCGAACATCAACGAATCTCTACATCCGATGATAAACCACCCACGTTTATAATTATAAATTCACGGAAAGCATCTACGGGGACTGCACTCACGGAATCTCGCGTTCCACGTGTTCGGAATTTTGTTCTACGGATCATCATCGACGAGTGTTCAACTCGCGTTTTCTCAGCGCATAAAAATAGAGGATCGAGGAGGGTTGCAAGGTGGTATCGGGCGCGCACTCGTACAGCGATATTTCGTCAGTGGCACCGTAAATGTAATCGGGCATTCCACGGGAATGATGTTCTAAACCACGACTCCAGGGAGTACCGAGAAGAATGATCGTGGCTCAAGTGAGCCGAGCCAACTACATTTATCGTTCCCTCTTTCTTCTACCCCTAAGCTATAACCGGTTCGTAGATCTATCGCCCGAAACTCACGCTCCGCTTCGTGGCTAACAACTGGTACTCACTGCCAAGATCAAGATTCCTTGCCTCCCGCTGACTGCCAAGTACTTAGATATATCTGCATTCTCATACGAACGCAGATGAAATACATATCTCACCGTTTGTCGTTCCCCTGAATACTCCTCTACAGGGTGTTCAAATTTTAATTAATAATTGGAATGATTATCGAATACAACATTATAAACTGAAATTCAAAGAGAAAAGTATAATGATGCGGAAAAGTGTGACGATTTAAATGTAACTAATCGAATTTTATTATAATGAAGTTCATTAAAATCTGATTTTGTCACAATAGAAGTTAGTTACGTTGGAGATCTACAGAGTAGACGTAGAAGGAATGTTATATAAAAACGTATAAAAGTTGTTGTAAGGAATATATCAAAATTGCGTGAACACCACGTAGACAAGGATTCCATGTACTTTTAGCCAACTGGGAGACAAACGACTCCACGGGATTCTTTCGCTCTTCAGTGCGGTTAACAATCGCGACGTCCTGCCAAGAATCACTTATCGCATTTAGCGACTCGTGAATCGGAGAAAATTTCTACCCGGCTGGAAAAGAATCGCGGTAAGGGTGGGTTTGTGGGAAAACCTAGGGGGGCCGAAAGGGGTGGGAAGGGGCAGATTACGTACCACCGAGGACCGCTAGTGGTAGCGGAACTGAAAACGCAAGAGAGAGGCACTAATTACCGAAAGTACAGTCCCCAGACAGTCTGAAAAGCCGCGTTGTTCGCTTAAAGAATAGCGAGGTTGTAATAAAACAAAATGAAATCAAATACCTCGGCGTATAATATACTTATCGAGGTTAATGCCAGACGACGAGAATTATTGCTCGGCTATGAACGATCATTTTATAAGCTGCCATTTAATTATTGGTTCGATGTCCATGAATTTTCATAAAGTTTCGCGTGTAAGATGATAAATGTTAATCGAAGGCGTCCAAGACTTCGAGGAAAAGTTTTCATTAAAATTGCAAGGAAAATTAAAATTAAAAATGATGCATGAATGTGGTCAAAATTGAGAAGATCTTAAGTGATATTGCGTTAATAAGAACTTCTCACATTTTAAGAGTGCACTTCCGGAAGTGTTGGATCGAGAGGAAGTTTCTCTTCTACTTGGATCCTTTCCTCGGGACGTGTTTCCTGCACTACTATTCTTACGACTCTGACATGTCGTTTCATAACGATATAACTTTTTTTACCGGTTCTCCGCGCTTCTGTCATTTCGTGGGGGAACCGACGACAAGAGTTCTTCCTTTCTTTGTGCTAAAGTGGCCATGTAACTTTCGTTTCAGTGGTGCGCCAAAAGTACGAAGTTCAAGCACGGGACGCTTACGTTCTGGCAGGAAATACCGGTGTACTCAGGTGTGAAATACCGACATTCGTTAACGAATACGTTGCTGTCACCTCCTGGGTTCAAGATTCTGCCTTCAACATCTTCCCAACACCCGAAAGTAGTAAGTTGCTAATATATCCGTATAATATTTATAATAATCCATCCATAATATATCTATCACTAATAATAATCATAACAATCGATCCCATAATAATATGCATAATAATACATCCATAAAAATTCACTCATAGTTCATGATAATATCTATAATCATCCATTGATAATCATAATAATAATATGTCGACATAAATAGCAAAACATTCCTCGAGATTAAAAAACGTCTTGCAACTTTAATTTTTAATGCTTGATGTACAGCACTGACCTATCGAATATTTTCAATAGCCATCACATTAAAACTGTTTCCTAAGTTCGTGGCACGCAACAAAGTGGGAAGTACTTCATCATCCTTCCCGGTGTAATTACCCATAACTCGAATTTTATTAATTCAAAGCAACTAGAAAATTACATGAATTTATTAGCAAAAGAAACTTTGGTATCAAAGTTCCTTTCAAGATATCCGTTACCTTTCATTAAGCAATTATGTAATAATTAAATTCGTAGGATAAGTTATACCTCATCGAACCAACGATTTTGCAACCAACCAATTTTAGCAGGTCTTCATTAGTGACAATTAACAATTACTAAAATCCGTTTTGCAACTTAAACTGTAAGTCGATCTGGTCCCTCGGTATATCTGTGTAATATGCGCGATTATAAGTATTTTTGAAGTTTTTATCTGACAGTTAAGAGACCAGGAAAAATTGCACATCGGGAAAACACAGGGGTCCGATAAATTGGCAGTACTTTTTGCCCGTTTCCCTGTTCATTTGTATAGCGGGAGCAAAGCATCGGTGAACAGGGATATACACGTGTATATGTACACACGTGCAACGTGATATGCTGGTCTGGTCAATATCCGAGTTAATTAGAGTCTGAGGGGACGATTCGAGTACACACGTTACACACATTATCGTTGCAGACCCACCTAAGCCCCATATGAATTGTGGCATTATTACAAGGGAAAAAAATGCTTTGACATTTATACCTTACTAGTCAGAACCGAAAAAAAATTCATATATTTCCAAGCATATTTATATCGCCGATAGTTGCCCGACATTGTCTACATCCAATATAAAATTGTATTATGTTTTTCCTGTTCAACTTGCTACGATTTTGTCTACACTTAAAGTATACGAGGGAAGATTTTCTTCTTTTGGAATAAAGGAAGAACTGACAAAGAATATAAAATGTCTGGCCACCTCGGAAAGTGGAATCTAATAGTACGTGCGTCAAATTTTACGACACTTTCCTTCGGCCCACCATCCCCCCCGGTCCCTTTCCCTACAGTTCGATCTATACGGTGATACCGTTTCTATCGTAAGCGAGGAAAGTTTCTTAACTTCTTTCCTGGCAGTGCCATAATAGCCGCATTGTGCCATTCGAATAACTTGCCAGTTTAGAGCCGGTTGTTCTTCGAAACTTCACGCATTGTCGAGTCCCGACTTCGTGGATGTTTCTATCGCTGCTATCTCTCCTATTCTAAGTAGAAGTCCTCCGCCGAGAAAGACACACGCGGCATAAGTCTCCGGTGCTTTTACCCTTGGATTCAACTCTCATGGAAACTCACCCTTTAAAAACTCCAACAAAGTTGTTGCATCCATTTGTACCCCGGACTTTCCGACTCTTTCTTCTCTCACATGTTGAACTTATGTTAAACTGATCGCTAAAATGTTTTCCATACTTCGTATATTGTAGACATCCTTTTCTATGATTTATACTCTAACGTCTCAAATAAATTACTAGATCAATTTTCATACTATAATCACACCTGTCTCATTATAATTTCATTCTTCGTATTACATAATATTATCATTAATTCTCTCTCGTATTAATCTAGGCTTCATAGTTTACGCTTAATTAACGCTATTAGAGGAATTAATTAAACCGTGGGTGACAACGATTACGTAAACTACCATGTTTGTTTAACATCGCGCTCCAAGATCAATATTATTATTACGAATGGATGCTCGCGCATAACGTAAACATTCGTACTTTTTTTTGCTCCTGCCGAGGGGTTATAGTTCTGAATGAACATGAAAGTTTCTTGTGCCAGCGCACGGCTGATCTGCGAGGGTTTTCAAGTTTTCCGAGTGATTCGTTTTCTATTTAGAGCTCCTTCTCGGCCTTCCGTTTCCTCTTCAATTGTAATATTGGATTTTCCTCGGGGAGTAAAGCCGCGGAGTTCACCGGTTACCGAGTTCAGAACGACGGCTAGGAAAGGTGGTTGATTTAATCCAAGGGGTTTGTCCTCTGCCTGTCAGACGTAAGAAACGCGCCGCTTATGAAGTTTAATCGTTTTCGAAAACAGCCATCGGCTTGCATTAGATTTGCTCCCAAGTGACGGTAACTTGGCTCTTCTCTGCTGCACTGTCCCGCTTTGTTCCATTAGAACACGAATCACGAACCAATAGTCGAAACAACTTTAATAGTTCCTCAACAAAGCTGCTCTGGGATTTGTTATAATGTGATCATAGATATTCCGATATCTCAGAATACATTGAAACACACTATTCTGTACAGTATTTAATATTCCAGAAGAGGGAAACGTAGGTGAATAAACGTGCTATTAATTTACTTCATTTGCGAAGCCAGCTTCGAGATTGTTGTTGAATACAATTCTGAATATTTGTTGTACCTCAGAATATGTTCAAATGCATTGTATTGGTTTACGGAGAAACTATTGCAATTTATAGATAGAATTTAATTTAATAGACGATAAAGGGTATCTATTAGTAATAAATAGTGTATTTAATTTTTTTGGAAGAATATTAGTGTTACACTAACTTTAATAATTTCGGATATACTTAAAGTACCATATTATGTTATTTCAAATATAAGTAGGAGCTGTATAGCGAGGAAAGCTTAATAATTTCCCCCGAATAGCATCTTAAGTATTATAGTAAGATTGTGCTCCCTAAGTCCGTCGAAATACTCTGCGCAAGTTATTACTAAGTTGAGCTGCCTCTGTTAGAGCAATTACAACAAAGTAGAGAAAACTACTTTCATCAATTAATTCTGGGGACTAAATTAATAAGCAAGGGATATTAAACTTGCTCAATTATTATTCACCTACGAATATAACATAACTTTCCCAACTAGAAAATGTTTCCAAGCAAAATAAACATGAATAAAAATTAATGCGATCAGAATAAATCATATACCGAATATCAAGATACTAACTTCCATGAAATTAATCGGAATAAATTTCTACGATAAAATTATGAATCCAATCTTCCTAGTGTTACTATGGCGAGGTAGAGAAAGAGATTTTCGGTTCTCCTGGTAGTAAAGTGTAGGGAATAGAGATATAGGAAGGTGTACCCAACTCCCGGGTAGCTCAAACACGAAATGTTCGGCAACAATGCAAATTCGCCCAGGGTGCTCATCCCCACACCAGTTGTCTACAGGGACCCCGAACTATCTTCAGCAACCCACCACTCTGGACGACCCTTTCCGTACAACCACTATGTGTTTCCACTTCCCTTTTCCTATCGTATCCTTCTTCCTCCACCTTAGCCCATTTTCCGACTCTGTTCCATTTGTTCATTTCCTACTCGATGATCCATGCATTACGAGGCTCTCTTAATTTAAGTGGATAATCGAAAAACGTGATTACACGTGACTTCCCTCTCCACATGTGCTCTTCGAATTCAAAAGAATCTTGGATTCTTTAACCCCTTGATGTACCATTTAATTAAGATTATTTTTCATTCGGATGCGATTTAGTTTTCTTAAGTAACTGAAACTGACCTAGTTTCTAACTGCTACAAACTCAACAAATTTACGTAAATTAGTCTAATTAATTAGTACTTTCAATCTTGTTTAAATTACAATGACGAGTCATACTGTTGTATTATTTATATTCATTATTATTATGTTGTACTGTGACGTTAAAGCAATAGTTTGACCGTACGGGTTGACTCGAAGAATCCACGAATTTTGATATCACAGATAGCGCGGATGGTTTACTTTATCCACAGGTGACGATAACGGATAAAACGATAGAAAGCCAGGTTGATCGGGATTTCGAGTGTAAGCCAAAAGCAAAATAGTTCATGACATTCGGACTGTGTAGTGGTATATAGGTATAGAATATAAACGTTGAACGATAGCCGAACGATACTACAGTGATAACAGCCCAGGGCTATTTTCAGTCACAGCACTCGCAAAGTTTCCGGAACTCTCAGTTAGACAAACCCCGAAGTTATTCGTTGCAAGCTTTTCTCCCCCCTTGAGAACAGATTGTAAGTCTAAGCCTGCCGCTTTCAAGTAGATGAGCACAGTTTGATGAACTTTTATCCGCCGGTGATGTCACTAATCATTTCTGTTTATCTTTGAGATTTCGTGTCGCAAAATCAAATTGAATAAATCGAAGCGCGTCTTCTGGTTTTTATATTGAATTATTATTTCATTATTATTATTAATATAGATTTTTGTTCTCGATACTTTAAATCAAGCGGAATACGACTGGATGTTTATAATGCCTGAAGTTGAAACGGAAGTTTAAGTACTTTACTCTGGAAACTTTTTTAAGACAGGTAAGATGCCGAAGAAATTATGATAAATAACGTAAATAGGAAACAAAGCAGAAAGTATCGACTTATAACGTTAATGGAAATCCAACAAAGTTTCTCTATGTAATTAATGAATATTTATTTCCAATAGTAGGATATATAATATTGTTTACTTTAATACTTAGCCGTTTCAATTTCAATATCCAATAATACAAAAATTTGGAGTAACAATTCTGTTTCAAATTATGTTAAAAAATTAAACAAAAATTAGCACTCCATTAAGATCGCAATTCGAAGATCCAACTCGAAGATCCAATAATAACAATAAACATTATAGTTGTAATTTTGAATATAATTTTGATTCGATATTTGAACGGTAAGTGCTACCAAGTATGATCAGTGAACGACAAGGTTGACAAGTACCGTGTTTTGCGAATTTAAAAGTGATTTATTAGATTGCATTCCTTGGAGGAACGGTGCACTTGGGAGTCGAATGAACTTTCCTTAAAACCGAGAATCTGTGTTTCCTCCACGACACTCCGGAGAGCGCCTATTCCCGGCTGGAATAAATCGAGCTTGAAATATGTTTCAGTAATAGCCAAGGTATGCATGAATCACGCTGTACTAGCTATAGCTTACTCCGACGATCCCATTGGAATCAAGATTTCAACATTTTGTCGCCGTACTTCCTTTTAAATACGCACACCATTCTACGATCACGCGGTGGCATGGCAGATTTTAATTTACCAACAGAACGCATTCAAGCAAACTTCGCATTATTCATGTTGACGTTAAATTATTGTCGGATTTTCGGATCCCCATGGATTCAAGGCATGTTACGTTGCAAAAGCAGATGTGACCTGAGGGCACCGTCCGAGAGATATGTATATCAAATTGCGAACTGGTCAATCAGAATTTACTTTGTACACTATCAATGCAACAATCGTGGTTATATTCCTGTTAAATTAGGATATGACTTAACATCGGGGTTATAGTCATTAATTAATTATGATTTATATATTATCATGTATTGTATATCGTATTCCACATTATATATATTCCTTCATGTTTAGTAATTTATAATTAATGTTCATTATTTCGTTCATTATTCAGAGATTAATTCTGAACTTAAAAATGCCGAATCATTAATTCTGAATGAAACAATTTCCAATATATTTCAATATATATTATAATGTATTTATTATTAACTTTAGCATCCTACGTCAATTTATTTATTCAATATAATGCAGACATGTACCGAATTGACCACTAGGGAATTTATTATAAACGTAGAACATGAAAATACATGTGTAATGTTTAACAGCAGCACTGCAACAAACCACACAAAAACAGGAAACCATCCTCATCCCGACAGCAATGCATTTGGTATTTACATTTCAACCCTCGAAACCATAGGAACCCCGTGGAGGGTGGTTAAAAAAAGAGCAGCTTTCAAAATTATTACGAACCGACTTAATGCTCCTTTGAGCACATTGAAAGGGTATTAAGGAAAGAGATACAGAAAAAGCTGGCGTTTCATTTGACCGAGTCATCAATCAGTCGGTCGTCATTTATCGTATTTTCATTTGGGCGAGAGGCGATACGTGAAAAAAAAAACGTTTTGTCAAGACTCGCAGCGGGATTAAATCCGTGAAATCAGCTTCTGCCTATGGCACCCTTCCGTTGCAACTCACGGATTCTATAGCTCCCATTCGAAAACCGTGGCATTTTCACCCTCCCCACTCGCAACCCTCACCTACCCCCCTATGTTCTTCCTATCGCGGACTCTGTGTACGATACGCGTGTACAGTAATACACCGCGAACCCACGCGGCTTATTCGAGCATATTATTCCACGTATACGTGCAAAAATATTCGCGCGGCCGAATGCCGGTTAAATCCTGCACCATCAGCCAAATAGACGTCTGTCATTTCTCTGCTTACTGAAAACGCTAGAGTGCTCCTGTTTTCTGCCGCGTCTCGAATATCCCCGACCGCAGTCCATTACACTTATTAGCACGAAATGGCAAGTCTCCTATGAATCATGCACGGAACAAACTTTCTTCGACGCCGTCGAATCCCTAGCTACGACGTAATCATTTCATCCCGCCTAGTTTCCAACGTTGCTTCTGCCGTTTACCGAAGAGGTGTGTCAAGATAAACAGTTCTAACTAATTGGAATTTTCAATATTGTGGAATAGTATGTTTCCACTCCAATTGTTAATTGTGACTTTAGAAATATCGATTCATTGATCCTGAATCTTTAATTTCGAATCATTGATCCTGAATTAAACAGGTCCGAAATATCAATTCTGAATTGAAAAATTTGAATCTTTTAATTTAGAATCAGTGATTCTGAATTAAAGAGCTTTCAAACATTAATTCTGAATTTTTTAATTTCCATACTGTAATCCTGAATTTTAAAACGTCGGGTTATTAATTCTGATTCGAAAAATTGCTATTCATTAATTTTGACGTTTAAAATTTGTGGAGGTGATTTTTTTATTTAAATTATTTCATAAACCTTGTGCAAGGAATAATCAATTACTTTTATGTAACTTTGTTATATTTGTACTATTTGCTGTTTACTTGGCATTTCGATTTAATTGCACATCTAATTAATTCCGTACAATGTAGTGTGAAATGCGAAGAATTATATAGATTATAAAAATAAATCGTGCTTTATTATCTTGTTACATATGGAAATTGATTGAAGTGCACTGCTTGCTATTTCGCGAGTTTTAACTCAATGTAAGCATATAATATGTCAGCCGTTACGGGAATACTGCAATAACTGCTTCCACCATTATTCCAATGTTACATCGTCCTTAAAACTTAACCGTAAATATAAATATTATGCTGATAACGAATTTTTGTTGTTCGTTTACTCAACGCGATAATAAATTATTATTTACCTTCGTCGAAATATACACGCGTATTGAATATTACATATTAATTTATATAAACGGTTCTCGAAAAAGATCTATTTCCTGAAGGACTATTAAATAACTTCCAACCATTAATTCTGAATCCTTCAATTGCCAATAAATAATACTAATAAATTCTGTGTTTCTAAATTTCGAATCATTAATTCCCAATAAAATTTCGAATAATTTTATTAAGAATTTGAGACCTGCTATTTCGACTGTTTCGGTAGTTCTAGCGTCGAACTACAATTAAGTGAAAGAGAATTAAAGAAGGAGAAGTAATGCAATCTAAAAGATGCCGGTGCATCATTCTCGCACGTGGCTCGAGAATAAATATGAAACGCAGTGGAATTTCCGATTGTGGCATTTTCATCATCCACCACTTTCATCCTCTCATTCTTCCCTCCTTTCTTTCTTTCTTTCTTTTGCTCTGCCGGGGAACTGCAGTGCAGTCGTGGCATTCGGCGTCGACCTTAAGGTAACCAGACTTACGTGCATTCCAGTTTGCACCATTTATAGTCGGTGCATTTCAACGGCTGGAATTCCGCGCAATTTCCACGGGAATAATGCAATGCACACACGCGGGGATGCGCGCAACGAACAACGAAATATCGACATGCAAGAGGATTTCGAGCGGATTGCGTCCCGTTCGCCGGTTTGCAAAATGCAGTCGTTTATATGTCGGGGGTGCGAAAGCGGGTGAAAATATTTTCGCGCGATGCATTTTCTAGCGCGTCACGCGTGCACCTCCATCCATGCTACTCCCCGTCCCCAAATAAAAATGCTTACGGAGGAAGAGAATTTGCGTAATATATTTCGTGTCACCGCCCGTAAAATAAGCTGCGGAAAGTGCCGGTTAAAGACCACCTTTTGTGTGCTGTGTTATATTACATTTGCTTTGCAATTTGCGTCGCCGCAATATGCCATGGTTTATCGATGAAAGTCTTTTTAGTCTTTTCAATTACTCGTTATAATAAACTACAAAATTGGAAATATTCTACTTCGTTAGTTCTTCGACGAAGTTTAAGTAATTACAGCAGTGTGAATGGTGCAATTATTTATAGAATTTAAGATTTTAAAACGCTCTTTTATATTGATTTGCTAATGAAACTCAGGAAAATTGAGATTTTACCCCCCTTAATACACAAATGACGATATTTCGGCTCCTCCATCTTCTTCGGAAATATTATATTATATTATAATACTTTGAGCCGATATTTCGACTTTCCAAAATTTTGTCAGACATATCATAGTTTTTAAATCGAAAAATTTCTTTTTTTGTCGATTTCAATAAATATCTTAAAAAATGTGTATTCTTCAAGGTATTCCTAAATGGTCCACAGAAAAATCGTGACGTACTAAAAGAATGAAATACTACTCAATCTAATTAAATATTATAACATTCAAGGCAAGACTCAAATATATTATGATAATCCAGATGATAGTAAATCTTTTTTTCGAGTATTTATTCATTAATCGCACATTTCGTTCTACTGGACGTGGATTATATCTTGAATTTATCCGAGTACGGAAAACGGTAAATAATCATAAATAAAGAGGTGTACTGGGAAAGCGTGTCGTGTATTCAGATATTTATATCCACGATTACAGCGTAACTGCATAGTCATTTTCGGCGATGGAGTTCTTAATCATCGCTAATGTTCGCTAATCCAAAGAGCTCCCCGTCGAGCTGCATGCGAGAATAAACCGCGTGCATCCTGTGCCGGCGAACAAATTTTTACGAGCATCGATCGCCAGACTCTGATATTAACCCTTTTCATGCACGATACATCATTTTTACGATTCAAAAGAGAGAGACCCGTGAAAATTTAATGTCTGAATATATCACGGGCTTTAATCCTGGAGGCGCATCTTAATCGATATCTTGATAATACTATAATTAATCTTGTTCTAAGTACTCTACTATTATTGCACTATAAGGTTCATATTCTTCTTAATGTATAACTGGCTTTAATCCTGGATACGTCATTAATCATTGTTAATGATGTAATTAATCTTCTTCTAATTACTCTACTATTATTGCATTATGGAAATCATATCTTGCAGGATATATTACTGGAAATAATAAATCATCGAGATATGTAAACAATGACTTGTCATTCTTTCAAATATGGCATTGAAATAGTATATTCATATATTTTCAGCGTTCATTATTTGCGTGATATGCTTTGAAAAATATGATCTTCATAATGAAGACCAGCAAAATAAGTAGTGTTGAATAATTGGGGAGCACGAATCTTATAGTATTACAAATGGGTTTGAGGAAGATAATATTGAAACGACATCACGATGATATTAAAATTTTTTTAATATCCCCGGGGCTGTTAGTGAGCCAGAGGAAGAAGAGTCTCCAAAATCTCTAAAATCCAGTATCGGAAAAGTAATAAAGTGGAGTCATATTTCTCCATTATTTCGACACAAATATCACAAATATATTATTCTTTGAACAAATATTTAGGTCCTCCCGGTTATCGGGCTTACTAAAAAGTAATAGCGAATATTATCTGCCTCCCGATTTCGAATCCATATTCATAACTACAGTTATACGGGGCTTTATGTTTCGTCGTTCAAAAGCCACTTCCATAAAGTCCAGCAATTTTTTAATACATGCGATTTTTCGCGAATTTTGGGCCACGCGGTTCGATATACCTACAATACAAAGCCATACAAATCCACCGCCATAGGGTCGACCTCGATTCTCTTTTCTTTCGGACAAAAAACGCGCGATATTTCGTACTACGACGTACGGGGTGAAGGGTGAAGGACGGAGGGCGGGAGGGGGAAGTTAATCATTCATTCTCATTTTACACGTTCGCTTAATGGCAACTTCATTTTCCATTAGGAGAAACTAGTTTCGACTCATTTTCCGTTCTCTTTTTATTCATCGATTTACAACGCGTGTACTGCCAACGAAAAACACAGAGGATTTTCCATTAAAGAAATTTGCATATTAATGGAACTGTGAGCCCCGAAGAGGAAAAACACGCTCGGAGTGAGACAACTGATTGGATCAGAATTCCGATGAAAAAAAAAACTACCGGGAAAAATGATATATAAAACATGAACCACCTAAGATTCTGACGGGCGTCGAGCTTCCTATCGGAGCTCCTGATTTATATTCGCACAGGAATTACTCCGGTTTTTGCAACTACCGTGCCATGGGATCCCGCGATTTCTTTTATTAATTTTTATAATAATATCATATAGTAATCAATAGTTTATTTCTTGGTCCAGTGATAGTTAATATATGTGATTTTGGGTTACGGCTTTTTATGGACCAATGTGAGGATATAAACTTCTTTATTATTTAATCGTAGAAACGTTTCGGTACGAATTTTGTACCCTCTTCAGTCTAAACAATTGTTATAAAAGAAGTCCTAGGCTACTTAATATCGGCCCTAGGTGCTTGTGTCTTCGGTGTTATATGAAGACAGAGTCTTCATATTTTAGAAATCATTTAAAAATCAACCGTAAGAGATGGAGCCGTGGTTTACCAAGACAGAGTCTTCATATAACACCGAAGACACAAGCACCTAGGGCCGATATTAAGTAGCCTAGGACTTCTTTTATAACAATTGTTTAGACTGAAGAGGGTACAAAATTCGTACCGAAACGTTTCTACGATTAAATAATAAAGAAGTTTATATCCTCACATTGGTCCATAAAAAGCCGTAACCCAAAATCACATATAATAATAATATCATGTATAACGCTGATATGGCCAAAATAAATTTAATGAGAGTTGCTATTTCATGATTATGAATTGCACACGAAGTGCCAAATGAATTATTAAATACGTATAAATTCATTCTAATTTATCAGTTTAAATTGTCCTTGGAGTAGAATTATATTTAATTATATTCAAATATAAAAATCGCGAAAAATATAATACCATGAGAAATAGTATAATAAAATTATTTTTACTGCCGGGTGTCTATAAAGTATGATAACAAACTATAATAATTGTCTGTTGTCACCGTTACCAGGAATGCCAATTAATAAATATAATAAATCTAGAATCTTAAGTATACTATATACGTGTAGGTCTTAATGGATCAAATAAACATATCTTTATGATTAATTAGATAGATACATCGATAGAATAAAATTGTTTCTGACATTCCAGGTGGAAAGTATCATATGCTACCAACCGGAGAACTTCTGGTGTTCTCGGTAACTTCCGCCGATGCCCATTCGAGTTATCGATGCAGGACCGTGCATCATGTCACCGGCGATACAGTCGAAAGTTCCTCTTATGCTCGACTAGTTGTGAGCGGTAAGTTTTAAAGGACATTCTTTCTTTTATTCTCTACATCCGGCACCTACCTACTGAACTTTCAAGAACTTGAATATTTAAAGCACGCAAATGCAGTATCACCACGAAATCCAGCTTACTGAAAGTGCACGGGGAAGTTAAAGTTACTGTGATGTAATACTTGGAATTGCGTTACAACGTTCTGGGGATTGTCACGATATTTAAGATGAACTCTAAAAATGTTAATTCGAATGACAGGGATTTTATTTGTCTTTAATATGTCATATATCAAGTAATCCAGTATTCTAAGAATAATAAATAGAATTATTAAAACTCAATTTTAATTATTGATCTGGTTCTTTAAAGAAGAACATTCTAACAAAACCAACTAATATCTAAAAATCCAAGGTTAACCCACATCTCCTAACAGATTAAAGTTACGATTTTTGGAAGACTCCTTTATGACAAATATCGCGGATTTAATTAAATTCCATCAGAAATTTGGGGTAATAAAGATCCAGAGGTATCTCGGCACGAAAGAAGACGATTATGATTACACCGCGTAACGAATGTATAAACTTGACTCAATTATTAAACCATAGGTTAATCAGGCACGGGCTGAAAGTGCAGTCCCATATTAAGTAGTTCATGGTGCATAACAGGGAACCTATTCGACTTCCACGGGACAGAAGCTTCCCCGACGTAATAACGATTAAACTTGCTCAATGTGGATAGTACGTGAGCGCTCGTTCATTCGGAGCATTTCTCCGAGATATCCACGGAGCGTTTCATGCATCTACTTAAACACGGGGCGTTTATATAACGATCACACGCATACCTTTTGCATAGTAAATCATAATGCATTGTTGCGCGTTTCCCGTTGCCGCAGCGAGAGAGTACGAGCGTGCACTCCGTACCTTCTTCATGAATAAATCATGAATGTCCGAAATGCTAATGGCCGAAACGTCCGCGCGGCTGGTCCACGCTATTTCTCCCTTGGCCAAGTACTCAGACTCGTAAACAAAATCTACTGACATCCACGAAAATATGGGCCCTTGTTTTGCTACCAACCGACACCAGAAGCTTAGAACTACGAGGGTATTACGGAAACTCATTATGCCAGGGATCAACATAATTGAACAGAATTATTCTAGAATGCGAATATTCATTAAGTACTATTATGTCTTCCACAAAGTCCCGCCGCCTTTTTGTACTAGCAATTTCGGACTGCTTATTAGTCCTAAAAGTTTTGATTGGAAAATGAACGTTGCAATATTAACAATATTTGTATTACTCGGATCTGAAGCGTGAAATAGGATCAAGATAAAAATGTAGGATTTGTGGTTACCTTTTAGTAGGAAATTCAATGGAGGACATGTCGATTTTAATCTAGACGACGCGCCACGCAGTGGAAGTCAAAGAAGAAAATGTATCAGTGACGGCAGTGTAAGCTGAAAAAGCGGTAGAACTTTGTGGAAGACCTAATATATTCCTTAACGTGGAATACTTTGCATGCTTTTAATATTAGCCAAAGTATTTTGCATTTAATTTGTTACGTAGTACTTCAAATCTTGTGGAATGAAAATTATTTCAGGATTATAGAAGATCAATGTGAAGTTGCATTTAATTGGTTACGCATTACTTTAAATCTTATAAAATTTAAATTAGTTCTGGATCGTAGAAGATCAATGTGAAGTTACATTTAATTTGTTACGCATTGCTAAAGTGTCATGGAATTGAAGTTACATATTCCTGAGGCGTAGAAAATCGATGTGCATTTGCGGAACTAAATGAACGCATCGTTTGGCACGATAATGTACTTCAAGAATCGAAGCAGAATTATGGCTTTGTTTGTAAGACGCCGCATTTCCTGTTTCCTATCGTCTTTCAGTATACGTGTCATTATCAAAGCGATCATAATCAAGCTCCGTGAACATGATAGTTCATCGGTGTACTTCACCCTGTGCTAGAGAGATGCTGATTCACAAGACATAAAATGGGTCGAACGTGGATGAGTACTTGAAACAATAGATAGCTAATGATGAAAGTGCAAGCCGAGGTGCTCCGCGACTGAAATAGACAAGCTACCGAATCGAATGCTAGATGAACATATTGTTCTTTATTCGAAGGCGTCTCGAGCGACAAATTTCGGGTTCTTCCGGGCAAGTGTTTTTATATTAAAAATTATATTCTTAACTTCATACAGTAAGATGCAATATGACGAAAGATGAATTATTCTTCTCAAAAATGTATCGCAGAGTAATACTATAATTAGGCTACTAACACGAGAAATATCTTAAAAACTATAACTCGATCTTCATCCATGTAAATTTCGAGTTCATCTGGATAAGTATTTTTATATGAAAAATAAAATTCTTAACAATATAGTGAAAAAGAAATTATTCCTCTTCGAGGTGTATCGCAGGTACCATTATAATTGGACTTCCTCAATAAGAAATATCTTAAAAATTATAAACTCACCACACCGCAACATGTTGTACATAATAAATCGTCGATTATCTGACCTCGCAGTATTTCTCGCGATATCCTTCTTGAAGTGGATAACACTTCCGTTAAATTTTCAAATACTAACAAATTATCTAAATATCTAATCTACAAAAGTTATCTAATCACCAACGATGCCATAAAATGCGGTTATAAAATAGGGATAAAAATATTCTCCGAAGTACTACGAAATTTAGAGTCTATTAATGTCGCGAAATATCTAGTTTGTCCGACACGGATACTAAGAACTGGACAAAGTAAAAATACTAATACTAGGATACTAAACACTATACGATGTCCGAAGAATGTCCCAGAATGATAAAAATGCTCCAGGATAAAGTGTCACAAAGGAATTTACGCGTGACGCGTACTCGCACCTGCTGTTACGCCGCCAGGCACTCGAAGTCTGACTAGTTCGCGTGGAAGGGGAAAGAGTTCGGCAACACAGACTCGGAATAAGGCATAGCTGCGATAGTGTTTACGTTTTTTTCAAAACACTTGGGAACGGTGAATGTCCGCCTGTGAGCTAAATTAAGAATATGAACAAAATATTCTACTCTTGAAATTCGGAATTAGAAAACTACATGAACTGAAATACTCCGCGATTTGATTTTTAAATTAATTTTGGATTCTGGTACCTTTCCTTTGTATATGACATAATATTATTAAATACTGTGATTTGTGTGTCATTTATTATTAATCATAATATAGTATGTGATTAAGAACTATATGTATATTATATAGTTAAGAATATTTGTGTTTTGATAAGATATTAATTAAAGTTCCAAAACTGATTTCCACTATTTTCAATTATGCGGAATCTGTTAACACTTATGACATTAGAATGTAATTATTATAGAATATTATTATGCAGATAGAAACATAAACGTAAGTAACGATTGCAGTTCTTGTTTTAATTTAATAAATTTGAATAATATTGGTGAATAATATTAGCTATTCTCATAAATAATGCTTACCTTCCAAGCTGCTCAAAATATTCCAATAACCACAGTTTAATATAAAAACTTAAACCGCACTTTCCGGGAAGAATTCCATCAGCAGGATAATAAAGTACATTCCAGAATCCCAGGTACATAAAGTGATAAGGTACTAATGCGCTTAACGTAACACAAAAATGTCAAACAATGTAAGAAGTTCTTGGCGGAGATAAAATTGTAGTTCGTAAAAGGGATAAGAATTAAATCGATGGCGCTAAGTAAGAGGAAAGTTAAAAAGTATACGATAAGGCGATATAAGATAAAAAAGGTTTACTGGCGTCGGTCCGTATCAGTGTCTTGTTTTCGTGGTCCCTGTCGTACCCTCTTTTTGCCATAGTCTCCACCATTATCCACTCTTATATTTTTCGCCCCCTCCCCTCAAACCTTCCACTGTCCTCCTAGCGGTTGGCACATCCGAGTTATAACACTTTAGCGGAACCACCATTTTAGGGAAGCACCTTTTAGGTCGGGTGTCCATTAAGGTGCGAAACCTGTACCAACTACAAAACCGCTTAAAATTCGAATATTCACGAGTCACGTGGATTCAGACTCTTCATTGGTGTATCACGCGTATATTTTAATCGATTCATTTTTAATGCCAACACATTCCAGCTTCGCCATTCGTCAAAGTGGACCTCAATCCTACGCGTATTTACTTTGCTACGACGACGTGGAATTCTCCACCCAAAGAAATCCGAGAGTAGGTTTATCCATTAACCTTTTTCGTCGAGACGACTGGAAGAAGTTAAAACACTGCTTTACTTGGACTCGCAATCTTCCATGGTATTTAGAATTTCACCCTTGATAGTCCTTCGAAATTCAGGTCCTACGTGCATGGATATTTTGTCTCGGACTAAGCGACGGGGGAAATTGGTTTACATAGAAATCGGAGGATTCCTTTATCCTTCGGTACTTTATAAAATGCGTTGGGATTAAATTTCCTGATCTCCTCCTCGATATACTAGACTCAAGGACGTTTTATATCTTCGATTCTCGCGTACTCCTCGCGAAGTTGATAATGAAGTTCAGTAATATTTTTGGATATTTATCTTTATATCTGTAGTATAAAGTCGTTAATATAATTTCGGCGGTAGTTATCTCGTCTATTCTAATGAAGTTCAACATCGATTTTATAATGATAATAACGTCTGGTTTGGAAGCTTTATTAATATCCCTGACGCGAATCCTGGATATTATTCCATATGCATTATTAAAATCCTCGTAACTCATCAGAGTTGGAACGATTGAAATAAACGTAAAAAGACATTTACTTCGACATTTCGTAAACTTGAATGAGGTAAAAGTTACATCGAAATTCGGGCGAGGCATCGGACTGTCTCGGCGACAAGAATTTAGTTGGGAAGAACAAATCGAAGGGAATCAGATCTCGGTTAAACCGAGCGTTAAATTAGTTCGACGGTCGAACAGTTTCCTGGGAGTTTAGCATCTTCGCTTTTGCTCGGCCAGGATCCAGTTGTCGTGGGTGGGTTTTTTGCGAGCTTAAACCCGATGACACTGGGGCCAAGCCCTCCCTTTTGCCCGGTCGGGACAGCTCGTTGGACTCTCAGCCAAAACCCAAAGTGCAATTCACATTATGGTTATCCACCGTGCAGAGAACTGTTATACCGAAAACTTTCGGATTCCCCGTTTATTTATGATTCAGTCGGCGACTCGCTAAAAACAGTCTGGAAGGAAATTATCCAACGATTTTTAATATTAAATTTTCCGTTCGTTACCGTATCATAATTTCAATTTCAAACCTCGCATTTCACGATTTTATCTATCGCCCCCTTTTTTATACAATAATACAAAAGGGTAGTTCCATTGTTCCGAACAATAATTCCATTCTTATTCCATTATCATCGAGTCTTACAATGATCGAAAACTTCGAAGACGAAGTTTAAACGAAAATCTACTTAAACGAACTCGAGAATTTAAAGGGCAGTTTAACTCGAGTTGCTTGCATCTTATAATTCGTGTAATACTTAATAATCAATGGGCCAATTAATAAAAGACAATTACTTATATAATTGAAAAAACACATTCCAAAATCAGTATAAGGAACCAAGTGTTTGAAAGATATTCACCAGGGCACCTAAGAAAACGATCTTCGGTAGATTCCCGGAACAAGCACGGAATAGTTTCAGCTCGAGGAGAGCATTTACGATACCCCCGTGGGTTTTTTTACCGGTCAATGACGGAGACCGCTGAGGAAGATGAAGAAGCGAAGAGAGATATGGGAAAAAAGTAGTGGAAGAATGAAAAAGGAGAGGGTGAATGGAGAAGGAAAGATCGCCCTATTGGAGACTCGGCGAAAACGCAAAGTGCAATCCGCAGAGCCAGGATGCAGCCAGTCTGCGGAGCAACGTCGGCAAGAAACAATGCAGCCATCACGGCTCCAATCCCTTCGCTTGCTACCCCGCAATCTTATCGAGCCCAACCCACTTGTATCTCTCTTTTCTACCCTGTATATATACATGCTACGTTGCGCGTGTTCCTATGCTTATCCATATATACATATACACGTATATATACAATATGCATACATACACCACAATATACACGTAGATCTATAAGAAACCACCGAACACGATGATTTGTAAAGAACTAAACCGGTATTGCTAGTAGTCCATGATTCTTCGAATACCACGGGAAGATTCGACGAATGAATTCCCAGAGATACAATTCCGTTTTTCTACTTTCCTAGCCCATCCGCTATTGCTTCCTCCGACCTCCCTCCCACCCTCCCTTTCGCTAAATTGAAACTGTTCCAGTTTTATCGTTCATCTCACTGTATTTTGTTGATTGCTTCATGCACATTTTTATACCGCTATTCCGCTTTATTCGGATACCATTTGCTATTGTTTTTTATGACACACGAGGGGGAATATTGTAGGGATTGTGTGATATTTATTGATCTTTATAGTGGTACTGATAGGGATTATCTGTCATTTTGAATAATAGTTATATGTCGTGTAACAAGTAAAGTAGAAGAATTATTAAGCAGCACCGTTAAGAAGGAAATGTAATATACAATATAAATATGTTCGTGACATTCATATTTGTTCCTTGTATGCCATGTACTCCCAGGAATGTTTGACAATAATTCCGATGTTTACGCCAGGATATTAGGTAAATACTATTTCCTTTAGAGCTATTTCCTTTTTCATTTCCTTCCGTACACATATATTTATATTGTGATACGCTGCACAGACCTTGCATAAGTCCCGTTCGCTTCTGTATCCGCGAGATGTAGATACAAAAGTGAAGATAGAAAAGGAGGAAGAAGTCAACAAATACTTCCAGTTTTAAAGAACTAACGGAAAGCAAGCCAACGCATTATACTCGGTGCACGTTGTTCGCAGTTGAATACTGCAAAAATCTATCTCGCATGGAAGACAGTGAAGATTTTACAGCTCGAAATTCGTGAACCTTTCTAAACGCATAAATCTTCGCTTCACGGTATCGAGCTCGACACGAAAGAAGTTCAAGAAAAACTACTCGCAGACAAGCTTGTCACGTGGGAAAATTTATATTAAATAAACTTGTACCGTCCGACAAAATTATTGTACTTGTACACCCTATAATATTAACAATTAGTATTACAATTAATAATGTACGTTGTGTTCTATACAGTCGATACTTAGGAAGATACGTAATAAAAATAGTAAAATAATATTTTAATCAAGCTCTCGTTATACATCGAGTATAGCACTCATATCGCGGCAATGTTTGAAATGGGATCTCTTTCGGTGAACATTAAAGGACTATTAAATTCTGATTCATTAAACTCCACAATTTCATATAATTATTTCGAGTGTGTATGCATAGAATATTGGATATCACGCAGCGCGTGTATGACTTTATATTCCAACATACATATGTAAATGGATGTATTCTCCACCGCGAGAAGTGCGGGGTTGAAATTTTACTCGGTACTTTCTCGAGTGTAACTCAGTGAACTCGCGGCTCGTCTTTTTCAAATACCTGCCGCGCTATAAATCTTCATTTCTGCCCGGGCTTTGTAATCTAATATTCCGCGTGAATTAAAGCTTTGTTCGAGTACTTGCTTCGGTGTTTCCCAGTGTTACACAACTTCGACGAATAAAACGAAGTTACGGCTTCCCTAGCGCACCCTGTCTTAGGGTAGGTTCCAACTCCGTTCCTCCTTCCACTTTCATATAAATCAACGATCTAATTATCACGAATTATGCTTAGGTTATACGTAGGAGTACACGTGTACTCCTTGCACGCAAATTGCAGTTAGGTATCGCGTTGTGACCTGAATTCTGAAGCAATCAGGGGGTGACATTAAATTACATATGCGCTACATCGGTTCGAGAGCACTGGACTCCGGTGACGTAATTAGTCAACGACGGAATACGGTTTACAGTAATACAGCTACAATTAATGCCCGAGTCTGCCTTACTCCGCGTAATTAATGAAGCCTGAGCGATCTACTACTAATTTACATCCCTTCCGCGAGCTTAATTGCGTACCCTTTAAATTCGGGTTACCCCAACTCCGTATGAAAATATTTTTACGCCTGGCTCTATCTTATTATTTTCCAAGAAAATAATCTCCATGTATAATGCTACGTATGCTTCTAATTATTTTTTTTAAAAGTAGTGCTCCAGAAACCGAGCAAAAATAATCGTAAAACTTCTTCCTTCGTTTCTAGTATTTTAAGTTATTCGAGGTTGTTAATCAGCTTACAATAGCAGATATAAATAAATATGTATCTAAAAAGGTTTTCAGAATTTGGCAGTGGAATATTTCATACCTGAGTATAACGTTAAATTAATAATCTCCGGCACGATACGCTTAAGAATTCCGTGGACGGAAAAAGACGGTCGGTCGAAATGAAATGTACATTCCGTAATGCGCGATAAGAGACATTGTACGGCTAATTAGTACCAACTTTATCACGCTGAAGTTGCTTGTTCGGGATAAATACATGGGGAAAGCTACCACCCATTTGAAATTCACTTTGCCGACGATACACACGCGGGTGTATATTTAATAGAGTCTTAATTGGAGTCGACGGCTCGAAAGGTTTAATTGGACATCGTTCTGTGCGAGAACCGCATGGTTTCTACTCCCTTCAACCGCGCCTTTTCCCCCTGGTACCACTCGTTTCACGTACCCTTACTCTTCATCGAGAACCTCGGGGTTGGAATTTCTGGATTATGCAGTCAATGACCGATGGTTCAAAGGATATCAAGATACCCTCTTGAATACACTGTCTCTCTATCCACGGTATCACTATCCTCCTCTTACACCCTTTACCACCATCCACCATCCTTATTCCATCCATCCTCTGTCTGTTTCACCGGAACGATTAAATATCATATAGTACAAGTACTTCTTCCTCGATACTAGCTCGGTTTGCATACTTCGAAATCACTCGGCACACTCCGTCGTTATTAATTAAACTTCTCTATCCCTGTTTAACTTTTAACTGCCAGCAATGTTCGCGCTGCGTTAAGAGCATTCTAGGGAAAAAAGATTGCTTTTGAGATCCTATGATCGTTCATTCATCTCCATCTTGCCATTTGAAATTTCCAGATGTAATCCTCTTTACGTAGCTACACGACCGTTCGAGGATGCTTGCCAAAAATCTATATCAAACAGTCGTAAACGTTCAAAGTAACATGACATTCTACATGCCGGGAAATCTCCCTTAAAATATCGGCTACATGATTATCAAATTAAATTTGGAAATATTTTCTGAAATTAACGTCGACTACGCAAATGAATTCCTCGCACTTTCAACTGTAATAAGTGGTTGGCCTACTGTGATGGATTGCAGAAAATTATATACGTTCGTGCCTCATTTTCTCTGAAACTACTAAGTGAAAAATTATGCCTCTGTGATGTTTTACTAGATCATACATTGGACCATCCAGGTGCAAAGAATTATTAAGTAATATTAACATTTACCAACGTTACGTCGTATCAAAGACAACCTTACGCTTTGTAATCTAACACCCTCAAGTTCTATCGAAATAAATAAACCAACGTTATTTTATTATTATAATAGACAGATTGATAATAGATATCGTATCCCCACGATATTAGAACGCAGGGAATTTTAAGAAAAAACTGTTTGAATAATTATTAAATTAAAAAATTGTCCATCAGTACTCAATTAATAGACGTTTCTAATTAGTAATTTCGGAAAGGGGTATTTTTTGAAGCAGGCGAACGCGAGTGTAGTCGGCAACCAGGTGTAAGTCAAATGTAAATGGCGTAAAAAGTTTTTAGCGTGCACACAGAGAAGGGGTGCACTGGGTGCAGGGGGTTGCAACGGGCGAGAATATGAACAAGGGTGTGGTGGCGGGACGTTGCTGGAATATGGCAACTGGAATTGCAGTGGAGGGAGGGGGTTGGGTTTGAGAGGTAGGAAGAGGGTCAGAAAACGAGAGGGAGAACGAGATAGAGGCAACCGACGATCAATACGCCATCAGCTTAAATTACAATAATAACGCCGACCAGACAAAGCCAGCGCGCCATTATAAAATAGTGCAACCGTAAAAAGCTTTGGCGTCATGAGGTCCGCCCATCCGACAAACACCGTCCGGTGTTTAATCGTTCCTAAAATGGAAATCAAATTTCCATTATTCCTCTACCGTCCTTCCCTATAAAGATCATCATCTCCCAACTCCCAAAGAAGCCCCTGGAAATTAGATTAATTTTATCGTCCATTCGACAGAATAATGGCAAATTTTTAAAACGAATGCCGTTACAATATTATCGTTAACGATTTACTGACCCACGTTTAATTCGTGGATTAGATGAATTGGGTCATTAGATAAGAATTTCTGTGAAATTATCCATTTTGAAAAATACTGAACTTTAGAAATGGATGAAATTATGATATCATCGTTAGTGGCTTACCCATCCACGTTTAATTTTCTTCAGAAATAACGTACATATTGTTGTTGATGTTACTACGGAAATAATACATCGAATATATGGTTCGTTTCGTTAATTGCCTTTATTCCGTGTGCATTAATTTATTTGTAAGTTCGTTCGCCAATAATGCCATTAAATGAAAATGCTTTATTACAATTAAAAAGCTTTCTGTTATAAATAAAGGATCACGAATATTCCACTGCAAATGTATTAATTCACTGCCTAATGGAAATGTAATTTATACATAACCGAGTGTAATTGCAATGCTTCGCCATGCTCAAGGAACAATTTGTAATAGTAAGCGTATTTATAATATCCTAGTAATACGTGCGAATAACAATATAATGTGTATCAAACTAATTATCGAATTAATATCAATATTTAATAACAAGCAAACATACATAATCGTAGGAGATATCAATCAGGAATTTCAATAGAATTTAACGAAGGTTAATTTTCCATCGATCTTCAAAAATTAATAATTACATTAATATTTATAATATTCTAGTAATACCTAAAAATCGTGACGTAAAGCGTATCAAACGAGTTATCGAATTGCTATAAATATTTAATAAGAAATAAATGTATGGAATCGTAGAAAATATTAATCAGAGATTTTAATCAAATTGAAGGAAGATTAGGCTTTCAATGATAGTCAAAATTTAAAATTGCTTTTGATAGTAATAATATTATAGTAATCAGGAAGTACTTAATAGCAAACATAATATAATTGGTTAATAAGAAATAAGTGTGTGTTGTCGTAAGAAATATTAATCAGCTACTCCAATGGAATTAAAGCGAGATTGGATTTTCACCGTTCTTCAAAAATTGAAGTCGAGATCTTTGTTACTTTCAACAAGTCCTCGAGGGTTCCATTCTTAAGAATGTTCAAGAGACTTCAGACATACATACATATATCTCGAAGTATCGCAGGGGAATCATACGGAGATAAATCACCTGCAATGAGTCGGTATTCAAAAGCGTTTTGTTCTACCGGCGGGTCGTTAATTCAGTACCGCATTGTAAGTTATCCGAAAGCTAAGGCACCGCGAATGAATTAAAAAGCAAGGAATTATCATAAAATGCTTAAAGCAACTTACTCCTTTCGAACTTCGAAAGACAAACTTTTAGCAGTCCCTCCTGGCGTAGTAAAAAGCTAACTGTTCCTTCGAAGAAGGAAAAGAAAGTATCGTACTCCGCTCAAATATATGTTGGACATTCAAATACAAAGTGAAACATTTATTCTTCGGTAAACATTGTCAAAATGTTTATATCCGAATGTTTGCAAAACTCTTTCAAATTCTTGATATATTTATGTTATTTCAGAAGCAATATTTATAAGGAAATTACTTATTAAGGTACTCAATATAATAATTCAATACAGTGTCCCCAAATATTCAAGTATTTAAGGATATAATTCACTTGAAATTGAATAAAAATAAGAATAAAATATCTCCAGGTGTTTTATATGCCTCATTTTCAAAGAAATGCAAAAATATTAATTTATATCGATTGTTACCTCGTGTTCTGAACACTCTTAAAATTATTAAATGACTGTTTAATAAGTGTTTACTTGTTTTGCCTTTTTCAGACCCTCTTAATCCTGTGTCACCCCGATTCAATGAGCGAGTGAGTCCCGCACCGATTCGCACGGGCGAAACAATCGTCCTTTCGTGCATTTCCCAAGGAATACCGCCCCCGATGTATCTCTGGTTCCGGGAGTCGGTGTCAGGAACGGCGATGATCTTCAATTCAGAGAGGATTCATACTAGAGCAGGCGTGCTGGTATTGCAATCTGCCAGAGCAGAGGATGCTGGACGATATGTCTGTCACGCCAACAATACAGCCGGTTCCGAGAGAGTCGAATTGGAAGTATCCATTATAAGCAGTCTCTCCATACACCTCGCGCCTCAACAGGTCAGTTGCATTTTTCTTATTCGACTACATTTATTTATTTCATTATTATTTCTTTCTCCTATCGTTTCCTTTACGCGCTGCTTATTTTAAAAGTGGCGTAATTAATTTGTGTAAAAGAAATATACTTGTTATTCCAGTTAACATCATTTTTATTCCGGTATATTGTAGTCGGATTCTATTATATAATATTATACTTTTATTTTATTGCATTTTAATGTAAACTTCTACGAATCCGATAGCAAGGATTTCGAGAGGTATTAATAGCCAATTATTTCGAGATAAGAAAATTGTTTCTGCATACGAAAATTATGGATAGAAATTTATTTCTAAGTGAGAAAATCATCGAATATAAATTATTTCTAACTACAATAACTTTAAGGCTTTTTTCGGAAAACTTGAAGACTTATGCCAGTTTTGAAATAAAGGGCTTGCACAATGCTTTCCGTATTTATTTACTTGTCGCCTTTATGTTTATTCTTTCATTGTATGAGGTGTTCAATTTGCATGTTTTATTTCTTTGGTTTGTTGGCGCACCGTTAAATCAATATAAAGATAAAAGAAGATCTTGATGTTATATCTATTGACTCGCCCTACACGAACGATTTCAAAAGAATCCCCGTAAAGTATTGCCTGTATTCACCTGCCGCTTCAACAGGTTAGTATCTATTTCTCCTCAATTGGATTTCGGTATTGAAACGGGTTCCGCCGTCGACTTCCTCCTTTATTCGTACCTCGGCCAACCTTTGATTCCACTGTTTGCGATTCTCCGAGGTGCTACCACTCCTTTCTTTCAAATTATCGGCAAATGACAAGTCACTGCGTCGCACCTTTTTAAATTATTACTCCGTAATCTTTCGAGTAGCTTGAACAGTGCGAGAACATCGTAGGATTTATATATACGTATAATACGAATTAAAGTCGATCGTACAAACATACGAGTCCCTCGAGACTACAATTTTTCAAGGTCTCCATTGGAAATGGAGACTCTCCAATCGATGGTCCTTTCTGTATGTAACACACTCATACATACGAAACCTCAACAGGTTCCTATTCCGTCCCTTCTCGATTGGATTTCAGAAACGAATCGAGTAGTTCCGTCCTTATCCACTCCCTTCTTCCCTCGAACTCGATAATCCTTGATTTCACTACCCGAGAAATCTTCGAGTTCGTTTACTCCCTCCATTTGACTCTTCCCCGAAACGAGACGATTTTTTATCACGCTGTTACGAATTCGATAATAATATCACGTTTTTAATGTGCAATATAGATAGTTCGTATTAAGAACATCTTACCACTAATGATGTACTCGTCTCGAAGAATGTAGAAGATGAGAATTCTCGATAATAACTAGCTTCGCCATTCACCTGACGCCTCAACAGGTTACTATACGTTATCCTGTGTCTCTGCTATTCTTCATGATAAGAAACCTCAAGAATGTCTCCTCTTCTTTAACGACTTCATCTACCTCCTTTCCGCATATATTCATATATCTTTTGGATAAAAGTCGATATTTTCAATGGGATTCGTGAACTATCTTCACAACGTAATAGTGTGATGCGTTATCCTTCGGATGCAACATAACGGTTCGTTGGCTCGTGACTTTGTTAAACGGATGAGACATCCCAGATTCTCTTACCTCGATGAACACGATTCCGAGACGTAGGTTGCACGAGTACCCGGAACAGGTATTCTGAATAAATTCCTATCAACTACAGCTACCATCTCTAATTCTCTCTGATGCAGATAATTGAGGACCATGGAAAGTAAACAGCGTAGTACGATAACGATATGAGTATGCTGGAGGAAGATGCTCCAGAAATCTCAAGACTGTCGCTCATCGTTTGTAACCAACGAACCGTTATTTTCGCTAACAATCTACTGCACTTAAATGCTTGTCGGATCTACGCTGTCGCTTGATTCAATTATCGTTGGAAAATATCCTTATATTAATTAACACCTTCGCTGTTCGCCGTGAAAGTACAAAACAAAGATGCGATCCTGTGAAGGTCCAATATACTTTGCTGCATACAGTGTTACTACTTGTAAAATTAATCTCATCGTTAAAATTTAACGTGACACTATTTCGTGAAAATAAATCCTCTGACGTAAGCAACGTCAGGAGGCTCCACGTGGTTGAAATTATTAGGCCGCGTAAAGCCCCAAGTGGATGACGCCCCAAATTCAAAATACGACTCCCCTAGCTTGCTAATCTAACATACTAGGCTGAGCGTTATAACAAAATTTTGCATCCCTGCCAAAACGTAGAGTTATAAATCCCCTACGAGGGACCTCGATCGAACACCGGGAATACCTGGGAACAAATAAACCATTGTCCAGGTTTACGGTATACAGCACCTATAATAATTAATAACAGGAATTGTGCGGGCTCAAAGAGGAACGCATAATAATAGAACGTCATAATGAACACGCTAGTTTCGATTAACTGTTCGTGACACTAGTGAATTATTCGGTAATCGATTAGAAACTATTGCTATTCAAAGTCGACCTAGTTTCTTTGTAGGCGGATATAGCTGAGAGCGGATCACCGTAGAACATAAGCCGCGGGGATATTAGAAATAGGGTACCTCGTGGTCCAGCAGATTCTTGGGTTCAATTGTCAGGTAGAACGGAACGAGAAATGACACTAAAGTGTCGCAATCCGATGGAAAACGCGAGAAACTGGTCCGTATTCTTCCATCGGGCGAGGACAGCCTCGGGAAATGTAAAAGAAGAAGTTGAGGTATTGGTAGATGGTCCATACTTACTTGGTGAACGAGGGAAGATGGGGTAGAAGGGGTTGAAGGAGGGTGAGGATTGGTGAATGAGATCGATGGAATAGCATTCATTCGCCGGAAGCCTTTCGCATAACTTTTGCAGCCATCAGCAAAGAAACGCTTATTGCGGACGGAATCTCTCATATATTGGCTGCCATTCGACTTCGCAATTTCGTTCCATTAACGCGTCAAACTCATTCAGCGCTTTATTATAGGAGTTGCCCATAGATTCTTTTGTAAAGCGTCGTTAATATCACCCCGCTACCATCTCCCGTGAAAACTGAGCGCTCGTTTAGAATTCAGGGATTTTTCATATTCAATTCTGCTTGAAGTCTATAATATTATAAATGAAGGTTGAGCCATTTAAGACAGTTAAATACTTTAATCTACTTCTTTCGACCCATCATGGTCTTAGAACATGTTTATACATCATATACCATCGATTGGGACCATCTAGGAGCGAAATTGGCGACTTTGATTTTTTGAGAATTTTTGAAGGTATACCCCTTTACAGTTTTGCGATTTTGGGTCGACCCATTTTCGGCATGAAAAAATTTTTAAACCGCTTCTTTCGACCCAAAACGGTCCTAGAACATCATTAGGCATCATATACCACTGATTTGGACCATCTAGTAGCGAAATTGGCGACTTTGATTTTTTTAGAATTTTTGAAGGTGTACCCCTTTACATTTTTGCGATTTTCGGTCGACCCATTTTCGGCATGAAAAAATTTTTAAACTGCTTCGTTCGACCCAAAACGGCCCTAGAACATCATTAGGCATCATATACCATCGATTTGGACCATCTAGGAGCGAAATTGGCGACTTTGATTTTTTGAGAATTTTTGAAGGTATACCCCTTTACTTTTTTGCGATTTTCGGTCGACCCATTTTCGGCATGAAACAATTTTTAAACTGCTTCGTTCGACCCAAAACGGCCCTAGAACATCATTAGGCATCATATACCATCGATTTGGACCATCTAGGAGCGAAATTGGCGACTTTGATTTTTTGAGAATTTTTGAAGGTGTACCCCTTTACATTTTTGCGATTTTCGGTCGACCCATTTTCGGCATGAAAAAATTTTTAAACCGCTTCTTTCGACCCAAAACGGTCCTAGAACATCATTAGGCATCATATACCACTGATTTGGACCATCTAGGAGCGAAATTAGATTACAATCGATGAATTTTTATTTCACAGTTTACAGTCGACCGAATATTGCTTCATACCGGACCAATGGAATTTTTGACTAGTTTCTTCGAATTTCCAGGCAAACTCTTATAATAAAGCGTTCTATTCTATCCCGATTCGCATTTTGTATATTTCAAAGAGATATATTGCACAGCAACGCACCAGGAAAAATATGCGCGCGCGTCTATTTCCATCCCCGCTTTGTCAACATAAACGTATTGCCCAGCGTGATAATAACAGAGTTATACGGCGTAGATCATAAAGACAGAGAAACGAAAGACAAAGAAGAACGAGGTGAGACTCACGAACGCCTTCACCTCCGTAACTTCTTCCTTTTTTTTCAGGAATCTCCACTTCCAGTCACCCTTAAAGAGACCATTCCACGCGCGTCCTATTCCTCGTTTTTTTCTTCCCTCCCTCCACTGAATACCATATCAAAGGATATTTAAAACTGTCTTCCGCTCTGAAAGAAAGTTTCCTTTAGAAAACGACGGAACAAAGACGCAGCGGGAGCCAGTAGCGAGGTACAATCCTCTTAACAGATATTTAATGGTCCTGTTCGATTCGACGCATTCTCTCATCGAATTTTTCTCCCATGAAACCAACTCGGGAAACTCGGCCTCAAAGTGGCCTGAATAATTCCAGCCGATGGAAATCGGTTGGGGAAGAATTTCTATTTACATTTTCTTGCTTCAAGAATTAGTAGTTATGTCATCTTATTTCACCAGAAAGAAAAATAAATAATAACAATAATATCTTATAAAATAAGATAGGCTTTCCATAAATCTTCTAACATTCCATACTGTAAAAATAATCACCTTCTTTATGTGTCTTCATTGATCTTCTATTAGAATTCTCAGTCAAAGCGACTCAGGAATTCGAATATAGAGGATCGGGAAGGGAGAAAACACGTCAATATGGTGAATGACGCGTTAATATCAGGATAGATAGAGGACATAGTTTGCGCGTGCCACATATGCTCATCCATGCTCGTCGTTCATAGTTAAGCCGCAATCCAAGCCCCCACCCCTTCACTCTTCTCACTGTAGGCAAACGAGCCTCCTTAATGATGCACAAGACTGATTTCGATCCAGATCAAAGGATTGTGTCCGCGATCGATGATCAATTAAGCTACGCAAGGTGGATATGGAAATGCCAGAGGAGTACTTGATTTACCGAAGTTCCTATACTCTACGGTACTTAACCCTGTCTATAGTCACCCTGGTCCTCGGACTATACCCGAGTTTTTCTACTGCCGAGTTGTCAACGCTTGGACTACTGGTGAGAAATGAGACAAGTATTTTATTACGTTGTATATAAAGATCCTACATTCTTAGTTACATTTGTAAGTTAATGAAAATGTAGTTCTTATTGCCTGAAATTAATGTCTAAATAAAAAATATACTTATTATACGTTTCGTTGGTGAACAATGAGGCTATAAATATTTATTCCGACGATTAAATAAATTCAGAAATATGTGGAAATTTAAATAATTATTAACCCTGTTTATAGTTATCCTAGTCTGACTATGTCAGAGTTTTTCTACTGCAAGAGGCTAGTATTATGTTGTATACATAAAGATCTTATATTTGGAGTTATACTTGTAAGTTATTATAATTAAAATGTTAGTGTAATTTCTCGAAATCAATTAATGAGGAGACGACATAATTATTGTATGTTCTGTTAATAAAGAGGTGAGAGTATTAATATTGATTTTGAGAAGTACGTAAATTTGCGAAACTGTAATGTTTACATAATTCGGCCGAATATGTTGCAAAAGTAGGTTATAATCCTGATATTGGTCAGACCTACTTCTAGCTGCTTTGAAATTCCATATTCCTCTACCGCACGAAAATGTTCGGGCGTTACATGAAATTTAATAAAATCGGCTAAAAAAACATCTGGATTTATAAACCGTTCTCCGTATGTAGATTGCGTTAAATGATTTTCTTTAATAATAGAATGAATTGAATTCCAACGTGGATGAAAGTGGGACACAATCGCGCGAGTCACGGAGCAATTAAGCTTTTAAGGGCGGATGTTGAAATACCAGCAGGATATTCGATTTACGGGTATCGCCATATTCGGTTGAATCTTTAACATGGAATTTAGCCCACGGCTTCCGACTATGTTTGGCACGTTCTACTTCACGAGGGCATTTATTTTCAGCTTTATTTCACTGTAGATATCAGCGCATATATACGCCGACATTTAGAAACACCAACTTGTTCTATTGTCGTAACTCCTAAACTCCTTACTTTAATCTCGTGGGACAAGATAGAACTCAGCGAATATCCGGCGTCTTCTACATACTATATATGCACACATTATACCACAATATGGCGCGCAGCTTGATATTGGTTTTGCAACATTATAATACCAAACTATAAACTTGATTTTAATTTTCATAAAACATCGGTATTTTCATTTTGGTAAACGATCAACACTAAACGACGAACATTGAACTCTTTTTCTAGAAATGATTTTTACATGAAAATGTTAATGAATGTTGTCACTATAAGAACTTTATTGTCAATAATTTGACGAGCGCTTTATATATTTGTACACTGTCGTTGGAATTACAAGTATAATCCGAGTATTACGAAGACACGATATTACGATTGAAAGACATTTCAAAGTTTCGTGGTTGGAGTGACATTTATGAGGGTTGTGCAGTGGATAATCTCCGGGAATCGATAACTGTTGTAGGTCACCGTCGACTTAGGAAAAGATGCAGAACTTCAGTGCTCCGTGACAGGTCAACCTGTTCCTGTGATCTCGTGGACCAAAGATGGTCTTCCGGTACGGGAAGGATCTTCTGGTAGAAGCAAGATTACAGGAAGTGACGGTTCGACTTTGCGAATATCTTCCATCGTCAGGGACGACAAAGGGATGTATCAGTGCTTCGCGAAAAACGACTATGAAATGGTGCAAGCAACGGCGGAACTACGTCTGGGTGGTAAGTAATCGAGAATGATACTGTAAGCTCTAATTGTAAATTATATATATATGCAAAAAGTGTATTCAGCTTTCACAAAGAGAGAAAAGTTTTCCGGGGGTAGCGTCATTAACAAACATCTAGTAAAATTATCTCCATGAAAATTTAGGGCGTACTTTAAGGCCAACGAGTCTCTTATCGTGTAAGTTTCGGAGAAGTTTAAATGTGAAGTGTAGAATAGAGATTTATTTAAAGCACCCACATACGAGTTGAGACGGATTAGTATACCTAAGCGCTCGTAACCCACTGTATAACTTCCCAAAAGTTTTATGAAAGTTCCTCCTGGAAATAATAAGGCTAAATTAAACCTATTACCAGTCCACCATTAACCGGAGGTGGAAGGACTCTATTACGAAACTTTCCTCCCACTTTTTTGCGATGGTACAATTTTTATGGGTCACTCCGAGATAACTTTGCTAAATAATACGATAAAAGAGACGCCCTGTAGGGGGCTTTTCTCGTTATACTCTGAATGAGTCAAACATTTCTTTATTAAAAGCAGAGACTTTTGTTTTGTGAACAATTATTTTATAATCCATGTTTAATCGACGACAAAATTCCACGGAGATACGTGTCGATTTTTTACTTGGACAATATCAAATTCAATGTTAACTTAAAAAATGCAATCCAAACAAGATCAAGAATTTATGTTTTCTTTTTGCAATACGAAAATGTCAGGGTTGCACCTGCATATCGACGCATTCGAATTTTCCCCATCCGACTTATCTCGGCCCTATTTTTCGCACCTTATCCATAAAAATCCCTTCGATACGTGGAACCGAGTTCTTTCATTATATCGTGGCTTCATTCGCTCGCCTTATCTAATCGCGCGCAAAAACCGTGCGAGACGGAAGCAGGATAAAGGACGATATAGCGCATGAGAGAGAAGGAAAGCAGGATAAAGGAGGCGGAAGAAAAGGAAAGCATAAAACGACGAAGAATAAGAAGACGGGAAAGAAGGTGAACGGAAAAAAGCAGGGACGAGAGTGGAAACAAAAAAAATGCTTAACGAGGGTGGTGCATAATGGAGAAAGAAGAAATCCACTGCCTGGCATGCCGTGAAATAAATACATACCATTTGTCTTAGTCACGGGGTGGTGGTACGGGTTAAAGGGAAGGGTGGTTCGAGGAGTGAAAGGAACTCGAGGCTGGTGGTGGTAGTCAGGGTGAAAGGGCGCCGCGTAAAATTCTCGCGCAAAAAGGTAACCTGGAACGAAGACGCGACCCGAGACGTATAGAACTCTGCCACGAATATTCCTCGTCGTCCTGATCCTCGTCCTTCGTCCACATCCCCTTTAAAACCATGAAACGAAAACGGCATTTCGCCACTTTCGCGTGACATAATCCATTACCTTAAACGATTCTGTCGCTTGCGAAATGTCTTAAATGTACCCACCTAACGATGGACATTTTTGTCTTCGATATCGGATCTGTCCGGGGATGTATTACCCTCCTCATGAAGTATCGAGCGATATTTCTCTTGGATGAACATTTTCCTTGATCGCCCAGCTTCGTTTTTCCACATTCATCCTTCCACCACCATCGAAGGTTGCAATGAATTAAATTCGATTCAGAAATCTTATTTCACCCGCTTTAGTGCCTTTGTCTTTTGGGGTTTGCCGATTTATGATGATACAAATATTTGTAATCGACACTGAATTATAGATGGTATGTGAGAATGCATTTCCAGCTTTAATTGTTGTTTCGTATTAATAGGTAGATGATAATTACAATGGTAGCCGGAAGGGGACTATAATGTTACACAGCCTACGTTTAATAATAATGAACATATTATCTCGATAGCGAGATGTTACTGAAGGCCCCTATGCGAACTAATTGCATATAGATGCAATTATATATGACCCTACTGTTACTTTATTACAAATATGAATTAGCTTTAGCGTAGCAATGAATCGTTTGAAAGGTTATTGTACAGGGCTATATCGTGTCAAAGAAAATAAATAAATGAAATGAAGGGAGTGTAGTTATATGAAGAACAGAGTAGGGTAGAGCACAACTATATAATTTGTATAAAAATAACTCTTTATATATAGAAATAATTTGCGCCGGGCCCTGTCGCGGAATTATTATATTTCTCGGACGCACGATCATTGTGACTGACTTTATGTTTTCCACCCATAGTATTCCATTTGTATGAAAGTTAATTTTCCGAGATTTCTCTGACTGCTCCATCGTTTAATTAACAGCGTTTAATTGGTATTTTTTTCTCGCTCGGACCGAATTCCGTCCACTTCTTGCTGAACGAATTAACGCCGTAATTTTAGTATTAAACAAGGAACATTTTTTTTAATACAACACTAAATCCCAGTTAGTTCTTCATTCTGGCAGGCTTCCATTTTATTTACATCGTTCTGCCGCATTTACGCTACATCCAATCACTGTACTGCAAATAATGTTGTCCCGTTGAATTATCGAATCGTAAAACGCGATCCAAATCTACGCATTCCTGCTGCGAATAAATAAATCACCAGCGTCAGGTATTTACATGTTCCATTTCTACTAAACTTTAAAATTCCCAAATCAAATAGGCATTGCATAAAACATATTAATATACGCGCGGTATCATGAAATTCATATCATTATCGAACTTATTCTTCGTTCTATATACAAACATATTTCAAAATACCATATAACACGCGGAATACCGTTGTAACCACAGTTCAACACTCTGTTCAAATATTAATGTATCGTTAAAAAAAGGATGAATCGAATCCGTCAGAAATATCATCCACCAGGGAAATTGTCGATAAATGAACATATATCCGACGCTCGTTGCAAAAAAAGTCCGTACTTCGAATTTTACACGTTTTTCAACAACCCCCTGCGGTACCACAGACACGGTCTCCATGTTCACCGACTATTGTACTTCATCGCTAAATCGAAATCATAAGACCACTCGAAGAATTCTACTCCAACAATTCTGAAGTTTCGTAAACGACCCTCGACTTGCCCTACGCCAGATAAAAAAAGAACTAAATAAAATAGTCCGTGAATATTATCCGGCTATAACGTATTCCGGAATTGATCATACGAATAACAATGGACCGAAGTATGCGCAAAAATCGTAGTGAAACCGCGAGGTGAGTTAGAATGAAATTATCGGGATACGAACATATAACCCCTGACACTGCACGCGCAATAAAAAATCCATCTCGTTAACGAACCCCCGGCGGTATCAACGAAACAGTGTATTCCATCATGTATAACACTTCACCGTTATACTGATATGATGATACCACTTCAGCATCCCCGTTGAAACAATGCTGAAATCGAACATCGATAAGCAACCCTTGATAACAATTCGCCAGATAGAGAGGAAGTAAAATGGTCCGGAAATATCGTCCAACGGTTACGAGTTTTGAAGAATCGAAGAGAGCAATGACAATCGGGGGATGGCCGGGAAAGGGTTGGAAGGTTGCATATAATAATACCAGGAGCAGAAGTTGGGGCGTGGCAGCTGGCAATAGGGCATTCTGATTTACGCCGTGAGCAAACACCCTCACCTCGCCGCGGCCGGGGTTATTGTCGGCTCTATAATTTGGGGTTAATTCACTAGGCGGCACTCGAGTTCAGGCGTCAAACCGCAGATCGATAGTTCTGCCGGCGTACAGACCTTGTCATGTAAATGTTGCGTGCATAATACGTCGTCTTGCGGCCACCCCCCTGCGATCATTTCCCTGCTACCCCTAATACAGAGCCTCTACTACCACCTACCGACCCAGGTGCACCAACTTCGAGATTCCATACGTTCCTACCCTTCTATCGAATGCGATCGAACTTAAGTGACTTCCTGTTATCGCCGATCTTTCTCTTAGAACTATCAAACCATTTCTAATCCTTATCTTAGGAAATTCTGCTTTATAAATGCCGCTTCCTTTATCTTCAAGATTCGGAGCCGTTTTCTTGGTAAAACTAACGGGAGACTTCTATAGATAGTTCGGGAAACGGGAAGCATACTGGATTCGGCGATGAAACTTCATTCTTGGGAATTAAGGGAATAATATTATTTCTATTGTCGAGAACAATTTGAGGGATGACTTGCAATCCTTATAAAGTTGATGATTATTCAATGTTTTCCCTGCGATATGAAGATTTCAGTGAAACTGGAGCGCGTAATTTCCGTGCAAACCCACGTGTGCAATCTACATGCATTTACCTGCCAACAGTGTATCCATGCATCACTGAATTATTTTGAAATTCCAATGGCTTCTGGTTGCATTCTAACGCGATTGATTTACGGTGAAATTGGAACATGTTATCCACGTACATGTATAATGAATCGAAAATATTGATACATGCTTAATTGTCGAAGAACGACCACACAGTTTTTAACCGTGAATTATGAGGTCAAAATTACAACGATGAAAATAGAATTTTTTTTACAAAAACAGATTCTCCAATCTATGTTCAGCCCTATTAGTCGCCTCCTACGACAGGCAGGGATACCATGGGTGAATTCTAATCCCCCACCCATAGGGGTAGTTTTAATATTATTTTGAATTTATTAAAATATTATCACGAGTATGTTTCAATAAGAAATTACCCAATATTGTTATATTTTATATATTTAGCGAACAATTGATATAATCGGACATACATATATATAATCATTTATAGATACATAGTGGATATTAGAATCTATCGATATCAATACATAAATGTAAACTTCAAGTCGCTAACTCTATTAATTTAATATCATTTAGATTCCGCGCCGCAGCTACTCTATAAATTCATCGAACAAACGATCCAACCTGGTCCCTCGGTGTCACTGAAATGCATCGCCACAGGAAATCCGACGCCACACTTTTCCTGGACTCTGGATGGGTTTCCTCTTCCCCAAAACGACAGGTAATACCTCCACTTTTTATCACGGTATCTCATAGAGAAGAAGAGAGACATGGAATTATAGGAATTCCGGTGCACCGTGAAGACTTAATTCCGCTGGGTGAGATCGTTTATGGGCACGTGCAAAAGAATCGATGGATGGTGTGTATGCAATTATTTGCGGTTATTAACCTTCGGGTATTACTATCGGCTGAAAATCAGACTGGCTTCCATCGATATAACGTAGGTCTCACGGGAACAGATACGCCCCTGCGGGCTTCGATTCTCTGAACCAATTGAGAGGAAAATTACCAATCACCCTGGTTCAGTCTAAACTTTTTAAAGCAGCTCGATTTAGAATGATAGATTTTGTGAGCAGATATATACACCACCTTCAAGTCAAGCAAACCATTCTTGTCTTCATTAACTTCACGATTAAAAAATGCTACGATGAAATACTTTTATGAACCTCTCGATAAGTTATTATTTATTATTTCGTATCTTTAATAATATGTACGAATATAATACGAATATACAAGGCATCCCACGTGAAATAAGTTACCAAATTACACGACAGTATTTGTTTTCAAAATGTTGTAAGAAAACGACAACAGGAAAAATGCTCCTCCAGGATATCAGTCGTTCGAAGGCATTCCTGTAACGCAAAAAATATTTTCCATTTTAATTAGCATAATTCAAGTAGATAATTAAGTGGCTTGCTTCATAGTGAACACCTTTATATTATAATACTAGTAATATAATAAGTTTCAACCCTTTTAGAGGGGATGCTCATAATATGAAGGAAATACGCGTGTCCTCTTTATCCCTGGCATTCAACCGATTTTATTAGTAATAAGTTGATACGGAATGCCTCAGGTCAAAGTACTTTTCATCGCGACGAAAAATGAGGTGCAATATAATTTTGACGGGAGACATCTCATACTTTTCCTCTTTCCCAGGTTTATGATAGGACAGTACGTGACTGTACACGGAGATGTTATATCCCACGTGAACATAAGCGGAGTACATGTCGAAGACGGCGGGGAGTACAGCTGTTCAGCGGTGAACCGGGTGGCGAAAGCTCACCACGCAGCTCCTCTCAACATTTACGGCTTACCCCATGTTCGACCAATGGGGAATTACGCTGCAGTAGCCGGCGAAACCACCGTCATCAAATGTCCGGTCGCTGGTTTCCCGATCGCGAACATCACGTGGGAGAAAGGTCAGTGATCGTACCAATGGAAAGAGATGTGGGATCATTTTAAAGCCGATGCTTTCGTGTCCCATCGTTAAACCACGACGTAGAAAGTCGTCGACATCCTTGTCAGTGTCATCAATACTTTTATGTGGTTTTATGGTATATGATACATGTTGGATTCATCTTGAAATCTTATCCGTTATCATTCGTATTATTATATAGATCAAGTAATATAGTAATGTTATTTATATAATAATATGCTAGTATTTGAATTCGTTGAATATTCCGCGATTTATGAATGATATTGTACATTGACCTCTTCCTCTTCTCTTTTATATCTCTTTTATCTCCTTACGAAGTTCTTGACTTTAAACCAGTGACTCGACCTTTCGACGGCGCGGTGGTTTCGTGCTTTCAGGTTGGATTCAAAAAGAAATGAAACAGCAGTCGGAGATTAAAATATTCGCGGGATATAAAAGGGAGTGTAAATAAGTTGCCAGTCAGTGGGCACTTTTCTCTCGTAGATTTCCACGAGAATGGAAGACCGATGGGAACCTCGAGAAACTGAAAGTTCCAGCCGACCGAAACCGTTTTAAATGAACTTTTTTTTCGACCATAAAAAGAAGGGAGTATGAGAGAAAGGGGAAAAGAGGAAGTATACTATTCGGAAGGAAAGTAGTGCCGAACTTAGCGAACGGTTTCTTCGTGTAATGATGAACTGAAGTTCGGGGAAAGTTTCAAACGGCTGCTGTTGTAACTTTCTCCCTTCGACGAAGGATGTAGCATGACGGCGTGTGCGCAATGCCACTTCTACCAACACTTTCGAAGTTAGGCCGCTACTAGAAAAGCGGATTGAAAACTCTCCTCACCGCGGCACACTGACACCTCGGATCTGACACGAAGTCGAGGGAAACCTAGAGTTTCTCGTGTTTTCCCAAACTGCTGGCTTATATCATACATCACCTGACGGAAATTTATCATTTAACGTGATATCATCAATTCATCACTATTTATTATGTTTGCCACTGACTTCAGAACTCTGCACCCTCCTTCGCGAGAACCATATATTTCACTTATATTATAGAAATGTTCGCGTAAATATTTTTATTAAAACATTATTATTTTCTAACATTTTAGTAATGTCATCTTCATTATATACATTATATTCATTATTATACATTCGTCTAGGTATTAAAATTCTTAGAGCTTTCACCCTGCACAGAATATTAGGAGTATCCGAAGACTACGTGTTTCTTAAAAACAGAATATGAAAATTTATTTTCGAAATCTTCTTTTGGCATGTAAATGAAATCATCGCCATTATTACTGTTATTAAAATGATCTAAAAATTGAAAAATATCGAAACTCCATTTGGCTATTTTTAAATTATCTTTCCGACTTTTCCTTAATAAAAATACGATTGAGATTTTGAAATCACACCAATATCTAAACGAATTCGGGCTAAAATAATTTCCCAATATGAACCTAAATATGAGCAAATTCCCTTGAATTCGGTTATCCACAAAATCCTGTGGCGAATCCTCTGGAATGTGTAACATGATTCGTACGAAATACTTTACGTGGTGCATTTGCCTGCCACATTAGCATACAATTTTCTATTCCCTTCTTACGAAATCTTCTGACAAAGAAATTGTCACGTTCTCTCAAAATGCAGACGGAAAAGTACTACCAACGAGCAGTCGTCAGGAAGTGTCTCCGAATGGCACATTGGTGCTCCAAAATGTCGACAGTAGCACCGATCGCGGTGCGTACACTTGCACGGCGCAGAACAAACAAGGACGCTCTGATTCTCAAACGGTTCACATAGAAGTCAAAGGTAAAGTTTCCACGTATTCTTTACTTGTCATTTTCGCAGTTCTTTCGATGCCTTTACGTAGACGTAGCAATTTTATCTGCTTAAATTGGAATAACAGAGTCCCATAAGTATCTTGTCTCCGATGGTGATCAGCTCTGTCAGGATTTCCTGTCTTTCAACCGTAACGCGCCAACTTGGCGGTATACTGCTTGTAGTACTTGAATAACATAGCTAATTTATTTCATATATTATAGAAAGCAAGAAGTTGAACAAGTAGCAATATTATATGATAACTTTCAGAATATCCAATTAAGTAAAAATAAATTTAGAAGTAAGTTACGTTGCTTTTTATTAGTTAAGTGATGAAATAACACACATAGCGTCTAGAATAACATGCACATGGAGTGGAATGTTATATAAAAATTCGGTTGCTCTTTCAGCTCGAGGAAACCTTGTGTTACACGAAGTTATATGACTTCATGAAATTCAGCGTTTCATAGTAGAAACAAATAATTAAATACCTAATTGGCCGTCGCGATTATAATATACCCCTACTCTTTAACCGAAAATTATTTGCATTCGAATAAAATCAATTCAGGTATCGAATAACATTTTCTTGGTTTAATTACCGCTGGATTCTCTTACTCCATATAAGCAGAATACATTGGTCTCATTCCACCTTTACATTTCATAACAGGAAACAATCATTTCTACGTACAATATACAATATGAGATCGCTTGTTTTTTCTTGCAGTAATAAGAATTTCAGGTGCACAATTTTTATGCAGCTACCAAAACTGAACCACTTCTACAGGTAGGGTACCAATATAGAAGGTGTCAGCATTTTAGAACCACGAAGGATAACTAAATAATTCAAGGGCACATTGTCATAATTAAAATAACATTAGATTCAGATAAGATCAATTATTATTCTAAGTATGTAATAATTTAAAAACAACAAATAATCCTAGGAGGACCAAGGTTAACTAAGAAACATCGACCAGAACAATAATATAACTACAATGTAGACTCTTACAATAACAGTTGCAATACAGTTGCCATAAACATACAATACGTCACCATAATCTAAGCTATGATAACATCGAGTTACCTCGATAATCAAAATAGCCAATCCGAGAGAAGGATTTCTCGGTGAACTGTGAAAGCAAAGTAAAACTGGTGATTCCTGTAATTTGCAGTCCCGCCTAAAATCGAACCGTTTAGCTTTCCCGCGAATATCCAAGCCGGAGCGCGGGTTCACGTAACTTGCGTGGTCAGCGAAGGCGATTCACCGATGAAGATTACCTGGTTGAAGGATGGCAGACCATTGAAGCCGAGGGAGGCTACCACCCATCATATCGATGACTTCGATCTTGCATTGAGGATACAGAGTGCATCCACAACGCATAATGGCAACTATACGTGCGTGGCAAGCAACGATGCCGCTAAAGCATACCTCACAGCATCCCTCTTGGTCCATGGTACGCAGTAACCGTCCCGATTTCTCCGAGAAAGATTAGATTTTCGAGCGATACCCGTTCTCCCCTTCAACTGTGCTAATCTGTATTCACTAGTTCCGATAAGTAATCACGGTATCTCGATACCCCTCTGTCTGGCTTATTACGCACTTATACTACTTGCCGGTATATCTCGACGTATTCTTCTCGTTCTTCTGTGCTTACTTCAAATAATATATCAGTGATGAATATAATAATTACAGATAGAAGGATTGCGTTTATTGTGTAGTGTAATATGTGATGATATGAAATATTAGGAAATAGTAGTAGAATTATTAATATTGTGAATACAGATTATCACCAGAGAGGAAGATTGGAGAACACCAAGCTCATCGGTAATCCATCTTCCTTCATCTGATGTAAAAGTTTCCCTTATTCTTTATAAAATATACGTTTTATTTATTCAATTCTTTTATGATTTATTGGCAAACCTTTTCCAAATCATTTATGATTTTATGATTTCCTGATACTCTTCAACATACTCCCTCAAAATGAATCGTTCTATTATTTTGTATAATTCATACAGTCACCGTTTCATTTCCATTCTTCGCTCAAATATGACTCCACTGAAATCCCTCGACCAGTAAATACATTTACTATATCCTTGTACCAATTGACGCTCACGAGAGACACGGTCACGAAATGAGCAGCGGCGAAAAAAACAGCAGAAAAAAATACCACCGTTGATATTAATCGTCAAGCGTCACTCGGCAGGACCTCTCGACTGGTTTGAAACCCAGGTATAAAGAGTGGAAGATCAATCGTTGACACTCTTCATCCTCGAGCGCGAACTCTGTCTCGCGAAATGTCTCTCTCTCGCTCTCTTTTTTCCCCGGCGTTTCCGCATCCATGTACGTGCGTGTTCGTCTATACGAGCACACTTCTCAATTTCTCTTTCTGTCGCCGTCGTTTGGCTTTCCCCGTACTTTCTCCTCGTTTTCGTTTCTATTTCTACCACCGACTTTCCTCTCCCCCCACCGTCCCGAGACGGGGGGATAGCAAGCATTAAAACCGCCCCTTTTCTAGACGAACAAATCAGTGCAAGCGGAACGAACGAAACTTTGCCCGACGAGCGAAGGTACGTACGAAACGAAACGAACGGCCTAAGGGTGATTTTAACGTGTTGTGCCGACAACCGGGGAGCCAAAAAACATTCCGAACTATGGTTTACCACCGTGGCACATGGATTTGCATATTTACGTATATATTCACCATTATCCTGTATATATCCTATAAGGTGTAGCGAAAATTATTGTGTAATTTTACTTTGATCTTCCCGAATGAATCTTTCAATTCTACGTTGAATACATCCGCGATGAAATGATCTGCTACCTTTAATTCCGTATTTCGTAAATATTTATAAATATACGTGCTGCGTTGGAAATGTTTCATCCATAGTCGCAGTATGTTTCTACTATTTGTTATGTACCTTCATTAATTACTCGCTTCAAATAATTCCCAGTTTAACATCTCTTCTATCATTCATAATAAATTCATCATTTTAATCATATACCGTGGATCTATATTTGTTGCCAGATTATCAAAGTTTAATTTAACTAATTGACAGCGGAACATCAGTATCGCTTATAGCAGCCTGTATATTTTTGGGTTCTACTTTAATCATTAATATAAAACGGTCGAACTAAAGTATGACTATTTCATTAATAATTCTGCTATTTTCTATGATAAAATGGACGTTAGGAACCATTTCCTTGTTTCCTCATTTTTCCTGGATCTCCTTGTATAAATATATACGTATATAAATATGTGATATCCATATACACCCGCACATGTTAAGAGTCCTTTTTGGGCTTTACTCACATAACATTCCACACTATCTCAGTCTCTCTCACGGTTTCTCAATTATTCTCAAACAACTGCCACGTTCTGTTCTAATACCCCCGGGGCACTGGATATCCTGGCGCAGTGTGTATCTCGCGCATCAAGCAACGAGGCAAGTTATTATTGTCGTTCTGCGACATTACGTCTGGTTTTCGTGTCGAGACGAAACACGATAATCCAGAAGTCAGAGGTCGTATCGCCAGCAGCAAATGCAATTTTCCAATGACCATTAACTTCCTCTCAAATTTCATTTCCCGCCTTTGAATCGCATCCCAAGGTCTACTCAATTTACGTATTACTCAAACCCACGTACACGATACAGAACCATTTTTGCATTCACAACACTGACAAAGTAAAACACATTCGTTATCCAGTATAAAATACTACGTAAACACAACTTGTTTAAATAATTAACATAACCATTCGTGATATTAAAATTGTAAAAAGGTGTACATGTATTTCCTGAGTTATTATTCATTTGTGATAAAGTGTGAAGGGTATTTAAAATCAGATTTAACAATTTCCTGTTAAACAAAAATTATAAATTCCCTTCTTTCGATGCGAAAAATTCTTCACTCTCGAATTGATCTCTGGAATAAAAATCTCTCTACAGAAACACCCGAATGAGTTCAAAATCGCTCAGAATTTTGGAAAAACTGTAAGTTATAAATAGAGCATGAAATTTCGTGGTCCACCGCGCGTAAATGATTTATAAAGGGAAATCAAGTTGAATATTACAAAACAATTGATTACTTTCTGGTAACCCTGATATTTCGAAAGCGATGAATATGTTGTTTAAAACAAAGAAAATGGGAAATTAAATTCTTCGCGAAGATAGTTTTTGTAACTCAGGGAGCCGATGTACTTCTTTATTGAACGGGCACTTCATGAAGTGACATTTACGATAATCGATCTGAAACTTCGTCAGCATTAACGCAGAGCTACTGATATAACACTATTGTGTATGGTATAATATACTGATAATCAGTGCCGATAATATCGTATTATAATATGACCGCTTCCATTATTGGAAGCACAATATACGATATAGAATATATTGGACCGTCGCCGATAACATAGAACGCTGAATCCGGATCCTTTAATCAAATTAGTAGCCATATCAAAGGCTAATGCTTTAATCTGGAATACATCAGCGGAAGTCTCGTTAAAACCTCGCAATACCCGTCCATCTAAACTCTTACTTAAACCAATACCGACACGCAACGAATGTCATATATGTCTATAACAATCATCATTATCATATTCAATTATCTACCTAAGTCTCAATATATCTAAAAAGTAAAAGTCTTTTAACAGGCGTCTACTAGAAGAGCAAGGAACTACGATGAAGAGTACGAGGCATCCGGACAATTCTACTGCTACCCTTATCAGAATCCCTTATTGAAAACCCTGGTTACATCTCGTGGTTACAAGAATATACACAACAGACACTCCACGTACACTTATTTCCTTATCTTTTTTTTGTGCAGTTCCACCCACGATAGCTCCCTTTAGCTTTAACAAGGACCTCTCGGAGGGTGTGCGCGCACAGGTAACGTGCATGGTCGAGAAGGGTGATCCACCGTTTACGATCGCCTGGTCGAAGGATGGTGAACCCATTGCCGCGTCTGGTTTACCTGGTTATGGAGGTCCTGGTTTAAATGGTCCCCGACACAGCCAGATACCCGCTGGTCTCCGTGTAACCAACATTGACGCCCATTCGAGTACCATAGTTATCGAACGTGTCAGCGCAGCGCACACCGGCAACTATACTTGCTTGGCGCGCAATTCCGTGGCCGAGGTCCTCTGGACGGCCGAATTAATCGTTCGTGGTAAAGTACACGATACCAAGCATTTCCCAAGCTGCCGGATTAAAACCAACTTTCTTCACAGTCGTTTTCACTGATCGAACGTCCACCGATACTTTCATTTACGTTTTCTTGCACCTCGCAGCGCACCTCTGTACATTATTATTGATTGTTCACTGTGATCACGTATATAAGCGCAGCGCAAAAGCAATCAGTTTTTCTTCACGCAGCATGCGATACTAGGGCTGCGGATCTTCTGTTCGTGATAATTGATATCTCCAAATTTTCAATTTCGTACCATCTTATTAATATGTTAAATCTATTCAGTCCCATAGTTGTTCTTAGACGAGCAATTACCATCTCGCCGAAGGATCGGAATATCTTCAGATTACTTACCTTTCTGGGGAATGAATATTTCATTCGCGAATACATAAGCTCCGCGCGCTCCTGCATTTCTATGGTGCATTTACCAGTTCTACCTGTAAACGGATATTACGCAGCTCTAGATTCAATTTTCGGGACGATACGTATTAAATGCAGCAGCAGCAGCAGCCGCCCAGCCAACAGCCCGACGCACCAACGCACTTCAGCACCGCATAATATAGTGTTTCACTTCTACGGTCTCACCGTGATTTATATCTAGTTACATATATATACATGTATATTTCACAGGCGCACCATCTAAATCGCACCTCTTCCGTTCTCCAAATTGAATGAGATATATCGCGTTCGTTGTTCCAATCGTGCCAGCATCCCTTCGATTACATTAACACGTTAAACGCCGTGGCGGTGACCGGTGGTCGCCAATATTATTAATACCTTTACCAAATGAAATTAATTGACAATATTTTTAATATTACGTTGACGAGTGTATCGCGACGCACTTAAAGAGTTTTACATTTAAACGTTATGTATCGTATAACACGGATTTCGACACGGCGCTCAATGCTGTAATGGACACTTGAATGGGCGATACATTCAAATCTATTATTAATAGATCACAATTTAGATAAAAAAATTATTTTTAATTCGTTTTAGATACCTACGTATAATATATCACATGGTTTAACTGCCTGGCACGATAACAATCGATCGCGATATTTTTCGAAGGAACAGAAATCTGCATGAAAAGGGCACCAGCAACTTTGCGAAATTCGGCTTCGGCGTAGCACCACCACTTCATCTTGAACGAAGTCACATGAGTCTTCAAGGACCACGAAGTTCAACTTGAAGTGTTTAATCGAATTCAATTGTAATCAGCACACGCATATATGCACCAAACACCTTACTTTTGATCGATTCTTTAATTGTTAAGTTCACTTACTGCACACTTGGCACAGACTTATCTACACCACTGATCCCTTATCTCCTATTCCAGGAATTAAATCACTACCTGTGTCCCTTTGATATCACTTGATCGTTAGCTGTTATCGTTTTAGCCGAATATTCGTTCGATCCGATCGATGAAGATATTATACCCATGGAATGCAGAATTCTGAATGAAATACATGAAATTGTATATTCCTTCGAATAATTTCATTTTGTTAATTATTCCTCAGGTATAATATTCTAATAACGCGGCGTACCGCGATATAACGATCCGAGCAAATATTTGGATAAAACACAAAGACCTAACTCCGAAATGTTTCGCAAGTGCACAATCACCATATTGTTCTTGGATCGTAATGTCCGCACAGCACTGATTTCTATGTCGTTCTATATATATTCTGATGTACCATGGTGTTCGTCGTTCGTATAATTTAATCGTCGTACCGGGACAAACGTGAAAATGACTCGCACCAATCGTTTCCTCCCGATGCACTTTCTTTGTGTTCTTTCACCTACTTTCTCCACCACCTTCGTCTGTCTCCTCATTTTGCAGAGATAACGCGTGTGAGAGAAAGGTATTTATTTGTGTACCTTGTAATTACCAATTAATTATGGACGATAAAATAGTGGTAATGAATTATCGAATGAATTAATGCCTCTCACACGCGTTCTTCAATTAGATCCGTTAACTTTTGGTTCACTTTGCGCTGAAGTAGAAAGTTGCAGTAGGCCAATTCGAAAACTTTGCTCTCGCCTCGGCGCAATAAGCTTGGATAGAGATAAGATTGTTTCTGATACTATTCTCCATTCGAATTGAAAGTTATTATCTTCAATTATTATTCTAACAATATTCAAATATTATTCCTTCGATTTAATTTACAATTTTCGGTGTAATATTATATTCGATATAAAATTATTAAAAGTTACTATCATTATTATTATCACAACTAAAGTAATCAGAAAATTGGCAATGATCAGAATATCGGTAAAATAAAATTAATAGAGGATTCTTTTTCGTATCGAATCGTCAAGATATCAAATCAATAATAGAGGATTCTTTTTCCTTAAGATATCATATAATAGAGGATATTTTCGTATCGAATCATTAAGATATCAAATAATAGAGGATAATCTCGTATCGAATTATTAAGATATCAAATTAATAAAGGATTACTTCGCATCGATTCATTAAGATATCAAATAATAGAGGATTCTATTTCATATCGAATCACTAAGATATTAATAGATCCGGAAGAAAATATTCAATTCGATCTCAAAACAGAATTCCAAACATCATTCTTAAATAACAGAGTATCATTTCGTATCAGATAATTGAGATACTAACAGACCCTGGAGCAAATATATAATTAAATATCAAGTGTCCAACTTAATAATTAAATTATTGGCTGCTTGATTATCGAATTCAATTATTAGACTCTTAAAAGACCTTAAGTCTTTATCACATTTAATAAATCAATTCTTAACTTCTTAATTATCGAATTCAACTGACACTTTAGAGACCTTAAGTCTTCGTCAAACTTAATAATTAAATTATTAGCTTCCAACTTAATAATAAAATATCAAAACAAAATTCCAAATACCTTTCTTAGAATGCTCGGAAAGAAATAACAGTATGATTAACCGGCTTATATTATCAATTAGTACCTCCTCGTTGGGTAATGGAACCCCAAGATGTCCGCGCGTCGGAGGGAATGCCCCGGTTGATGTTACACTGTGACGCCGAAGGTTTTCCACCCCCAGCAGTCACGTGGCGCAAAGCCAGCGGGAAAAAACCTGGAAATTATCACGATATCGTTAGTCACGAACACGCTCAAGATCTAAGGATCCATTCGAATGGTTCCTTGGTGTTTGCAAGGGTACAGGAGGACCATGAAGGATTCTATTTGTGCGAGGCAGTGAACGGTATTGGCGCGGGGCTGAGCAAAGTCGTCTACTTAACTGTTAATGGTAAATCAACAATAATTTCAGAACAATTGTCAAGCCGAAATTTTTAATTACATCATACTATACATTTGACAATTGATTCTGTTCCATAAAAATCATTATTCAATACTAAATTTAGGAATAGTCTTTAAATAAAAAAATGCTGTACTAACAGTCAATCAGCATTTATTTGTAGCGAACAGTGAATTCGACACTTTTTAATTCGATTATTTTATATCATTTACAATTGAATCGATTCTGTAAACAATAGTTGCTCAACATTATATTTTGCAATAGCCTTTAGATAAGCATAAAATCCAACATTGTGGAAAAGACTTTAAAAACAAATAGAATTTGGATAGTACTCTATAATGCTTATTTACGAAAGTGATTACACTTGATCAAAACTTTATCGGTCTTTCAACTATTTTACATAGTTCCTGCACATTTTGTGGAAAAACATCGTAATCAAACTGCGAGGTTGGGTTCGAACGCTTCGTTGCGTTGCGAGGCGAAAGGTGACCATCCCTTAAAAATACTTTGGAAAAAAGCTGGCTTGCTATTGGAGCCGAAGTTGTCGGACTATCGGTACTCTTTGAAGGAGGAAAATATCACCGATGGCACTATCAGCACACTGGCATTTCTCAGTACGAACAGAGAGGATAGCGGAAGATATTTCTGCACCGTCACAAATGGTTATGGCCACGATGAAATGTCGATTCATCTTTATATACAAGGTAAAACTATAAATTATAAAATTTGTGTAACACTTTCTTAGACCCAAGTCATTTTTTATCAGACAAGTCTTGAAACATGTGATTCATATAACACCTGAGGTTATACAGTCGGGGTCACAATTGAGTGGACACCCGCCTATCATATGTGAAAACGTCGCATTTCAGTGATTTTTTGTAATTAATTTTTAATTTGTTCACATTTTATCGTAGGTTATGTATTTGTGAATAGATTTTGTAAGCAAATTTATAGAATAATGTGCTTTATTTTAAGTAAGATTAATTACAATGTAAGTACTGACAAAATCGGGTGGACAAAATTGAGTGGACAGTGTATTCCGGATGAGATAAAAATGTTACAGATATTACAACGTTTCAAATTTTTAAAGACTATTTCAGATTCTAGTCAGTATTAACGTTTTCGTCACACTGACTTCATCGTTTTTCGCAAATTTTTTGTTTAATCTGGATAGTCCGTCGCGAAACAAGTCAAATCCAGGTACAAAGGAAAATCCTTTATTTTTACTAAACAAAAGCAACTGAGGGGCTAAGCAGTCAACTGATCGCATCTGGCGACCAGATATCGGCACCGAGCGGGTTGATACCTGTGTCGCCAGACACCCTAATTTTCAAGGCACCTGAGCGACACCTTCGCGCGGTACATCGGACCACCCCCCTTGGAAACACCAATACATAGCCAATAAAATGCAAGCAACAGCGGCACCAGCTATAGTATTTTGTATAAAATAGACAAACACAACCAAAATACTTCAAATTCGCAACGGAGCACATAATTTGCATAGTCAGCTACCGCTACGGAAACCGTTCATAAGGGATTCGAATAAACGGAAGGGTTTAAGTTTCTGCAAAAAGTACATTAATAACACCCATTTCGTTTTGGAAAAAGTTGTGTGGAGTGAGGAAAGTAAATTTGAATTGTTTGGAAAGAAAAAGAGGCAAAAAGTCTGGAGAAAATCGAATGAAGCACTCGGGCAAAACTTCATTTCCAATGCCATGAAACACGGTGGAGGTGCCATTATGGTGTGGGGGTGTGTATCTTGGTCCGGAATTGGAAATTTGGTGTTACTCGACAGAATTACTAATGCTGCCCGATATGTCGACGTAATAAACGAAAATTTTGAAAAATCGGTGAAGAAAATGGATATTGCCCATGATTTTATCTTCCAACAGGACAACGCACCGATACACAAGGCAAACAAAACTATGGAGTTTTTCAAAGATTCGCAGATAAAGCTTTTGGATTGACCACCACAAAGTCCGGACTTGAATCCTATTGAAAACTAGTGGGCCCTACTCGAAAACGAGGTGCCAATTACAAGCAGGATTAATAAAACATGCTTATTCGATGGTTTGCAACAATCGTGGCAGAGTAGAACACAATTCAAGATTGAACACTTAATCAAAAGCATTCCTAGGCGGTTACAAGTGGTCATTAAGGCTAAAGGAGGGAATACAAAATATTAAAACTGTATAAATAGCCTGAAATATGAAATAAATAAAAGTGTCCACTCAATTTTGTCCACCCGATTTTGTCAGTACTTACATTGTAATTAATCTTACTTAAAATAAAGCACATTATTCTATAAAATTGCTTACAAAATCTATTCACAAATACATAACCTACGATAAAATGTGAAAAAATAAGAAATTAATTAGAAAAAATCACTGAAATGCGACGTTTTCACATATGATAGGCGGGTGTCCACTCAATTGTGACCCCGACTGTATGTACATTAAAAAATCGTATCTATTATTTTACTATCATGTTCATTATTCCTGAAACTGCTTCTGGATTGCATTTTAAGTAATCGTCTCAATTTTTATTTTTGTAATCCCCAATATTTATTATCATATTTTTAATATTTAATCTTCTAAAGTTAGTTGTGATTTCAAACACTCTTGGAACCAAGTCATCTATTATCACAAAGTTCTTGAAAAATCTGATTCACATGATTCTTGAAGTTAGTTAGATTTTAAGTAAACATATAAATTTTTGTTATTGTATTAAAAATTCCAGAAATTATTGCAATTGGATTTTAAGTAATTATATCAATTGTTATCATCATATTTACAACCCTTTAAAGCAAAGTAAGAAAATATAAATAAATTCATCAATTTATGGTTGACAAGAATTCCCTGCCAAACATTAGATATTAAAAAAATGAAATAGTTTAAAGCGTATGTTATCCATAACCAATCGCTAACCATTTTGCCTTGAATTACTTTTAGCATCGTGGTAGAATTCGTACGAAAATCTCCATCAAAATTATCTTCGCCTACATTACTTTTGTATACGAATAACATGTTAATATCGCGCCTAACGTGATTATCAGTGCAACGTGTGCAATCGTTGCGCAATCGTGAATTCATTTCTATAATGTTCTCGAATTCTTACTATTCGCAATGCTATCGCCCGCCGTGTAATTATCGTAATGTACACGAGTGCTCAACAACGCATCCATTTAATTGAACGTGCATTCGCGGGAGTATGGCGTCTAGGCACGTGTAGGTGAAAACGTGATAGACGAGATAATTCTGCAGCAAATGCAGCCGCATCGCATACTAAAATATGCTGCACACGAAACCGTTTGCTATATATAATAATATGCATAATGATCATATAGAAATTAATGTACGTGGAGAAACGAGCACATTAGAATGTCCAATGACAGGAATTATATAATAATATTGGATGCACTATGATATGAAGTGATTAATTGGTTAAATTAGAATAGATAATTACATTCTTAATATGATCCAATATCAGGTGGAAAATTAGTGATAATTATAATAATTCCACTGAATTCAGTAATTCGATTAATTCAGGTTAATGTAGATTAAAAGTCTAAGTAGCTAAGTATACTAACTAAAAAGTAATTTGTTTATTATATTTTAATTAGAAAAGCGAATCGCACCTTTGATATGTGTATATGATACGATAAATGGAAATATGGTAATAATTATAATAATTCTACTGAATTAATTAATTTGATTAATTCAGAATAAGATACACGGAAAGGGCAACTAACTAAATACTATTAACTAAAGGAAATAATTTTTTTCGATAATTATAGAACCTCCAGATTTCCCGAGAAATCTTCACGTAATCGGAAAGGGTAGTCGTTACATTAACATAGGATGGACGACTAGTCAGGATGGAAATAGTCCAATAACTCAGTACATCATAGAATATAAGACGGATTCTGGCAAGTACCCATTATACCAGGGTTAGTTCTTTTTTTAATTTTTGTCATGTACAGTAACCGATTAAAAGTCTCCCCCCTTTAAAATCCATACTTTATCTGCATAAAGCTCGACCGATGTCACTGATAAAAATTGTGAAAAATACCTTTGGATGCTACCCTTGAGTGTGATACAATTTCCTAATGAAAAGTCGATACGTTTACTCTGTAAATGGTGGCTATTTCCTTTGCAGAGGTATGGCACGATCACACATTTCACACGACAGTGCCAGGAACACGTGCACACGGCCACGTGAGCGGCTTACGTCCAGCTGTTACTTATCAATTTCGAATTTACGCTGAAAATGAATTGGGCCGAAGTCAAGCGAGCGACGTGAGTACCATATTAATTATGAAAACGTAAAGATATACAACTTATAAAACGTTAAGATATACAATCGCGCCATATCATTTTCATCACAGCCCCTTTAAAATATTATTCGTTATAAGTCAATTACTTAAGCAGTTGTAATGGACATATTATAGTCAATATTGAATATGATTAGGTATATATAGAGCGTCAGTTGCAGAGTACAACAGTTATTTGAGTCGTTCAAAAGTTGTTAATCTCCTTGTTTCGACCCAAAACGGTCCTAGAACTTCAGTAGGCATCATATACCGCCGATTTGGACCACCTAGGAGCGAAATTGGCGACTTTTATTTTTTGACAATTTTTGAAGAGATTCCCCTTTACATTTTCGCGATTTTGTGCCGACCCATTTGTGGGCCAAAACAATTTTTAACCCTTTCGTTACGACAGTCCGATCCGCCGAAGTGACACCACTGAATGGGGCACCGCGCCGAAAAGTGTGCACATTGCACGTCGATAGTATTCGGTGTTCGCCGGTGACGCCGGATATATCCAGCACCCGTAACGAAAGGGTTAATCAAAATACCGGGCCTCCTCCGAGCGGTGGGTGATACTCGCGAACAAAGTAGAGTGAAAGTCGCCGAATAATTGTCCATAACTAAGGAGTCCAAGGAGATATTTTGATGCAACAAAGTGCATTCGAAAGAACGGACTTTTCTCTATAAGAAAACTCTGGGGCAAAATAATCGCACTATTCGTTGTTCGACCGATAGTCGCCATACCGTTAAACAGCAAAAAACCGTTGGCAACCGAGAACCGTTGCGAATAACGGTCGTGGCGACTGGCCGGCGCCATTCAAATGAAAAGTGAAATCCACTTATTTTTGGGCGTTTTGGGGCCAAATTTTGAGTTCCAGGCAATTGTCGTTATTCCGTTTTCATTTAAATGGCGACCGAGAGTCGCCATACCGTTAAACAGCAAAAAACGGTTGGCGACCGAGAACCGTTGCGAATAACGGTCGTGGCGACTGGCCGGCGCCATTCAAATAAAAAGTGAATTCCTACATTTTTGGGTTATCGTGAAATTTTGAAATTTTGCCGTAAAATCGTGAAAATGTATCAGGAGAACATGATGTGCGAGGAGGTATTCGATTCGTACAATTCTTGGAATTTGACGTCATTTCTTGGAACCGGAAAGTTCTGCAGAAATTCTGAAATTTTCCTTAAAATCGAGAAAATGTATCAGGAGAATATGATGTGCGAGGAGGTATTCGATTCGTACAATTCTTGGAATTTGACGTCATTTCTTGGAATCCGCGAAATTCTCGGAATATGACGTCATTTCTTGGAATCCACGAAATTCTCGGAATATGACGTCATTTCTTGGAATCCACGAAATTCTCGGAATTTGACGTCATTTCTTGGAATCCACGAAATTCTCGGAATTTGACGTCATTTCTTGGAATCCGCGAAATTCTCGGAATTTCTCGGCTGGATTCTGAAATTTTGCTGAAAAATCGAGGAAATGTATCAGGAAAACATGATGTGCGAGGAGGTATTCGATTCGCACCATTCTTGGAATTTGACGTCATTTCTTGGAATCCGGGAAATTCTCGGAATATGACGTCATTTCTTGGAATCCACGAAATTCTTGGAATTTGACGTCATTTCTTGGAATCCGCGAAATTCTCGGAATTTGACGTCATTTCTTGGAATCCGCGAAATTCTCGGAATTTCTCGGCTGGATTCTGAAATTTTGCTGAAAAATCGAGGAAATGTATCAGGAGAACATGATGTGCGAGGAGGTATTCGATTCGCACCATTCTTGGAATTTGACGTCATTTCTTGGAATCCGCGAAATTCTCGGAATATGACGTCATTTCTTGGAATCCACGAAATTCTCGGAATATGACGTCATTTCTTGGAATCCACGAAATTCTCGGAATTTGACGTCATTTCTTGGAATCCACGAAATTCTCGGATTTTGACGTCATTTCTTGGAATCCGCGAAATTCTCGGAATTTCTCGGCTGGATTCTGAAATTTTGCTGAAAAATCGAGGAAATGTATCAGGAGAACATGATGTGCGAGGAGGTATTCGATTCGCACCATTCTTGGAATTTGACGTCATTTCTTGGAATCCGCGAAATTCTCGGAATATGACGTCATTTCTTGGAATCCACGAAATTCTTGGAATTTGACGTCATTTCTTGGAATCCGCGAAATTCTCGGAATTTGACGTCATTTCTTGGAATCCGCGAAATTCTCGGAATTTCTCGGCTGGATTCTGAAATTTTGCTGAAAAATCGAGGAAATGTATCAGGAGAACATGATGTGCGAGGAGGTATTCGATTCGCGCAGTTCCTGGAATTTGACGTCATTTCTAGAAATTCTGAGAATTTCGCGGATTCCAAGAATTGGCTCGCTGTTCCGAGAATTTCGCGGATTCCAAAAAATGACGTCAAATTCCAAGAAGTGTGCGAATCGAATACCTCCTCGCACATCATGTTCTCCTGATACATTTTCGCGGTTTTACGGCAAAGTTTCAGAATTTCCTCGATTTTTATCAAGAAATTCGAGGAAGTTTTGGGACATATGGGATTCTGGACATTCGGTACATCGAGGAAATATAAAATATAACACGGTACATTCGTAATAAAGTCGTTTATTGTAAATGTAAAGTTCACAAGGTACAACAATTTTCATAGAACATTTTATACTAATAAACATTATAATATAACAAACATAAATATGTAAGCATATGCAATAAATAAAAACTTGTAAATATAATATGTTGACGATGGTCCTTCGTTGTTTTATCTTCTTTGATTGCGGACGACCCGGCGAAACAAGCAGTGGCCACTCTGTAATCATTAATAATAAACCAGATTAGTTAATAAAGTTCTTCCGCAACTAATTAAAATAAGGGGCCCCCTCCGAGCGGTGGGTGAAACTCGTGAACAAAGTTGACTGAAAGTCGCCGAATAAGTGTCCATAACTACGGAGTCCGATGAGATATTTTGATGCAACAAAGTGGGTTCGAAAGAGCGGACTTTTCTCTATAAGACAACTCGCGAGCAAAATAATCGCATGATTGGTTCTTCCGCAATTAATTAAAATACGGGGCCTCCTCCGAGCGGTGGGTGAAACTCGTGAACAAAGTTGACTGAAAGTCGCCGAATAAGTGTCCATAACTACGGAGTCCGACGAGATATTTTGATGCAATAAAGTGCGTTCGAAAGAGCGGACTTTTCTCTATAAGACAACTCGCGATCAAAATAATCGCATGATTGGTTCTTCCGCAATTAATTAAAATACGGGGCCTCCTCCGAGCGGTGGGTGAAACTCGTGAACAAAGTTGACTGAAAGTCGCCGAATAAGTGTCCATAACTACGGAGTCCGACGAGATATTTTGATGCAACAAAGTGCGTTCGAAAGAGCGGACTTTTCTCTATAAGACAACTCGGGATCAAAATAATCGCATGATTGGTTCTTCCGCAATTAATTAAAATACGGGGCCTCCTGCGAGCGGTGGGTGAAACTCGGGAACAAAGTTGACTGAAAGTCGCCGAATAAGTGTCCATAACTACGGAGTCCGACGAGATATTTTGATGCAACAAAGTGCGTTCGAAAGAGCGGACTTTTCTCTATAAGACAACTCGCGATCAAAATAATCGCATGATTGGTTCTTCCGCAATTAATTAAAATACGGGGCCTCCTCCGAGCGGTGGGTGAAACTCGCGAACAAGGTTGACTGAAAGTCGCCGAATAAGTGTCCATAACTAAGGAGTCCGTGAATGTTTTTTGATGCAACAAAGTGCGTTCGAAAGAGCGGACTTTTCTCTATAAGACAACTCGGGATCAAAATAATCGCATGATTGGTTCTTCCGCAATTAATTAAAATACGGGGCCTCCTGCGAGCGGTGGGTGAAACTCGGGAACAAAGTTGACTGAAAGTCGCCGAATAAGTGTCCATAACTACGGAGTCCGACGAGATATTTTGATGCAACAAAGTGCGTTCGAAAGAGCGGACTTTTCTCTATAAGACAACACGGGAGCAAAATAATCGCATGATTGGTTCTTCCGCAATTAATTAAAATACGGGGCCTCCTCCGAGCGGTGGGTGAAACTCGCGAACAAGGTTGACTGAAAGTCGCCGAATAAGTGTCCATAACTAAGGAGTCCGTGAATGTTTTTTGATGCAACAAAGTGCGTTCGAAAGAGCGGACTTTTCTCTATAAGACAACTCGGGATCAAAATAATCGCATGATTGGTTCTTCCGCAATTAATTAAAATACGGGGCCTCCTGCGAGCGGTGTGTGAAACTCGGGAACAAAGTTGACTGAAAGTCGCCGAATAAGTGTCCATAACTACGGAGTCCGACGAGATATTTTGATGCAACAAAGTGCGTTCGAAAGAGCGGACTTTTCTCTATAAGACAACACGGGAGCAAAATAATCGCATGATTGGTTCTTCCGCAATTAATTAAAATACGGGGCCTCCTCCGAGCGGTGTGTGAAACTCGCGAACAAAGTTGACTGAATGTCGCCGAATAAGTGTCCATAACTACGGAGTCCGACGAGATATTTTGATGCAACAGAGTGCGTTCGAAAGAGCGGACTTTTCTCTATAAGGCAACTCGCGAGCAAAATAATCGCATGATTGGTTCTTCCGCAATTAATTAAAATATGGGGCCTCCTCCGAGCGGTGGGTGAAACTCGCGAACAAAGTTGACTGAATGTCGCCGAATAAGTGTCCATAACTACGGAGTCCGACGAGATATTTTGATGCAACAAAGTGTGTTCGAAAGAGCGGACTTTTCTCTATAAGACAACTCGCGAGCAAAATAATCGCATGATTGGTTCTTCTGCAATTAATTAAAATACGGGGCCTACTCCGAGCGGTGGGTGAAACTCGCGAACAAAGTTGACTGAAAGTCGACGAATAAGTGTCCATAACTAAGGAGTCCGTGGAGATATTTTGATGCAACAAAGTGCGTTCGAAAGAACTATCTTTTCTCTATAACATAAAATGCGGGCAAAAATATCCCACGATTAAATCTTCCGCAATTAATTAAAATACGGGGCCTCCTCCGAGCGGTGTGTGAAACTGGCGAACAAAGTTGACTGAAAGTCGCCGAACAAGTGTCCATAACTACGGATTCCGACGAGATATTTTGATGCAACAAAGTGCGTTCGAAAGAACTATCTTTTCTCTATAACATAAAATGCGGGCAAAAATATCCCACGATTAAATCTTCCGCAATTAATTAAAATACGGCGCCTCCTCCGAGCGGTGGGTGAAACTGGCGAACAAAGTTGACTGAAAGTCGCCGAACAAGTGTCCATAACTACGGATTCCGACGAGATATTTTGATGCAACAAAGTGCGTTCGAAAGAACTATCTTTTCTCTATAACATAAAATGCGGGCAAAAATATCCCACGATTAAATCTTCCGCAATTAATTAAAATACGGGGCCTCCTCCGAGCGGTGGGTGAAACTGGCGAACAAAGTTGACTGAAAGTCGCCGAACAAGTGTCCATAACTGCGGATTCCGACGAGATATTTTGATGCAACAAAGTGCGTTCGAAAGAACTATCTTTTCTCTATAACATAAAATGCGGGCAAAAATATCCCACGATTAAATCTTCCGCAATTAATTAAAATACGGGGCCTCCTCCGAGCGGTGGGTGAAACTGGCGAACAAAGTTGACTGAAAGTCGCCGAACAAGTGTCCATAACTACGGATTCCGACGAGATATTTTGATGCAACAAAGTGCGTTCGAAAGAACTATCTTTTCTCTATAACATAAAATGCGGGCAAAAATATCCCACGATTAAATCTTCCGCAATTAATTAAAATACGGGGCCTCCTCCGAGCGGTGGGTGAAACTGGCGAACAAAGTTGACTGAAAGTCGCCGAATAAGTGTCCATAACTAAGGAGTCCGACGAGATATTTTGATGCAACAAAGTGCGTTCGAAAGAGCGGACTTTTCTCTATAAGGCAACTCGCGAGCAAAATAATCGCACGAGTCATTCTTCCGCAATTAATTGAAATACGGCCCCTCCTCCGAGCGGTGGGTGAAACTCGCGAACAAAGTTGAGCGTTGACGTTTAGGAGCGAAATTAGTGACTTTTAATTATTTCAACCTAAGGAAGGACCGTGACACAAAAAACCCCGTTCTACCCTACAATACATATATCCTATCGCATTGTATTGCTTCCATTAGGATCTTTTAAAAATATTAATCATTTCTATTCAATTAAGAATTTATAGCCAATAAAGCTATTAGAGTATCCATCCACTTGAATTCATAGTTCAATGTATGAAGTAACAAAGTAAGAGTTTTCTGTATAATATTAATTCCTCGTGATATTTGTATTGGCTGGAATATGTCCTGAAAAACTGTTTCGTATTAATGTCATAACAAAGTCGGTTGACGTGCTTCTCTGTCAGATTTTGGAAACGACGACAGATGGGGAGAAACCAGGTGGGCCACCGAGAAATCTCAAGGTGGAACCTGTCAGCTCGACCGAGTTTAACGTCACTTGGGATCCACCGGATCATGATTTATGGAATGGGGAAATACTCGGCTATCACGTTGGCTATAAGGAACATCGGTAACGATCCGAAGCAACGGCACGTTTTAACGATGATGCCTTCATAGTTTCGAATGTGTCTCGCACTGCATACCGATCCTGAATACTAAACTTCCCCCTGCGTTCCTCTCGCGGCCGTATCCCCCAGTTTATTGGACCATAATGAATAATTAATTATTCTCACCCAATTATCCCCATCACAGAAAATACTTATATATTACATTCCCATTTCCCGGTGTATTTATACATAATATTTATTTTTATCACTTATGCCGTTGATATTATTAAAATACAGAATTTAAGAAAATTATTTTCTTTACTTTCACCTCGATAGAAAGTCGGTTTCGTACTGCATTCTGTTCATATTTTTATTTGCTTAACAGTTTTTGTTGATTTGATAAGTGTTTATTGGTTTTATATTTTTATTGGATTTGTGTTTGATTTAATATTCGTAATAATTGGAGTCATGAAGAAATATGAAATTCAGTTTGGTAGCGGATCAATACACGTACAAGACAGTGGAGAGGAGGATCTCGACTGCGAGTGTTGCTTTGGGATTGGCAAGAACATCGATGCCTGGTAGACAGTATCAGCTGACTAACTTAAAGAAGTTCACACGATATAGTGTCGTTGTGCAAGCATACAACGCGCTTGGTCAAGGACCTATGACACCGGAAGTTGTGGCAACCACTCACGAAGATGGTAAGACATCTCTAATATTTATATTGTATATGAAATATGACGAAAATATCAGTGATATCTAAAAACCATTGTTATGCTGAAACTCTTAAAGACGAGCTAAATATAAATTTCAGTTGCGGTAGATTTATAATTATATTTAATATGTCAAGATTAAAGAACTCTTCGGAACAAAATATTACTCGGCGTAGAACGAATCGCAGTTAACTAAACTCGAAATAAAATTCCACGTGTAAGAAAAGACTCTCGGCAAGAAAGTTGATATTTATCACGAGTCAGAAATGTTCAAAGATTCATGAACGGAATAACACTCGCGTCTTGCAGCCTATCGCGAATTCAACTATGAATACCAACCACCGTGGATTCGGTCGAGTTTCGAATAAATAATAAATTCAAAAGCGAGAGAACCAGCTGCGTGGAACTGATCTGCTTGCAAATAACTTCTTTAATCTCACCATCCAGAATGCAAGCCGGTTAAACTCCAGAGTGCTTTCTGTACTTCCGTCTACTGAATAATACACCTCCTTTGAGTGTGCCCAATAAAAATATTGAAGCTTCCACGTCATATCCACTTGACGCGTTTACTAATATTTCACATATTACATCTATGTACAGATATTTCAAAGTCAAACTTGCATAAAGTAGTTGACGCTGATCGAATAATAGCATGCAACATATTTCATCTACACTTGATTGCAACATTTCAAACAGCTTGACTTACTAAAAGTACTTTTAAATGTCAATTTAAACCGAGTGTGTAAAAATGCCCTGAAATATCAATAAATTGCATAAATCCATAATAATGAGTATAAAACACTGCGAGAATATCGGATATACAATTTATTCCTGACACCACCCTGAAATATTCCCAGTGCCGAGCAGTCCTCCTCAAGACGTGAGATGTACTGCGCTCTCCTCGCAATCACTGCAAGTCTCCTGGGACTTGCCACCTGACTCGAGTTTAAACGGGATCCTGAAAGGATACAAGGTCATGTGGGAGAACATGGACGCTTTAACGGAATCCACTAAGTCGGAAATGAAGATCACGAGTGCCTTGACTGCCGTGATACACAGCCTGGAGAAATACACGAATTACTCTGTCCAAGTATCAGCAACTACGAGAGCGGGTGATGGAGCCGCATCCGCGCCATTGTATTGTGTCACCGAGGAGGATCTTCCGGAAATGCCTGCTGGCGTAAAGGCAGTTGTTAGTTCGGCAACGTCGATTATCGTATCGTGGCAACCACCCATGAGAAGCAACGGAAATATTACCTCTTACAATGTTCATATTAGTCAAGAAGGAAATTCGTACAAGCAAAAAGTTTCACCACATCAGACCAGCTACCAATTTGAAAGCTTACACAAGAGAAACAAGTACGAGTTCACAATAGCCGCTGTCACCTCTGTTGGCGAAGGACCACAGACTCCGCACATTACTATTTCCCCTTCGAGTGAAGGTAAATAGTTAACTAGATGAATAATAAAAAACATATCTTAATTACTATCATGCACCTCGTCGATATTTATGAAGAACCGATTAAGGGGTATACATTAATGACCTGTTTATTTAATTAATATTCAGTGCGGGCAGCAATTTATTCGTTCGGCATGGTGCTCATCGTACCGTGGAAGCAAATCGTGACTTTACCATGCCAAAGTGTGGGGAAACCAGAACCATCGGTTATCTGGAAGCAATGGGGACAGATTGTGAAGTCTTCTTCGAGGATATCGGTGCTACCTGTTGGATCATTGAAGATCCTGGATCTACATAGGGAGGATAGTGGAAATTATACATGCATAGTTGAGAATCGCCATGGTTCTGATCAAATTACACATCGATTAACTGTTCAAGGTATATGCATGTTTCATATTAATTATCGGTGACCAAGAGATTCATTATTAGCGATTGAACTTTCTACAGAAATAATTCTCATTTTAATTTCCTATTACATTTATATTGCGCGGAACATATTTTCTTCTGTGTACTACTTTCTTTTTGGTATCTTGAGCATAAATAAATATATTTATATTCTGGCATGTCTGGATGAATTAAATGAATAAATCAATCAATATGTCTTATTGAATACTTAATTAAATATCATCGACGTAAAATGTTTTAGTTCCTCCAGCCGCACTTTTATTACACGATACAAGTGCAACCAGTAATTCAATTGACGTCCAGTGGAAGAACGTCGACGATGGCGGTGCACCAATCAGGGGTTACATTCTCCATTACAAGCGTGAATCCGGTGAATGGGAGGAGGCCAAAGTCTCCCACAAAACCAACAGCTACGTACTATCACGATTGTGGTGTGGCAATGACTATCAAATGTATTTGACGGCGTACAATCGCATTGGAATGGGTTCGCCCAGCGAAATTGTCAAAGCGACGACCAAGGGTTCGAAACCAGACGAATCACCGAGTAACGGTGACAAGTTTATCACGGTGAACGTATCGTGGATTACGCTCCACTTGAGTATGTGGAACGACGGTGGATGTCCAATCACGTACTTCGAATTAGAACATAGAAGAAGCGGTGAAGATATTTGGACGCTGGTCTCAAATAACATCGAGGTATTTGACCAAAATATAGTACAACTGAAAATAAATAAAAAGTGGTTCAACTTAAAATCCGTTCACATCTCATACACATATATATGTATCTTGACACTAATTTGGAAGCACTTTGAAATACCAATATGAAAGTGGATCATATAAAACCTAATTAAAAATATAGGAGTTGAAAGTGTGTTTAATTCTACATAATAATATCCAAGATGCAGACGGCCCTAATCTTATATTCGTACATGATATAATAATCCCTAGACACCGAGAATATACAACATTCAAGTGATCTAAAGATTTGATGTACACTATTGATCTAAAGAATTAATTCACCATATTATTCCAATAATAATTAAAATATTATCCAGGTGCAGAAGACTTACACCCTGCGCGAACTTCAGTCAGGAACAACCTACGACATCAGAATAAGGGCGCACAACAACGCGGGTTCTTCGGTGGCAGAGTACAGAATAACAACCCTCCAACCGCATACAAGTACAACGATACCAGCCGTGGAAATAGATCACTACATTCCTCAAAACACCTCTGTATATTCAGATTTGAAATTGATTATTCCTCTGGCATTAAGCTCGCTAGCTGTTATCGCCGCGGCTGGTGCCGTCTTTTATTGCGTCCGCAAACGTTAGTATCGCTCTCGTAATTTTATTCGATTCCCTGAGAGTGCTTACTCTCCGCGAATACGATTTAATGACGTTAATCGTAGGTCCGTTTATGGGCGATATAGGAAGCCTTCACGATGCTCAAACCGCGGCTGCACTAGACAATAAACAAAATATGGAACAACGAGAACAGTACTACGCTACCGTGAGGAAGCCACTGCACTCGCCGATACACGAAATGGCTACTTTAGAAAAAATTCCAGGTGAGTATAAAATATTATGTCATAGATACTAGTTTCATAATAATTGAGATATTAAATACATATAAAAGTTTGAATCATTTAGAAATATTTAAACTTGTAATACATAATGTGTGCCCATTCTAAATGTGAATATTGCAATCAAGAATATTTATAGATTTTCCAATTAATATATGTATTAATATATAAAGTCATATAATTGGTGTCAAAGGAAAAATATGTTGAGAGAGAATTTTCTCGGTGACCTTTTTTCAGAATTTTGAAAGTCAACCATGTTTGTCACAGCGAAACAAAAATTGTTGTATAATTACGTGTTCTATTTTACGTTGGTGTAGATATTTACTGTAGTTGAAGAGAATTAATTGATATGAATATGGAGGTGGTAAATGAATGTCGTAATAATTATGGAACTATTAATTATTACAGAATATTCCGAAGATATCTACCCGTACGCGACATTCCAGCTGGAGGAAAGTGTTCCTGCTGGAGGAGATAGTCGCTGCAATTCGGCTGCACCCCTTCAGACATTTGTCTATCACGATCCTCGGCTTTCCACTGCCGATACTCTACAATTACGAGAGGTATTTTCTGCCATTCAGTCTGCTGCCACGTTGCACCTGTCCTTCATCTTCCATGCATCTTCACGGAGCATCGAGATGCTATTTTGAATGAGACACACAGTGCACAGAGCATGCCACCCCCTTCATTCAAGCACACTCCCAATAATATTATCGATGTGCGATATTCACTACCGGAGATTAAAGTTCGTCACATGGAATATTATTCCCATATTGAAATTAACACTTCGAACTCAATAATAAAATAAGTGAACTAAATTTTGCAGTATATTATTAATAATACAATGTATTCAATACAGTATTCTTCACTGCAATATATTATTCCTATATATTATTATAATTGGTACCCTCATAATATAAGTCATTGAATAATGAAATATCTACGAACTTTCATCTCTAGAATAAAAAAAGTCTTCCTCATCACAAAGCTTTGCTTCATCGTTTCCACAATCACAGGAGTACTTCGTGATTTCCATGTGAAACGAATATAAAGTGATATCGATGCAAGCAAAAATCAAGGAGAGAAATTAATCTAAACTGCTTGAGCATGTTTTGCTGCAGTTCAGTTTCAATGCGCCTTACGCACAATCCTTATCACTGCATCTTTACGGGCGCACTTTCACCTTGCCATGGAAATGATTGCAAATTCTTTGAACCACCAACCACTGTTTTTTTTTATATTTCTTTTTTGATCCGAGAGAGTCGGGAACTAGGAAAGAGAAATACGCCAGTACCGTAAAGGATCGTTAGTACAGCGTGACGATAGGTCGTGAGGACGATTATGATTTATTTTTCAAGATGGAAATATAATAGAAACGCGCAGATCGAGTAGAACGGATGTGCATTATAGAGAATCGATCATTGTGACTGCTGGTCCCACCTTGCTTCGTTTCGCATCTGTCCTGATCAGTTCATCGAGGAATCGCAACACCGATGCAAAACAAACAATACTGATACATATATTACCAAATACTTTGCCATTTATACGCATCTTTTCGCAAAACTTTTCGCCATATAGCTCAACATAGCTGTAGTACAACACTTGTCTCGAACCATCGCTATGCCCAAAATATTTTTCATCGTTTCAAAGACGTAGAACGAAGTTTCAGTAGTAATCGTGATTACGATCAGTGCCATTCGATGTTTCATTCATTTTTTATCATAATCAAAATTAATGTCAAGATTACATTCATCAGCTTACTTCCATATATGTTTTTCTAATTTCTCATGCATTTTCATATTTCATATATAACAGAGATACTTAAATATAAACATTTTTACTAATATAACATCTTTTAAAATCTATTGATTGAAAGAACTAATTAAATTAATGGCTCTGATCTAATATCACTAGTCTAGTTAATACGAATGCCTCATAATTATCAAATAATGGAAATCCGAATATTGAACTCTTGTTGTTCAAAGACTATATCAATTTTTACTTCCACCAAGCTTTTCGTCTTTTGATCCACTTTTTGGTGAAGGAAAATAGGCTCAAATACTAAAATGAATACTAACTAATTTAGTAGAATCTTCATTACTTAATTATCTAACTAATGACTCCCAACAGTGGGATAAAAAAGGTCATCATACCAACATTAATTAGACAGTTACCTATATAAGATCGAATTAATTAATCAGTACATAATAGCATTTTACTGTAGTTTTTAAATTTGCCTGAAAATATTAAAAAGACGAAAATTTCATACAAGTAAAGATATATACATATATAAATAGTCGGAAAAACAACAAAAGTATAATATTCATGTTGCAAGGCTATATAAATCCTAAATGATCTCAAGATCGCTAATGATGAATCATTAAAAGATTGCAAAAGAAATCGGTGTAGCGTGTCCTCGTTCCTCGTGCGATGTGCGAAATTCATGGAACCAATTCCGTCTGATTGCAGTCGGATTGCAACCGGTACACTAAGGTGCGCGGAGGCCGTTCGTCCTCTGCGCCGTTGCACAAAACGCACAAGGTCAATCAGGGCAAGTCCGAGTCGGAGGAATACGATACCCAGGGCTCGGATAGCGACACGGAAGTCGGGACCAGCAGCCGAACCGAGTCTTCCAATCACCTCGTCGAATCACACCACTCGGTGTCTGCGGCCGACTCGCGTGTCCACAGTATGCAGTTCTTTTTTTCCTTTTTCCTATCTTTCATTTCCTTTGTATTTTCTCATCATTTTTCTTTGCAATCACCACGTTGTGTTTTCTATGTTGTGGATTATTTCATTGTTTTCTTGTCTAAGATATAAGTCTTCATTCATTTCGTGATCTTTGAGTTTGTGTGTCGTTGATATCTTGAGAATTCTGTGACTATTGTGATACTGAATTCTTGATGCACTGCAACTCCACCGAAATACATCCTTGCCTGCTTGAATCCGTTAGAATGCACTGAGAAGATGCAGTATATTCACTATTAATATCGGCTAATTTTTAATCGAAGAAATATATGATGAGAAGAAGATTAATGTTTTTTTGTGTGATTATATACAAGTAAGGGATAATTGACTTCGTTTTTGTAGACTTCCTGTACCATGGGCCAGAATCTAGCACGTCTACAGAACCCTCACCAGTTTTTGAGAGAAAATCCTTTCCTGGAAGGGGGAGACCCAAGTGAGTCTACTTGATATGAAGTTTAAGCTATCAAGCTTCTAATTCTTTCGAAGTGGTAAACCAAAAACAAAAATGGGGAATTTGTGGATAGGATGTTACAGTTGGCGCGTCATACAAGCGAGGAGACCCGTTCCAACTTCGGGTCAATCGGGGGGCCTAGCAATTCCAAGCACCAGCCGGGCAATGCCTGTTCCAATCGGGAGCAGGAACGCGACGGATCAGGAAGCCTGTTCATCCCCAAGCTGGACCCACCCACGGGCTTCTCCGACGCGTTTGAGCTAAGCGAAGCCGAATGCGACCTCGATCGTGGTCACAGAAATATCCGTGACTTCGTAATCAGGGTGTAAATAATGATAAACATTCCATAATGCGCGTAAAACCAAACTAAAACCCCAGTCTCAGATAAATTATTCTCGATGTAAACGATGGTCCGTCTTTCGTTAATCATACTTACGTGTCCAGCCAGGTAATCTAGTGACTTTTACTACCCTTCTTCGTATTCCTGGCCCTCACCCATGAAACACTAATTTTATCAAATCATATCTCTTCCAACTCAATATTATTGACACGACGATGTGTTCTTTGAACTGCCAACTTTGTTCTATTTCATCTGATAATGATACCTTGCCATTACGATGTCGTAAGATGATCGTCCTGTTTTGGACTTTCCCTTAGTTTATGCACAAAACTAAGTTCTAAACAATATGTAATTAAGTAACGGAGAAGAACTACGTCGATCTTGAAATACTCGATCGTTAGACGGAAAACTGCCACGATGTTCTAGTTCTCATAAATGTAGATAGGTAAATATCGGGATGTTATAGAAGGGTACCGTCTGGCAGGTTTCTATATACATATGTATAATGAATAAATATTTGTTACAGTTCACCAATCGAACAACGATATCCTTTTTAAAACAGGCCGTAATACAGGAACTCGACTATAAAAAAAAACTGGATGCTTACGATCCCGTTAACTACCTTCGGTAACAGCAAAGACTTGATATCGTACGATTTGATATCGAACTAACCAACTAACATGGATTATCCTATTTTTAAGACTAAGTTACACTGACGCTTAACCAATAGAGAACTTTCATTCTCCCGAATGCATATCCAAGCGGGCAATACGCGACTTTTCTTGCGAGTTTACTTCGTCTTCCGATTCACTAGTTCGTATTACTCGACTAAGTTACTAATCGTTTTCTAAATACAATTAACACGTATTCGATCAGAAACGAATATATGATATTGACCGCTATCCTCCGAAGAAGTCACGGTATCTCGATTTCTCGGATGCTTCCATAAAGAGTGTGTTATACGTGTATAAATAAGGTACAATTTAAGAACAAAAAAATCATGTTCATCGTTGTCATCGGTGTCGTTCCAACTGTGACAGACTGAGACGTTAGTAGAGAAAGTATAGGGTAAAGGTTTAAACCGAAAAAGAAAACGTGCAAAAAATATTGTCTGTAAGATGTCTATGCTATACCATACTAACTGTACGTGTATGTTGTACCTCCACTCAAGAAATATAAAATGAAGTCTCACGTACTAAATACAAGTTGAAGGAAAGTAATAAAGGACGATGTTATCTGTATTTCGATTATATCTATTAACGATCGACGGACCGAACGATATAATTAAGCGAAATGGATAAAAAGATTACGAAACACAACACACCCTCCGAGTTTCTAAGTTGCCATCGAATCAGTTCACTGTAAATTGTAATCGAACCTATCACTCGGCAATGTGATGATGATTTTTGATTCGTACTCGTTATTCCGAATCTCGAGTTAGTAACGCGATATCGAAGAATACAAGGAAGTGAGAGAAAGAGAGAGAGAGAGTGCGAGAATAGAGCGAACGGAAGAGAGAAAGTGAGAGAGTGTGTAAGAGATATCGCTCTGTTGATAAATCGTCTACTTTACAAAAAATATATATATATATATATAAAATGATTTACCACGAAATTCGTATTATTGCGTTTTAGATGACTTTAGATTGTTTATATTCTATTTACTTTGTAAAATATACAATACTAATTCCATATTGGAAGTACTCATGCGTGGTTATTAATTTCTGTGTGAAAACCAATCGTACTTGTACTTTTCCACCTCTGCTATCCTCTTTATATAAGGATTAAAAATATTTTTTGTATACGACACAAGACATTTCTTTCATTCACCCTAACGTGCACTACAATATTTTCTCTATTCCGAATATCTGAAATTAAAGTAGAAATATTCATTTTTACAAGGTACATCAAAATGATGTAAAAGAAACATCGCATCTGATAACTACTCAAATATCCTTCTGCATTTTCCATTCCACAAGTCGTCAAATAAAATCCTTTCAATCGCGGCGGACATTTAATTTCTGAAAAAAAAAATCCCCGAGTTTTATCGGAGATTAAACAACCCTTCGCAATTTTCATCATCGATTCCATTCGGTATGGCTTCGCGAATTTCAGGGATTTAGCAATGTAGAAAGAGGAGAATGGAGCGGAGAAATGGAAATTGCAATAAGGGTGGGGAGGGGGGGGGGTGAGTCGCAGAATCCTCGATATATTCGTTCAAAGGGGTGAAGGAATATGGACCCGCAAGGTCGAATAGGGTTGTCGAGCATGCGCCGGTGGTTCCTTCTTTTCAGATACTATGAGCGGTGGTGTCTACGGCGGAGGTAAGTACTGTCTGCTCCGTATTTTCTTGAAAAGAATCGTAGTATTTAAGGGTTTTTAATAAGAAAAATCGTGACTGATGAACAGACGAGGTCGGTGCTATTATTTTTGACGTTGGACATCAGAGCCTTCGCGTTGGATATGGCGGTGAGGATACACCGAAAGCTGAAATTCCGACTACCCTCGGGGTGTGGGAGGATCCCGCCGAGACGCCGGATTGCAATCAAACCGCGATTAAACACTACAACATTGACGTCACGGCTATTCAAGTACGAAAGAAGGGTATGATCTTCGTTATTGGCCGATCACTGGCAACGTAAATCACAAATTACTTATTAATATCAACAGTATAAGTGACCAACATTTTTGTTTACATTCGAATACTCAAAATATTTGATTAGCAGCGCTAAGTATTCGAACGTGTGAAAAGCGAAATAAATATTTGGTCCCGGCATCCTAGAAAATAAAAAAAAACTATATGAATTAATAAATTATAAATCTACAGAAGAGATTAAACAAAACTATTGCAACACAACTATTGCACATAATTTAACTTGTACCATGATATAAAATACAAAACGCTGGTTTCCCAACTTGAATTTTTATAAGTGAATTAAATTCCTTAAGGGTATAAAATATATTGATTTTGAATTCAATAATAATCCATAAAATAAAAAGATTTATTATTGATATTACTTCTAATATCCAATATCTAGTATTAATATTAATTCTGGACTAATAAAACAATACTTAACTAAGTACTTCGAGTGTTATAAACTTATCAAGAACTATGTATATTATCAATATCTTCAGAAATTCTGGTCTTGCAATGTTGATGATATACTTGTATCTTTAATAATACATATGTAATTAATTCGGATATTTAATATTCTTTATGTCCTATCAGATATGGAGATAGTAAACTTAATGAAGGATGGTATGATCGAGGACTGGGACATGTTTGAAAAACTAACCGAGTATACTTATAAACAACGTCTTCACGCTCTCCCCGAGCATCATCCAATCCTTCTAACAGAATGTCCTTGGAACACGAGACTGAAACGCGAAAAGCTTCTAGAATTAATGTTTGAAAAATTTAATGTCCCAGCTATGTATATCTGCAAAAATGCAGTGTTAGCTGCTTATGCTAATGGTAGATCGACAGCTATGGTTGTGGATAGCGGCGCAACTCATACAAGCGCGGTCCCAGTTCACGATGGATACGTTATCACGCAAGGAATTGTTAAAAGTCCCCTGGGTGGAGATTTCGTTACCATGCAATGCAGACAGTTCTTTGAGGAGAAGGATGTAGAAATGGTACCCGCTTGTTTAGTTGCAAATAAAGGTAAATTGATATTATTAATATTAAATGTGAAATACATCGTGTTTCATATATTTATTTAAGATTATATGTCTTACGTCAGTATCTTTTGTACAATTGTATATATGTAACTGTACTCTTATATATCTAATTCTCTAGAAGTTGAAACTATATTAATTAGAAATTTGACTATAGGAATCGTATGAAAATTAATTCTGTAGAATATATCTAATTTCAATTTTACTGGAATTCGATCGAAATTAATTCTGCAGCTAGAAATTAATTGCATAGACTATATTTAATTTTAATTCTACAGAAATTCGATAGAAATGAATTTTATTGAATCCCTGGAATTCCAATTTTAATAAAGTTCTATAGAAATTAATTCTATAAAATACATCTAGTTCTAATCCTACAGAATTTATTAAAGGAAATTTGCAATGAGGTGAATGTAAGGAAGTATACGTAATAATTAATGATCTTTATAACACGTTACGTTAATTTCTATAGATGTAGTACGTGAAAGAGATCCACCACGTTGGACAAGAAGACCTGGTCCCCAACCAACGTCTTCCTGGCTAAATCACATGGTTCGAGAAATCTTTCAGGACTTCCAAATGAATTGTCTTCAAGTATCGGATTGTCCGTACGATGAAGATATAGCTCATACTCTACCTATGAAACATTATGAATTTCCAACGGGATATAATGACGATTTTGGATCAGTGAGACTAATGATTCCTGAAGTTCTTTTTGATCCTAGCAATGTTAAAGGTGTTGGTGCAAGTATTCTTGGTATTGGACCACTCGTTACGACTAGTGTTGGAATGTGCGATATGGACATTAGACCCGTAAGAATATATTCTTTCGTATATTCATTTATGAAATTTATATGAATTTTTATATGTAAAAATACTAAAATTATAATGACTTATATTATATTATATTATACTATATTATATCGTATTATATTATGATTATTATCCTAAAAATTATATTTACGAGTAATATTAAATAAGATATTCAAGATAAATTTTAATTTCAGAGTTTATACGGAAGCGTCGTCGTCACCGGTGGAAATTCCTGCCTGCAAGGTTTTAGTGAAAGACTGAATCGAGATTTAGCCAGCAAAACTCCTCCAGTAAGTAAAACAATATATCCGAACAAACATAATATAGATTTAAATACTAATATGAAATGATTGAATTATCATTATCAAGATTCAGTGCGATTCGTTAATTTCAGAGCATGAGACTGAAAATAATTAGTGCAAATAGTACGAGCGAGCGTCGTTATGGTGCCTGGATCGGAGGATCGATCCTGAGCTCCTTAGGATCCTTTCAACAGATGTGGTTGTCCCGACAGGAATATGAAGAATCGGGAAAACTAATTTTAGAAAGGTGCGCGTAGTAAGATTCTGAGAGCCAATCAAAATTATTATCCACAATTATTTTTACAAAGATAACATTCTACGTATTCAACAGTAATATCGATATCCCAAATAAAATAAGTAAAATGATGCTTCTGGCGATATAAAAAATCCCGTCCTGTAGAACGACTATGAAAAGTTTCTCCGATTAAACTCACGGATTTCAAGTGCATGAAACACTTGTCAAAATAAGAATGCCTCGCGAAATATTTCAAAAACACAACATGCAGGAAACGTTTGAACGAGGTTCGCAAAGTATTATCTTCCTGACCAGATAATGAGTCAATGGATATTGATCACGTAAAAACATAACGAGTTCTTCGTTTAAATGCAATTGTTAGGTAAGTGCATATGGTTCCACATGACTTCTAAGAATATAGTTCCTAACTGCTCGAAGAAACTTCCGAGTAATCGCTTAGCCGATGTTTTTGTTATTCTCTACCGAAATGTCAATCAAAATCACTTATGATAATATTTGTACCGATGAACTTGGAAACCGGGCCATGTAAGTTCGAAGAGATTGTCAATTTGCGTATTTACACTCGTCGTTGAGCGTGACAAATTATTTTGCAATGCGTCGATGTAGCAGTTTTTTATTCGACAATGATAAATATATTATGACGTAATAAACAATATAATATCTCATATATATATTTACATTGCGGTAATTGTAGGAAACAGTATTCTATGTACAGCGTATACACGTTGTGTATTAGGAAATGGTGAATTATTTTCATATGAAAATGATTCTCGACATTCAGAAAATATGTGAAAAATCCGCGCAGTTCTTCGAAGTTGTGTCTAGTTTTAAAAACACTGAATTGCAATACTTTTCTCTGTAATTCTGATGATCTGTCGAAGGAATGTTTAACGGTCGTACTTTATATATAATTTATAAAAGTCGATGTAAAACAAGTCCATCTCGTTCACAATATCATTATGAATGTTATTCCACATAATATTGATTTATATGCTGAAAATATTACAAGAGAGTGCAAAGAATTCGTAAATAAATTTCATCAAAATCTTGTCATCAATAATAAAACGAAAACGTGCTGAAAATAAACGTGTATAGTTATATCGAAAAGAGAAACAGCGAAACCTGGAATTTTGTTAATCAAACCTGTAACACACGAGAAGGATCAAAAATATACTATCTATTAATACTGGAGTCGTTCTTATCACGGAACGAACAATGCACAACGACATAAAATCTAAAATCTTATAAACGCATATACATTTCATAGCCAATATACTTAGAGACACGAAAGGGAAATAAGGACAACATACTAATCGAAAATGTACCGTTACGTTATCAATGTCACAACAATATTCAACGACGATCCAAGTACTGTACACCAGCGCGAGGAATTATTTGATCCGCGTGTAATAGAAATTATTTTTCGGAACTTCGAGCATTCTACTGGAATGCAATCCTTTGTAAGATATCCTTGTTCCTAGTCTTTTAAATATTTGTACGAAATAAATCTCAAAAGTATTTCAACTTAACACTACCTTGAACTTTGTTCACGTGCCACATAATCATTCGCATCAAGATTCCTTCATTGAAATTATCAAATTCAACGAATAATAATAGTGAACGACGAAGCTAGACTGATGAGAAAAGATGACGATTTTCATCGATGATTTCTATCGTTTACAGCCACATCATTCGTAACAAGCAAAATTAGTCGAAATGAGGTACTAAAGCATTTTATCATATTATTATCAGTACTTATGGTGTATATATGTATATACGTATAATCAAGATGTAACGAATAAACGATTAAAGATGTAGGAGTCGCATTATCTTGCTCTCCAACATCGTCATTATCGGAAACCGATTGACACGTATAAAAGAGAAGTTACGGGAATAAATATTGTCGCGCTTTCACGATGGAAAATTCGAGTTATCGTGCGTTATCAAGGAACACACCATCATACTATTATTTGTTTTTTAGCTACCGAGTCTAGATGGTTGTGGCAATTTACAAATGGCATTGTGAACCGGCATAGCCAACCATCCTGCTAACGTGATACCTATGGAATCGGCCATTGTCGCGATTCCCAATGAAACTTTAAGATCCGCCCTTGGTATCTGCAAATAAAATAATATTTTCGTGTCATTCAAACATCTCCTGATATCGTCACGTAATGAAAATATGTTCCGCTTTTCTTACTTCTGTTGACATTCGATAAAATGTATTGACATATGCTCCACCGCCGAGAAGGCCTTCCCATAAAACGAGGGCGAAAACAATCCAAATATTTGGCAGGTAGTAATAGATAGATTCGAAGAGCATCAATATCACATTGACAAACTGAAAAACAATTCATCGTCTTAAAACTATCGATACCATTCGACGCCTTTTGATATCACACATTATAATTGTTTCTCACACACTAAACTCCGTATATACACTGGTAATTAATAATTTTTGTATACCTGCAACACAGCCATAATCCAAATTTTATTAATGCTAACAAGATTGACGGACGACCTTGAAATAAACACTCCGATCTGATAATCAACTTGAAGCCATCGGTATTGCTCGGAATGGGTCAACCAGATATCATCGAATTCAATCAATTCGTACTGTAATCATTTATACTTGCATTGATAAAAATCGATTTTTTCGATCCTTGGAATATTATATTTATAGCAATATTTGGGTCGTATATAGAATCTATTATTTTTATATATATTTATGGAGAAACGTGAAGAAGAAAAATTCGATAGATCAATATCCCAATATTTGCTTAAAATAATGAATAGAACAGAAGGTATTACCAATCCTTGATTAATGAAATATTCAAAGAGGTACACGAGACCAAGCGGAATCATGTACTTCAGCAATCCAGGTACGAGACTGATCTTTTCTTTAAAGCTCTTCCTCGGAACTTCAATGATTTGTTCCTGACTGTCGATACCATTCTTAGTGATCGGGATACTGTATCGGGGTGGGTGAATCAAAAGCAGCCAAAAAGTGAGCGCTTGTACCACGGGAATAACTAACATAACTAGTAAAGTGTCTTCGTTGCTCAACCACATAGTAAGGGCCGCATAAGAGAGCGCACCAACTATTCCCGCGCCCCCGGTACCGGAAGACCATGTCGATATAACTTGTCTGCGAATTAATTAATAATCCTGAATTGCTGGAATAAATACCTAAAAAGAGGTGGATTCGTGGCAGTCGATATAACCGTTTAAATGCCAGACGGATAGATATCTATGAATAAAGACAAAGTAAAGGAAATACATTTACACGAAAGCATGCATTTTTGCGAATGCCGTCTGACACTCAAATGGTTAATAGCATTCACGAAAAAAATGTTCAATCTTTATACTCCGTACGGATCCGTATGTACATATGTGCATGTATATGTGTATCTAACGCGGACACTTGTTATATATCTATGGGGTGTATTCTCTTTGTGAATTCATTGACTGTCGGTGATAATTGTTAGTAAACAATTGACAGTGATATGAATTGTTACACATAAGTACGGACGTACCTCGTGGTTCATACGAGTATTGAGAATCCCGTACTGTACTTTTTTTATCTTATTTTCGTAACCAGTTCTATAACAGTTTATTATATATTCCTACTTTAAGCATGGAGGACCAACTTGCCGCCGGCATTATCTTATCTACTTTTCTGGAACAACTGTCTAAATGTCAATAATGCGGTTTTACGCGCCCGCTGGAAATATACCTGCATCAACAGACGTTTGATCGTATTTTCCTTCTCACACAGATACACACTTTCTCGGATACTGTTTAGTGTTCCGAGCATATAGATATTATAAATCATTAATAAACTAATATATTAGTAGTAGACCTTGAACAGAAATACTACATTTATCGCTCGATACAGTAATTCCAAATCAAAGTGTTACGAGACGATGGTGTAATAATAAACCTCGTATTATCGAGGAAAAAGAAATTATAAAATTATGATACGCGATGGTGTACATAAACGCGGTCCAGAAAACTGTTATCGATGTGATTTATTGGTTCTTCGTTCCAAAGTTCCACGATAATTAACGGAGAAATGAACGATTGAGAATTGTATCTAATATGATCTCAATTTGATGTATTTCACTTTGATTGATGAAATGCACTTACTTTGAATACTGGTGACTGTAACTCAGAAGAGTAACTTCTCCTAAACCGGAAGAGAGTGATGTTAATACGACGCCCAGAATGGCAAGCCATTCAGTAGTGCTTAACGCCACCACGATGAATCCTGCAGCGGAAAATAACACACAGGTAGCCAGTCGAACACTGTAATTAACAATTCGATTAATCGATTAGCATCACGTTTATCAGAAAATCGTGTCTCCGCGGTGAGACTACACAAGCCGGATGATCCGTTCCCCAATCGCCGCAAGCGGCTTTTCGTTCCAACAGAAAGCAAGTTTTACGAGAAATGTTTTTCATATGGAAAAAGAAATGATAACAAGCGTATGTATCCCACTTCCGCCAGTTACATCCCGGAAATCAATTTCTATCCATTTTGGATAAAATTTTGCTTTCCATAGGACTGAATAAATATAAGAGACAAATTCAAAGAGTAAGACAAGAATTTACAAAGTGAAGCATTTTTTCAATGATATTCATTAAATATAACTGAAAGCTCATAAGCTAATAAAAATGTCCAATGTTTATACATCGATTACAAAATCGATATTCAAATATCACTGAACGTAGGGATAAGATGATAAAGACATAAATCTTTCTCTCCTCATACACACATACATTCTACTTTATCAGCATTAATCGGTCCGGAATTGCAATTAAGATATATTCTATCACGTTTGCAGGGCTCACTGGCTTTATCTCGCTATGTTTCGCACACTGAATGCCATGAAGAGTGATGATGCTTAAAGTAATAATTAAGAATCATATACTCACTGTACAAAGAACGGCAAGAACGGCGCGGTTATTTTAATCGCTAACGATGGTAGAATGTCTGCTAAAAGTATAGCGCCGGTCGACAAAGTGTTACACTGCCGAACGTCGGTCGCATTTAGTGTCGAGTTCACCGATTCCACAACGGAATCCTGAAGGCGCCAATAAAACAAAAGGGGAAACGATTAGCATTAAAGTCATTCGAGAATTACATAAATTGGACAACTATGCGCTTTATCCGGAATCATGATAACTTCGTTCTTCCGCGATCGTATTCTTTTCTCGGAAGTCACCGATACCAGAGTATTTTTTCACGGACATTTCTACCTCGACCGCAGAAGACTAATTTGCATTACTTCTTTATAGGTTACGTAACAAGCATATGTTGTAATCGAGGTGCATTCTAAAGAGACACATTACACAACTCCGGTGGGCTCGTTTAGATTTACCGATGATATAACTGGAATACTCGCGGACCGTGAAAAACCCGATGTGTAATCACTGGAATTTATCAGTAATTTGCTCTATCTCAAAATGATTACATTTTCCTGCGTGTCTCGGCATTTTACGCGGCATAGTAGCCGAGATTATTAAATCGTTATCATTGACGGCAATTCCATTTAATAGAGGTTCGTAAACCTACTTACGTACTTCGAGAAATCCGATCGTTCGTTTTATAGGCTGCTGATATTGAGATTAATTGCGCACTGACTTGTTGTGCATTAACTAGGATATCATTTTTATGGATGTTTTCCGTTGCACTCTACTTGTTGGTACAACCAGACTCGCGTGTTAACAATAAATCAATTGACAGAATCATTTTTCCGTAACATGACCAAGAAATTGATTCATTATCCTATATAAAGTTACAAATAGGTCTATCGCGTGTAATTCGTTACGCTTCGAAATCCACGCCGATTCAATACGCTTGGATAATAATCCTTCGGCTTTTATGATGAATCTTGTAAACATGAACTAAAGATTCCTTCGAAATTACTGTGATTAATTGTAAGCATCCCGATAATAAATGGCGCCGAGGAATGTGTCAATTTCAAAACCTGAGTGTTAGACATCAGTGATTTTCTGCGTGTCACTTAATTATTATGATGTCATCGATCATAATAATTGCCGTGATTAATTCCAGACGTAACAGCATTGAATAACAATTATTAATTAATCATAACAAATGCCGCATACAATGCAATACTGAGGATACTATTCAGGAACAAATTCCTTTAGAATTCCGCTTATGTTTAATGCATTATATACATTATTTTTACAGTAAGTTATTATCCATTGCGTGTGACTACGAGAAAAGAGTAAGACGGAAGAAGAATGTTTATAATAATTCCATATATTAGCGGAGACTGTCCTTCGTTCTTAACTACTTAATTCAGTAAGATTTTGAGGCATTTTAGCCGATCAGTGGTAAAGGACGGTCGCCGATCAGACAAGCACATTAATACACATGGAAGACAATACAGCGTTCAGCACGCGTCCTATTAGAGCCGTGTAAATACGCATTGGCCCGTAAACGTGTTACGGTGTCTTTGCCAGAAACAAGTACAATAATATCATCTTACTTCGTATGAAATATAATTCTTTTGCTAGAGTTCAAATCACTTGCAATAATGATAATGCTTTGTTCTATCAAATATCAGTAAGTTAATACCGGTGACATTAAAAACGACAAGCAACCATGACCGAAGTGTTTCATTAATTCAGCACTTCGATAAAGTAATAAATAAATACAAATGGATGCATGAAAAATATCAGTTTCTAATATACAACAAATTAGATAAAACTCTCGAATCATAAGAGTCGATGATACTTTTTTAAGTAAAGTGGAATAATAAAAGGAACTTACAGCTACACCGAATTTGCTTCTAAGGATGTCGTGCGCCGCACTGAGCATCACGACGTATCCATAATTATTGCAGAGTCCAAGAATCCAGAAAGCGGTGAGATTTCTCCATCGTGTTCGCTTTACTGTGGATTCATCGTCGAACACATCGCTCGATCGTCGTTCCGGTATGGATAAGGATACCTTTGCCATCTCGAGAACCAGTTCCCAAGAAGGTTGCTCCTTTTATCCTCTATTTCTTTCTATCAAAGCCTTTCTACCTTCTTCGACTTTTTCTCCTTTATCTGTGTTTATCTCTCTTTCCCAATAATCTACCCTGTTTCTCACTTTCAACCCTACCACTCTCAAAGTTCCTTCTCTTTGGAGCGAACAAAGCGTAACACGTGTCTTCTAAATCTGTTCCTCGTTACGAAGTAGGTATGCTACCGTTCTAACTTCGTCTCTTTTCTTCTCTTGCTTTTTCTCTTTATCAGGTATGACGCACTCCCATCGGAGATTTCGCTCGTTCCTGTGGAACTTCTCGCTCTTTTCTTGCCTCTTTTGTTTCTCCTTTTCTAGCAGATCTACAGCAGAGTGAGCTACAACCCACCGTCGAGAAACTTCTTTTGACTCCTTAGTACGCGTCTTGGGTATCGTGCGTTATGTGGATCTTACGAAAAAATAGAATTTCGGTGGAGGTTTTTTATTATTTTCATTCCGTCTACGTTCTCGGAGAACAGAATACCACGCTCTCGTTAAATTCCAAATCGGAACTTTCCTTGTTTACTTAAAGTGCACACGCTTTTACGACTTCTTTTCTGGCGACAGGGCTGTGAAAGATTCCTCTTTCTTATCGAAAGTTATGAAATGCATTGCGACAGTTGTGCAAGACTGGGTTCTTCCTCATCGAGCGACACTTTGCCATTGACTTTCAACTCTATTTAAAAAAGTGAGCCACTTTGTGCCGCGTCGTTAAGTAAACCATGAATTCGTACACTTTTTCGGTAGAAAGCAGATATCTCGGAATGCAACAATCTTTCTATCCTTGAATCGGCTCGTTACTTTACTCGGTGCAATTACCTGACTTCGAAAAAGTTCTTGCACTATTATTTTTATATCTCTTACGCAGATTTATCAATTCCAATGATTCTTGTTAGGTAACGTAGCCAGGAAAATATCAAATTCTCTCTCGGAGCGTGCCAGGAAATTACATCACACGAACCCCGACCTACACGAATGTATATAATATGTTCAGGGATGACGCACATTCATTGGATTCTATCTTACGAAGAACCACTCCCTCCACGTTTCTTTACGTTTGGAAAGAATCTACTCAGCAGACTTGAAATCGAACGATATCAGAGAGGAAGAGAGAGAAACTTCTTTTTGTTATTTTTCCTTAAATATCTCACGGATTGTCGTGAAATATTATGACAAACATCGGGTTAAATTCTTTCGCGATAATCAGATACAAAGCAATCTCGTTAATTATTCTTTATCGCGGGATCCTCAACGAGTGTCGCTATTCGTTCCAACGCTTCCTCTTTTATAACGGTGATCAATGATTCTCCAATTTTCTGAATAACTCTACCAGACGCAATTATTTCTGGAGTCTTCCTTCGGCTCGAAATCCGTTTCTATCGTTGCCTGGTTTTTTATGGCCTCGTTTCGTATGTTCCCGAATATGCGTAGGCTTCTTTCGGGCGTAGGTCGCTTGATTATCTCGGGAAAACACCGGTACCGTCACAATGACCGATTCCGATAGGAACTGTTAATGAGAAAGACAGCTTGAACCGCGTTGATTACAGTTGCAGATTCACTCTTGATTAAATATACACCGGACAGCCGAGACTAGTCCCGAAAATCCAGGACTTTTATTTCGATAATAAATTTTGTCACTCTCAGCCGGTTCCGCGCATAATTTGAATACTGTGTACATATTTACTTTAAACATCTCATCTCTAACAAGAAGAAAAATATGCACCGCGAATTACACACCAAGATAAAACGAAGACATTATATGAACAGAACTTATATTGTATTATCGCGAACTTAACAAATATGTACCCAATGAATTATACACTTATTTTTCAACAATTTCCTGGTTATTTATTATGTATCTGTTCCTAATGTTTTAGAAAAAACTGTCGAGGTTTTTTCCGCGAGACCTGACACGAGTCAAACTTTAAATACTAAATGGGTTATTGTAATGTAAATATCGGTCTAACGAAAGTATTCAGTAAAGTGCTGTCCTTGTAAGCCTTAACATTCACGATAGTAAGCCGCGAGTTTTGTTTTGCATTTCATCACAAAAGATTCCATAAAATAACGGCCTCGAACGTTTCTTATCAATTGTGCTGTAAACTTCTCCTATCGTATTTTTCTCCTTGTCAAACGGCAAGTTTAAAGCGGAACAGTTTAAAAATTTCATTGCAATTTCCTAATCGTTTTCACACGTGACAGCGTGTACCGACACAAAAGAAATTATACCGGTGCTTCGAGTGCCGTTAGAACTGCATGCCATTCTATTCTACATTCTTAATATAATAACTTACGAAGGTGCATCCACATTAAAGAATATCGGAATCAAAGAGAACAAGCGGCTTCTCTAAGAATCTGTACTACGTTATCGCGGCCACGATACGAGGTTATTGTACTTTCATTATGCTCATTATCGTCGTATGCGTTAGAAATAGTTTTCAACAAAAACATCGCGTTTCTCTCTGCGCTGCTTTCAAGTGTTTCTCGCACGTCACGGCCCGGAAACCTCATAAAAATACCTCGCCCTTAAAATCAGTACTCCTATTACGCTAAACGTTTATTGTTGAAATGTCGGTCAATCGTCTTACATCCGCCTTCTTGGTAACTAGCTTAAGTGAACTTAAGTCGTGTATTCACTTGCACTTGATCTACTTCTAACTTTGTCACATTAACGACGGTACTTAACAAGCCTGACTCGTGTAATACAAGCCGTCGGTGAACCACGCAAAAATCTAATCACCGATTAAGTAAGAATGACAATTTCAGTATCAGTTTACGTGCATTTGTAACTTTAATACAAGCTATGGTTGGAATCAGGTAGATCGTGTTACGAAATGATCCAACCATCTACCTTTGCGTGGTTTATTTACGTTTTATCATATTATATTAATTGTAATGGTAATTATGGTGTATAATGAGGACCTGATATCAACGGTTTAAATTCTGTCGAATATTATAATAGAAGACACTTACCCGTAAGTTCTTCCGTACTTTTATCGGCACGAATACGCGACCAGCAAACTGGCAAAAACAAGAACGGTGTTGGAATAATTTTAACGTCCGCCGTAAAACAATAAATACTTTATCACAAGCACAATCACAGAATAGAACGAGTCTACTTGAACACAGAAACCGGGGATCAAGAAATGATCGCACGATAAGGTAGTGGGGATTTCGACATGAGTCAATGTCTCCTTAAAAAAAACTGTCTTAGGGATATTAGAAATTGATAATACGTCGCTGATAAGTGCCGGCAATAGCAGCTTCTAGAAGTTCAATGCACCATCGGCTATTTCTGTAAGAGTTTCTGTAAATCACTGTGAAATCGTCTTTTCGCTTATTATTCGACACGTTGACGACTGATATCGCAACCGATATCGATAAGTTTCGAAAAAGCGATCTCAACACGTGTTAGCCGCGGCGAGTTCCAAGATCGAAATAAATAAGTTTGAGGCGAAATCATCGAGTTATAGCACCGACGCAGGCGCTCGATCCCGCGTCACGGTAGATCGGTATTAAACATTCTGTACGCGCAGCTTGCTCCGCGGAGTTTCGCGCCAAGTTCGGCCGATCAGTCGGCTTCTGACCACCGAGTAATCAACTTCATTTTTTACTGTCACTTCCTTAAAAAAACTATCGAACTTCATTCTTCCTCTACCGACAAACCTACCACTTTTATTATTTCAATTTAATGGACTAAAAGACATCGAAGCAAAAATATAATTAATAACAATTGTGGATATCCGTCTCCTAAATAAATGAAATAATATCATTATCCACAAAACTTTAATATTCTACCTACTTTATTACCAAGTATTTTGTTTTAAATATGAAAAATATTTAATATGAAACAATTAATCTTACTGCCCGCGAAATTTAGCTAATTCAATTAATATTGAAACTCTTATTCTGTTTTATATTGTAATTGAGCAGATGTTATTAATTCCTGTATGTCTATATATTTCTGCCGCGTTTCTTGCTTCGATCGGTTCCGTAAAAATAAGGATACAGTACACGATAAAACATAACCGATAATTTGAAATTCGTTCTGCTCGATGCGCCGCATAATAATCTAACTATTTTCGAAATCTCGGACGATGCGGAACGAAGAGTCCTTGATACCGAATTACAGTTCGTAAATTTCAATGCCATAATTCTATCCACGTTCATCCGTTACGATTTCAAGTACATACATATATCTTGTATGAGAAGGTTGCGAAGAAAGAAGTGTACAATCAGATTTCTAGTAATCCAGTTTTTCGCACGTCCAGTAATTAGCGTATGATTTTCGCGATATCCACGTGCGACTTATTTTTCTGCGCGTGTATTTTCTGCGACGATCGAAGGTCGAGAGGCGAAGACAGTGGAGGATTGTAGTTCAACGAGTGTCCTTTCTAACAGACTGTTAATGACACTGATTACGCATTGTCCCCCGTAAAGAACTTAGAAAGAACTTAGAAGAAATACCAACTAAGTATGTGTATCAATCAATAGCAAATTATGTCGACATCACTAATTATCTACCTGTAAATAACACCAGAAATTTTTCTATCGTACCACGCATCAGGTAATATATAGTTCGTCTAATTTACTTCATTATCTGAAAAACCCTTCTATTATTATCACGTGTCAAAAAATAGTGTATTAACATATTTATCGGATGAAATATAATATTGAATATTTATCATACTAAATACAGTATAATGCAATGGTACGCTTTTCGTCGAAAATGTTTAAAAATATTTGAAATAAACGAATTTCTAAATTGAGAAATGTAATCAATTCTAATGTAAATCGAACATGGATTCTGATATAATTAATTCGATCCGAATATAGATTCTAGTGTAATTAAGTATATTTGCCTATAAGTAGCGCCTGAGTAATATCTGGTTGATCTAATTTACTTAATTATCTGAAAAAGACACCTACTATTACTGCGTGTTAACAAACTATCTATTAACATGAATATTTATGACAGTAAATGCAGAAGTGACAACTTTATACCTGAGAATTCATATAGAATTCTCAATAAAATTTCAATTTTCTTTCTACGACTAGAAATGAAATCATTTATTATGTACTTAGGATTTATATTTGATTTATATTATAGTTAATTATATTAGTAACCATGTTCGAATTAATTATATTAGAATCCATTAAAGTTTTAAATATCTATTGAGATAAGAAGTTTAAGATGTGCTTCATCAACCCGTATAAATGCCAACGTAAATGGCAAATAAAATATAATTAGAAATCGTTTTCTCGCAATTATATTGTTGATAATTAGGGTTATTATAATCCAATTTCATTGGTTTGCAATGTCAAATGATATTATTAATTCAGTACTAATACTTCCTAGTGAAAACAGTGCCAGGGTTGTCGTGAGTCCTTCGACATTGTGCATGACAATATTTCGTACGTTTCCGACGGTCCTGATGAGATCACTACGGTAAGGTTCTTTATCAATGTAAAGAGCATACATATATAATGAGAAACTTATCTTCTTCTTGGTAAGAATAAAATTTCCATTAAAGCAGCATCTAAACTGCGTGATTTCTTAAATAAACGTCAAATGCGAAAGAGTCACGCCCACTTTGCTGGATTTAAAGTTACGGGTGCACGTAAGATAACGAGTGAACTTACGATTACATCCTATTACAACATTTGCGAATTCTAATTTCAGATTCTATCACTTGATATTAGCAAAATAATTTATTTCATATCTTGAGTCTATATTCGAATCATATTCTGGAATTTTCTCATCTTAAAACTGATTCGGAAATCTGATATATACATATATACGAATATATTTCCATCTGAAACGATTTACCAGTTTACAGTCGCGAATTATCGCGAACAGGAAATAGCTGAATTATATTGACACGATTCATTAGTATTCTTATTCCATTAATCTATATCTGGTGCGAAAGAATTTTTTGTTATACAATTACGAATTAGAATCGAGTACACAACATTCCTCGAGCTTATCGCGAAACATTATCTCAGCAATTCCATCGGCGAATGATTCTCTTGGTTTTCATTCACTTCTATTCAATGCGGGAGTAATTACTGTAATAAAGCATACCGTGACACACGAAATTGATAAAATACATCTTCCTTTTCAATTATCTCCAGGCAAATGAATTTTTCTTGGAACACCGTGACCGTGAAGACCACAGTTATTTGTTCTTTAACCTTCTTCAATGTTAAATATTATTAAGAAATTACATCGAATATTTGATAAGAAACACTATGTATTCCTTTTTAAATAAAATCCATGAATCTTTGCTCCTTTGAAACATACTGACGAGAACAGTTATATAATCATGTTCATTTTCATGGTCCTATTGCGATACATATTTTTCGATCGAGCGATGTTTATAACTCCATCAGACATTTCTGCACGCTGATTTGCATTGCAAAATCTATTTTCTGACGGTGACTGTTTCGACGTTTTTAAATGTCACTACGCGCTTTTTCGCAATCGTCATTCCACTGGTTTTTTAAATTGCGGGTTTTCAATATGCTCCTACGCTGGGAATTAGATAAGGATAATGAGAAGGAAATTGCGCATGAAGCGAGCCTTTTAAGAAATCGTTTAAGTGAATATAATGTACAAAAGTAAACCGGCAATCGATTTGCTGAAGATGTGCATATTTACGCATTTCCACAATTTTGTGATTCTCGTTAATCATTTATGATAAAGGAATAATTGTGCACTTTTGTAGTTTCGCGATTTAAATTATTATTATATTAAAGGCATATTAATAAGACCACAGTCTGGATAGGATAAACGTAAAGAAATAACAAATATTATTTTACTAGTCTGGAATCTATATTCGAATTATATTGGAATTAATTGTATCGGAATCTGTATTCAGATTATGTTGGAATTAATTATACCAGAATCTATATTCGAATTTCTACTGCAATATATTCATTCCGAACGATATATACATATAAATCGAATTATTATTATTGATAAAAATTCATAATAATCGCTTCAGGGTAACGGTTTTATCTTAATCACTCGCGATAGCGCGAACCTGCTAATTCTTTAAAAGGAGGATTTTCATTAGCGTTTAAAAAGTCTCGATTAGACTGACAATGAAGACCATTGCAAAATCAATTGATTCAGGTCGAAGCCGTTGAACTTTATTAAGCCAATCATATCTTTCGTGCAATGTATCTTAAGTGCGAAATATCAGCATACCAAAAATAACAACTGGGTCGCTTTACAATTGCAATTAATATTAATACAGCATATATAACATTATACCACGTATTATCTATTAAAACTAATGGTGTTATAACTTAAGAAAAATTATCATATCTCGTTTGAGTCAGTCGTTCTGCTTCGGTTCCACAAATTTATAATTCCAAACAACAAACTGCGTCGAATGTTTACTTTGAATTTACTTACTAATTGACATACATCATTATTCAAATACCTCCATATTAAAAAAAGTCAAACTTGACTATATTAATCTGTCGATTACATCGAATCTCTAATTTAAGGAGATTATTAGTATATTGCAGTTTGGTCAATTCATATTAATAAAGATAAATTTGAATATTTTAATTCGTTCGATTTAATAATAAAATAAATGCGCGCGATATATTTATAATTACGAAGTACACGTGGGTTTGACTGTTTGAATAAAAATTTGAGAATTATGGAAGGAATAATTGTAATTTAATACGTAACCTTCGAGATACGCGTAGATTTGATTGACGAGTTAAATCATCATTAATGTTAACACATTAATCCGTCAATAATACAAAATCTAAGATTTAAGGTAATTAATTATCAGTGTACCACGATTCCGCGTAGTAAATGTATGCCTAAGTTTAGAACGCTGTTGTTTTCTATTATTATAAAACGATTGCCAGAATCAGACTCGATTTATAATTATCCACCGCGATAACCCCACATAATTTATTACGGATTTGTCTTTAATCACGAATGTTATTTATCGGTAGTATTGCAGACGATTCGATATAATTGCTAATCTATAAGTCTTCCTTTATCTGTATACTTTTGTTCGAGGATTAAAAAAATGAGGATTTCGTTAGAGTCTTATTCCTTATCACCGTTATTTTCTTCTTAGTAGCTGAACGGATAGAATTGGTCTCGTTAAGCGATTGATACGATAAGGGAAACTGTGATAAAACTGAATTTTATCGTATTCATTTAAAATATTTGCAGAGTTATCGCGGGTGCGCTAAATACCAAACGTCCACTCGAGACGATAAAGGGAAGAGGACACGTTAGAAGACACATATTTAGTTACGTTATTATTGAATATTGACACCGTTGCATCATCGTTACATCGCACCGATATATTAGGTCTGTTCGAAACTGTGTACTGTATTATCATCGTTGAAGTTCTAGCTACCTTTTGTTTATTTTACAATTCTTCGGACCCTTATATTTCTAACATAATAATGGTAAATGTGAAAGGTGAATTTCACACGAAATTCGATAATAGAATTATAACGACACTATCGTGGCTTTTACGCACTTTGATTTAAAACCATAAGAAGCAGGTTCATTGTAAACTCGTTTGCCCGATTACGAAGAAATTTGCATTATGCAAAACGTGACGTTACGGTAATGCATCACTCTGAAAATTTATGATCTTCGAGACTACAAAGTGTATGCGTCGCTATACCCAAACAGATGAATGATGCAATGGTATCTCTTTCGATGGAGATGTTAAAAAATATTTAAAATAATTTCAGATATTTTCCGAACGCAGATTCTAATATAATTATATGGAATATAATTCGCATACGGATTCTAATATAACTAATTCAATATAATCAGAATATAACACCTAATATAATTAATTCCACTATAATCCCAGCACAAATTTTAATACAATTAATCCAAATATAATTCGAATATTAATTCTAAATATGAAATAAATTATTTAGTTCTTTAAATCGCTGTAAATAATTCAGAACGTATTTAAGTATAGCATTACTTGTATTATTAAGTATGAAACGTTTAAGCATGTGAGGAAAATTTTCATATGATAGATGTCGATCATGATCGACATCGATATGATAAAAATGAAAGTACGTCTTTTAATTGTTGACTATAAACTGAAATGTTGTAAAATTGTAATTATCGCCGTCACTGTTGATACTTTCGCCAGATTACTTGACGTAATTGGCGTAAATCAGTATGTACTTGAAGCTTTAGTGGCATGCTCGCATTCGTAGAGATATAATTTAATGCGCGGAATCTGCTTTGTTATTTGTCTCGCCAGTTGTTAACACATCGTTCAACAACTTTCGCGTGATGAATTAAATCTATCAATTGCCACTCGTTGCCTTTTTTGCATGCTTACATCCGCTTTACTAAAACAATTTTACTCCAATATATCGAATAACAATAACAATAATTCAGTTAGATGGGAAGACCAATAATGCAGTGATGCTTTTCACAACTGCATTTAAAATTGATGAGTTCTTTATTACAGAAGCTTAAAAGGCATAAATGAAAAAATAATTACTCGAACACACTTATGTATGTTGTGAAGAAAAAAATCAAGAAAATTCCATTGCGTCATTTTCTGCTTGATTTTATCACACTTCTGTAATTATGTCTCCTATCCTTCTCTAGTAAATTATAGCACCTGAATTAATCGATCGCAACTGTATTCGAGATATTTTCTGATGTAAATTTCATTTCTAACGTTTTATAAATAATTAATTATAAAATGTTTTAAGGAATACTTTTTATATAAAACGGGATGTAGTGGGAAGTATATTCAGTGATGGATTCATTAGTACAATAAATGTAACAAAAGTAATATTTCATTAAATTCTTTCATTTAATTCATCCTAAACGATGTTTTATATTATTCTTGTATATTCAGATAAAAATAACGTTATATGTAAGAACGAATATTATTTTATTGAATTGTTTAATAAGAACATGCAGTAGTGTATTTGAATAATGATAAATTAATAAAGGTTCTTAAATGTTCCGCATTTTTAATCATTATTTTTATACTACACTTATCTAGTCTGCGTTTAAAGATTAACAGTGTCCCTAGTATGATATCACTGATACCAGTCGCTGCAACAGAAAGCACTGCAATCTCGTAGTACTTTTTAAGATACTGATGTTTTTCACTCTGATGACTTAAAGTTTACTTCAATAATATTGACATTAACCCTCATATGCGAAAATAACAATTTTTTGCATTTTACTTTAGCAATAATGGGAAAAACTTCGAAAGATAAACGGGATATATATTATAGACGCGCGAAAGAGGAAGGATGGAGGGCGAGGAGCGCATTCAAATTACTTCAGATTGACAATGAATGCCACATTCTAGATGGTTAATAAACATGTCATTTGACACATTTAAGCATGTAACAAAGTAATATATATATTTTATTATTTAAATCAATTCGGCAGGGGTTAACAAGGCGGTGGATTTATGTGCTGCACCCGGCAGCTGGAGCCAAGTTTTATCCAGGAAATTAAAGTATATCTCAAAATTAAAAAATCTCAAGCATATATTATTATAATCTATTCATTCGATTTATTTGGCTTCAGCGAAAATTATAAGAAAGCAAAGGAAACAGGTAACTCAACTATACCAAAAATAGTTGCAGTTGACTTACAAGCTATGGCACCGTTGGAAGGTGTAATACAAATTCAGGGAGACATTACGAATAGTAATACAGCACAACAAATTATTGCTCATTTTAATAATAAGTATGCTGACTTAGTAGTCTGTGATGGTGCACCGGATGGTAAGCTCAGATCACATTTATGAATCCGGTAATTAAATAACAATAACATATACGAATTTGTTAAACATTTAGTTACAGGTTTACATGACATGGATATTTATATTCAAGGCCAATTGCTATTGGCTGCTTTGAATATAACAACGCACATATTGAAACCTGGTGGCACATTTGTGGCAAAAATATTTCGCGCGAAGGATGTTTCACTTTTATACTCTCAATTAAGAATATTCTTCCCCTATGTTTATTGCACAAAACCTAGTAGCTCCCGAAATTCTAGTATAGAAGCATTTGTTGTTTGCAAGAATTATTCACCACCAGAGGGATATCAACCACATATGTTGAATCCTCTATTAACACATGAACCATGCCACTTTGATGAACTTACTGGAATAAATAGAGTCGTTGTACCGTTTGTTGTTTGCGGCGATCTCACTCAACCTGATTCTGATACCTGTTACCCATTAAATGTATGTTTTGTTCATTAACGAACTGCACTCTCGGAATCGCGGTGTTTTACGAATTTACTTTTTTCCAGTATGATGGAAAAGAGTACAAGTATCAAGAGCCAGTACAAACCGCCATCGCGCCGCCGTACGAAGAAGCCCGCTTATTGAATACCGCAAACAATGTTGATTTTAGTAAATCATATACGTACGTCGTTGTTGACAAATTGGAATCTTTGCAAATTTCCGACACCGAATCTGCGTCGCCAACAACAAACACGAACAACGAAAAACCGCAGGAAACAGAGGATAAATCGAGTGACGAATATTCTACAACCGAACAATAATTTATTTTGTAACACCTTGTACTATATTTGAATAATAAATGTTTGATAATAAAATGATTACTACTTATACGCTTTTATGTTTTATTTTCTCTCCCCATGAAAATAATTTAAGGAGAATAATCAAATAAACTCACGAACTTTTATTTCTATTATAAATATTACGTACTTTATACAAGTTCTACGAATTCCAAACAAATTTAAGTATCAAAACAATTATTTGGATGTCGGCAACACACCTTTACTATGCTCGCCTACTAATTTAAGTGACGACAATGAATTAGTAAACATTGGACCACCTGTAACGACCTCGTTCAAACATGTCGCCGGCCGAGGTATTTATCTAAAGAATTTCACGAAATAGATCACGATAATTTCAAGGAATTATAAGTTCATGACCTCGTAAATATTTGCTTTCGACAGACGAGCAGGGTTTGTTGTATCTGCAAGAAATTATTTTGTTGTGTCGAGTGCCGGGAACGACACGAGAAGAAGAAACACTCGGACAAACAATTAAACTGTCCACTTTGTTCCGCGAAGAAGCTACCATTGCGAGTGTTGGAGGATAAATCATTACTGTGTCACATAGTGATTCATCATCTACCTCTTTATTGTTGCTTGTGCGGTGAAATATTTAAACAGGGCAAAGATTTGGAAACATTCGGTAAGCATTCGTAAAATTATCGTGGTGCTTCAAAAAACATGATCTTGACTTGGTATTAATGAAGTCTTCATTTAATCATTTATTAAATAACGATTTGTCGAAAATGTAATAATAAATATAGTTTTTTCATTCTTAAAGGTACGTGTGCATGGTATCAGTCTCGAAACCGCCATTCACTACTATCAAACCGGAAACCAGCAATTGGTACACCACCCTTTGCGACAGATCATAAGAGGACAAATCAGTCCTCCATCGAAAGTGAATACAATGGTAACTTTGCCACGTTAACATCGCCGCCAGAGCTTTACAGAAATACGAGTACCCCGATGATCATCGGTCAAAAGACTAATTTAGACTTTAAAACACCAATCGTACCGAATTTCACTCTCAAAACACCGAAGACTAATTCCGCGTCATTGAAGAATCAAACCCGCGATAGTCCTTCGTCGAACTCTACAACTAATATTTCTACGAGTCAGTACATCAGCTTCTCATCTTCCGACATACATCCTGTAGAAACACCGTTTCGTGTTTTATCCTCGAATCGAACTAGCAAAGACGATAATTCAACGAGAAATAATTCCGGTCGAAAACTGGATATCATGAAAGGAGAAGAGAGTAACGATATGAAGGAAAATCAGTATATCAATGATAATCATTGTGTGGAAGATATGGAATTAACTGGTGTGGAAGGCCAAGTTGTACCTGATTCTCAGAGGCTGGATATATTATATGAAAAACCAGAAAGAAGGAAATCGGATTCGATTAAAAAAGTACGTTTCTCGGATCAGTATGAAATTCAATCGGAACCTAGTCGAAATAGTATCATGAATGCCACGGAGAACGAAGAATTTTTCGAGGCTCAAGAAACGACACCTGATATCAGCGATTCCATGGAAAATTCACAAATAAGAATCTACCGAGAAAACGAGAGAAACACGAAGAAGGAGAATCAAACTCCAGATGGAAATAAAATGGTTATAAATCAACAATCTTCCGGCACTTCGCGCGTGGTAATGATGGTCGTCGTGGAAAATAATTCTGCGTTATCTTCCACGGATTTGGCACCATTAATTGATTCCGGATTAAAGAAATTGGAACACGCATCGATGAGTGCACGCGCTTCTAATTTGTCGGAACAAAATTCTTCTACCTACAGCACAAACTCCATTACATCTATGGATAGTTATTACAGCGTATCTAGCTTCGAATGTTACTCCAGCTCAAGTTCTATGAGTTCTCCTAATCGTCAAGAATCAAAGATAGTCGCCGAGAATAAAGAAAGCACTAGTGGAGGAGGCATTTTTTCCGCCGTTGCACACGCAGTTAGAACTGTTATGAAAAACTTTTCTGGTAAACAACACCTTTTTGCTCGATAATATTGAAATAAGATTCTAAACATCAAAATAGATTTATAATTATTCATAAACCTTTAAGAGAACTGTAGTTATACTACGGAATTACATATTTCCATTCAAGAATATTTTTAAAGATCACCCTAAATGGCTGCGAATAAAATATATCTTAACTAGAATGTAAATATCTTAAATATTTTGAAATATTGGATTTTAAATATTTCTGAAAATATACTTTTATTTGGCATTACTTTTATGTAGGTGCGAGTACATCGGGTGCCATTGCGAGAGAACAAGTGTCACAGAGGGAAGATGTTGTGTTGAGGGCGGCGGCAGTAGAATCAAATGCCTTAACAAATTTGACCTCACCGCTTTTAAGTCGACCGGGTAAACGAACCAGAGATCTCGTCGAACCTTCCTCATCAACAACATCCTCAACTTCGAGGCAAATGGACTTAGTGGTTCCTCAAATCGAACCAAGAAGTCCAGTTGCCAAGCGTCATCGAGGATGGTATAAAATAAAAGGACGAGAACCAATCGCAAGAATGAGGAGCAGAGTTACGTCACCGAGAGGAATTTCCTCGGAAACTCAAGTTTTCAGTCAAGGCTCTTTATCCGTTGGAGATACGGTTCTTCCGCTTCCGGTTCGAGCTCATCAATCGACACAAACCGAATAACGACGCCACTAGATTGTTTTAATTATTCTTCAACCCGTTATCGACTTCTAAATCCATGACTACGATGCACCATTTTATTCCATGACAGATTATATTTAATATATACGTGTATATTTCTATATTTAATGCACTTTATTTATTGCGATGATTTTTGTATGTGATCAATGATTTAGTAATGTTCTAGTTTTATCAATTTAATTGATGTAGGAGATTAAGCGAGTTATGTTGTAGCAATAAATATACTTTGAATCTATTCTGCGAAATTATTTTCATTACACATATTTCGACACATCCTTGAATATAATAATACGCCAACAAGTTATATAGAAAACATTTAATTGAGAAAAATGTAAGTGCCCGGTGGCAGTATGGAATATTCCTCTGGCAGCAAAGAATTATAGTAATTAGAATTTCGGACTCACCGAATTTCCTTTGTCCAGTTTTCCAGTCCGTTGTCCTTGTGAATTTTGAAAATCATCTTTGGAGGTAGATTGTGGTAGATTGAGCTCTTGACATCTATTCTGACGCACAACATTTGTAATTGTAGCAAAATTAATTAACCGAGCACTCCAACAAAATTTGTCTCTAACACTCGCGGAATTATAATAAATAATAATATAAATATGTAGAAATGACTCTGCAAGGTTTAAGTACGCGACACACTAATATATTTTACAGCTTGACTAATTTAAAACATTTACAAAGCACAACTTTAAAATTCCACTATAAAATCACAGCCGTCCTCTTCGATGACACCTCTTCAAATGCGCCAAATCAAAGCGAGGTATCGAGATATCGAGATATCGAAGTATTCAAATTTACTGCGGGAATGCTGAAATATGAATGCTGAAATGAAATAGAATATTTTCAAATATAGAATTCAATTATATATTAGTATTAAATAAAATGATAACTAATTAAAACAGAAAGAAAGCTAGGAATTATTCATATATTATGCTTTAAAATTAGATTCATGTTTTTATTTGCTTTTTTAAACCTTCCTCACCAGATGTCACGCAAGCGGTGCTCAATGTTTTTTCGTTCACGTTTTAACCTCAACTCGCTGGAGGTTATGTTTTACAGTGTCACGATATCAAATAAAAGGATTACAAAACCGTATTAATTATATATTTATTATATAGTGGTACATCATCGCATCAAGAAGAATTGAATTCAACTATTTTGAAAAGTATCTAATAACATGCGTTGAGTGAATACTGCTTATGCTATTGACAAAAAAAAATAGTCGAATTCGCATCTAACGCGTGAACGAAAGTTGATATTATTAAATAAATAATGTCGTCCTGGAAGAAAGCTGCAAAATCTACCCAGAGAACCCACCGTGAAAGACATCAACCGGAATCACGACAGCATCTTGGCTTATTAGAGAAGAAGAAAGATTATGTGGCCAGAGCCAAAGATTATCATGAAAAACAACAAACCATAAAACTTCTTCGTAAACGTGCGTTAAACAAGAATCCGGATGAATTTTATTTTCACATGATTAATTCGAAGATCCAAGATGGTGTTCATAGAGAAAAGGATAAAGATGAAGAATACACTCCTGAACAAATAAAACTGATGGAAACACAGGACCTCAAATATGTTGCTTACAAGAGGAATATAGAAGCAAAGAAAATAGATAAATTACAATCACGTTTACATATGATAGATGCCGCAAATGAAACAAAAAATAAGCATATCTTTTTCCTGGATGATTCAAAGGAAGTCAAAAATTTTGATCTGGCAAAAAAACTTGACACACATCCTGCACTCATATCAAGACGTACAAACAGACCTAAACTTAGTAGACTCAAAGATATGAAGCTCCCTGAAATTGATGAAGCTACACTAAATAAAATTGAACAACAAAAACATATGGCTTACAGTGAATTGCACAAAAGAGTAGACAGAGAACGTGAACTGACTATAGTACAACAAAAATTAGAGATGGAAAGAGCATTAAAAGACAAAAGAGCAACCAAGCCCAAATTATTGAAGAAGGGTACAAAGGATTCTGCACCTGTCTATAAATGGAAATTTGAAAGAAAACGATGATTTAGCTTATTGTATTTTATTAATTGTTACTTGTAATAAAAATTAAATCAATTTTTATTTAATCGTGATTTTTTCATTACTTGTATGTTTATTTCGATCCTTTACTTCACCAACCGCCTTCCGTTTTTTTTACCTACATACCACTTTTCATTTATTTCTATTTTATATTTCTAGCATATTAGTTGCTTTTGTTACGTTTTCGGGAGCTGCGGCAGTCGTACTTCCGGTAGGCGTACTTGCTACGCTTGCGGTATTCATCATCGTATTTTGAGTCGATCCCATTGTCATTGGTACGTTCATCGTCATTTGAGTCGATCCCATTGTCATTGGTGCCTTCATCGTCACTTGAGTTGTTTCTACTGACATCATTGTTGTTGCCATCGGCATCATCATTTGCGGTGTTTTTGTTGACATCGTGGTTGTTGCCATCGATGTCGTTTCCATCGGCATCATCATTGGAGTGGATGTCATTCCATTATTAGACATTGTTGACTTTGTTGATGGCATTTCCGGAGGATTCTCCATCGCTTTGGTGCCAGTCATGTTTGTCATAGAAATTTGGGTAGTCAAATTCGACATTGTTGGCAATTGAGTTGAAATACTGATACAATCGTAATTCATTTGCCATAATTGCTTCTTAGAGAAAATTTCTAAACGAAGACAAGCTGTAATTGACCTTAAAGAAGATAACAAGTCACTTAAGAAAAATGAAGATAACACTTTTAATGAGAATATCAATTAATCGAAATAATATAAAAATAATTTGATTAATAACATTATATATTATAATGTAGAAATAGTAATTTCTGATGGAATGTAGGATAATATTTTCTATATATTATATATTATATGAGTTTCAATTTTACATTTGGTCTATATACAGCCGATACCCAAAAAACAACACATAGAAGTTATTATTGGACAAACAAATAAACTATTGATTACTATATATTATATATTGTAATATATAATATAAGAATAATATAGGTTCAAAATAAAAGTAATACGAATTACGATTTTATTCTACCTAGGGAATTGATTCAGTTCCAATACATTTATACAAGCCGTCGAGAAAAGGCAATATGGCACATGAACACAAAATCGAAATGATTTATAGTCTGCAAACAAATAAATATTATAAGCTACACACTCTAACAAATAACAACGTAGGTTAATAATAAATCATTATTACTCGTAGTAGTTTGAGCTTTTATGGTGGCAGAGTCCAATGACACATCGATATTCAATCCATTCCTTTGGTATGTAAAGTTAACACAGACTAAATAAAACCCGCATTAAACATTAATTAACAAACCACTAAATACACTTGACACTCTACATTTATTAACTTACGATTTTTCTCAGCCTTCGTATACAAAATAACTACACTCTGACAACAAGAACACGAAAAAGTCATCGAACAAGTGCAAGCCTTTTGAGTAATCGAAACCGTTCTGTAAACCAGGAACGCTTTCGAAACAGAAAATCCTAGTAAAATTGTTATTCAAAATTATATATTTATATTTATGAGTATATTAAAATATACCGTTTCTTAAGGTCATATAACACGTATTAAATATTATTAAAGTACTAACTGTCTTGTTTGACATCGAATTCACTGAGAATTAAAATCATCCACAATAAAATTAAAGCAGTGCACCTTCGGGGCTCCATTTCCAACTGTTTAACAGTGCACTTATTTCGCGAGTAAAGCAACTTTCACAGCTTAATTAAATGAACAGTTGCATTGCTTATGATTGCAACGATTGTTGATGACTAGCACTGACAATTGCAGTTGCACTAAACAATGTATTTTCGCGGTTCGGTGCTCTGCAGGACGTAGTTATCAAAGTATAATAAGAATAAATCTGAATCCATCGTTGAGTGTTATTCACTTCTGATTTATATATAATGTTCAGTTTTTAAATAATACATTTCGCGACGCATTTAATAATACCATATGTTACACCGTAAATTACAACGTTACAGAACTTCTACAGCACAAATTCACACACAGAATATACATATACAACATACAATACAAAATGTACTTACAAAGAATTATGTACACTTTTACAATTGGTTGTTAGTAATGGAATACTTTCGACATTTTTATCATAAACATATAGGAAATGACAATTATTCCACATGGTTTCCTATGGATCACTATTGCCCGTGTTTTCTAACTCGATCTGAAGTTGACGAAGATTTAAATATTAATTTTACTGACCTTGATAATTATTCCATAATTGTGTTAATTATGTGATATAATAAATATTATTATCTAAGCTGGCAAGATTATAAAAATTGTCATGGATAAAGCTAATATCGTCGTAATCGAAGGAAAGATTTGGAAGTTAATAAATAATTGTATGCTAAAAAAAATATATTAGTAAGGGAGATTTTAAAAATCTAGGATGTCGTCGTCGTCGTCATCGTAATCGTCACCGTCGTAGTCATCGTAATCATCATCGTCATCGTCGTCGTCGTCATCATTGTCATTATCATCACCTGGGAATAGTTGTATCTGCCCCAATCCGCCTCCCTCTTCTGGTTTCACTAATGCTAATCCTTTCGCACCAAATCTCACACAATCAAGTCCCACCTAAAATATTTGTAATGTACTAATTAAACGAAGACGAGCTCTAGTTAACTGCGAAGGACTAGAAAAGCATTTGCTAGAAATAAGGATGATGTTTTCAATAAGAACATCAACTAATGTGTTGGATGTTAACCCAAAGCCGAAATTGGCAAATATGATCAAAATTTTTAAGCAGCTAATTTCGTTCCTAGATGGTCCAAATCGATGGTATATGATGCCTAATGATGTTCTAAGACCGTTTTGGGTCGAAAGAAGTGGTTTAAAAATTTTTTCGGTTGAAAAATGGGTCGACCCAAAATCGCAAAAATGTGAAGGGGTATACCTTCAAAAATCGGCAAAAATTGAAAGTCGCCAAAATCAATTCTAAATGAACCAAATCGATGGTATATGATGTATAAACATATTCTAGGACGATGTTGGGTCGAAAGAAGCGGTTTAAAAATTGTTTCGGGCGAAAAATGGGTCGACCCAAAATCGCAAAAATGTGAAGGGGTACACCTTCAAAAATCGGCAAAAATTGAAAGTCGCCAAAATCAATTCTAAATGAACCAAATCGATGGTATATGATGTATAAACATATTCTAGGACGATTTTGGGTCGAAAGAAGTGGTTTAAAAATTGTTTCGGGCGAAAAATGGGTCGACCCAAAATCGCAAAAATGTGAAGGGGTATACCTTCAAAAATCGGCAAAAATTGAAAGTCGCCAAAATCAATTCTAAATGAACCAAATCGATGGTATATGATGTATAAACATATTCTAGGACGATTTTGGGTCGAAAGAAGTGGTTTAAAAATTGTTTCGGGCGAAAAATGGGTCGACCCAAAATCGCAAAAATGTGAAGGGGTATACCTTCAAAAATCGGCAAAAATTGAAAGTCGCCAAAATCAATTCTAAATGAACCAAATCGATGGTATATGATGTATAAACATATTCTAGGACGATGTTGGGTCGAAAGAAGCGGTTTAAAAATTGTTTCGGGCGAAAAATGGGTCGACCCAAAATCGCAAAAATGTGAAGGGGTACACCTTCAAAAATCGGCAAAAATTGAAAGTCGCCAAAATCAATTCTAAATGAACCAAATCGATGGTATATGATGTATAAACATATTCTAGGACGATTTTGGGTCGAAAGAAGTGGTTTAAAAATTGTTTCGGGCGAAAAATGGGTCGACCCAAAATCGCAAAAATGTGAAGGGGTATACCTTCAAAAATCGGCAAAAATTGAAAGTCGCCAAAATCAATTCTAAATGAACCAAATCGATGGTATATGATGTATAAACATATTCTAGGACGATTTTGGGTCGAAAGAAGTGGTTTAAAAATTGTTTCGGGCGAAAAATGGGTCGACCCAAAATCGCAAAAATGTGAAGGGGTATACCTTCAAAAATCGGCAAAAATTGAAAGTCGCCAAAATCAATTCTAAATGAACCAAATCGATGGTATATGATGTATAAACATATTCTAGGACGATGTTGGGTCGAAAGAAGCGGTTTAAAAATTGTTTCGGGCGAAAAATGGGTCGACCCAAAATCGCAAAAATGTGAAGGGGTATACCTTCAAAAATCGGCAAAAATTGAAAGTCGCCAAAATCAATTCTAAATGAACCAAATCGATGGTATATGATGTATAAACATATTCTAGGACGATGTTGGGTCGAAAGAAGCGGTTTAAAAATTGTTTCGGGCGAAAAATGGGTCGACCCAAAATCGCAAAAATGTGAAGGGGTATACCTTCAAAAATCGGCAAAAATTGAAAGTCGCCAAAATCAATTCTAAATGAACCAAATCGATGGTATATGATGTATAAACATATTCTAGGACGATTTTGGGTCGAAAGAAGTGGTTTAAAAATTGTTTCGGGCGAAAAATGGGTCGACCCAAAATCGCAAAAATGTGAAGGGGTATACCTTCAAAAATTGTCAAAAAATCAAAGTCGCCAATTTTGCTCCTAAATGGCCTAAATCGACGGTATATGATGCCTAATGATGTTCTAGGACCGTTTTGGGTCGAAAGAAGCGGTTTAAAAATTTGTTCAGGCGAAAAATGGGTCGACCCCAAGACGAAAAAATGTAAAGGGGTATACCTTCAAAAATTGTCAAAAAATCAAAGTCGCCAATTTTGCTCCTAAATGGCCTAAATCGACGGTATATGATGCCTAATGATGTTCTAAGACCGTTTTGGGTCGAAAGAAGTGGTTTAAAAATTGTTTCGGGCGAAAAATGGGTCGATCCAAAATCGCAAAAATGTGAAGTATACCTTCAAAAATTGTCAAAAAATCAAAGTCGCCAATTTTGCTCCTAAATGGCCTAAATCGACGGTATATGATGCCTAATGATGTTCTAAGACCGTTTTGGGTCGAAAGAAGCTGTTTAAACATTTTTTCGGGCAAAAAATGGGTCGACCCAAAATCGCAAAAATGTAAAGAGGTATGCAGAATAAATAATACAGCTAGGCACAATAAAGCAAAAACATTGACACCACTTCTCATTTTCCATAAAAAGCATTATGAATATTCTTACCTTAAACAACGTCGTCTCTCGAAACTTGCCCTCCATATTGATGCAGACGTGTATGTTTCTACCTTGGAAGTATATATTATAGAATCTAGCGCAGGCCTTAATGAATGGAATCCGTGGAATTGGTACGCATACTGGCGGAGGATTTTTCCCTGAAATGCAAAACACTATTAGAATAAACATTACCAAACAATCAGCACAAATTCCTTACCGGAAACCGTTCGTGTGTACAGCACTCTATCATTCATAAGAATTTTCGCAGTGAAACTAAACTCATCCGGATCATATGTGACATTAACACACGCTTTCTGTTTCCAAGTATCGTACAAAATTCTTGAACAACATCCACAAATACCACCACCACACTGGCATGGACCTTGTCTCGTTGCTGTGATCAACGAAGAATTGCTGGTAGAATTAATCGCTTGTTTCGGCAACGATCTAACTTCATCCAGGAACAGTGGATTGTTCCTGAACAGTCGTAGCACACTTTTTTTTAATGGTAATTTTGGCTCTTCTCCCAGTTTTAGTAGGCTGTTGTTTATCAACTGCTGAGTGCTTTGAGCAATAAAAACCATGAAGAACAGGAAGCAGCAAGTGGTCCTCATCTTGGATCCTTATTAGCAAGTTTAGTGGATAATTTAGTGTTAACTGTAATGAGAGGACATCTTCTTAAGATCGTCCTTCTTGGTGGACGATTGGAACTGGACTGGTCGTGTAACGGACACTTTACACTGACCTCGATTTGCGGAGAAATTTAGGTTCGTCTCACTCGCATTTATTTTCTGGCTGATCTTCCTAATGTCGATTGATGACAGTCAACGGATCATCAAATCACATTCGATAATGTCGAAAAAGAACACCGCGAATAATGCGACGATGGATTGAAAGTAGTTTTAATGAATCAATAATTATTATGTTTTACACAAACCATCCTTCGTTTACGAACTCATTTATACTAGGAATATAAATATTATGTAATAAATAAATGTATCAATACCATGCGCAGGAGACAATCTTACCAAGTACTTCATTCTTACACTTAACAAAATAAAGACATAATTATTATTTTTAATATACAATCACTAGATACTTTATAACTTATGTTCAACGAGGAGCACTGAACTAGCGATTAACTACGCGAACTTCGCTATATAATATGAATCTTAAGTATGCATAAGGAATAATTACAGCTGTATAAATACGCGGATGAAATATTTGACAATTGTACAAATAATAGTTTATGGCACGAATGCTAGTTTCAGTGTGCCAATTAGTGCTTCTTGTTCAGGGCTCAGCGTGGAGGTGTTATTTATGTACACCTCGAGATCGGACGTTTCGAAATCAACATCGTCATAGTCGTCCGGTTCCGGTTGGCTCACTTCCGGCTTCTGAGATACAGTGTTACTGCTACCATCGGGTTTCACTTGGAAAATAGAGCTACCGTCTTCCGGTCTCGTCCACGATATTCCATTGGCACCGAGTTTCACGCAATTGAAGTGTAATATTAAAATAGGAGAACCAATTACGCGCGTCTCGAAGTCGATACACGCGCGAATATTCCTTCCGGGTGTGGAAATGTCGAAGAAACGAACGCAAAAGTTTACGAGGGGGAAGTATCTGAACGGTACGCATAATGGTGGCGGATTTCTTCCTATAAATTCAATTATATAATATATAATAGCTGCAATATAATATTAAATCATCTTCGGTCGTTATTTGCGCAAATACTCAACAATACTGTTCCCGAATATATATATTGTTATATTATATATAATAAATATCATAATATCATATTATATACAACATATTACGTGTTATGTATAATATAATAATATTTAATACAATATACGATATTTATTATTATTGCATTACTTTGTATTATTTTTATATTATCGTATATCAAATTCTGCGTTATGTTAGAATTATAATTGTTAGCACATCTTACCAGACAAGGAATTGCTATACACTTCTCTCTCGTTCATAATCACTGCCATTTTAATAGTTAAGTCATTAGGATCGAAAGTAAAGTTAGTGCAAGCACGACGGTCAATTTTCATTGCCGTTATATTAAGTCCAGCGCAGCATCCGCAGGAAAGATTTTCACAATGACACGGTAAACCACGAAATGATATTCTCGCGGCGGATAAAGGTAATCTACCAGAATCCTCCAATTCACCCTTCAACCCCAACCCGGTAGCAGGATCATAGTACATCGCATTATACGAACCCACATCTTTAAATAATATTATAAATATTAATACATAATAAACGATCATTTATACGTACATCAAACAACAATTATCTCACATTTACACATCCCGGATAATTTCAAATTTGTATATAATAAATATGTTAAATCTTAACGATTAAATTAATTTCTTCTATAATAATCTCAAATCCGGTCATAATTAATATGATAAATTCCAAGGATTAAAATCACTTTCTCTATAATGATCTCAAATGTGGCCATAATTAATATGACAAACTATAATGACTAAATAATTTTTTCTATTTATAATAGTTACAATATTAGTACGTAAGAAACAATAATTTATATGAAATAATAATTGTTTCACGTTCGTATATTCATACGTAAAGAATAAACTCAAATTTTGACACAATTAGTGCGACTAATTTCAATGCTCGAAATTATTGTTTCTGTAACAGGATATAAACATTAGATTATAAATAAATATTATTTACCAATGAAATGAGCAAGTGATACACCACAAATATTTTGTACCGTTAAAGTAAACACGAATACATATAGCAATTTGGACATTATGATTTTACTATCACCACAAACTGTTGAGAGGTGTTGAGAGTTTGGGTTCCAATGGCAGACTGAAATTAGGTTTGTCTTGGACCGGGCCAGAGTGCCATTCAGTTCATTAATTATGTATAAACTTTCAATAGAAAGCACAACCGGTAGGAAAGGTACGACTTTACGTGGTGACGCCAACAAAGTTACTTTTGCGATCACGTGACACGAAATGTAACAGGAAGATCCCGTCATAAATAATTCCTGTATCTTATCAAATTTAGATTCACCTTGAATCTTCTCTATGTACCTCTTTTGGATACTCAAACCATAGAGACTCATTTATCTTAATGTTCCGGATGATGTTCCGTTATCAGATTTTATGTGGCAAGTTATTTCAACATCGATATATTATTACGTAATATTAAATCATCGGAAATAATTAAGTGGGGCTGTTATAAATATTCGTGTTTATTTAATTCGGCTAATTACATGTTCAATAAATTACTTAAATAATTACGTATATATAGTGATCATAAATATTCGGTGCCTTAAATAATATTACATTATTCGAGCAATTCAAGTATGGCTGAGGTCGTGAACGGTTTCCTTTTATTTCTCCGATCATTCTTTATCTTCATCTCTATTTACCTGTCCGTGAAAGAATTATGAACGTCCATTTTACATTGCCCACCGCGAATGGTTTTTATGAACCGAAATGAATTGTCTGTCAGTCTCCAAAGTCTCTAATTACTTCGTCGTAAGAATCAATTTCAGTACATAATCTTAGAGTAAGATGAGACTATCGACTCGATAAAAATCTTTAACACGTTGATTACCGTGTATGTCGTTGATGTTTGTAAAATTTGGAATATTTTTATATTATAATAACGATGTAAAGTAACTAACGTATTATAGAGCACTTAAACGGTTTTGTTTTTAGATGTTATATACATGTTAAAAATGCGCATAGCGAGGTATCGTATAACACGGATTTCGGCCGGACGGTCAACGTGTTAACGACAACCTAAGAAATCTTAGCGAGTCAAATGATTTTAATGCGGATGCGAGAGAAGAGATTTCCTTGGGACTTTCAATTATTCTACTGACTGGAATAGAAGGAAAATTCAATTATTATTTAAAGCCTCATTATCCTACTCTGTCGTCCAGTTCTCTGGTGCCTTTTCCTTGCTAGAAGACCAGAGAGACCTAAACCATAATCCGATTCCTCGTCATCGACATTCGTTGCCTTATTCTTCTTAACTTTATCCTTTTTCCCTTCCTCCTTTTCATCGTAAACCAATGCACTGATCATAGCATCTTCTTCCTCGTCATCGTCGTCATCTAAATCATCGATATCCTCAGCCTTCTCATCTTCGTTGTCCTTGTGATCATCATATTTCTCGTCCTCCTCTTTTTCATCATCATCATCATCCTCATCTATATCGTCCTCGTCATCATCATCTTCTTCTTCCTTCTCATTCTCATCGTCATCATCCAACACATCATCGTCGTCGTCATCGTCGTCAAAATCATCCTCTCCCAAAAGATCGTCGTCGTCATCAGTCTCATCCTTTATCGGTTTCTTCAACGGTTTCTTCTTCTTGATTTCATTGTCGATCGCATTAATACTCGTTGACGTGAGAGTCGGCTTCTTCTTTGTTTCTGTAAGCTTCACTTTATTGGTTGTAACTTTTTCCGGTTTCGCGTAAACATTAATTTTATTGGACGCTTCTGTAACCTCATCTTCTAAGTCTTCAGTGGAATCAAAGACGTCGGAGTTTTCCGTGTGATCTTCGTCATCGGTGTTACTTTCTTCCTCTATTTTCTCCGGTTCCAGCGCCTGTTCATCGTGCTCCTCACCCTCTGCTTCACTTCCGGTTGGTACGTTGTTTTCGGCAACCAAGACTTCCTCGGCCTCCACGGAACTCTGTGTACTGGGTTTGTTCAAAATAGGAATAGTAAATTGGAGGAGCGGAGCTGCAGTGGTTACTTTGGGTTTCTTCGTGGAAGATTCATCGTCTCCAGTTATAATATCCAAGAGAGCACCGAGTCCAAGGACATCTTCGTCATCATCGTCATCATCGTCATCCTCCGCATCTTCGGCGGCTGAAGAATTGGGAACGGAATTCGCGAGTGATGCGCTATCTTCATCTTCCTCATCTTCATCATCGTCATCGTCGTCGTCGTCGGATCCAAGACCAAAGAAGTCATCGTCGTCATCTTCCTCCTGGACTTCCGTTTCTACTACCGGAAGAGGTTCCGCGGGTCGAAGTTTTAGACCTTCAGGTCCGAATCTAAAACCACGAATTAAATGCCTTTGTTTGTATAACATCAGGACACAGCTAATTAAAATTTAACTTACAACATCTTCATAATTTAATGACATACATATATTCTTAATAATTCTTAATAAATCACATACTTAATACTTTGTCCGTTTCATATACAAACACAAGTGCATGATCTATATTTTGTATATTTTAAACTTGTTTACACTCTAATTTACGTATCTGTGGATTTTTTTAATAAATAAAGTTTACGATAACACAAAACATCGAGGAATATAATCTGTTATCGAAAACAATAATGCGGACAATAATACAAAACATTATGGAATACAACTGATACCTGAAACAGCTGACGCGTAAACTGGCCTCCAATTCAGTGGAGGATTGAAGTTCAAGGCCAAGGCAGGCTTTGAAGTGATTTTTGGAATCACGTTCAATGGAATAAATTCTACCACAGAATTTGGTGAAGCCGCCAGGTAACGGGACACAGACAGGTTTCGGGCTCTTTCCTGAAATCCATGACATTGGCTCGATTATTAGTAGACCGGGCTGAATCTTAACGTCCATATTCGACTTTTTAATGTATGCAGGACTTTCACCCGGTCTAATGTACCAAACGACCCGACGCCAGTCACTCAGCTATGGCGCCTACACGTTATGAATATTTTACAGCCAATGTCACGTATGCTTTTCTTAACGAATACGTATCGGTGAAATCGACCGAGTATTGATCTACTACAAACATTGAACCGACTAAGTGGCAAGCGTTGTTCTCGCCGGACAAATAGTGGGTGAAAGTCGAATTGTATTATACTTCCTGTACAACACCCGAATGTATCCGAAACAATTAACACACTTTCCCGAACGCGTGAAAGAATTTTGTCACGCGACTTAATATTTGAACGAACCAGGATCTGCGTCATTTTAACTATTTTAAGTATGCTAATTTCAGTACATATTTAGGATTCTTTCTAGTTTTGATTTCGAAGAAAGTATTTTTCGAATATTGGTGAATTACAAATCACCAAATATTGCTAATCAAAGTCGTTACTTTATAATTGAATTAATAGTTAATAAAATTCTTTACTATTTTCTTGAGAAAATTTTATTTTTGTATTTAAAATTTATCAGTAAAATAAAATCTATTGATATAGATTACTGCAAATTGCTATAAATTATAATAAATGAATCTAAATTAATATAAATTACTATATACCCATATAAGTTACCATAAATTATTAGAAATTAAGATAGATTATTAATAATTACTATTAATTACTTCAAATTATTCTAAATAACTATAGATAAATATTGATTATTTACCATTGACAATGGTGCTCGTCAGGATATTATCACCGAAACTAAGCTGGACAGCCAAATTATCCCCCTGTAGATACTGCAAGGATGCGCATCCTGAAATTATATCACAATACCTTCACTTTGTTGTGTCAGGCGTACGACAAATGACAGAGTGTAGACCTATCATCAAAAGTCATTCTACTTTCTCTGACCGCGATTAATTCTATGAAATGAAATTACACAATGTTTACCTGGTCCCTTTAACTGCACGAGTGGAATGTGAAAGTCCCTGCAGCAATTGCATATATTTTCGTTGCAAGTGCAATATCTGTTAACATTGTCAGCCGCTTGTTTCAACGACAATGTTGATACGCCTAAGTTGCTTTGCTTCACGGATCGAATCGAACGAGCATTGACTTCATCTCGTTCTACAAACATAACAGAAGTTGCGATCACATAAATATCGAAGATACAACAACACACGTTAATCACTGGTTATTTCATAATCGTGGAAATAATACAATGATATTTTCTTACCGATAACTCTTCCGTATGCGGCAAAAGCCACCAACAAAAGGATGAGCAGTAACTCCAAGATTGTTCCCAACCGCATTCTTTCGATTTTCCTAAAACCCATTTTTTTAAAATTCATAACTCACACAAATTTTAAAAGCACTAGTCTCCAGTTTCGTGAAATTCTTTTTTGTAATGTTTATAACATACGCATGTTTTAAAGGTAGATATTTCGACTTCACTGAAATTCATTTTTCGAATATTTATAGTACACACGTATTTGAAGACATTTATCCCGATTTTCCAGAAAATTATTTTTGATATATTCATATATCACTCGTATTTTAAAAGCATTTATATCGAGTTTCCTGAAATCCATTTTTAAATTTTCATAGTGGAGACGTATTTTAGAGGCACTTATTTCAATTTTACTAAAATTCATTATTGAAATATTCATCATACGCATATATTTTAACGGTATTTATTTAAATACGTATACAAAAGATTTTAATCAAATTTCAATACAGTTCATTTAAAATTCAACTAGGCATTGCACGTGCACATATAATATAAATCCTTACATGTCCCGACTACCAAAATATACTTAAAAAAGGACCCACGATAGTACCAGAATAAAATCCATATTCAATCTCGCACATCCAAGCAACGCATAACGGAATTCCCGTCATTCGAGATAAACAAGATCAGGAAGCAATTCCAGAATTAAATTGCTGCGACGCGTGTAATTCGAGTTGCGATTAATGAATTTTCCAGGGATTACTGTTAAAACAGCAACATAACGGAGCATCATGGTACGTGGCTACTCGTGCCGGATATTCAGCGACTGGACAAACAATAGGGCCACGTGTCACGCTTGTTAACAATAACGCACGAGAGGGTGAAAAACTTCATCTTTTTGTTAAACTATCCAATCATTTCGAGCAGGGCATGCGAGCGAAATGATTTTTTTCCGGTTTGGGACGCGAGACTCGTACGTGGTCGCGCCGGGGTCTGGAACCTCTCGTCTGCGACCGGTTGACCTAAATCTTGGTCACGGTCAAAGACGTCTTGCGAGGTGTTCTTCGAGAATATACGTTTACTTGGACTTTAACGGCATGACGGAGGAAATGCAGACATCTATGGACTTACAGATTCAGTTTTGGTCAGACTACATACTTGGTGATAGACAATCACGTTGCAAGATCTGACGATAAGTACACCTTGCTATGCGTCATTCGTGAATCGTATCGCGAATTACAGCGGATAACATATTGTTCATCGAACAACGCAAATGTTGAATTAGAAAATACACCCGCTGTACTTGATATTCAATTTGTTATTAATGATAACTGCGAGCTTGTTTGCCGTTCTGACATCATGGATTTTGCGGACATGTGTAGTACAATATGTTGTGCGAATAGTGGAATGACTTATACTACTTTGATTCCTAACAGTTCCGACTTGTGTTATAACCAAGAATGTAATAAATGTGTAATTCTATGGAACTTAATTAGTAAAGGTATTTTAATAATTTAATATCTACGTTCATACTGATCATATTCTTTCAGATGTATAATAAGAATTGTAAGTAATTCTTTTATAGATTAAATTGATTAAGTAATATTATTTCTTAGACTAGTAGTACAGGTGTTAGATTGGGATGATAAAAGAGGAACCAACCTGCAAGTGGCGGAAGAAATCCCGATAACAATCACAACGAGACCGAACTAATCGTTGTTGAAGGCCGTCGTTTTCTCGTCGCACCCTTCAGATCTTTTTCCCGACTCTTAGTCTTACGGAGGCCAATGTCCAACTGAAGATGCCGCCCAACTCCCCCCAAGGTTTCTTTAAAAGTCGGTCAAACCACCACCACCTGACTGAACCACGGCTAGGATTATTAAGCATTCTAATACATTCTAGGTAAATAAAACGAGGACTCCCACCAGACATGATCCTCCTAGGAATATCACCATGGATCTTCTTCGTGTTCCTCGTCATTCCAATGATGAAAGGTATACGAAAATGGCTTTCCATCTCTCTTTGAACGGATACCAGGGTCAAGTACGTCCGGTCAGATCACCGCCATTCGCGGTTCCTCAATGAAAGATTTACTCTCGTGTACTACAGCGATCATTCACTACGCACGAAAACGCGAGAGTGCGAAAGACTCGGATCCTTGGGAAAGGGAAGCTGAGAAATATTCTGGATCGAACTTTCGATGTCTTTCGATGACATCGATTATTATTTATTTATAGAACCCGGATTGATTTACTAGAGGAATAATTAAATGAATGTTTTTAATCTACATTAATTTACATGAATGTATAGCTGCATCGGAGATCAATGACCAGTTTGAAGGTCGGTGAAATGTTTGCATTAATTGTAACGTTCGGGCGCGAAAGAGATCCATACGTAGAGTGAATAAAGAATTTCCGATGTTCTCATTGTTGATGCACTACGGGCGTTGGGACCGATATAATTTCATAGCGGTAGAAATAGTCACAAAGTGGGACTCACGATTAGAACGTGACTATGTGTCTAGTTACTCTACAAAAATTCATAAACTGCACGTCGAAAAGGAGGGTTCGGTGAAAGTCCTTGGAGTACATGTAATAAAGTAGTCACAGAAATCAACTTAAATATTAAATATTAATTTTCAGTATTAATTATTATTCCAAAAATTAGAACTGGTCTTATGCCGGAAAATATTTTTTTAAGAAAACTCCCTGTTGTTCATGTTAAGAAGACCTGGTCTCATTATCCATAACTATAAAAACTGGTACTTAAAACTGGCGGAAGTACGAGTGCAAGTTAATTGTTCCATTAATTATAAAATAAAAAGAGACTGGTAGTACATTTCACTGACACGGTAGCAAACTTTTAGATAAGACGTAAGAAATATCAAGTAAATCCGTGGAATCGTGTTTTGGTGGTTAAAGAGGGACCTTTCTCCGGTTAGTGGGTCGAAGAAAGTAGTGGTCAGGAGTGGTTTACCTTGGTTAATACTTCTTCCTCCGTATCCAAGAGATACCGTGGAATTTAGGTACCTGAACCTCATTGGTCGACGAGTAACTTTTGACGCAGGTGCACGCCTACCTCTCGCGATATATTTTAAGATAATACGGTCTCTCGGATTCTAAACCATCTGATGAGGTAAATGATGCAGATGTGGGTCAGGGGGGGGGAAACGAGTTTTTACGTAATGTCAAGGGATAATCTGGAAGTGGTATCCCGCCATGTTCCCGTTGATTAAATCAGGAAGTTACTTTTCGACATGTAAACAGGAGCAAAAAATAATCTCTTAATAACCAGGCGCGATTAGCGTGTCTGATAATAACGTGCAATTACAACCGAGTAATAATTCTTGAATATGTCGTGTCACGTATCACCGACTCAATATTCAATTACGTTATCGAGTAATTAATTGAATCAACGTCAAAGTGATTTCACGAAGGTGTGTAATCTAGAATTATATTAATCTTATTGGTCACGGGGAGTATTATTTTTGTAGTTTCACCGAGTTCCCCACTTAGAGATCATCGTCCGCACACGTTTTACACCTCTTTGTTTGAATGTCGCCGTAGCACGCCCACGCATCTTTGACCTGAAAAAAGGCCCGACATTCCAATTAGTGGATCGTGTCGATTTAATATACCTATTATCCCGGTGAAAGTCTCTCGATCATATAACAGCGCTAATAAATAAACTACATCCGTAATAAAAATTGTATCACTTACTATCATCCTCCAACATCCCTCGCCAACACTAATTTTAATTACCATCATTATAATCTAAAATTCCATATATTACTAGTTAACTATGAACAATTTAGACGACTGAAACTGAATGAAACTAATTGGAATTTAATTAGTAAATTTGATTTATTATCGACTCGTTTCAACCGTGAAAAACTGTACTCGATACCAGCAAGCAAGAAACAAAGGAACGTTTTCACTCTTCCTCTCTCATTACGGATTCCCTCGGAAAAAAAGAAGAATCCCGATAATTCGTGGCATTTGAATAAAAAAGGAGCGCTTTTACCGGAGTACCGTAAACAGTGAGTCGACGGTCTGAAAAAGAAAACTCGAGCCTTTTTGGCGAAGGTAAGAAGCCATTGGCAGTTGGTTCTGTTGAGGCAAGAGGCAAGGTATCACCAATAGGAGAGACAGTCTCACACAAGTCTTCTTGGTAGCAGGTTGCCGAATGAGGTCACCCGGTCACCCAGATGAGGTTCCTTGCCCGTGGTTGCCTCTGCACCTCGGCCAATGGTGTGGCACCTCAACGTCGTCTTAGCCAATCCTGTCGCCAGTTTTCGTCCCGAGTCCCAACCGATCACCGATCCGAGTCTCTCTGCCGGCTTTGTGTCCAGATTTAAGCTTCTTCCTTGCCGGGCAGGATCTCCAGCTTCTTCCACGTTTATCCTTTGACAGTTCCGACGTGCCTCGTGCTTGCCACTTCGAATCCTTTGACAATCCGAGTCGAGGTTCTTTTTTTTAGCTTTGTTTCCTTCGAAAATCGGTGCAATAGGAAGTACGTCATGGCTGTGAAGTACACGATTTTGGTGCTCCTGGCTACCGTGGCTGTTGTGTCCTCCGCAGGATTACTCGGTGAGGGAATCAGTTTTTTTTTCGTGAGATGTTTCAATATTGATTCATATCCGTTTATTAAAAATTCGGGATAATTCTTATTGTTTTTTGCGGGATATATTCGATGTAAAGGTGAACCAATTCTTTGAGAATTCGAGGGTGAATTGGTAAAAAAACCTCGGTGTCAACAAGTTGCAATAATTGAATGCTTTCCTGTCACAAAACTTGACTCTACAAAGATGTAACAACAATTCACAGTTCTACCACTTATTTCATGATTTTTATTTAATACTGGGAGATATTCCTAATTTTATATCGAGTCAGTGATATTATAGGATATCTGAATACAATAAAGTTATTATGAGAAAGTTTTAACGCGCCATACTTATTAATTCTTCCAATAATATTACAAAATGATGAGTGTTTGTCCACAATAAAATATTGATTAAAAATCAGCCGTAGTGGGTTTCAAATAATCTCGAGATGAGGCAAAATTTGATCACGAAGGAAATCCAAGATACTACTAAAACCGTAATCATTTTTTCATCGACTTTCGATCGGCGACTTTCGTTTCGTTCCAATTTCTCTCTTCGAGTTTCTCTTGTAAGCCGCTTGTTTTCTCTCGCTACCCTGTACGTGCATACTTTATTCTCTTCCCGATAGAAACACTGCTCACCTGGGAGATGCCAGATGCCGAAGCAAGATCATCCACTTCCCAATCGAAGTGTCTGTGTCAGACTTCCGGTTGCTTGTGCTGCGTCGATCTGAATTTAACGGCGACAATCGACTTGGGCGGTCCCGCTTGCGTTAACATAAGACAACGGGAAGAAAATGCCACCTTGAACTTAACTTACGGTGACAATCCTGTGCACAACGCAACAATAAGAATCGGTAAGTATTATTAAATATATTAAATAATCAATTAAAAATTAATATATACTACGTGTACGATCCTTGACTTTCATTCGTTTCATTGTTTTGAAATATCTTCATAGCGGAAGCGGCAAATAAACCGACTTGTATGAACTTACTGTCGGACTTGGCACAAATATGTGCGAAATTTACGTCGGTTAAACAAGCCGACGCCGGATATGACGCTTGTTTAGTGATCGAACCTGCATTGTTGGGCGCCCCGCAAGCCACTTATCACGTGGGATGCTTCAACTTCAACCATGCTGTCCGACAGATTGAAGTTGCGGCGTGAGTACTAATTTCTGGTTATTTATTTCTACTCATAATTTCTACTAGCTTCCAAGATTTGTATACCAATATTATATCCAATATTCATATATTTTATGAAGGGTAATTATATGTATATATTTCCAATATCAGTAATATTCCCAAACTGTAATATTGTAAATATTAGTCATATTTCTAACATTAGACAATTTAATGTAATCTTATAATTACTATACTCAATCGATATGCATATTAACACTAGAACTACCAAAACAGTCACTCGAATATTTATTAAAAATATTAAAATTTATACCGCTCCATTCTCTTAGATTATTTGCGACTCGTATCGCATAATGGGCTTTATTAAATCGATTAATTTATTCGTCCCATCCATCCTTGTTTTAAGGACATATACATAAATCTACAAATTTAGCTGAATATATTGTCGGTAGTACTAGTGTTAATACACATCCATCACTAAAAATCGAAATAACAAAAATAACAAAATATCAACGCCCTCGGTTTCCACCTAAAACATTCGCCCGCAGAATCACCGAGACGACGGAAGCCACGGAGACCCCGGAAGACGAAGAGGACACCCTAAACACTGACGAGCTGATAGCCGCGGTATCAGCGAGTGCCGAGCAAGGAATAGCATTATTTTCTCAGTGGTTAGGTCTCAATTTGAATCCTAAATTGAATCTCACCAACCTCCGTGAAAATCAGCAAGTAAATCCTCAACAAAGAACCGTCGAAGGTAACGCAAGTTCGAGGTCCGCACGAATGCATTGGGACAGTGCTCACGAACAGCACGACGAGAGATTCAAGCAATTGTTGAGCGCACAGGACAACATAATGAAAGGATCTGCAACGATCGGCCAATCGAATGCGGGAGAAACGACCTTTGTTTATTCGAAACCCTCCGAGCTGTTAGCCGAGAAAAGTTCACCAGGTGAAAGGAAAGTGGAGGATATGAAAGTCGTTCCTGAACACTTGGTTGTCGTGCCGAAGGAATCCAGACGAGGTGGCAGGGCATACAACATCCATCAACATGTAAACGAGATTTGAAGATTGCTCGGCGACTGATCGAGGATATCCGTTAGATTACTTGTTAATCTCTTTATTTAACATGAATTAATTCTACGCTTTATCAACCGGTGGGAAATTATGTTCAACTAAGTACCAGGGTCTTTAACTTGTTACATCACCAAGTACATCGACATCATACTTTACGGCATAAAAATGGCAAGTTCACAGCGCCTGTTATCTGGTTGCAGATGATTCTCACGTAATCCGATAAAGCGTGGAATTAATTGATCGACGGTAAAAATGATGACTTCGTAGAATTAGCTACCAGATCGTAGACTGTATATTCCGTGCAGAGCTAGAAAGAGTACCGGTTCTTTTATAAAAACCTTTTTATAATTTCGTTTGCTTATCAAAGGATCTAGTTGTTAACTGAGAAGTAATTATAAGGCAAGTCTTACCGCTAACGCTGTTGTAGAATATCGCTTTATTTATTGTAAGAAACGCGTGCCGAAGAATGCTTTCATCAGCTCTGTTAGAATGATCTCCCATAATTGTGATCACGTTTCTCATTTATTTTTGCGCACATTAAATAATTGTATTAATACAATCAACACTAACGGTTTTGTTAATTCGTATCTTTTAATTGACTGAATTTTTATCACAACTGCGGACTATTAAAATATAAACGTTGTTTTTTATCGAATAATAATAATGTAAGTAATAAAGAGGGGAGTATTTTTATGTCGGATAATAAAACGCCCGAATCATCGTCGTACAATCGATTTTATTATGCGAATTATTTATACTTTCTTCGACCCCCATATAGCGAGTTGAAAATACAACACTTTTACGACGTTCCATAAGCATGCGAATATCGAGCTGCACTTAGACATCCATGATAAAATATAAATATATATATTTACGTTGTCGAAAGTGACACAGATTTGGTTAAAAAAATAACGCGTGTTAACGCGCGCGGATGATTTTTTTTTATATGAAAAACTCGTAGGATTATAACATGGAACAATCTTCATGAGTGTCCGACGGGATGGATATTCTTCGTAGTGTTCGATGTTCCCCAGTTTTAGAGGGTGAGGGAAAAAGCTAATTAAGTTCCTCTTCATTAGTTGGAAGTAATAGATATACATTTTATTTTAAAAGTTCATGATATGATCTCTTTTACGTAGATTTAACCGCAGATCGAATTATTTTTATTAACTGCGTGATATGTTAAGTCGAGCACCGAACCGTGCATTAGTAAAATGAATAATAAAGGGGTTCAAAATTGCTTTCGTACTCACCCCATTTCCTTTACATGACATTTTTGGATTTCTGAAAATTCTTAACCGTTTTCTGATCGACTTTCGTAATTCTGGAAATTCTCAACCTTTTTTCATCGACTCTCGTATTTCTGGAAATTCTCAACCTATTTTCATCGACCTTTTTATTTCTGGAAACGCTTAATTTGTTTTCAATAACTTTCGCGTTTCTGAAAATTCCCAACTTTTCTTCGATAATTACTTAATTCGTTTCGCAAAATAAATTTGAGTAATTTTGTATAATTCACAAATGAAAGTCCAATAAAAATTGAGTATAACAATATCAATTGAGAATTACGCGAGTCACACTTAATTTCCATCGTGTATGATACAGATTTATTGTAATTAATAAATCCTGAGGTGATTGACCCCACAATTCTTGGAAGACAAAGAAATTCCTCTTTCGCTTATTACAACTTCTTCCTGGATTCTATTCGTTTAATATCGAATCAGGTAGGACGAGCTAACGCTTAAACAAACGAACAAAAATTCCATCTACGTGATTCGTTTCCACCGTCGATCCTTGGAACATGTGTTATTATCAAGAATTATTATCACGGCTGCACCTTAAGCTTAGGAATTATGAATCGTTCGTGTGATTGGTTATACCTTGAAAAGTCGATATAAGAAATATATAATTATATTCGTATCACCGTGTATATATAATTGTTTATATATATATAAATATGATTTCACATATTTTATTATTATCATCATGTCGTCGTAACTATAAAAAGAAAACCTTCGAAACGAAATATTACAGGTGGACTAGATACTAATAACATTCTCGCCTTAAAAATTAAACGCGCCTTGCTCCATTCGTCAAAATATATAATCTATAGATATGCGCCATTTTCCGTTTAACTCGTGTCTTTATTCGCCGTAGTAAAAATATTTTTTGGATTTCATCTTTGGGTGATCTTTAGACTACAACTTTAAAAATAATTTCATCCCTACTGCAATTTCGATGAACTTCTGGCATCCTGTTTTCACGCATTCGTTTAATCAGGCCGTTCTTTTTTAATGTTGATCATTAACTATTCCCTTTAATTGTTATAAGTTGTGTATCGTTTGATTTCGTTAAACCTTCGTTGATCTTTGAATATGAAATCGAAGTTTGATTATTAATATGCAATAATATGAAAGATACCGACCCGCACTTTGAGCCTTATAAAAATAATTCTTGCTTCGTAATCGCTACGCGTTCGACTCTATTATTCTTCGATCTCTTCGAGTTGATAGTAAGATTGTTTTAAAAATATATTTTTGCGATTATATTTGGAAGTTGTTGATTTCAAAAATACTTCTTGTAACAAGAAATATGATAAGGAAATATGAGAAAGAGTACGCGAGTATAAATATCTAATGATCCTCGTACTAATAGTGACTTTAGATACCATTGAGAGAAAGTTTAAAAGTTATGAGTACATATATAAGTATAAGTATAAATATAAATATATATGTTGTCACATTGAATCGATATATAGATTGTTATATCTTCTAAAGTTTATGTAATTTTAGGATCTCATTCAACGTCTACTTCGTTGGTTTTCATTGTTCGTCTTTGACTCTCCTCTCGTTTCACCTTGAAACTCAACTATTGATATCATTGGAACGCATGAATTTCTAGGAATTCTGGAAATTGTACTTTTTCATTATCGAGTGCGAGTACTTCATTCGCAATATTCGAGTATATTTTCGAAATATTAATCTCCTCGACACACGTCAAGAGAACCTTGAATTATTATTTTGATCGTTAATCATTTTTGATTATCCGTTTCTCCAAATATTGTTCTCGATCTCACTAAATATTCAATTATTTACGTGAATAACATAAATGACGGATGCCATTCAAATTGCCATACAAAGTTAATCATTTTTGATTATCCATTTCTCCAAATAGTGTTCTCGATCTCACTAAATATTGAATTATTTACGTGAATAATAAAAATGGCGGTTGCCATACAAATTGAAAACAGCCCGCACTACTCAACTCAGTCGAACTTAATTTTTTAATTAATGATTTTTTTGTTATTATTGCCAGCAATAATAAAGATATTGCTCATGGGAGGGTAGTTTGGAAAGGGAATATTTTTGATAAATTTATGGAATGGTGGTTTTGATTAAACTAACGTGATTCGCGGTGCTTTGAGTGAAGGTTTGCAGTGTAAGGATGGATTTCTTGGGAAAATAAAGTTTACTTAACAGCTTGTAGGGGGGCTGGAGCAACGGGGGGTAATGTCAAGGATTCTCTCTTCTTCTTGTTTACACGACGTCCAACGTGTAACACTACATCCCCTGCTTTTACCGCCTTGAATTCGGCGATCGCCTCCGCGTGAGTCATACCGTGAAGGGGTTTCGAATTTATCGACAAAATTTCGTCCCCTAAAACAATGTACCCCGTTCTTGTTATTGCAGAAAAATACAAATTTTTTGAGTGTATTTACTTGAAGTCTAATAAATGCAGAAATGTAGAAATATAGAATTATCAACAAAAATTTCGTCTCCTGAAATAATGTGTCTCATTCTAGTAATTCCAGAAAAATACCAATTTTTTAGTATATCTATTCCAATTCTAATGAATATAGGAACATAGAAATATAGAATCATATAAACACAGAAATTTATATTAACAGTGAAGTTGAAGAACTATCGACGAAACTTAGACGAAAAAGTGCGAGAAACATCGATATTAATTAAAATCACACAATCAGGTATTCCAGCTGATTTAAATTTTTCTTTACAGAAAAAATGTCTTTTTTTTAAACTGTATCAATTGGTGTAATAATTTGAACTAAAAACGGCATGCATACATTGTTACGATTTCTTATTTGTATTATGAACTGAATAATACCTTCTTTCACAGTCCCCAGATCAGCAGCTTGACCATTAGGGAAGATCGTCTTGACATAAATTCCCATATTTCCTCGAGGACTGTCGGTACCGCCAACGATACTGAAGCCGAGTCCTTTGTGCCCAGGACCCTTAGCAAATCTGGCAGTCAGTATTGTAAAGGATGCACCACCCTTACCAGGTCTCGGCAAAGTACAAAACCTCGACTCCTCACCCTCCCCCGCTTCATCAATGTCTTCGAGTTCAGAGTCGGTATTCAAACCCTCATCGGTGTCCTGTGTACCCTGATCAAATTATCATCAATTTATATTTCTTTATAACACACACGTATTACTATCCACAGCCGAGACATTATTATCCAATAATATCTGAATCTTTCAATTACACAATGCATACAACTGTACTTACTTGCCAAGCCTTTAAACTGACAGCAGAGGAACAAGGAATGTTCACAACACTTCTGCTATTCAACCTCCTAGTCGTCTTTTTTCCAGGACTCCTGTCCGTTCCAAGACTGGAAGGACCATCCTCTTTATTCCCGATACATCCCGCTCCACAATTGTTCGTGTAATTGTTTACTTGTCCGCCGACCTTGAAATCCGTCATCCTCTTCCTAGGTGTCACCCTTGGAATATGAATCTCTTCGAAGGAAGGTTCCGATTGATTCCTGCCTTTGGGATTCTTTTGGAAGTGAACGTTCTCATAGGAATGATGTTGATGTTGATGATGATCCCTCGTCTCCGAATTACTTCTTGTTAGATGTCTATCGGCATACGGGCTGACTGATGATGCCATGTCCGATCTATGACCTCGTTGGAAACGCATGTTTTCATAAGAATGATCGTGATGCCTGACATTATCGCGATTCTCCGAATTGCTGCGCTGCAAAGCACCCCTGCTGCGCGGACAACAATTGGGCGACGAATTCACGTAGACGTTTTCGTAGACATTTTTCTGATCTTGATCGTGATTCAAAACTTGAGAGTCATAGGTGCTACTGCTTTGGGAATACGTGAATGTTTTCTTGCTGTTGGTCAAAGGACTATTGCAATTCGGGGAATTCGGGACGCTACCCTCTGCTAGGGTCTCGAGATTATCATGGAACGGATATGGCGGAAGGGAAGTCGGCTCGCTTGAATCATAACAGTCTCCTTCGAAGTTTTGACTGGTCGACGACGTTAATGGACTGGGAACGTAAAAGTTCGACGCGTTATCCTTCTGCGAGAACACTTCCGTTACACTGAGGGCCTTCCTTTTCCTGATACCAGCGTTTATCTTGCTGAATTTGCTTCTCAGCACGTGCTGGATGTCGGCGATGCCTTTCGTCGTTCCTGAAAATCATTCATTTCGAGAAGCTTTAAAATATTGGTCCTCATCATCCAAAATAATATTTTATTCAGAAATATATTTCAACATAATTAAAAACTAAATAAAATCATTTTGTTTGGAAAATAAACATCTTCGTGGCCATCGGAGAAAGAGATTAATGAACGGATTATAATTAACGATAAATCGAGACAAAAAAATTCATATAACATTATTCGATATCCTGAACTTATTTTGATTTATTTTTTATACTATTACTATTTCTTCCACACTCTATAAAAATTGAGCAATAGTGAAAATAAAAGTAAATCTCGCAATGATTTTATAGGCGAGATAAATCGATCATTTATTTGTATTAAAAAGCGACACATTTTTTATGTACTTACCAGGCAACCTTAGAGAGCTCGTTTGCAGAAGTTTTTTCGGGGAGTTGCCATCCTGAAGACTCTTCGCAGCTGGAGAAGACTCCCTGCTTGCCGGGGTTGATCTTACAGCCTGAATCACCCCCGGATTGGTTCCCCCTTGTATCAAAGCTTCCTGAGGTTCCGGGGTTTCCTGAACGGAGCATCTTCTCCGAAGTTTCCTCCAACGTTGACTGATACTCTTGTTCCATAAGTTCAAGTCTGCAAGATTAATAGAGGACATTCGAAATCACTAGATATAGCACGCATCCTATCTCATAATTAATGACCCCTAATCACCGCAAAGGATCCTAAAGAGAATAATGCGACCGAGAATATCGCGTCTAAAAGCAGTCCTGCTTCCTAGTCGTCGGTTTTAACGACCGGAAATACTTATCTCGTCCCAGCACGAGGTGCAAGACCCAAACTTTTTATTTACCAAAGATAAACTCGGTTTTGGGGGCCCAAGAAAAATACCCGAAACAGAAGTCTTCCATACTATCGATGATAATAATTATCACAAGGAAAATAGTGTAGAAACGTCGATATGTGCAATGTAAAAGTAACATTACGTATCGTGTGCAAGAATAAGCGCCATACTGCGGATGATTATATTTATCGCCTTAAAAAACATGACTTATTCTGATTACAATTTAATATAGCCTCCATGATGTTTATCGCGGATCCACGTGCTCATAATACACCGGAAGGAACGAGGATTACAGGAACTGTTAGCTTTCGAGTTTGCGTCCCTCGAAGGGCCTACACCCTTCCTTCTCTTCGACTTCCTCTTCGTCTTCTCGGGGCACCCTTCGCAACCGTGGGGGGAACACGTGCATAACAGCGTGACTTCTCGAAGCCGGTAGGCAAAAGTCCATTTATGAATTATTTATAGAAATAAGTCTCTGATGAATGCGGATATTGGGGCATCGGGTTAACACGATGAATTAATTCGCCCGATAACGTCTATTGTCTTGCATCGGATTTTTTAAATAATCAAGTAATGCCTCCGCTTGTTTCGTGCTCGAACGTAATGGAGAAACGTGGCGCGAGGTGAATGGCGAACAAGAAGAGTCCGAGATACTTGCGTCCACCGCGATTGTTACGGATGCACTGGGGCGTCGGTGGCGGCTGCACTCACCATTATCCGGAGTTACAGTCATCTTGCAAAATGCACTTTCACTTCTCGTCCGACATATCTCCGGATGCGCCCGGCTTTACGAGGCCTTTTTCGTTTCGTTGCGGGACGCCGGACGTTGCGCTTTTGTATCGCGAATCTATGGATCTCATTGGAGAATCATCCCGATTTATGCAACCCAATCATACGCATATAAATATGAAATTTCCTAAGTATTTAATTGTTTCTTTAGTGGGTGAAATTATAGAATATCTTTTGTATGAAATTATTTAATAGTTTCATAGAAATATTCTTGTATCGCGAAATCGATGATCAATCTTCCGTCTTGGAATACTTGGGTGAAGTTTATTATCCATCTTCCATTCAATTTTATATTATCGTAATTAGATGAGAGTATTAATTGTTTTCAAATGGGATATGTCACTTCTTTGATATTCAAAAATCGTTTCGTTTCATTCTTCTTGCAGAATAATGCGGATTGGCTTTAAATGTCGAACGATACATGACGGAAGTTTCCAACACGATAGGTAATTAAAATTGGCTGACATCAGAGCGCTCCATGCAAATCAGTATTGATTACACTGAAAACCGGGATTTTGCCTTGAACCGGTCGGCCGAAAAAGGCTTCAAGGACTTCCGTTTTATTTGATTTAATGCGATTGTCTTTCATTCGACCTCCTCATCCTTCGAATTATATTCCTCCCCGTTTAACACGCACCAGTAATCTTCTTCTTGAATTTCGCCGAAGTCATAAACTTTGTTAAATCATAAACTTTGAAAGCTTATAGTCCTCCGGCTGTAATAACATCTCCAATTCCAGCCTGAACCATTGAGCATAAAAATAAAAGAATCCAATTATGAAGGCAAGCATTTTCTTCCGAAAAAACGCCAGTTCCAATTATTCGAACTATTATTAATTCGGTGAACCATCCGATAGGTCCATCGAAAGATCCACATCGATCAATTGTAATTAATTTCTTGATCGAACTTTCAGTAAATCGATTTTTTCTCGCACGAATTTCTCTACAAACCAAACCTACGTTTCTTTGAACCACGGTTTAAGCTGGTTTTCGGAAACCATACAGTCTACACGGTACGCGGTCTCGACATGAACTGAAAGACTGAAGGTTTACGGTTAGCCGTATGCGTAAGCCTCTAACACACGCTTGTGCGTATTCTGTGCATACACATATGCACCTTCGTACCTGTGTATACACGGTGACACCGAAGTATCGACCCCCTCGTTCGACCATTTCCGATTATATGCAATTTACGGGCTTCGAATATTTCGCATAACTTTATTACGACGCGCCAAGCATTCCGCTTCCCGATATCAGTCCATATACCGATAACATTGCTAGTCCATCTACGACATTATCCAATCACGTTATTCCAATTTTCTGTCATTACACCCACTTATATTTCCTGGTTCCTTATACTTCAATCTCCACCACAATCAACATACTAATATTCTCCATACTCAAAGCAGGACATAATACACAAATTAATATACAAAATGAATATATAAACAAAAAAGCCAGATCTCATTTAGAATGAAGTTTCACCGGCAATTCCGAACACCACATTCTTTCTTCACTTTTCAAGTGTCATTGTTACAATTCCAGACACATTACTCCACTTTCCACGTATCCGTGTTTTGAATCGTTCGCCTTAATTAAGCGCCCAGAGAAACGGCATGGCGGTGACTTTTTTCTTTACACACCATGTATGTCACTGTTAGTAGCCCGATTGTGTACCGATTGTGGGAACCCTTCGCCACGTATTGGTGAACGGTTTCTGAATGACACACAGATGTATTTACCGATACACACACGCGCGAGGGGATAAGGTGTCGGAGTGTGTGTGCGTTACTATTAATGTGCATCACGGCTGCTTGCACACCCTATGTGCAGTTCTACTCATGGTCAGACTGGGACGTATTATTTTCTGCAATAATGTGAGTATCTTTTGTGCAGGATTCACAGAAACCTGGACACGCGTTTCATCGTGGAAGGGCGATTTTCAGTTGGTAAGTTCAATAAACTACCCTGAAAGTGTGGATCTCGTATATCGTCAATTGGCTGGTATACTTTAATTTACGACATTTGTATGCGACTTCGGTATAACTGTAAATATGATTTTCTTCGAATGTATGCCATCGAAATTATTAGCCTAATATTACAGTTCTAATATATTGGGTTGTCCGGTAAGTTCATGACGATTTTCAGTATTTTTAGGCGAAAAACTTGAGAATTTCTGGAAGGATAGAATTTGCAAATTGCGTGAAAAATGGAGAAAGATTATGAAAGAGAACGGTGCGTACATAATTGAATCAATAAATATCGACATATAAAAATGTTGCTTTTGTATTGTCCTTAAAAATCGGTATGAATTTTTTGGACGACCCAATACTTCTGTTTCCACCATAATAATATAGTCTAACGTCGATTAATCGATTAAATAATTAGTAAGTATAGCTAGTAATTATTGCATTGGGATAATTAAATATGTATAAAAGTACCCAGTTTTTAGCAGAAATTAAGTCCAAAATTAATTACTGATTGATTAACTAATACAAATTAATTACAACAGTATTACTACTCTATTTTGAAATGTGCTATATTACCCAAATATTATCCAATAATTGATTCTCGAAACTGCTTGTAAATCATAACTAAGATGTATTGAAGTAATAACACGTATTCATTATATACATATATTGATTTATAACTTCATATTCATAGTTTCAGTCGTAAAATTTCCTTTTACATAGCTACGTAATTATTTTCTGGGTGCAGCAGTGGTTCGAATAATTGACGGTTCGGTTGATTGACGTTTGGATAATCGCCGTTCTACTTATACTAATATTCTCCGCGATCGAAGTCAGACTCAATATAAAATTTACTATACAAAATAAATATATAAACCAAAAATCAGGGTCCCATTTACAACCAAATTTCACTGGTAATTCGGAACACCACGTTCTTTTTAGTTTATCTTACAATTAGATTAGAATGCAGTCTGTCAATTTTAGAACACATTTTCTGCTCGAGATATTTCGACATCATGGAAGTCCACGTAAGTAACGCGTTCCCTATCTGGCTTTAAAAAACCGAGAAATAAGTTTACCTTATCTTATCATGGCCGCGAAATCAAGTTCAGTAACATCCATAGGATGCAACGAAGATAGATATCGATGAGTAACGGCGTTAGATATTTTTGTTAAATAAAGTGCATCCATTTGTATGAAACACGGCGAATTATACGTTGTTAGGGTAATTTACATCGATTTACCATAATTATACTGGTAGAAGGGATACGTATTTTATTTGTGTGTGTAATACGGTGATCCGATGAGACAAGATCAACGATGCACGATGTTTACGCGATAAACAAACGAGTTTACATAATAACCGTGTACTATCCCGATACTCGTTACATAGCGATGACAAAATGACCTCGTAATGTTGGCGTATGGCAGTAACTATGAATCTTGCACGCCTCTGAAAGATTATAGATCTGACTTAACACTAGAAGTACGGAAGATGTCAAAATGACGGTTCTGCCATATAAGAATCTTATCTTATTCTTATATGTAATATAAAAAGTGTCCCGTATGAAATAAGCGATCTAATTATCTCCTTTATTCGCGACAATATAGAAAATATTTTATGTATCCAAACCCATACGAGATAAAGGATACTAATAGATTCTACTAAATTCCACCCCATCAAACACCACACTTTTACATCCCAATAAATAAAACATGATCCCAAACAGAAGCTAGCATACCCAGAAATTATGATCACGTTGAATTAAATAGATAGAATAACAATGATATTCAAATCAGGACCAAAAGGGTGTGATTTTGAGAAATGTATGATGCATTATATTAACATTAGAACTACAGATAATATATTCAGCTGTATTTACATATTCACGTATGCGTCCTTAAAAATAAGGATAGATGGAGAAAAGACTTTAATCGATTCAATTACGTCCATTATGCAACGTAAGCCGCTGCAAATCATAGAAAATTGGAACTTTATCAATTTGAACTTTTTTATTTAATTCCGTCGATCCATCATTTTGACGGCTTTGGTGGTTTAGTGTTAAACGAAGACGAATACTGGAAAAGGGTTTGCCGGGAAAGTAAAGAATTGAAATCGTCTTAGAAATGATTCGACTCGAAGAAACAGAAGACAGTGTATTATGTGGATAGACCCGTAGCACGTGCGTGACAACGCAACCCATAGCCACGTACCAAGGAACGCGGTGCGTGTGCGTGACTAACAATAAGTGACACGCAGTGCGTGAGGTCAAGCCAGGGGAATGCTTTTTCTATTGCTCATTGTCCCAGGGACCTGTAGAATTGAGCGTATCGTACAATCGTAATAATTAATAACATTAAGTAGAAAAAGCCCTATTTTAATCAGACCTATACTTTATCGTGCGTATATATCATTCCTCATCCTATTGTGATAATAAAAATCTATTCATTATGAATGTATACAGATATTTGTACCCACGTATTAATTTTGCGAAAATTAAAGTACATTTATTATAAACATATCTGTTGATCCACTTTGCTGTGATAACAAAATAAAAATGTATGTTATCATATTTCCTAAAGAATAGCCTCTAAATGAAAATACTCTGCAAAATTTATCTTTTCCAAGATGCCGGTACGTGGACATAGAATTATATTTCCTAAAGCATCTCGGTAGCCATTGGACGCGGAACGCGGGCATTCTTGGTGCACACGTCAGCGTGGAATAAAGCCGAGGCGAGAGGTTTTATTCAAAGAAGTGGACGCAAGGAAAGAGATAAGGAGGAAGTGTGATAGCAAAGGAAACGCGGTGGAAAATAATGGGACGTGGTAGGAAAGAGAGAAAAGGGCTTTGCTCATAGATATACAGTTCCGTAGGTAGAAACGTCGCGACCAATGCCTGCAAGGAATGCCTAAACGGTACACCCGTAAACGTCGAGAATCTATTAACCATCGGGCAATTTAGATATCGAGAAAAACTTCACGCTAGAATGAAAATCATCCGCGAGTTCTTCGATGTAGAACCGCATGGTTTTCATAAAAACATAATTGTGTCCGGTTACTTGAAATATTTTCAATGTACGTGTCTAATGCTCTTCTTGTTTATTTCATACGTTATATAAACGGGAATCTTATCCGACTTTTAAGACTAGCAGTAGCAATGCAGTGAAAATTATTTTTGATTAAAATACTTTATAATAATAATTTATAATATTCCATCTTCCGAGATTTTATGCGGCACATTTTGCACGATAAATAGAATTAAGTAGATCTTATTTATTTTAGTTTAATTCTTAGCTATTATGTATTAGATAAGTAAACACATAATTGATATGTGTTATTTTACTTGATTTATTAGATATTATCTAATACTTAATTTAAAGTGTAATATATTTTAATTATCCAGTTATCGGAGGTTACCAAAGGTTTCGGAAAGCGATGTGTTATCGGCGTACCAAGGTACCCTTTTTGTCGTGTTTTTTGAGTGTTAAATGTCCGGGGGGCGTTCTAGTGCTTCCGGAGCACTTAATGCCGAGGAAAAAGACAATTCGTGTAATGCTGGTATTTTTATTTCTCACAAGGTCAATGACGTGTCATCGGATCGTTGCTCCGCTGTGGTTGTCTGATAATAGTATCGCGTGTTGTGTGCATGTTCACCATTTACAATTGAACTCGTGGACGAATCGTGTCACCGGGGATTGCATACCAGTACGCGATAATGCACTTTTGCTACGAACTTTAGTGCACTTATGTGTACTTAAGAAGATTGGGGATAGTGTTCCGTAAAAATTACATAATATTACAGACATCGAAAAACATTTAATATTAAACGGTGATTTAATATGGAGTAAAGGTGTCTTGGCACAATCTGTGGGACCAATGTAATAACTAAATTACACTATCGTCAAACTTTGAATACCAGATAACAATTGAATATGAAAATGTTATATGACAAATAAAAATGTTTACTGTACTTAAATATAGGCTGAAATAAAGGAACTGAAACCGAATCTCGCATCTTAATCATCCACCCCCGCCGGCGTCCGACGCGCGACTGACCTCCGTGTAACCCCTGCATCACACACGTGCATTTGTGCATCCAACTACCTGCGCACTCCTATCAACCATGTGTACTACATTTGAATTGAATTAACTTTTGCACAAATGAATGTGTTTCTATCTGAATTTTCTTTTCTAGAAATGAACGTCTTATTAATTGTAAGTACTCAGAAACGAGAACTATCAGATTTGAACCGAACAGGATAAACTTCCCTTAACCCTCTCTACTATGCATGTAACTTTGAAGTCACATACTCATCCATTCGTGTCTTTTGCCCCGTTTCATTTTTTCGTGGTAACAATATTATAATTATGAAAGTACGCGCAACGATCGTCACCTTTCCCGGTGCGTTTAATTAATAATTTCGCTACTGTTTTCGATCCTTAGATTTTCCGTTAACGACTTTCACGTTATACGATTTTCGTTTAGACACGAAAAAATAGGGATATAAAGGGTTAAATTCGAATTTCTGAAGGGCTCACTTTTGTTTGCACGAGGTTTAGGAGCAGTGCGGAACGTGTCCACGGAGTAATCGGGTAACTGTATGCGGACAATGGCTGAGGCCACTCGGTACGCATCGTTGACTCCAATTATGCAAGGAGTTCTCAACTTGCCGCCGCTTCGGTGGTTACGTTATCTTCTCCGTCCATCATGGGATATATTAAATTCGTCTATCTTTAAATTAACTCATCTTCGACTAATTTAGACCTCATCACTTTTGAACACGATTAGAAATCATGATTAGAATCTCATTAAATATATTATATCGGATGCTTGTGTTAGATGTATTATGTTAGATATTTATAAACCAGGAGTGCAAGTATAAGAAATCACTGCAAGATTTAAAGTATTGATATCCTATTAACTATCTTTTTATATTCTCTATGTGGTTGTTAAGAATTTATGATGTTTTAATAACTGATATTTTAAAGATGTATTATGAACACAATTAAATTATCATAAATATATTATATTCTAGTATATTAAATGTATTATGTTAGATGTTTGTACACCAGAATTGTAATTATAGGAAATTCTTACAACTCTTAGAATTATTAAAATATTAATATTGTATTGACCATATTTTTATATTTTCTATTATTTGTGAAGATTATTAACGTTACTTAAGTCTTACATTTTTTAATAACGAATATTTTTATGTGAAATATATTCTCGATTATAAAAATGATGGAAAACATTTAATTTTTATGACAAACGTATTGGAACACTATGGAGACTCAAGTCTTTCTGATTGTGAGACACAATTCCGAGTCCGTAATTGTGCTTCGCGTTTATGCGTTTCGTAAGAAAAATGTGCAAAATGTGTTAAGGCTAATAAATAAACTCGTAAATGGAAAGTGGTATGCATCACGGTCATAAAATTACTGAAACCTCCATACCTAAATGCCAATGCCTGAAACATCTGTTACGAAAGTTCGTCTCTCCAGGGAAACCATTTTTCTCGGAAAAGTCTTGCACGCACAGATTCGAAGGGTCACCAAAATATTCACCATTCATTCCATCGGTTTCAGATTTAATTACTGTACAAACAGAACACGATAATACTCGTACGGTTTAAAATGTTCTACCAAGAATCGCTTCCATTTTCATGTTTTTATAAAGCGTCACGTACTCCGCATTTCCAGCCGGTTGTTGAAATTTGGTTCACGCACTGCACATTAATTTTTTCCGAATGAATAAGGCTCAGAATTAACAAAGTAAATACGGGAATGTAATTAAATCACTTGCAGAAGTTTTCTCAAGTATTACTTTCTTAATTCACAACAGAATAATTTCTCGAATTTCCACGATGAACGATAAGTAATTCGATCTTAATGGTCGTTTTTTAAATCTCAATCTAAACTTAATATTGTACTCGATAACTTGTTAATGATAAATATGTAATTCGGTATGAATATAAATGCACTAATAAATAAGAATTTCAATCCAAATTTAAAGTAGTCAGTAATTAAATTTCAGAATGTTTTAAAATTACAAAAAATCATTTGCAGTAGCGCGAGTGCAGTAGTAGTTCGATCGAAGTAGAATTAGTGATTTTTAATATATTTACTTTTTTAACACATTCTAATAAAGTTCTCTTATTGAAGCAGTTTAGGTTCTCACGATCTTATTATTATTATTATTAAGAAAAAACGGTGACAGGTCCAGTAAAATACAAAATACAAAATACAAAATACAAATAAGAAAACAAAAACATATAAGTGGACGTGAAATAAGCTCAACATTAAGAATTAACAATCCTAAAAACGCTATTTTTAAAAAACGATGAATTGCCATGAAAGAAATCAACCCTATCCGCATAAGTATTTGCTAAATCCGTAATCTTATATTTCTCGAAACAATCCAGAATTTAAACCAGTTTCGTATATCCGTATAACGATGAGTTCGTCAGTAATACGATATATTATTTACGGTATCGTGAAGACAGTAGTGGTATGTCGGTCGAAGTAGAATTAGTATCGTTATCCATTATTCTCCTTGTCACTGGTGTCATTGACCTTTGCAACTTTAAGTTACCATTCCACAGTAAACTACGCGGTTGTACGTGGACACGTTTAAGAATACGCAAATTATGTGCGGGTGCACGATGCGTGACGCAAACAGTTGCGAATATCTTGTTCCCTCTTTCCAGGGCAGCTTATCGCGCGGCCTTTTCACTGCCTCAGAAGCTGCACCGTTACGATTGATGAACAGCAAATATTACGAGAGTCGCGTTACGCGAAACCCTCGTAAAATAACGCACAATGACGAACGTTAACATTCTAAGACGGCGATGAATGCAAAGCACCTTTTAACTATTTGAGTGCGATGTCGCGATCGAAAAATGCCGGCAAATATTACAAGGAACTTCCACATCAACTTTTTAAAAGGCAATCAAAAATCATAAATATCATTTATATACGATTGTTTGAAATGTGATTATTAACATTAATACATTCGCTTCGAGGCAACTTCAGCCGAATATGCGCGTAACGAAGTAAATTCGCAGAGTTTTGCTAAACAAAGTTATGTTGACAAAAATGATGTAGAAACATATAACTTACAAAGTCGAAATGTACCCAAACGTTTTGTGACCGGAATGTAACATATCTGAAGACACACATTTGAGTTATCCGGGTTCCGATAAAGAATCCGAAAGACGATTACGAAGGTGTTGAAAAGGGCGAGAAAAAAGTAAACATACTCTATATCTATGAGTAAAGACGAATTAAAAGAAATAGTTTATAACTGGAATAATCGAGTGTTGCTCGAAGCTTTTCGCACAGATTTTTGCGAATCCTGTCCGGGTCTCAAACGGTTAAATGACTTATTTGATGATAAGAGTAAATGAACGGTGTCAACGCACGCTAAAAGAGTAGAATCATTCAGCAGGAAGCGTTATCTTCACACCGAATTTCAATCAGCCGACCAACTACCGTTCGAGTATCCGCTTAACGATTGGCTTCGAGAAAACCGGTGCTTTAATGGAGGATTAAAGGATCCTGAATTACGGAGGATAATAAATATTATTTGCTAATAGCGCCGAGTAACTACTGATATTAAAATAAGACGCTGAAGTTGGGGTTAATATGATAATAAATAATTCGATATTATTTTTTATGCATTAGAGACCGTGAATTTTAAGGACAATTTGGAGCACTTAATTAAATCTTCAAGTGTCTTCACGAATATCATCAACTTCTTGATTAGAAAATTACGAAATAAAAATAAACCGTAGTCGAATACATCGTCTAAATTAATAATAAAATTGCACTGAAACTGATAAACTATATTACACTAAATTAAAATTAAATCCATCACTGACCGATTAAAAAAAATTAATTAAGATTAAATATCAAATTTAAAATTAAATGTCAACAAAATTGTTTCGTCGAATGTTTAGAAAATTAAATCTGTTAATGGCCGAGTAAGTTAATTAACGATCTCGGTAATTCATGAGCCGCATTATTTCACGAGATTGCACGTCGCGTGCATTTAATGCGATTCTGGACTCTGACTTTACACTCGAATTCTTTTCATTGACGTCGGTTGCAATCAAGCGCGCTGTCACGCAAGATGCTCCGCGACTCTTCTGGGAATTTGATTGGTTGCCTTCCTGGAATTTCCAACATAATACTCCGTCTACTGCTGGAATACTATAAGTAGTCATTTCGGAGGCTGTCGTTCTCGCCGTGAATTGAATTACACTGGATTATAGTGGCAATTTATTAGTCTATGGTGTCATGCGCCATGGTGTCATTCGAGTGACCCTCCCCGAATGCGGGATCCCAACTCCAAAGTAATTGTTCCCTTACTTCAACGAGGAATTCACTCCTCAAAAGATTACTCGAACGAAAATTAATATTATCGTCAATTGACATCAGTTTTTAAACCTTTTCAGTATCATTATATAATATAATGTTATGTCCTAATATATTAATTCTATCTAATAAATTCAATCTAATATAATACATTAATATACTGATTTCTATTTATGTTATATTCGATTCATTTATATTGATATTATATTCGATCGTATTATCGACATTTATTTGTATACCATTATATTAGAATAAGTATAAAATTGTATTTTATTAATTATATAAAACATTGTATCGCAAATCAGTATTGTAACATTTTTTATTTTCTTTCATATTCTAATTTTTAATACTTCTTGTATTGTCGGATTTTGAAATTCTCTGAAGGGGGCGAAAAACTGTCGTCAAAGAAAATCATTTTTAATAAATACACATAATATTGCAAGAGAAATCGATCATTTCCACTAAAAATATTCTTTCAATTTTCACCATCTCAACGACATAGAAATTAATTTTAATGATCCCACACCAATAAAAAATCTCTCACATTTAAAACCGGTTACTAAAACTGGATTAATAGCACGATAAAAATTGCCGGTCGAAGCCTAAGTATTTTAAGAGACACGTAAAGCGACACGAATGAACCATTTAAGGCAGAAAATATTTCAGTGCAATCATAAATGTAGCTCGACATAATAAGTATGTAGTGCAGCACGGATATTATAGGATAATGCGGCTGATACATTTTTCCACGATAAGATTTTTTTTTCCTAGAGAACGAAGGGTGATAAACAGGCGCCTGTTAATGTAGACTGTCGACCGAGTGACAGAGGCTCTCTGTACTCGTCCGTCTAATTTAACGACGACCTCCTTATAAGTGGCGAGAGTATTTAATTACACGAAGGAACAATAGATATTTTCTTCGCTTACTTTCCTTTCTCCGTTTCCTCGAAAAATGAAACGCTTTAGTTTACTGCGGGATTCTCGAAAGAAGACTCACGGTGACTTTATGTGAGATATATGTAACTTATGTTTACATTTTTGGAAATATTAATTATATTACAAATACATATTACATATTATATAATATATAATATATACAATCAATAGTATTTGGAAATTCTATGTGACGCTTAGGTCAGAAACGCCTTCCTTTCAGAACCCAGAATTTAATAACGCAATAAATTCGTATGATTTATTCATAATTATTGTAAATATGGTCCGATAAAAATATTAATCAACGTAAATATATTATGTTAACAATATTAATTAACGCGAATATATTATGTTAAATAAATATTAATATATTCATATGATGGGTTCACTTCTGAAATGTATACGTTTTAAATTGTGAGAGTTGCCGAGGTATAATTATAATTTAATTTGCAATCATCCAGATTGCGAATGAAGGTGTGGATTTGAATGACGAGTTAACTCGTCATTTCTCGTTGGGAAAGTTAAAAAACCAACCTGTATTTCGTCTACATCTCGAGTACCGTTAATATCCTTAATTATTTAATTCAGCTACGTCAGAATTTCAAATGCGGCCTAAGTAAATTAGAGCAAATTATGGTTACGCGTCAACGGTCCGAGTAATCTAACTCTTCCGTAATGTTTTACATATGAACGGAACATGTGCACAAAGCGTGCATTATATCGATTAACTTGACATTATCACATATAAGGATAAATAGCACTCTGGGTAACTCCGGTTATTAATGGCGGGAAAGGAAGTCGGCCATTATTTCGAAAAGACTAAAACTGAAACGCGTTAATATATTTAAAATAGGCGGACACGCCTTCGACATTTCCGTTAGAAAATAAATAATTATGTAATAAGAAAAACCTAACAAATTGTGAATTCAGAACCAAAAATTTAATATCTTTGAAATATAAATTATAATAAAAGCCTAAACATTTCTAAATGCAGATCCAAAAATACAAAAGATTTAAAATATAAATTAGAATAAAAGCCTAAGAAATTGTAAGTTCTGATCTAGAAATCGAAAATATGTCGAACATAAATATAATATTATAACACTTATTTTTCGCATATCGTTTCGTTTTAATATCCATAATTATTATATTTATGAAGCTTCTATGAAGCTATGAATCTATGAAGCTAAAACACTAATATTAATTATTCTCAAGATACAACTAATCTCACGTCAAAGTTAATCATCCGTGGCATCTGGTTTCGTGTACCAGACGGAAATCTGGTTCCAAACTGTTGGACCGTGAGAAAATGTTTAGGAATAATGGGGCACAGTTCTTAAAGTGTGGACACTTGCAGTTTTGACTGCACGTAATTAAGTGCATAACGAGGCTTGTTTACGCCGAGCCGGCCCTCGTAATCTCCAGAGCCGCTTAGTCTGCTGTTTTAATCTGACTCTTCTCGGAATGGAATTTATGGTTCGCTTATGGCGTACAATAGCCCTGACGATGCGTCTTCCCGCGAAATAGCCTTCGATGGAATCTTATGTCGCGAAACTTAAATATTAACTATACCAGATGTATACATTCTAATATTGATTATTAGCAAATATTAATTATTTAGGGTATCAGATGTAGAAATACGAATATTAATTATTAACGAATATTGATTATAAGTATATCAGTTGGGTAAATCCGAATTTTAATTATTAGCGAATATTAATTATTAGGGGTGTCGGTTGTATATATCTGAATTTTAATTATTAGCCAATATTAATTATTAAGAGTATCGGTTATATATCTCTGAATTTTAATGATTGGCGAATATTAATTATTGAGAATATCAGCTGTATAAATCGTAATTTTAATTATTAGCGGATATTAATTATTAAGGGTACCAGACGTACAATAATATGTAGATTATTTAGAATCAACTATCAATTATGTAAATATATTAAGATTATTGTGTGTGTTAAATATGCCTCGAAAAACGATAAGGAATTCCAAAGGTATGAGAGAAGTTCAAAGTTGTTCTTGATGCTCCGCAAAATAAACAACGATAATGAGATGCGTCAGGGTGAAAATGTCAGACATTTACCACGCGATCACGCTAGATTTCTCTCACCTTTAGAACTATATATGTACGATATATCTGCACAATAATCACCAAAGAAATATCCCGGTAACAAGCCAACCAACGAAACCACATTTCGCGACTTCTTATCGGTTCCTATCAATGGCACTCCTTAAGAACTAACTACGACAATATTCCAAAAACCAACACTACGATTCACGTGTCTTAATTACACCAATTAAATACCTTACAATTTACATTAAAGAACTTCGAATGACATAAGATTTATATTTCAAATATCTTCAATTTCTGGATCTAAATATGCAATTTCTCAGATTTCTATTGGAATTTATATTGAAAATATATCCTCGTATAAAATTCCATTAAATCTCCTACAAATCCAAGGTCACGTTGGAGTGCATTCGGCATTCATGAGGATGCATCTTTCGGCGAAACTTATCGGCTCCTTTCTTGTAACACCTTACATAAGGTCGCCGCGAAGTTTCACCATCGGAGTTAAAGGTCACCGTGCAACACACGGCAGGCTAATCACGCGATCGAGCGCATTCCCTTTCCGTGCACGTGCAAACGCGACGAAAGGGGTTCATCGTGATATCTTAAAGTGCAGAAAACGAGATCGCTCACCTTTATTGTCACAGACGTCGCAGAGCACCATCTCCGATGGAAGAATGCCGGGTTCGTGTATATCCGACCGCGTGCTCACATCTGCACTGCAAAGAGTGCCGGGAGACCCCACGGTTCTTTGACGAACGAGCGGACCACGGAGAAAATAAGAAGCAAAAGAACAAGAGGAAGAAGAAGTAGAAGAAGAAGAAGAGGAGTAAAGGTTCGGTGTACGATGGTTCGATCAAAGGGGCACTCGCGATAATTTTATGAAAGGGGAGCACCAAGGGGCAGGAGGGAAAGGGGGGGGGGGGGATTCAAGTATTTACGTAAGGAATGTGAATGAACTATCGAGATACTTTTATCATAGTCTCGTATTCTCACCGAGAAGTCACCGATGTAATAAATACACTTAACCGACGGTACGCACACTGGACTTAAGAAAGTATTACATAAAAATCGTGGATTCTTTGTGGTACGGAATCTCACCACAATCGAACGACGAGATAGAATATGAAAAAAGAAGCCGGTTAGGGATGAATAGTGAAGAAGATCGGAGTGGACGCGGGGTGAAACGGAGAAGGGAATCAAAGGATAGGATAAGGTATCGGTGCAACGAAACTCGATAGGACGATCGGTTTGATCGTCTGAAAAGTGTTAACGGTTTGACAGCTTGGTTTGTACTGGCAAGATCGGGGCATATGGAGGACTCACGGGGGTACGATGGTTACCGAGGGCTGTGGAGGGGCCAGGGGAAACTGTGCGTTTGATTGTACGCATAGGATGGGCCTCCATGGTGGGGCAGGAAGGACGCCAGATCAATATTAGGGCGTAGACTCAAGGGCAAGGGCCGTCACCGCCTATACATCTATATATGCATCTGTGTTTTTCCCTCCGAAGGAATCCGGAAAATCCTACATTTTCCAGACTTCTGCGACGGTCATCCGGTTCTGTTCAGTCACACTCGATTTTCTTCGCAATTGTTCTTTCAAACTTGTCTCAACTACCACGAAAATTATCATCACTTGAATTCGCATTTCTATAAACATTCTTCCCTTTTCTTCATACTTGTTATTTCTTTTCATCATTTTCCATTTCGCTCTATTAATATTCATGATACCCACATTCTGTTGAAGTGAGTGTTCGTATATCTCCAAATGCATCTGCATTTTTCCCACGAAGCCAATCCGGAAATTCTGAGTGCATGATGGTCCATCGTCAAATTTTGTTGATCGATTATTCCAGGCATTCTTTCCACTACGTGGAAGCATTGTATTTTAAACGTCGTTGCGTTCTTCCTGCATGACGATGCTCGAATATCATTTGCAATCTTTAGATAAGAGTTGCCATTGTCCCCTCGTAGTTCGCATTACAATATACAGAGTGTTCCATTATAAAAAATTGTCCAATTCTAAAATATTTATTTCTGTTTAAAAAGCATCGGTTATCGTGAACATTCTGTAAAATGACGACCATAGAAATCTTCTCTTTCGGAATATTTGCCGTTCGAAGACATTCATGTATAAAATATTTTCAATATCTTTGCAAATCAAAAATGTTTCGTGAAACCGTTTACCAAATTACGAACGTTCTTTTTCTCTAGAAATTGACAAATGAATTTTAAAATATAAATCCGATAAGTTCATTCTATTACTACAGTTTGTATGGCGATATGTAAGACTTGAACTTTGAAATATTTATTGCTAACGCATGCCGCCGTTGGAGCACCTACGGAGTGCAAAGGGTTAATATTTGCACTACTATTTAAATTGGTATGCTTGAAGAAGAATAAAGAATAGAATCTTGTTCAACATAATTCCGATTACGTAATTCGAAGATATAAAAAACTTCATCGAACGATTAATATCCTTCTTCACGGCGGTAATTTTTTGAATTGCCGGTACGGTGGCAGGCTTTGTGTAATTGAATGCACGTAAAAGTAACTGGAATACGCAATAACTACTGGGTTCGTCTACGGGGGACTCTCCTCGCTCGAGGAGGTAATACAAGCGATTGCGTGTCATGGGACGTTTAATAATCCTCCACAAAGGAACCTTGGTCATTCTTTGGCGATATGCATTCTTTATTTATTAAACTTTCCCTCTGCTACTCGTGAGAATCCACTTGCAATTCCTCTCGTTTAATAAAGCACTTTGGTTTCGGAGCATACGCGGCGTTACGTGCGTTGCAAGGTATTTAGAATGACGTGTTAATCGTTCAAGGATAAAAGCGATGTTTCCATGATATTATTGTGCCACGTACTTCGACACACCCTCATGGGATACTTATTTTTGGTTCTTATTTTTAGCCACTTTCTCCGGTAAGCTTGTAATTTCCTCGACGGAAGTTTGTTCTTAGATTCCATCAAAGTATCATTTCAAAATATATGTATTTCCCGTCAGTAATATCCTTCATGCCTTGATATCTTGATACATTTTACACGACATTTACTGTATATTGATATCTTGATATATTTTAATATAATATTTGTTATACCTTGACATCTTGATGTCTCTCGATATAGGATAATTAATTTATCTTTAAACCTCGATATCTTGATATAGGTTATTTATTAAATCTTGATATCTTGTTACAGAACATTCACTATATTTTCATATCTTGATATATTTTAATATAATATTTGCTATATCTTGATATCTTGATACAGGAGATTTATTATATTACGACATAGAATATCTCAATAAAAATCTCATGTTGGTTTACGGTCCAACCGTTACTGTTCTATTTTCTCGGGTTTATAACCAACCAGTTGCAACACTTTGAAAATTTTCCAAGAATTATTTTGTGTATCTATTTAAAACGTGATATCACGCCAAACGTGAAAGTAGAGATAGAATATATCCACATGTAAGGAGATAAATCGTAGATAAGAATTACCGAGGAACTTGGAGGAATGAGTAGGCTTGGCTGACGCCCAGTACTTTCATCACGAAATCAAAGGTAATGCTTATTCTCCTAACCGGGTTGCCGCGTTCAAGGAATGAGAAAACTTCCTAGAACTTCGTACCGTGAAAACTTGGAAAATTAATTAGAGTATCGTGCATCGAGATCGAGATTTAATTTACCATGTAATTTCCAATTCAACAATCTATAAAACACCAGTAACACCGTAGAACTAGGATCGTATTATAATATATTCCGGTATCGTAGATATAGTGTAAACAATATGAACAATGAAGAAATCATTTAAATAATAATATGACATCCTACGAACTGGTGAACTCAAATAATACCCTGCGGTATGAAATAAAAATCCTGCATGTGTTCCTTTCATCTAAATCCACAGACAGGGACATATGTTAGAAGAATACTACCCTGACCTGCGCTAGTGTAACACGAGAGAAAGAGGGAGCATCTAAATGTCTAAAAATAGGGGTGCCTGGGGGCACGGGATTAATGGCCACGCCAGTTGTACCGTAATTTTAAACACCTCGGCAAACGTTGCTAATCCAATCTCCTGGCTTATAAAACACACCCCTTTGAACAACCTAAGAATCTACAACCGCCGCGACTCATCGAAATGGCCAGCATGAAACTTCCAATAAATCTCACTTAACTTTATACATATGTCTCTGTACCCTGCTTCTAATAATCCTTTGTGTTATAATATATATCCAGGTATTTTTTGTTAAATATTTTCTATTGCACCTCGAAGATTCTGCCGTATTTTAGGTTCAGGCATTTAACACTAGAACTACCAAAACAGTCAAAATGTCGGGTCCCCGGAATTTAACAAAAATGTTCAAATTTATATCGTTTCATTTTCTGAGATTTTTCGCGGTTTACGTTGCACAGTAGATATAAATAAATCGATTAATTTATTTCTTCCATCTATGTTTTTTTATGGGCGTACACTTAAATAAACGTGTTAAGTTCAATATTACGTAAATTACACAAAATGACAAATAAAGTTCTAAACAGAGGAGAACATAAATCACTAACCTTTTCGTTGGTCTTCACTGTCAGAATGAAGTTCGACGTCGTGCAGTCTCATGGATTGGACGAATCCTCGCCAGTGACTTCGTGGTCGACCTCTGTCGTTGAAGTCTGTCTTCAAATCTGCTAATTGTTTGTCGGATTCCTTTAACAATCCTTCGAGTATATCCGGTCTGTCGAGGCTTGGTTTTCGTGTGTATTGTTCTTTATCACGCGCGATGTTCGCAGCAACAGTATTATTTTGGAGATTATAATTACGTTGATCCAATATTCTTTCTTGGACACCATTAAATTTATCCATGTCGTCGGTGAAAAGATTTACGTTACTACTGCTTCTGGTCTTCGAGTCTCTCCTCTTCCGTATTGGAGGACGTGGTTGCGTTTCTTCAGGACTCACTTGACTCTTCTCTTTTCTGATTTCTTTGTGTTCTTTACTATTTTTTTGTTGAGTAATCTTATCCGATAATCTATTGTTCGATTCCTTGACTGCCTGTTTACTCGCGGAAGTATTCTTCGGATTGTTGTAGCGATCCTTCAAAGACTCGCGATTATTCCGGGATGCCTCTAAAAGTTTCTGTGCCAATAATCGCGTCTTATTTATTTCCGTTCCTGGCTTCTTATCGTCTTTATCCGATTCCTTCTTCGTCTTCCTATCATTCGAACTCTTATTTACCGTCTTCGTGGAATGATCTGGCGATTGGAACATCTGTTGTATCTTAAATATATCCGAGCGTATCTTCGCGGAATTCGTTAACTCAGTCTTCTTATTAGGTGTCGATGACTTCCCTTCGTTTCTGTCGATCTTCGTCTTCACGCACCTCTGACTCGGTGGTGTATTTCGAAGTTTCTCCAGATCTTTTAAATCAGCTAACATGGAGCTTTGTATCCTTGAAGATCTTCCACTATTGTCGTCTAAACCAATTGCAATTGTTCGTGGCCGACTTCTGGAATCATTTCTGCCGATCTTCTCCACTGGTACCAATGCAGGTTCGGCATACAGGGTTTCTCGAATCTGACTAATGTTCCGCAGTTTCGGCGCACCAACTTTGAGGCCGGTCGTCCTCATAATAACCTTCTCTACGGACTCGATGTCTCTTTCACGGCCCAAACGTCTTTCTTCGATCAATTTGGCTCGATGAGCGTCGATTGGTGCGACGAACGAACCATGATACATCGCACCGTTAATGGAAGAACTCGTTCGTGAATTGGGCACAGGATTAGTCGGTCTGCTCGTCCGCAGGGGCGACATCCTGACCAATCTTGGCGCATCCCTTGGATCATCAGTCTGCAGACTACCTCTGAACACCATATTTCCCTTCTCTTCCTAAGAAACGTACTCTTCAAGATTTCTCCATGCATACCAAAGTAATCATCCCCGTGTTCTCAGAGTGTTTCCTTCCTGAAATATCACCCAATAAAGTAGTATTAACACCTTGAACCTTTATGAATGAACATAATAATATTATTATATAACAGTCTCCATTTAAACCGTTCATTTGCATATCTCTGATCTAGGAAGTACTTATTCAAATCAATGGACTGCTGGATCGAAACGTTCGGTTATTTCTGTCGTCGGGAAGGGAAATATATTCCACGACACATTGGAACCAGTGTAACTGTTAATCGACGTAAATTACAAGCAGTACACGTCAGTATTAGTACGAAGGCTATATGCTTGGTAGGTGGGTGTCAATATGTAGGCAGTGACCTGGCCATCTTGCGACATATGCAGCATCGGCATGTAGGTGTCACGTGCTAATACGCGGGTCCACTCGTTTTGAATGCATGTATACCTGTATTCTAATCGTACGAAACCTGTGCATTCTAATTACATTCCGCGCGAGATGGGATATCGAGGGTGACAAGACCGGGTGGATCGAACACCCATAAATGGCCGCCGAGACCGATCGCACGGAACGGTTATTGCGTTTGCTCTTTCCATTAAGATCGATTGTCAGTTTAACCGTATATACTCGCACGATCGTAATTGTTATGCTAGGAATATCTTCGCGACGTATATACGCTCCGTTATATAATTCCCGGTCTCTCTGTGTCTCGAAAGGAACTAAGATCAGCAATCATCGATTTGATTCGAACATTATTACATCCGTAGATATACGAGGCAATCATTTTAATAAAACCATCTATATCCACCTACAAATCAATTTCCCTTCTGTGTACCACGTGCTGCACTGTAATTTCATTCGCGAGATTCTTTACCGTAAATGATTATAATTACACCTATCCTTGGAGTGTACTTAAATTAGTCACGGTGGAGTGTATAAAAGGAAGTATAAATGTATAATATGAATGCTTCTATGCTCGCTTGAGTTAATTAGCTACTTCTTGCTCGTATCTTGTCGTTGCAATGGAAGCCAGGATTTTTATAAAAGATTTCAGCGATGATCGTAAGTGAGCACGTCGTAAATAGATTGATAAATGATGTGATAAGGAATAAGAGATAGTGATTAAGCGTTATACGTACCGCATCTGTTATGGACAACACGTCTCAGATACGAGGATACTTCGTAACGCATGCGATTCGAAAAATAACAGTGCTGCACTCGATTATCTTCAATATCTCGACCTCGATGCACCGAGAGTCTTTCTCTTCTTGGTTGCTCCGCTTCACCGTAGAATTCTAATAACGGAAATCGCTCCACGGCAGCAGCTAGTCTCTCGTTAGCTCTGCAACAAAAAGTTCATGCATTTTCCATTAAAAGAATGCTACCGGCTTTATAACTCTACGGAGAACGCATCCGTGACTTTTACGAGGGCCGAATTTCTCACTCGAACTCTCTCCTTCTCTCTCTCTCTCTCCCCCTTCGACTTATTTCCACGCTTTATTGGTCTGCTTGTCAAACTACTAACCTTACGGTGTGTGAAATGGAATTTTCGAAGAATCAGACCGAAAACTATTTCGAGTTTTTTATGCTTCGTTGGGTATTTGTAACAAATAACTGATTTAAATTTATTAGGTGTGGAGAAAAAATTAATTCACAAATATGTGGAATATATAAGAATGTCCAATATTTTCTTGTGAATATATATTCAAATATACAAAAATATAACATAATTATTAATATCTTTTCATTAGTTACATAAACGAAATTAATTCATAAAGATATGAAATATATAAAAATATCCAATACTTTCAGCGATTCCATATTAAAATATACTAAAATATACGGAAACATAACTTAACTATTAATATATTTTAAGACAGCACCCTTCTAAGATTCCAAGACCGATTATGTGCTAATAATGTTTGCATTGTTGAACTTACATAAAATAATTACATAATATGATGGTAGATAACATTACGTAGCGGTGCGAATTAATTGTCCGCTAATAATGTATTATCAAAATATTATATCAAAATATCTTCATATCGTTCAAAGTCATAAATGCTGAATAAATTTACCGCAGCCAACTATGTTAGAAGTGTGTTTGAATTTTTGCACACAATAACGGATTATGCGTAGCGATTCGCACCGCGAACTTAACGGATCCACATCCTTTATCAATGACAGGTATTCTCAGCGAACTAGATTAACTTTATCCCACATATACATACACAGAAACGTATGGGAACTACGAAACACAGAAGGCATACTGTGGCTTCGCGAGCAGTCTATTAGATAAGATACCAAGGTTCCAAGTACAATATAAATAGTGCCCACAGTGCACCGTTACCGGAAATCCGAATACAATAATATAGGAGAGCTTTTTCTTCACCCTTGAAACAATTACCAGCACCAATCACCAAGCAACATCCTACATATAATTACGACGTATGACACGCAATGAAAAGCAGGATAAAAAAAGTGATCCAAATGCATCCTAATACAAGAACATAACTCACATCTAAATATATCATTGATAGAAAGACTTACATTAAAATGTACGATAAAGGACTCCACCCGGTATCCTGATTTATATCCTCCAAGAGTATCCTGGACTCACGTATTCACGTAAATGTTATTCCAACATTGTCAGGAATAATTTTCACGCCATTGTGCTGTCATAATTGGCACGGAACCGAACAGGATCGTAATCCACCGGAAGTAATATCCTCGCGCGGGAATGGTCCTTCTTGCATGGAAAATCGAGGAAGTCGTAGCGCGGAGATAATCGACGCACAAGTTTCGAAGTGTTAAGTGTTCGTTTGTGGTTTCCGATGCAATTCGGATGCAGTAGTTTCGTTAAGTCACTCGAGACACATAAACTCACAGTGCTGGAGTACCAAGTTCGTTGATGCCGTGAGAAACACTGAATGGGTTTGCCAGCCACGAAACATAATCGCGTTTTACGGCACAGCTGTAGGTATACCACTCTTTTCCTTTCCTTTCAGCGTGGCAGTGGGGTATCAGAGAATCCCCACCACGTGTTTCGACGAGCCTCGAGTCACTATTTTCACCCACGCAACACCCGGTATATGTGGGTAGATGTTGCTGGCATTGAAGAGGAAAGGAGATACCCACAAACTGTCAAATCTTACTGTCCTTCGAGATAACATGAAATCGTATTGCACGTGACCTTTAGAGCCCGCGAACGCCAACTATTTTTGGGCAAATCCATGCCGGATATTAAATTTGTTGGCCGGAAACCGCTTTCGTAAGGACTCGCAATTTGATAGAGCGTCGCCCTCGTTGTTTATATCTGGATGTGTTTACTGGGAACTATGCGATTTTAATGATTCTTGACGTCTGAATTATTTCGTTATTGTGTAATTGATGCTACTTGTTGTATATTAATTGTTAGGTAATAAATACTAGTTACTGATATTAATTATTGTGTATTTTGTACTACTTATTACTACCACAGTTGTCCCGTATGAAATAAGGCACTTAATTATCTCCTCTAATTACGATAATACGAACAATTTTTGTATGCATTATATGAATGACTTCGAACACAGAATATCCTGAAAGGCAATTTCTCCTTTGTCGTCTTTTTACAACATTTTCTAGATCACCTATATTTTTCACACGGAAACAAATATGGTTGTATAATTATGTGGCCTATTTTCCGTGGGATTCACTGTAATAATTATTCTTGTATCGTGCATCCTTTAATAAAAAAAAATAAGTATATCGTAATTATACTAATGAGAGTATTAATAGTAATATATGAATAAACTGGGAATAAGATATTTTCTAGAGTCAATTTTCACTTGAAGGAATAAGTACTAATTAAATATTGTTTTAATGATACCAGCGATGTAAGATGTGTCGAATCACGAATTTTTCGAACAATTACAGCCACACGATGTTTTACGAGGCTATCGATCCCAGTTTGTGTTTGTAATCGATGTCAAGCATGTAATATCCCTGCGGTTGGTTGTAACCACGATGTCTTCTTTCAAGAATCATCGGTATACTACGTTTCATAAGCACAAATCAGCCGATGTAACACCCACCCACGCCTCCCAGCACACTAATGAGATTCCCAGTAATCCCAGTGGCGGATTCACAGTGTATTGCATAAACACATTTCTCATTATCGATTTCCTAACGGAATCACTTTTAAATCAATTAACACTTCCTCATTTACATATCTTCGAAAATAATAATATTCCATCACTCTGCGCCACTAGTAATAAATTAACAAAGAAGCTACCTTAAACATCATAATTACGAGTTTACTTTTTAATTTTATTATCTTACATATATTATTCTGTATCCACCGTGTAAGATATGTTATTAAAGCTTATAGTTGCTTCGTGTTAATAAATTCTATAGAAACGTCAGTAATGATATTTACGATGCTATGTGTCGTGGATACATTTAGTGATTGTCACCAGAAGATTATTGTTTCTCATTTTATAACTCTCATTACCGGCGAACATTATTGTTTCCTGGTTGACAATTATTCTGATCGTTAGTATCGTAACCAATGGGCAGGGTGCATGTAGCGCCAGTTTGCGAGGTATGCAGCCTGATAATAATGGCATTCTTGACAAGCCCAGAGATGACACAATGTCCCAACAATGACTAGCACGTGCGTCGAGACTAGACAGCTAATCGATTCTTTCCTATGGAATATCGACGATCGTCGGGAACGATCGATTGTCTGCAGAATGCATTTAAAGTGCAGAGACCGAGGCCGTCCAGTATTTCGTTGAAAGACGTCACGGAGAAAATAAGATTGCGAGAACGCGCGGGAAGTATACAATGAGGTGCTGCGGGGTTCTCTGGAGAAAAGGTTCATCGTCATTTTAAGCAGAAAGAAGGGAATCTATATGTGTATATACAATATTAATATTTGGGATTTGGATTTCTGAATAGCCAGATATTTGGATATTCGGAATCTGGATATTCCGAATTTGGATATTCCTAATCTAGATATTCCGAATTTAGATATTCGAAATATGGTTATTCGATATTTGGATATTCTGAATCTGGATATTCTGAATCTGGATATTCCGAATCTGGATATTCTGAATCTGGATATTCCGAATCTGGATATTCCGAATCTGGATATTACGAATCTGGATATTCCGAATTTGGATATTCGAAATATGGTTATTCGATATTTGGATATTCTGAATCTGGATATTCCAAATATAGATATTCTGAATCTGAATATTTTGAATCTGGATATTTTGAATTTGGATATTCCGAATCTGGATATTCGGGATCTAGATATTTCAAAGTTAGATATTCCGAACCTAGATATTTCGAGTTTGGATATTTGGAATATGGATATTCCGAATTTGAATGTTGTAGTCTCTGGCGATTTAAATATTCAGATATTTGGTTATTCAAGTCTTTGGATATCTCAGTTATTTCAGCAATTTGAATACTTGAAGACTCGGATATTTCAGATTTAAATAGTTGAATCTTGACATAATACATAATACATAATTCATATAACTACCAAGAGATCAAAATTCCACGTGACACCTATATTACGAGTAGCTTCTTTCCAGAACCCAGCACTAAATCCACCGCTAACAATAAGATTGTAAAACAGACGAAACCCTAAATACGTTTTTATCATCCTAATACAATGTACTTTCATCACTCCATATGTATCAATATAAATATTCACATCAATATACTTCGAATAATGCTAAATATAGAAACACTAATTATAGATATATTCATAGAATTTCAATTTAAATGCCACGTTATATCCACACATAGTACTCACTGTCATAAATCATTGAGAATACTCCACGGTGTTTAATTAATTTCTTTTGATGGGCGTTGGTCACAAAGAAACATCGACTTCCAGTGGAGTGCATTTAGTGTGCAGTTACCAAGGTCATCCGGTTCGTTTCAGAGACGAAAAAAGATATGATGCAAAATTACCTCGGCTAAGGTCGCCGAGCTGGCTCACAGTTTTTCATGCGCGATTAATATCTCCTCTCTTATTATGTTCCTGTCTCTCAGTGTGGTCTTCCGAAATCGACTTTTTTCTTGGAACCCCACACACGTTTTGAAGCTAATATTTTTATTAAACCAAAAAGCCTAATTACATCCTACGTCCCTCAAATTACTTTTCTTACATCGAAACTAGCCTAAAATGACATACCTCGAATAATAAAGCTGATTAAAAACTAAATATGATATGAATTATTTTTAATGCGAAATTAATTTCATCTTTGTAAGAATAAGTGATAAATGGAGTTGTTTAATGGAACGGTAAATCGTAGTGCTTATTTACTGGAAGAGATTCGAGTCCCAAGGATTACGTTTGACGGTAGGAGATCGAGGAGAGCGTGTAACTTTTTTCTAATGAGGCAAAGGTCACTTCCGGTCATATGGAAAAAGGAAACTGAGCGCGTGCTCGTCCGTATCCGGTCCCTAGGCTGGTGCTTATGCTACCTGAGTACACACAGCGGAGGAAACTGACTTCGTCTACTGCACTCGGACAATGCACTTTTATTTACCCATGAACTTAGGTTGGCCTGGAAATCAGTGTTATTTGAGAACAACGTGAATTCTTGTGACGGTTAACTAAAACGTGTCAATATACTTGTCATTGTTAACTTTCTTAAAGAGAATAACTTGATTATGAATGTGTAATTACATAATTTGTTATATCAAAATATCTCTTATCAGGGACAGTTGTCGGCAATAAAATAACTGACGAAGAACGATAGACAGATTTTTAATTTAATATTACGCTTTATACTATATTTTATATTGCACTTCATCTTTTATTGTGTAAAATGAAAGGCGAATAAAAAATGTTTGTTTATTTTCATAGAAATATATGATTGCGAGTTTGTTGCCGATTGTTTATTCGTCGGTAAGCTCTTTACAGTTATCTAATCACCGTGTGTATGGTAATAGGGAATTATTCTATTATTCATTAGGAATTAATTTTAAGGTCAATGAGCAGTGATTCTTGAATACCATAGAAAATACTTGCTTCAATTAATATTAGAATTAATAATGAGAAACGATTCAAGTATGCTTTTGTAATTATTGAAGAATTTACAATGGAGTTCTATTTACTTGTGAACTTCGAATTGATAACTTCCGTCCATTATGGAGGTACCAAAGGATAAATAAAAAATGGTTGTCGATGAAAGTTGATTTAACTCACTGAGTTAACTATACTTTTATTATATAATTTATTATTAATTATATATGAAAATATAATTGTCTTGAGTCAAGTTATTGAAACTATTTCAGCTACTAGATTCATATCCTCAAAATTAATTAAAAATGTTATCTAAATTCGGAATATCCAGATTCGAAATATACAAATCCGGAATATTCAGATTCGAAATATCCAGATTCGGAATATCCAAATTCGAAATATCCAGATTCGAAATATCCAAATTCGGAATATCCAGATTCCGAATATCCAAATTCGGAATATCCAGATTCCGAATATCCAGATTCAGAATATCCAAATGTCGAATAACCGTATTTCAAATATCTAAATTCCAAATATCCAAATTCGAAATATCCAGATTCGGAATATCTAAATTTGGAATATCCAGATTCGGAATATCCAAATTCCGAATATCCAGATTCAAAATATCCAAATGTCGAATAACCATATTTCAAATATCTAAATTCCAAATATCCAAATTCGAAATATCCAGATTCGGAATATCTAAATTTGGAATATCCAAATTCCGATATTCCAGATTCAGAATATCCAAATGTCGAATAACCATATTTCAAATATCTAAATTCCAAATATCCAAATTCGAAATATCCAGATTCGGAATATATAAATTTGGAATATCCAGATTCGGAATATCCAAATTCCGAATATCAAAATTTTATATAATGCAAAAAGGGTTGTTTTAATTTCAATTTAAGTTTAATTATATATAATTATAATGCATCTGCAAAATTACTTATATTACAACGAAAGTTAAGTAGAATATTTCCTTGTCATAAAGTTAAAATGTATTAACTAACATTTTCATGTAAAGACACCGGCTTTGTACACAACATTTTTTACTCGATATTTTTGCACGGTACGTATCTACCGTGTAATAAGAATTGTATTCGAGTTGATAGAACAACATATATTGCGTTAGCGTTCGATTCACGTGGGAAGATAGTCACGTGGGCGAATTTCACCAAAGGTCGGGGGTCAGACATTTTCCAGAAATCCCTACGTCCTCGCTACCGATGTATAATCGAAATGACAATAAAACATTTCACAACTTCATTTATGCAAAACGTCGATTCATACAGCGTCCATATTTAACCTTACAGAACACTATGACTAATAATAATAATAATATGCAAATACAATCGTAAAAATAAGCCAAGGCATAATTTATTTAAGCAAGTCACGTTCACTTGTTTGAACAGCGCAATGAAAAATGTAGATTTAATTGTAGCTCTTCATCGAATATTCCTCAATGCTCGCACGATTATTAATGTATTGTTTGATCAAACACGGCTCCTAATAATATCACGGAAACAATGAATTTCGAGGATGATAATACTAAATTACCACGAGTCATTGTACTCGTTATCTTGTGTTCGATCTGACCGAGTAATATTTGGGTGGTTATTTGACCAGGAAAAACTAGTGTTTGTCATAAAATACATTAAAGCACGGCCTGAATCGCGTTACTCATTGAAGGCGAGGAATCGGTCGAAGGTTGTGAATAATACATTTTTTAATTAGTCGAATTAAAAACTAATTCCACCGGGTTTATTAACTTGATAAATGCTTGATTCACGGATAGTTAAGATTTATAATGATTTTCATGTTTTTATCAGTAGAATTATTCTCATCCCGGAAGCGTTTTCCAGCGGTAGTTTCCGCGATATTTGTGAGTGAGTGCGCATTCACGGTAACCAGTAGTGCATTCTTTTATTTCTAATACGCATTCGCGTTTGATGCGCGAAATCACTTTCACTTCGTGCCGGTGCGGTATGTCCGCACGGTAAGTAATTAGTTACAAATTTCCGCATATCGTTTCACCTGGGAATATTTCGTTGGGGTTAAATGAGCCTCGCTCTTTTCATTTTCTATCCGTGATTCTCATCATATCATGATAATAGTGCTGATAAAATTTAGATAGCACTAAAAATTATCATTTTGAATATATCGAAATTACAATTATTAAAACATCCAAGTCCCTAAGATCCAAACATTCGAATTCCTCCAATTTCTGAACCCCCAAAATTCCTTGATCAGCTTCAATGAGTAATTTATAGTGTGAATAAACAATTATTAATCCGTTTTTTACGGTGTTTGTGATAATCTTTTATGTGCTATAGTATATATTGTATTTATTAATTCAATTGAAATCTTTGGTTGAATGTCCTACTTTAATTAAGTTTATATTTGTCTACATTATACATTAATTACTTATATATATGGATAGTCGGATATCATTGAATAAAAATGTCGCTTAAAAATATAGCTATCAATTTTCAATATCTTACTATGAGATAAACGATATAAAAATACACATGCAACCCTGATATTTACAATTTTTATATGTTTAATTTACAACTTACAGTCGAGCTTATCAAGGCCAATATCCAAAACCAGTTTTCTTGTTACTTAAACTGTGTTTCTCGCGAATCTTAAAACTCTTCTCCGCGTTCTTCTTCATCACGCCGTTATGAGACTTCTTTCGTAATGGAGTCAATAATCTTTTTAGCACCGAGTGATACGTCGGATCGTTATTCTTGAGTAAAAAGTAGGTTTTTTCTATAAATAAGATAAAATACCCCAAAACTATGCCACCGGCCAAAACCGCCAAAATTGGCACGATTCCCCACAAACTAACCGCGTTGTAAGTGGTTTTCGGTGGATTCAAAACTATGAGATTATTGGCCTTCAATCTGTTTAACACGCCGTTGTCTTGGAATCGTTGTAAACTGAAAGGTTTTTATTCGAATTATTGCATCGGACAAGTCAACAAATTTTGAATTAATAAATAAGAAATTGTTGGATCAGAAAAATAATAAATTTGTAATCAAAAGATAGCAAATTTTTTACCGGAAAAATAACAGATTGGATGAGAAAATAGCAACATTCGGGATCAGAAGAATAACAACATTTCAGATTAGATAATTAAAGATGTTTTGAATAAAAAAGAACAACGAATTGTTGAATCAGAAGAATAATAAATATTGAACCTGAAACTAACAAAATTTTGAATCAGAAAAACGACAAAGATCGGATTAGAAAATAGCAACATTCGGGGTCAGAAAAGTAAGAACGTTTTAGATTAGAAAAATGACAAAAATTTCGATCAGAAAATAAACATTGGATTAGAAGATAAGAAAATATTGGATTAGAATTTATGATCCATGTAGCATGAATATAAATTAGTATTTACTTATAATTAATTAACCCCGTGTATGGGCTACCCTCCGGTAATGCCATCGCTAAACTATCCGTTCTACCTGTTTCTATGAAGACGATTTTGCATGGTAAATAAAAATTCACGGCAGCCTTTATTGCCTCTGTCATGTAGAATGCTACCTTTTCATTGCAAACCTGTTGAAGAACAAAAATACAAACGGAATAGTTTGATATTAATAGCTGATATTAATTATTAAATGGAAGGATATCTTATGATGCGAATATTATTAAGTCTTATTTTAGTGCTCCCAAAATAATAATAAACTTAAGGACGACGACGCAAGGACATATTTAAATAAATAACTAGATATAATATTTGTTAACATATCATAATTATTTTAATTAGAATATTCCAAGTACGTTAAGTAATTTACAAACTAAATACTGATTTTCATATACACAATGTAAAATGCAAAATTATATGAATAATAATTGCAATGATATGACATTAAATTGCAATATTCAATATCTTAATACGAATACCTCTTTCAATTTAATATTTAATGGCTATTCAACGTTTAAATAAAAAAATTAAAGCAATTAAAATATAGATTTATCGTGCACACAAAATGAAAAATAATGATATCACCGTATTTTAATTTGTTTCGTTGTGGAGATTTAATGAATTATTTTTTTAATGATTTTAATGATCAATCTACTTTTAATGAAGTACAACGATAAAAGACAATACGCCAACCTGCTCGACACCCTCCAGTAACGTGAGTGGCAAATCATTTTCTTTCTTCAACAGCTTTTTTAATTTCTTTAACACCAGATCTTTCGCGTTCTGCAATCAATCCTTCATTTATTCAACTTGTTTTCACGCGCAACAAAGTTGTAGAATTGCAAACAACCCGTAATAATTCACTTACAACAATCATATCGTAATCAGCGCTGTTCCGAAACACAATTAGTTTATAGGAGCCGTCTTTCACGAATCCTTCGAGAGTCGAGAATGGCAAGCTGACAGTGTTGACTGTCAGAAAACTAATTAACGACGCGGAATAAGCTGACGAGACAATTAATGCCGAGATAAAAATCGAGAAGAATGCCAATCGCAATGACGACTCGTTAGGAAATTCTGGAAGTTTATTATTTAAATTATCGAAGCATGAATTTCATTGTTATATAAAATATTGATCAGTGTACCTGACAACCCCTGTTGGCAATAAATGCCCCAAACGTGAACATAATTCTCTGTCACTATTCTCATCACTATACTACCCTTCGTTTTTATAATCGTTAGTAGGATCGGTGTTGTCATTATTATCACTATTATTACCGCCCAAATATCTATTTCGAATGCCTGTAAATATTAATTTTTAGTCTAAGATGTATAAAACATATGTAATTCTTGCGTTCTTAGTGATATAAATAAAAATAATTCATTCTCGATATAAAAATTATTAGTCAGAAACTTAGAACATTATAACTTCAGAAAATGATTAGTCAGTGATTCGAATAAATATAATTAATTCTCAATACAAGAATTATTGGTCAGAAACCTATATAATTTTTTCAGTATCAGTGATTAGATTAAAAAAATGAATCGTCAATAGAAGAATTATTAATTGCAAACCGATTTAATATTTCCAAACTTAGTAAATCGAAGAAAAAAATTAATTCTTACTCTAAGAATGATTAATTAGAAATCTAATAAAAGATGTTAGACGTAACATTTGTTGGGTACGAAATGTATGATCCAGAATATTAAAAATAATATAAAACTTGGAAATATGTTTGAAAATCGGAACCTTAAAATATCCTGACCATTGAACAGCCGAACCATCCGGTTGTTTAATGTACAACCTATTTCGAGATAACATTAGTGGCAACGTGAAGTCAACAACTTCTAATCTGTGATTCGTCACGGTGAATTCTGAGGCACCGAGATCGGCTTCTTCGGACACCAATTGTCCAATCACACCTGTCCAAGCATTTTCCTCTCGACTCCAACTACCGTAAGTCTCCGCTGGTTGTACAATTTTGATTTTGAAGTTCATCGATTTACTCAGCTCGTTTACGATGCCGCCGAACAATTGGCCGAGTTCTCCGTTTACAACATTTATAAACGGCGATTCCTTCGTGCAATAATGTTTAATTGTTTTTATTTATATAGTGTGAAATAAATTGACGTTACATGTCGATTTGATTAATTTCAATATATAAATATTAATGAGTTCTTGTAATACGTTCATGTATTAATATGTTAAATAAAATTACAGGTTTTCAGTTACATATAAAAAATATGTAATCTCTGTATTCTAAAAATTACGATTTTGATTCAAATGAATCAGAACGAAGGCCGTGTAAATAAAACTATAATTACGTTGAACAAGAAATATGAACCTAATATATTATCATCACCATTGTCATCAATATCGTAAATACGAATAAGATAAACCCAAAGCAATCAATTTGCGTCTTTGATCCGATAAGAAAGTTAACCGCAATTCATCGCTTTATCTTTACATCTGGAATCAGCGAATCTTGTAAAACATCACAGTGCAAGGTAACATTTTCGTTGATGCGTTTCGCTCATAAATCTTGTTTATGATTAATGCACTTTATCAACCCACCTCCCAACAATATTGAGCGCGAAGTAATTTAAATTTGCCATTAAGACACAAAAAACTTACGTCCACCGAACCAATGTGAAGCGTTTCGCCGAACATGTTGCCTCTTCTCGCGTAAAGGCTCCCATTGGTATATAAAATCAACCCTTTCTCGGGTGTCCAAGAGGCCAAGTTGAACACCCTGGTTCTATTATCTCTGACAGCGTACCATTCTTTTAATATCGGATAATCATAGCAGACAATCAACATCTCCGTATTAAATAATATGTTGAATACATTATCAGTTGGCCTCAAACAAAACCTCTCCAAAGGGTTTTCAAGATGATTCATGAAAATGACGAGCCAAACGGGAAACGACATCTCCATTTGATTGGTGGCTGCTACGAATTCCTCCAACGCCATTTCCGTGTCAAGCAGAACAACATACAGCGGACGAATTATACGCTGCTTATACTCATTCGTATCTGCTACCAGACTTGGCAAACTAATGGTGATGGAGAATATACCGTGCTCTGAGAGCTGCTTCGACCAAGCGTGCACAAGGGTGGTCATATTTAAATCTAAATCAAAGATCCTCCTTATTAATTATAGACCTATGTGATTCTTTAATTCTAAGTGATTCGAATAAAAGAAATTCATTCTTAATACAAGCACTATTCATTATATATTATTCGAAAGTTCATTTGTCTTCGTTCCAGACGCCGAGATGGTGCAATAATTTTAAACACTTGATTTTTAGAGCATACAATAACACTTACCGGTGTAATCCGTTGATTGAACAAATATGACACTCGATGACCCGTAATATTTATGAACATCCCTGACCAGCAGGACGTAATTATTTACACTCACATTTAAACGTTTCGAGTGTAAAAAGCAGTAATAACAATTAACGAATAACAGCAGCAGCAAGATACCCGACCGAATTATACCTGCCATTTCATCGCATCACTAAAAAAATATCTTTTGTACTCTTTGATTCCATCGTTGTAAACTAACACGCGTGCATTTCATTATTAATAAAAACACACTTGGTTCATTGTTATCTTAACTGATATACAATAATAATTCGAGAACTCTTGAAAGGCTTGGCTTCAATATTCGATGAGACTTAAATTGCACTCTTGAAAAAGCACTAATATATAATTATTAATAACTTAGTTATTAGTTCACCGCGGAGTTCTGATATGTCGTGCGCGTGGTTAGTGTTCCGTGTGATCACTGAATTTTGGTGATCCTCGGGGTTTTACGTTGGTTGGTTGGTTCCGTGGGGAAATAAAGAAATAAAGGAAGCGTATCGGGGCCAGGTAAATACATGACTGAAAGGTGATTGTCGCGGACATTTGAATTTATCAGATTTGAGAATCTAGGTACCGAGGGTGGTAGTCCTGGGTGGGTAGATCGGGGGTGTTGGTGCTCGGGGCACCAATGGTAGGGCATATCTCGTACATTATGCATTACGGGCATACGCGTGCACGATTGTATTACGTACAAATCGCACGGAGATGAGTCCAGATATGCTCCCTATCGGGAAATGATGAGCGAACCGTAAATTGTTTGCTATCCGCCTGGCGTTCGCTCAAAGATATATTCCTGTCGACGTCATGTCGATAGCCGAAACCGTTCGATCGCGTGTCACGCACCAACGCGACGCGAGCAAATAAGGGGAAATCGTTGAAATCGGTAATTGTTCGGTTCGACAACAATTATCGATTCTTGGTCTCACCGAATCTAATGATAATTATATGGTACCAAATATTATACTTTGATTGATTATGTATTACACTTGAATCACTGGTATGCTTAATATTTCGATATTATACTTAATATAATATTTAATTATTATACCTGCTTAGTATACCGAATATTTCATTGTAATGCCTAATTAGTATATCCAGTATTTAATTATTACGCCTAATTAATATACCTAAAATCTAATCATTATATCTAACTTTAAATATAGTAGAAAACACCCTTATTTATGGTCTCCAACAATTTTCAATTTTCTGTATTTGTGCGTTTCTTATTGTAAACTCATACGTTTTTTGTTAACATTAATTAAGAATATAATTAGAATACAATTAAATTATATCTTAAAGTTGATAACTTCACATTGAGGAGAAAGTGTTTAACGCCATCCATACTTGAAATAATACGAAAACTCCCTCATTCAAATCAGGGTTAATAAAAACACGGCTGAGTTCACATTGAATTTAATTCGGAGCAAGCAAATAATAAAAAGCACTTAATCAATCTAATCGATAAAAGGGAATCTACTATTTTACGACGACCATCAGAATGGCGTGTTTATTTTATCGTCACCAATTTAAATCGTAGTTCGAATAGACAGTCTTTAATTTTATGGCGATATTAATTTATTTAATGATACAAAGTAGAGGGAGGACAGATAAAAAGAATAATCGGAAACCAATTCTCGACGATATTCTTGTGTACATCGAGAGCGATTATTTATGAAGATGTATACTTTTATAGAATATTGTTCAGAAATGATCGATTTAATTTATTATTGGATGAAATGATATGAACAATTTATATTCTCCACTATTGAAAATATTTAATTCATATGATATTCACATCGCGTTAAAATTCTTACGAATATTCTTCCTCGACATTGTTTCTATGAATTAAGCTTCTATTAAAATGTCAAACACCTTACGTGATTTGTAGTAATAGTAGCATCTTTCCGTGCATAATATTACGATACCTAATATCACACCCCCGCCAAGGATCGCGAGTACAGGGGCAACGCTAATTAACTCCACTGGTTGGAATGTTTTTTTTCCATCAGATTTTACTCTCGGATATATAGCCTTAAAACGACTTAGCATACCGTTATGCAGAAATTTCTGTAAACTGCAACACACAATAATACTATTCACAATCTTGCAAATCATTAATAATTTCTTATTTACTATGTTATTTCAACGTGAAGCTAAAAAACGAATATTGCATTGCTTTCATATTATAATAATTATATTTTATATTATATAATTATATTATAATATAATTACAGATATGTACATCACAATTCAGGGTCTTTAAAATGTATTATTTTAACCCTTTCACTGCGGAGGAGTCAGAAACCAAACTTTCTGTGCCATGCGGATTGATGCAATTACGGTACGAAACAAATTATAGAAAATATTATGTATAAATAATGTAATAAAAATGCGAAAATCATAGATAAACTGCATGATGGCTATGAAGAAATAAATTGCAGGGGAATGGTAGACTCGACAATGCATATTATTATCATTGTGGGATAATTTGCAAAATTTGTGTTTAACAAACGAAGGGTATTTTTTTGAATATTGTTTATGAGCGCTTAACGTTGGGCGCATAAGGGTGCGAAAGGGCTAAACGCAATTATATTAATTATATCGTGAACGAATACTTACTGATAATTTAAGATGTCGGTGTACGGATTACTCTTCGTGAGTACCAAAGACAAACTGGTAATTCTTCCGGTATTAATCACCGAAACGTCGCACGGAATATCGGCGCTTACTTTTTTACTCACTGCGTCGTCAGTGTAAAAGACTAGAGAAGGATCGTTACAGATCTGGGGACATTTTATTATTATGTAATTAATTATTCAAAGGTTTGTATAATTATATACGTTTAGTTATCGTACGTACGTATTGAAACCCTTCTATTACAGTGTGTGGCAAATAACGCGGTGGGAGTAATAAGGACGCCATATCCTTAGAAAATGAGTCTTGCGCATTCTGTAGAAACGTAGTGTAATTATGTAATTACGCAATACATTTTTAAGACATTTTGGCAACACTATATTAATATATTAATTTTTGACGGAAAAAAATGTTTAATCAGCTCCTTTCTACCCAAAACGGTCCTAGAATATCATTAGATATCATATAACATCGATTTGGGCCATTTAGGAGCGAAATTGGCGACTTTGATTTTTTAACAATTTTTGAAGGTATACCCCTTCACATTTTTGCGATTTTGGGTCGACCCATTTTTGACCGAAACAAATTTTTAAACCACTTCTTTCGACCCAAAATCGTCCTAGAATATGTTTGTACATCATATACCATCGATTTGGGTCATTTAGAATTGATTTTGGCGACTTTTAATTTTTGCCGATTTTTGAAGGTATACCCCTTCACATTTTTGCGATTTTGGGTCGACCCATTTTTCGCCCGAATCAATTTTTAAACCGCTTCTTTCGACCCAAAATCGTCCTAGAACATCATTAGGCATCATATACCATCGATTTGGGCTATGTAGGAGCGACTTTGGCAACTTTGATTTTTTGACAATTTTTGAAGGTATACCCCTTCATATTTTTGCGATTTTGGGTCGACCCATTTTTCGCCCGAATCAATTTTTAAACCGCTTCTTTCGACCCAAAATCGTCCTAGAATATGTTTGTACATCATATACCATCGATTTGGGTCATTTAGAATTGATTTTGGCGAGTTTTAATTTTTGCCGATTTTTGAAGGTATACCCCTTCATATTTTTGCGATTTTGGGTCGACCCATTTTTCGCCCGAATCAATTTTTAAACCGCTTCTTTCGACCCAAAATCGTCCTAGAATATGTTTATACATCATATACCATCGATTTGGGCTATTTAGGAGCGAAATTGGCGACTTTGATTTTTTGACAATTTTTGAAGGTATACCCCTTCACATTTTTGCGATTTTGGGTCGACCCATTTTTCGCCCGAATCAATTTTTAAACCGCTTCTTTCGACCCAAAATCGTCCTAGAATATGTTTATACATCATATACCATCGATTTGGGCTATTTAGGAGCGAAATTGGCGACTTTGATTTTTTGACAATTTTTGAAGGTATACCCCTTCACATTTTTGCGATTTTGGATCGACCCATTTTTGACCTAAAAAAATTGTTAAACCACTTCTTTCGACCCAAAATCGTCCTAGAATATGTTTCTACATCATTTACCATCGATTTGGGTCATGTAGAAGTGATTTTGGCGACTCTCAGTTTTTGACAATTTTTGAAGGTATACCCCTTCACATTTTTGCGATTTTGGGTCGACCCATTTTTGACCGAAAAAAATTTTTAAACCACTTCTTTCGACCCAAAATCGTCCTAGAATATATTTGTACATCATATACCATCGATTTGGGTCATTTAGAATTGATTTTGGCGACTTTTAATTTTTGCCGATTTTTGAAGGTGTACCCCTTCACATTTTTGCGATTTTGGATCGACCCATTTTTGACCAATAAAAATTGTTTAACCGCTTCTTTCGACCAGAAATCGTCTTAGAATATGTTTATACATCGTTTACTATCGATTTGGGTCATGTAGAAGTGATTTTGGCGACTTTCAGTTTTTGAGAATTTTTGAAGGTATACCCCTTCACATTTTTGCGATTTTGGGTCGACCCATTTTTGACCGAAAAAAATTTTTAAACCGCTTCTTTCGACCTAAAATGACCTTAGCATATCTAGTGCTATGCTTTCAAGCTGACAAATATGCATAACAAATGCGTAAAATAAAAAAAATCTTTGACCGATCTGAACTTCCCGTGATGCAAAAAAACCGTGCTCTATCTTATAGAATATAGAATATAGAATATACAAGATCTAGAGATATGTAAATAAACACGTAGACTACAATCTAAGATATCTCAGAATAGTGCATCAAGTGTTGCCGAATGATCTGACGTAACTTTTGCGAGTGCAAGGCGTGGAGCATACATGCAGGTAAAAGCGAAAGCACCTTGATAGAACTCTATGGATATATTAGATGAACTTACGACAAACATATCGTATTCCCCGCAATCTTTTAACACGAGCAACTTGTACGAACCATCCTCGAGAAATTCATCGACCGACCGAAATGGCAGGATCCGAATGCAGGTTGTTAGAAAGGATATCAGAGAAGCGGAGTAAGCTGCAGATATTACTAATGCCGTACCGAAAATCGAGGTGTACGCTAATCTCAATGACGCGTTTTCAGGAAAATCTGTGCATAATTTTAGAAGACTAATATAGTAGAATAAATAATACACAATATAGAAATGCATACTCGATACGCTAAACTCAACATACTTTCAGAAAAATCTACTTAAACTATGGTAATTATAAGTGTAATAAAGAATAATATAGTACACCAAATAGTATACAGTATAGTTTATACTAATATATAGCGAAGAATGATAAGAGTTAAAAACAACATGTCGGTCCGCAATTTTTCATAGAATTATTTAACTACAAAATGGTGCATTTCGTGAGACAATATACCCTTATTTTATATTTATAGTACACACGATTAAATATATTAATCATCTTTCATCTTCCAGCTATTCTTGACAATTAAATAAGTACATAAATACAACTAATTCTATATGTTCGGTGGTTCTAGTGTTAAATATACCTGTCAATGTTTGTTGACAAAAAATGCCCCAAACGTAGAGGAAATTATCAGATACGAGTTGGAATAGGTTGCAGGAACTAACAAACATTCCGATGTAAACCAAAATAAATGGAGTCACTATTATCACAGCGATAATGCACATCCAAACCGTGTAACTGAAGGACTAAACAAATAATGAATCTCTTGGTTTTAGGAAAAAATATAAATAAATATTATTTATAATTAACGATCAAGTAAAGGTATTTACCTGAAAGTAAGCGAACCATCGCACGCCAAAAATATCAGGTTGTCTAATGAATAACGACGATCTAGTTAATATTAAAGGTATCGTGAAATCCAGGACATCGAGTCTCCGCGAAATCATCGTAAATTCGGAGACTCCGATATCTGCACGGCCCGAAACTAATTCGTTAATTGCACCGTTCCATGAACGGGTTTTTGCATTCCACGTACCGTACGTCTTTGTTTCTTTGACAATTGTAAATGTGAGATTAATGGCCTCGGATAACTCGCGAAATATCTCACCGAACATACCATGTAATTGTCCATTGACTATCACAAAGAACGGCGAATTCTAATAACAGTATAGTTTTATATTAGAATGATTCACTCAATCAGTAAGAAATACGATGTGATTAATTTCCAAATTTCAAAATCAGGTTTTCATTTCTGAACATAATTTCTGAATGTCTAAATATTATTTTCTTAATTCTTAATTTCACATTTATCACATAAATGAATACTCATAAATTATGAAAGATATACTGCACACTGTATATACTAACTATTATTAAAATATTATTATTATATTTATAATTATCGAACTAAAAATCCTTACTTGCACCACGACAGCCCTCAGAGCAAATCCCCTCAGATTATTCCGCCTTTGGTACAAACTTAAATTATTTGATATCGTTAGTCCTTTCACCGGATCCCAGACACCCATATCACCGGTAACCGTAGAATTACCATCAATGGAGTACCATTCTCGTACAGCGTGATCATTTGGACAAATCACTAGCATGTCCGTATTAAATGTTAAGTGGAAAAGATTAGCGTCTGGTTCGCGACAATACTGATACACCTTATTTTTACTCGACGGAAGGAAAATCAAGAGCCAAGCAGGGAAAGACATTTTAAATGTTTCCGTGACATTCGAAAACTGCTCGACTTCCTTTAAACCTGGCAGAAGGACGACTATCAGCGGGCGTACAGTGTTGCTATAGTATCTGGTTACCCTGTACATTCTCCCGAAGTGGACATTTATGGTCGCGATTCCACTTTGTCCCAATAAATGCATCATCGTGTGAACCATGTACGTAATTCGTAAATCTGAACATTCATTAATTATGCAATATGAACTCTCTCATAATTTCTTACGGAATAAATTCATTATTTACATAAATGTTACTGCATCTTACGGAAGAATTTTCGATTAGTTCTTACGTATAAGAATATTTCAGTACACACCTCGATAGTCCTTGTATTCATCCAAAGGATGCACAAGGAAGACAGCGGAAGCAGTATAATAATCGCGGACATCCTTTATAACTCTAACGTAATTCTCTAAAGTTTCGTGGACATCCTTTCCCTTGGCTGGATGAACGGTTAATAATAAAATGTTTAGGTATATCGCGAACTTCATGTGTAACTTTTATGGCGGAAAGACCGACTGAATATCCTGCGTAGGATCGGAAAGATGGGAGATGACCGAATCTCTATAAATGGATGCGAACACTGCTACGGTTCCATAAGAATATGGGTGGAAACGTATTTTCGACCAGGGCCAATTCTTCCGACAATAATGTGATTATTATCTGATATTATGAATATCTAGTTCGTGCATATAATTAATATCTATGGTTTTCATTGATACTCGTGATTTTAATCAGTACCTATGACTTTAATCAATATCGACGATTTTAATCGACATGTATGATGTTAATTAATTCCTATCATATTAATACCTTGTAGTTTCTACAACACTGACGTGTAATCCGATTAAATTTTATATGTTTCATACGCGAATCGAAATTGTTGGACCGTGAAGTTTAAAGGTTTTGGAATAACTGAATGTAGAGCGTAAGATGTCTATCATGTGGAAAAATACAATTTCAATTTGCAATAGTTTTATGCAAACACGCAAACGCAGTGGTCTTCGTTCCATTAGAAAATTGCAAACTGGGCATTACCGGATGAACTTATCTTTTTAACGAGATCCGTGCGGATGAAAAATATTATCATTTTGCATGAAATATTAAGAACAATCGGTGTTAATGTAGCCCTTTTAATATGATGCAGTTTATTCTTCTTCTCCATTGACTCATGATGACAATGTGAAAATGAATGTAACATTATTTCTGCATTTGTCAAACTTATCGGGAATAGAATACGTGGGTTGATATTCACTGGAATTTTCAAGACAAACAATACAAAGATCTGTGCGGTATGCGGAGACTTTAAAAAAGCACTTGCATTTCCGATGGAACGTGCCGATAAACACTCTTTGAATGTGGAAACCGAATAAGAACCACAATTATGCATTAAGAAAATATAAATATTTTGGTGTCAGACTGTGACGTAAACCAAGTGAAAATTGAGATGAATGAGGTTTAATAAAAATGCAATGTAAATATATAACAAATATAGAAATGACAAGTGAAAGCTTACGTATCGATCATAATATTAAGCTCATCAATATAGCTGACTCAAGAATCAAGAATCAAGAATATTATCAGTACTTTAATGAAATTGCTCTTCATCCGAATCCGCTGATCGGTCAGTGCCACCATAAATTCTTATTTTATCGTAACATTTCTCTTTCTAACTCTCATATTACACGAATTTCTTCTGGCACGTGGCACCCTACACGTTGTAAAAAGTGAAAACAACAATCAGCCAATCTCTTTTTATTCCTTCTCGACGAAAACGTAAACAAGTCTCGGATTTTCCTGGTTCCCCTTCCCGGTGAATCACTGGCGAAGAAGTAGAAGAGCGTAGACTATAGAACGGCTGCTATGTACAGGACGATTCTACTTCAATTTTGCTTCGTAATGATCTTGGAATAACTAATTCATTACTCTCATAATCAAATGTATAGTGCTTCGAGGATACACGAAATATTATAGGTGTAAAAATGATCGTCATCTAATTAAATACCGTGGTTAATAGTCAACGTTTTATTGATAATTCCCTCCTGCAATAAATCTTGCAGCATGTTTACATCACATAGTTGAATAACCTCGAAATGATGCTAGTTGTGGCAGAACCTTATTTATCTTATATTTATTCTTTTAAATAGAGAAGTTGAATCCTATTAATTTTATTATAACCTTATTTCGCACATTGCAATTATATGTTGCATGAGCTTAGCATTACTGCATTGGTAATTGCATTGTATCGTCGAATTCTTAATACCAGAAGTGCGAATTTCTATGATTATATTTGTTTATTAATATAATTGAATACTCATCTTAGTTTTTTTATTAGCATATGACATCTGTTTTCCACAGCCGTGGAATATCATGCGCATTTTAGTAAACATATCTGCGCGAACATTTTACATAAAATCGTTGGTACCAAAGACTTTCTAAGTCTGAGGTAATAATCCCGTGAGTCGGCACGATTTCAAATACTTTCTAGATACTTCCATATCGATTGTCACCTTTGATGTAGTTGCATTATGCTTGACACGTCCAAGCAGATCATCATGTAATTATATCGTTCAATCTTGATTGTCATCGTTAATACGAAATTAGAATCAATAGCTCTTTAAATATTAAATTAGTATACTTCGGCATCGGTGAACGTATAATAAAAACTATAAATGTCTCCATTTCATCTGACATAATTGAGGCTTGTACTAATTTTCATTTTTATGTTACTTCGTTTTATGTTCTGCAGTGAATAGAATCAATGAAATTGCACGTGAAACAATGTTTTTCCTTTGTTCTAAGTGCAGAATGTTGAATGTCATTAAAATAATAAAATGCAATTCTGACTGCATCTAAATGCAATAGTCCGTCAACATATCGTTCGTCGGTTCTGTTCTGTGTCTGTCAAATGTTCTATGTTGATAACTGTGTAATATTCTAACGATTATAAATAAATAATTGCAATAAGACTGGCCCGATGAATAATCAATTTTTGAACGGTCTGTAACTGAATTGTAAGTGTGATGCAATCATTCCACGAAATGGTTGTTCCTCCAGTCGTAAGTATATCGTGAATCATCGTTTATACACGGAGCCCACGTGACCAAAACAGTCAATTTCGCATTTCATTCAAAAATGGCGGTAACCGAATTCCTTCCTAAAACACCCTTTAAATCACTTTAAACGATCGTGTTTTCATTTTTAACTGATATAATTATATCGTTTGTCATCAATACTGTCGAATTCGGGGAATAAGTTTGATCGAAACGATTGTTTTTAACAGAATTTCATTGATATTGAGTCACCAAAGAAGCCATTTTGTGTCTGACTGCGTAAAAACATCGATTGACAGATAAACTGGTAGTCCGCCAGCCATATAAAAGGAAGGCGGCGAAATTGAAGAGGCATACGAAGAGTGGATATTGAATGTAACGGTTTGACAGTGAGACCAAAAGTGCATTTATCGTGTCTGACAAGTGTGTTTCCTATAAAAATAATTAATATTACATCATTCCGACGAGTGTTAAATACGTTACTTGGATCACATACTAAAACATGGCGAATATGGATAACTTTAAAGTGTATCTGAGAGATGAATACGACATCACAAATAAAGTTCATAGATTTACAATCGAAACTCACAGGGGCTTCAACTATGAGGGGCTTCGTGAAAAAATAAAAAGCGTATTCCCCGTACTCTCTAACAAATCTTTCACATTGTCTTGGAAAGGTAATATTCTTCAAATTTCATGCTTAATTACATGTTTGCGATTTTCAATATTTCACAATAGTAATATCTTACATGAACACTTACAGATTCAGAGGAGGATGTTGTTCTTATTACAAACGATGACGATTTAAAGCTTGCTTTGGATGAGACTCGACGTTTGTCTGAAGGATCGCGATGTTTGTACAAAATATATGTAGCCATACAATCAGAATCAGAAAGAGATGATGATATATCGTTAGTTGCTCACCCGGATGTAGTTTGCGACGAGTGTTGTGTTAAAGTATACGGATTCCGTTATAAATGCCTGCAATGTGAAAATTATGATCTATGTCAAAAATGTGAAGCACTCGGAGTACATGCTCAGCATTGTATGTTGCGAACACCGCGATTCATACAACTCAATTCACGTTCCGGGCGTATAATGATGCACCAAGTAAAAAAATTTCTAAATAAGTCCGACAATAATTGTAGCGCGGATGATGAAGATAGACATGAAAGACGCGGCAAAAAACATCGCGATCGATGTAGCCGATTTGATAACCAAGTGATTGACTGGACAAAGCAGATAGAAAAGTTTGCTAATCTACCTGCAGACTGCCTTTTAAGATCAAGTGATTTTTCACAAATACTTGAAAATTTTGGCATAGACATAGGTGTTGAGATTAAACCTGATAACAAAGAAAGCACATCACAGACTGACACAAATAAGAAGAAAGAGAAAGAATCTCAAGGAACATCGACAGAAAGTGATACTGCAAAGAAGTTTCCTGGAGAAGGCAGAAAATTAGTTGATGATGAGGAGGAAGACATACAAAAAGATGATAAGGAAAATAATGTCACCAATCAGGAAACTGCACAGAATGATACACCAAAAGTAACATCTACAAATGATGATTGTGCTACAAAAACAAGTGGCATAGGAGAATGGACAATTATACATAAAACTGAAAGTCCCAATATTAGCCGGGCATCATCTGCTTCATCTTCTTTAAATGAGTCAACTACAAAAGAGGTAAATGCAATATTGTTCAGAATTACATTTTATTTCTGTCTCAGAAACAATCAACATCTTTGCTTATTTTTACCATTTTTTAATTATAGACAACTATATACCCAAAACTACCAGAAGAGGAAAAGATACCATTCCCTAAGCATCCAGCTATTCAAACGGCTCTTGAAATAATGAAATCAATGGGTTTCTCAAACAAAGGTGGATTTTTGACATACTTATTGGAAAAGGAACAGGGTAACATCAACAAGGTCTTGGACGTGCTTCAGAGTTATTCCTCATATAATTAAGTTTCACTTCTACACGTAGTAGTTATAGCCAGCATTTCCAATATATTATAATAGTAAACAGGTAGTTTACATATATTGTTATTCTTTATGTATTCTGCATTATGAATTATGGATCATGATTATAGGTTTGCAATCACTTTGTACTCGATTTTCGATTGCATTTCAATAAAACTATATAAAGCACATTTTTCGATCATTTTATTATATTCCTAATACTCTACTACCGGGGTCTCCACACTTTTTAGTTCGCGGGCCATAGCGTACCAACAGACTGTGAACGAGCGGCGCGAATTCATGGTTTCCGCGGGCCCGATTCACGGTGCTCGCGGGGCGTAATTTGGAGACCCCTACTCTACCAGATTCCATAAATTAGAAACGTATAAATACAGCAGGATGTCACAAACGATATTCGAGATTTATTAAAGACATCTCTTCTAATATATTTATTACAATGATGTACAACAATTTATAAGCCTGAGTCCATTCCTGTTTGAGACTAATTCTAGTTCTTTCCTACCCTTTTGTGTGATATCCAACACCCATTTACGATCTAAATAATAATCCATAACACTTTCAAATTCATCATGATTATAATTTTCAACAGCAATGGGAACAAAAGGATCTAAAAATTCGAATCCCTCCTCACCAAGCAAATATCGCGGGAGATCGGAATCTCTACTTTCCTAGGATGAAGACAATTTTTGTATGAAATTGTAATATACTGCAATACGTAACAATCATTTAGTATCTTCTTGATGTGAGCTCATAAATACCTTTGTCGCTCGTTTGTCCAAAGTTAATATTACAGCTCCATTACACCAGTCATAATTTACAATATTCATAATTGCTTTTGTAATTGATAGTTTTTTAGCAGGTACAAACATTTTGTTATCATCACGCACAGATGTGTGTGATGATAAAAGTGCATTGAAACCATCTATAGCTACTAATGTTTTACACTTTCCAGCAGTACTGGCCAGTTTTAATTCATTAAATAATGCATCAATTACACCACATGAATACTTTATCCTTTTTATACCAAAGTCAGTCATACTTAAAATTGGATCTCCTGCTTTGGTTACTTCACGCTGATTCCATTCATAATCTTTAGATACCCTAAGCTATAATACAATTACATACAGAGATATATCATGGAAGACATTCATTGTTTTGACTTACATCAAGCTTTTGTAAAAGAGAAGCATTCTGTTGTTCAAAGTATCTCAACCATTTTCCCATATCTATAGGTAAATCTAATAACTCCGGATTAAGTGGGGAAGTAGCAACTTCCTTTGGAAATCTCAAACTTGAGTTGACTAAAAATTTGTAACAAATTATATGACTATTGGTTATTACACATATAGTAATAAAAATGTTACAAAGAGTTAGACTTACTCCAAGGAAAATGGACTATAACACATTCTTTCAAGTAAGCATAATGTAATATGTGAGTTAATGTGGTCGTTTTGCCAGCACCAAATGTACCATCTAAATTGTTCATGTATAGTAAAAATATAGCTATGACACAGAATCCAAACATGCATGTAATGTAAACATTAAAATCCAATATTATAAATTATTGTTATAAATATATAAAACGATAATCTCAAAAGGATACATAATACATATTTATTAACAGCTCTTGAATAATCTGTTTCATTTAGATATGATATCATTTCAACAGCAGGCTTCCTGACTAAAATGCAATATTCCGTAAATGCTTTAATTTGTTTGTGAACGTCATTTGGAAGGCCACCGTTTTCGAATAATTTCTGAACGACTGGGGGAGGTACTGTATAAAATCTGCTCAAGTGGTTTTTATTATGTTTTGTGGGATCTGATTCCAGAGTACGAAATGCTGTGATAGGATCATCTTGAATTTCTTTTACATCGATTGCGGTACTAAATCTCCTTGCATCTATTTTACGCAACCTTTTAATTAACGTTCCTAAATACGGACAGACAAACTACCTTTAAAATCAGTAGTAAACCCAGAACATTTGTTCTAATAACAATTACGAATAATCGAATATCTATTTAAAACAAAAGATCTCGTATACCGCTTGGAAGTGATATCAAGTGCAACCAACGATTTACAATTAGTTTTAATGATTTGGAAATTGTAATATAGTATGAACAAATGAAGAAAAAATAGTATGAGACTTACGAATACAGATAGACATGGTGTTGTTAATATTCGCGTATCATTAATATGTCACAAACAAATAGAACGTTTTGTTCTGTTGGAAAGGTTATACTGTCTATACGATATGATAGCCGCTGCACATGGTTAAATGTTGGTAATATGCGCTGCTGAAAGACTATTCCAGATGAAGAGAGAAAGATAGATATGTCTCGAAATAATTTACTATCGTCGCAGACGATTCGACTTTTATTTGGAAGCTAATCTGCCGATTTAAACATGCTTTTTTAATGATTTTTAAATAAGTGCGACATATCTCTTTCTCCTCCTTTCTCACGGTCGAAACTGGGGCACACTGGCCGGCAAGTGTGTACAAGTAATTTACTTTTATTTGGATGTATTTTATAATAATACTTTGTACGAACACAAAGTAGATAAGAATGAATTAGGTGCTGCAATGCTACGCCAGCCTGTTAATTAATTAATATGTATAATGCTTAATAATCCTTAAACTAGAATCAGGGCAGAATGCCGGAAAACTTTTCGTGCATTCATCTTCAGACTGCATGCGACTGCAGCGATAGTTCAGAAACGCGCATATTCTTTCTACGTCTTCTGATGTATTTGTAATAAATAGCTGCGCCTTTTTTTTTAAATTATATGCATATACAAAATATATAAAATATATGCAAAATTCTACAGAATATGTATTCGTTGTAGAAAAGTGTCTTCACAGACGAGATATCGTAGACCACTACTCCAATGTATTCTTTTGTGTATAAGAATAATACAAGAATAATATTAGAAAACTAATTTTAAAAGTGTGAAATCGTAAATTTGAATTAGGGTGGTCGATAACGTTGACAACGACAATGAACTGTCGGTTTGTCGGAACCCTACGAGGGTTTGGTAAACCCGATCTTTTCGGTGGTCCAACAGTAGAGTCGCAAATGTCAGAATTAAAGGTTGGCGATACTAGTTTTCAAACATATGGAGGAATAACCCAGCTTTACCTTAAATTCACGTGCACCCGAAAACACATGGTGCCTCAGAATAACTCCTAACTTTTAATACGGTTAAACAAATATATTACAATGAAAACTAAGAACCTGAGAAGGAATCCTTTAAGTAAACCCAAGGATGAAGAGTTTGCTGAAGAAGATGTTGATGATGGCCCAAGTACATCTGAACCCAAACCCAAAAAGGTTAGACTACCGAACGACACCAATTTTAATCACATAAAATGCAAATCTGTCAGATATCAAAAGGCTCAGAAATTACTGAAAGAAAAAACGAAAGCTAAAAAGGAAGCTAAGAAACAAAGAATTCAGGAAGGTGCTCCGAAACAAGTACCACATACAATCGAAAGTTTAAGAGAAAAAGATGAGACCGTGGTCACCGGCGATATCGAGGACGAAGAGAATCAGGAATTGAAAGTCGATTTTGAAAACGATGAATTCGCTTCGTATTACAAACACGATTATGAACCTAAAGTACTTATAACTTATTGTGATAATCCAACTAGAAAAACAAGGATCTTTGGCAGAGAATTGACAAGGATAGTACCAAACTCAATTTCATTATACAGAAATAGATCTGGCGTGAAAAAAATGGTGAAGAGCGCGACCGCGCGAAATTTTACGGACATTATTATAGTTAATGAAGATAGATGTAAACCAAGTATCCTTTTTAAATTATACATTATCATAATTTTTGTGTGCCCAATTAAATGTGTATTACTACTATGTTGGTCAAATTTATGAACTTATTATTTTCCTTATATAAGTCTTAGATGGATTGTTGGTTATTCATTTACCTGATGGACCTACAGCACATTTCAAACTCAGCAATGTTAAAATAACACCTGAATTAAAGCGTAGTCATAAAGAATTTACAGATCATAGGCCTGAAGTTATTTTAAATAATTTTACAACCAGACTGGGTTACACTGTTGGAAGAATGTTAGGGGCACTGTTTCATTATCAGCCAGAATTTAAAGGAAGGAGAGCTGTCACTTTCCATAACCAACGTGACTACATATTCTTCAGGCATCATAGGTACCATATTATTGTCATGTTAAACTTATTTGGATGGTGAATGCTATTACATAATTATTCTAATAATAATATGATAATATGATGATATGTTAATATCATAATATGATAACATGATGTGATCATATTTTCTTTATTTCAGATATCAGTTTGACCTTAAACAAGGGAAAGCAAGGCTTAGGGAATTAGGACCAAGATTCACCTTGAAGTTAAGGTCATTGCAACATGGAACCTTTGATAGTAAACATGGAGAATATGAATGGATTATTCAAGGTCGGCGGCACGAAATGGAAACTAGCAGACGAAAATTCTTCTTATAAATTTGCCAATTATACGATGTATTTTATCAATAAAATCGAAAATTTTTGTACAAAATATGAGAATTGTATTTTATTACACACGATCCTCCGTCAAAATATGAAAACTTTATAAAATGATTGCAATCGGCGTTATAAATTTATAACGCATTCTCTATTTTTTGATTATTAGCTCCGACTTTGTGGTTTTTTCGGTGTATATTGTTCATACGTTGTACTTGTACGTTTTAAAACATACACTGCAGCTTGCAAACCACCAATATTAACACCCAACGTTTTCGTAACGCGGAATAAATCTCCCGCGGTTTGTAAAGCCTATCAATTAGAAGAATAATAAATATATGTCACGCACGTACGTCAAATTTTTGTTAACGTACCATACTAATACTTCGTCTGTCATAAGTTAACAAAACAATTCGTCCAGTTGAACATTTCACAATTCGCCCGAATTCTACTAGAAATTGTTTGTAAAGTACCCTGTTATCGGTCATTCTTCCACTTCGTTTTCCGAACGGCTACAATATATTTAATTTACTATTTTCGATAAATTTTTACATACAAATACTTTATCAGTATATACAGAAATAATTATGTACCATATCAGTAATTATAATATCAACACATGAATCCATTAGAGGTAAACCTGATGCACTCCATTGCATTAAATCAATTTTGCAATCAGCAACAGTTGCTTCAATATTAGACTTTGTTCTAGCTACAGCTTTTGGGTGATTATCACCAGAAATAACATAAGTTTGAGGAAAAGCTAGTACTGCCTGGAAATTGTGTGAGGGACATGGGGTGTTTAAAATGATTTATTATCATATACTTCTAAAGCATATAAGTTTAGTAAAATATTTTTTAACTAACTTCTATTGGAATAGAACCACCACCACACATTGGATCTATTATAATATCTCCTGGTCTGGGATTAGCTAATCTCAATAAGTTATAACATATTGTTGCTCTAAGAGTAGTTGGTCCAAAGTACATAATATTTCTGCGATGCTTAGATAAATATGTAACACGTAAATGTGTTACCATTTCATCTGTCAAAGGTATCAAATCAGTTTTCTCCATAATGCAGAAATACTATGTTAGAGTATCAGGATCAACTTACTGTGAACTAATTTACATATAATCTCCAAATGATAGGCAGATAAATCTACAAGCCACAAGTATTTATCTTGTAACTCTCCTCCAACAACTCTAGCAACATCAGATGATTCAAATGAATGTTTACCAGTTCTTTCACATGTTACTCTATATTTTAAAATATCATCATTCCTTGTATCGGATGGATCTAACCCTCTTTTTCTACCTCTATGTACAACTGGTGTCTCAACTTTCTCACAAACTTTATGATGTTTATGTGCTCTATCATACTCTTCAGCAGTTGGATACATTTTACCCATAAAACCAGTAACATCCTTCCATATATTTAAACACTTATCTAGCTTCATACTACCATGCACAGCATGTTTAAAGAGCTCTAAATCAGCTTCTTTATCAGACCCAATAAAATTGAACTTATGAACATCTCCAACAATAAATATATTATCTATCGAGCGCATATCTTGTACCTAAATACGTAGTCACGAATAAGTTTACGATTATTCACCGTAATTGTTATATCATAAGTAATTGTCGATCACCACAAGAGTGGTATGTTAGGAAAACTTAAGTCCGAATAATAATAAGAAGTAGTACTTTACTAAATTGGCCCCGTTGTATATTAAAATAAATCTTTCCTCGTGCCTTAAAAATCCTGATATTCTTATCTAATTTCTCTTTACATTCGTCAATCGCTTGCCACTCAAAACCTACGGACGCCATGTAGGTTATGCGTGACATCCACGTGGTTATACTTACATTTAATACATAATTCGACGATTAGATTATCACAACTATTGTATTACCTGTATCTACAGTTGTTCCGACTGTAACAAGGTCATCGCTAGCTAATGATTCTGTAAAAAGTTGCTTTAATTCGGACTCACTGTCTGCACTCATCTTGGCTTCGGGTTGTAAGAGATCTGAAAAAACTCGTTTGAAAGTGAAACACGTGATTGGGCACGTGACTAACGTCAAAGTAATATGATTCATGATAAGTTTCTAATAGAATATCTATATAGCAATTAATTTATCATACTAATTACAGATATAAACTTCTGCATCAAGATCACTGTCTGTCGTACATTGAGTTTTACCTATTTTCGTATTATTCATTTCACGAAATCAATTATATATTATGTTATTTAATATTAATTATGTATATGTTACCCTGAGGAGAGAGATGATGCAGCTGGTAAAAAATGCAAGTTGATTTGCCTTAGTTACCGAAAATGCCGCGGTAAGAATGACAAGATTAGCGAATTTATTCTCGCGCAAAATAAAGGATACCTCTTACGACATCGTATACTCCTGTTACAAAATGTCAATTTTGTTAAACAGTTTAACACGTTTCTAACTAAACTACCGTATAGAAACAAATGACTGTCAAATGGATTAGACAAAATCATCGATGCAAATAAACGTAGGTGGTGGTGGATTGCATCTAACGTTTTATAATGTAACAAATTTGAAAATGCAACGAACTTCTATACGCGCATGCAAGTATGTTATCTGGCTGTCAGCGGCTGAAAGGCTACCAGCCGATTAAAAGCGAACTCCCGTATTTCAATTTGCCACGTTAATAACTAATAAACTACACTCTCGACGGGCTCCAAATGTAGTTAATAGAATAAATAATACATTTTTTATTTAAAATATATCCAGATATAAACTGTTTACGATAAAATATTTAAATAATTCGAACAACTACGCTGCTCCAAGTATCGATAAATGCAGTGCATTATTTAAATTTCTGACGCGTTTTCCTAACATTTATTTCCTGTCGCAAAAAATGTTGTATCTTTACGTCTCGTACATTCGATATGTTACGTCATATGTTATGTTATATATATGTTTTACGTCAGTTTTATTTCTATTTTCAGTTATATTAACAATATTTTAGTAGCCTTACTCTGCACGCGACAGTGGAAGGAGTCGGACAGAAAATCCGTAACATTTTGAATAAAGCCAGAATTATTATCTTGCTGTTTTACTTGGTATTATTAGGTAAGAGTTTATTCAACATGACGGTAGACGTATAATATTCTTTTATAAAAATTATTGCATTAAACTACATTGAAATATTGAAATTATAACGATGAAACATTTGCATAGTTTTTTTACTTTCATAGTATATTAGACATCCGTATTCCGTCGGTTACCTAGTCGGGTCAATTCAATTATACATTTAAAAGCAATTAAGAGATCGAGAACTACCTCAAACTACCAGACGTACTTTACCTTTAGAGGGAGCCCAGCGTTGATGCTTTTATTAATATTAATCGAGTACCCGAGTGGTTATCAGTAAATTGACGTAGAGATCGAGAAGAATAATGTAAATCTTCGATTTCGATGTACATACTTACAAATCAAACGAATTAATGTCGAGTCTAGAAATGTACTTAATGGTTGGAATAAAACATTAATTTATCGAATACCAATCAGTTTTATAACAGATCCTTTACTTTAATCATTGTTTATAACAAGTGCGTTAATATGCGGAGTTACGATTTAATAACTCGTTCATATGAAGCGTGAATATTCAGGGAAAATTTCAGTCGTCGTTTTCGGTTATCTCTAATTCAATTTCAACCATACGACAGGAAATCACGTTAAACTGGACATTAAAGTTCGCATTTAAACGAAACTCTCAGTTAAATCAAATCAACTGGAAACCTGACGCAAAGTTTGGAATATTGAGGTTATGAACTGAAATGTACTCTTCGATACCAAAGTATTAATATCAACTGCCATCAGAATAAACTAAAAAAGATTGAATAAAAATAAATCAATTACCTCCCTGAAAACCGTCTTATTTTAAAAACAGATATAACACCTTACGCTTTTAAGCTTCCAAATTTGTCACGAAATGTATTAAACACATCAAATTCACTACCTAATACAATCAATTAAATAAATTTGATTTGCATTTTTAAACGATGCATTAACAGATCTATTTCCAAGATGGAGTCTTTTTAATAGTTCCATATAAACATCCCTACGATAATGAACTTCCAACGGACTCCATAAATTGGTCGAGATACCGAGTGAAAGGAAAGTGAAGAAGAAGTTATTTTCTAAATAGGTAGTATGAAGTGGCAGGAACTTCTTAAAGATTCACCGACGAACAAAAATCAGATGGAGCTGTGTGGAAGGAAAGGTGAGATGATACAATATTCATGGAGAATCGGCTGATATCCTGGATTAGAAGCAATCATTAGGTAGATGGTAATGTCGGGGGTGGGTTCCAGAGGGAAGGTGGCAATTCGCGGAGGCGTCTGCATCTCGCTGAGGTCATTTCGGGTCGAAAGTTCGCGGGGCCACATGTCTCTATACATAGAATCAAACCTCCCCTCCTCCCCCCTTTCTCTCTTTCTCCCGCGTCCTGTTCCGCGGACTGACAGCTCAAGCCAGGAGTGACTGAAATATTCATCGGCAGAAGGTGAACGAGGCGCGACTGAACGTCGATCTGTCAACCAGTTTCCATCTCGTTGTCTATACCCCTCTCTTTCTCTCTCTAACACGTATCACTCGCGTGTCTCCCGATATTTTGTCTACTGGCCTTCTTTTCTTCTTATTTCTGATTTTAGTCCTCTTTCGGCGCGCCGCCCTTTTCTATTATCCTTCCTCTGTGTCCTTTGTCTTCTATTTTCCTGTCGCCATCTGATCCCCGACCCGTCTCCTGAAACAGAAATGTCCACGTGATTGTAGTATAAGTTCCACCGGTTTCATGTAATCTATAGATAGCATAAATTGAGTTGTCAAAATATCGTTACAATCATGACAGGTATCCTGGATTTAATTGTAAGTAGCTGTATATAGTTATACAAATAAATAATACATAATGAATTAATTATATAAGAAAAATCATAGAGTGAAGAAAGAAAAAATGTTGAATATATAATATTCGAAAGATGGACAAATGATGGATTTCTTAAAAATTGTATGCTAGACATGTATTGTACAATAAATATATGAAATGGAGGTATTAAAATAATAGCAAATATAATATACAACAGAGAAGATGAATAATAATAATTCATCATATTTTAACTTAACTTTGAATAAAGGAGCTACGAAGGCATCTAGTGTCCGGTTCCTCTTCTTCTTCTTTTGTCTTCAAATTTATCATTGGCACTTATTATTGCTTCTAAAAAGCAGTTCTTTCCTGCAGATATGGTGTGTAGGTATATTATGATGCAGTCATTATTTTTGTCTTTATAGCACTATAAGTTGTCTTGTATTCCGCGTGTTGAATATACGATTATAATGTATGCACATACATAATCCGTACTGGACAGGGAAGTGAAATGTGGTGTATGATTTCGTTGATTTTCAATGGTGCATTTGTCGTCTACGTGATTCGAAGGGTCGCAGGAAAAAGGAGGAGGTGGCTGGACACCGTGTAGGGCTAACTAAACGGTAAATGAAGCCAACACTCCGAAATGCTTTTAAAATTTAAATAATGCATCATTGCCTGACCCGTCTAGCTTCACCGGAATTTCTCATCGGCGTTCCTCGTCCATTCTTCCACCTGTCGACCCTCGTTGCCTCGACTTTTTGGCAGTTTTTGAGAAACGCCGGCCGTCGGTTTCTATTACCATCGACGCCGGCTCTACGTCATGCCATTTGTCTGGAGAGTCAGTTAGCGATCAAGAAACTTTTCGCGAATTCCACCCCACGTCAGAGAAATATCTCGGAAACCATCAAAAAAACTGATTTCAAACTTCGTGCCGTCTCGGTATCCCGTGAGTAATTAAGATTGAATCTTTTATGAGCCATTGATCCCGATATGATCTATGTACATTTTACGCTCGATATTATTAAGTATTAATACTTGACGCGTATCCGATAAGTTAATTCTTCATTCCTAATTTAATATTCTCTTCTTACATCTTCCGCGATTCATTCCTGTTACTTTTATCACGGATTATTGCAAGGTATCTAATACTTTGTCGAATCGTGCATTTAAATCACCGTTGTAAATGAGCTTGGTAAGAGATGGCTCGAATTTGAAGTTGCGACACGTTCTTGCTAAAAACGGAACGGTATCACCTCCGTCGTATTATCACGCTTGAATGAGCGGAGGATATCACGAACGTGCAACGTGGTTTACGATAAACCGAACGCCACGCCGTATGCGTTTTGGTCGATGATGATAATAATTATACGTAATGTAATCGGTTTAAGTATCTAGATACCGTCGAGTATCCGTGCACCGCATTCCAATATGCGGAGACATCTAATTAAATTCCAATTATCACCCCGAATATTAGAGGACCAACCAGCGTACTACAACCACAAATTGAATTGCTTGATCTCTATTATTAAATGAATTTCAAACTTGCTTGAAACCCTCGAATTTCTGATTGAAAATCGTACCGATTGCTAACGTTTACAAAGTCTGTCCCTTTTTTCAGGTTTTCTAGGAGAAATGTTGTATGTCTTCCCCGATATCCGAGTAAACGACATTGGAGAAGTTCCGTATCAGTTTGCGCGAAACCTCGAATAATCAATTTGATATCGCAAATGAAATGAAAGCACGTACTTAATTGAAGAGAAAGCATTATCGAGGAGCACGCATATATGATATCAGTTTTGGTTGACGGAAAATAAACAAATATTTTTTTAATCATACGGGTACGCTTGGGATAATTGTTTATGTTACACGTATGTTATTTGCGCAAACAATTTATTATCTCGGCAGTATTTCTATTATAATATTCAATACACTGATGGAGATTACACGCAATAATTAAGTCCTAATGAACCGGAATCTGAAACAGAAGTGATATTGGATAGAAGTATAGGATCAAAGGGATACATAATATTAATTTAATAATTTTAAATAACAGACTTTGTTATCTACAATAATGTTGAACAAGCTTCATCAGCTCGCCATCGGCAACTGGTCCCAACTGGCCCAACAGGTTTCAAGTTTCACCAAAATAAAAACATCCTTTATTTTTGGATTTCGAAAGCCTCAACATTGCGCGAATGTCAGATCCACTAGTATTAAAAAGATACATGTCCAGCAATAAGTAATAATAATTATTGTCCATTGCTTGATATAATATAATGCGTCCAAAACACCAGGCATTTTACAATACAACTTCTATATTAATTCCTCGCTGGTTTTAATTATCCAAGAAGATTCCAAGTCCTGTTTTTAATTACATGTTGATTGATAACGTCGAAAGTCCTATGTGCCAAGGATAATTGTTACAACAATTTTTGTTGTCTGTGTTGTATCCAATCATATGTGATCCCGATATGTTGTTTCCACTGATGTTACGGTGTTATTGTTATTGTTAGTGTGTTATTGTTGTCTTTCTTACATAATCAGATTGATCGTCATTGTTATGTATAAATCTCTTTATTTCTATATCAGTCAAGATGTATCAAGGGCAGATTGTGTAATCTGAACTTGCGCTTGATTGCAAGTAACAGGTGTCTTCATCAACTTTCTCAGACGAGTCTCTGCCCTTTCGTGATTATGATTATTGCCCGAAAGCCAGTAGCGTTATCAAGGCTTTCTGAGCAACAATCAAAAGCATCAAGAGCATGTCCCCCGAATTCCTGTGGAGATAAATCTGCTTGGATCTGCAACAGAAATATTATTATTGCTGTAATCAATTGTACTGAAAGAAGTCGGATTATAACATAGAAAATCAAATATTATATTAGAGGTACCAGGAAAGTAATCAATTCAGGAGTAAAGAATTTTTCGCGTCGAAAGTTGGGATTTGTTTTTATTCCCAAGAAGGAAATTATGGCATGCATTTTCTAATAGAATATTGTTTAATATGAACAAAGAAATGATGTTTCATAAAGTATGTGAAAAATAATTGATTACTTTCCAGTAACACTGATACAAGGCATTGTTATTAATTGTACGGAGAGAAGTCACGCTGTAACTCAAAAAATAAATTATTGTACTAGGTTAAATTATTGTTATAATCCGTGCGACAGTGTAATAAATCAATGAATCAAATGTTGAATCTGGTATAATCAGAAGATGATTTTTGAGATGTTATTAATGTTGGTAAAGATTGTGAAACCTCGAGATATAAAGAATAATGAGACCTCGCGCGCGTCAATCTTCGGGGATAACATGATTGAGACGAATGGATGGAAGAGCTATCAGATTATAATTTTATTACATACCACATATCGGACACATGGCGTGCCAGGAATGCTTGCCGGCAACAGTTTTTCTCCTCTCGTACCAACTCGTACCGCGATACAAATATCAGTTATTACTTAACATGTATTTTATTTCAATAATAGTATCGGATACGAAAAGATAATGTTACTTAGGAATGTCTTTACTCGTAAATAAATATAATCACTCCTCTAACTTCATTATTAACGTGCCTTTACAATTGTGACGATACAGAATTTTTAATGCGAGGAATACACGACTGTTATGAATACCGGAATGCAGCACCAAAATACAACGCTTGCACAACGTCAGCAAAGGCAATTCACTTTTCGAGGAACAAGAAACTGCAACTGTTTCCAGCGAAAATATTCCCGAGAAAATAAACTGTTACTTGTTGCTATTTCAAGTAGTCACGCTTTAGCATGCAGTAATCTCTACACGGGATAAATCGAAGCGAAATAAAAAGAACTAGATAAAAGTAAACAAAAGTAAATGAAATGTCACAGTGAAAGGATACATAGTCACTAGCCAGGATATTTAAACTACCACAAAGGAGGCGAATAGTTGGAGAATGGAAGCGTGACTAAGAGGTAAGCGGGTTACAGGAATGCAAGATGCACCAAGCTTTACCTGATACGAGGCAAGTGTACGGTATCTCGGTAGGTTGGTACCGGAAGCGGAAGCGAAGGACTGCCGCCGCCGGAGTCCCGGACTCGAATGACGTAACCCCGAACTCCACGGGAGGGTTGCAGGTGCAAAAAGGGTAGGGGTTGTTCCAGGATAACGGATGGTGGGGATGAGATCGGCATCTGCGCACTAGGGAGGATCAAGGAGGGAACAGGGAAACATCGACACAGAGAGGCACACCGACGCAGGGAACGACGCGCCGTCGGTTAAAATCGCGACGAGTAATCCATGCCGAGGGCTCGACATCCATTAGATATTCTCGATCTTTGTAATTTGACAATTAGCCGACGGGAAGGCAGGCAGGTGGAGGTGGAGATGGAGCACCGTCAGTCAACCGACAGTTTGATGCAACGACACCGAGGGTCGTTGCACCGTGGAAACCGTGGCTGATTTATTTTATTAATTAGGTGACAGCGTCGCTTTCGCGGATATCCACCCGAACTGAATCCTCGCCGAATTCTATCTCTGGATTACGTTGCGGATGGAACTTTAATTCTATTACCGGATACTTCCTGTCATATTTGCGTAGCGCGTTATGTATCACCAATTGCAACTTATAATGGCTCTCGGATATATTCTTTTTATTCCGTGACATCTTGTGTGTACCGAGCTTTATGAAGATGAATACGATAGAAATACTGAACATGATGGAAGGAATTTAATTTCCACCGTCCAGTTTGTCGGGATGACTTTTCCACGTGTAAGTTGGTTTTTAAACTCTTATTTAATTCAAGGTACAAACTCTAACTGTATCAATCTTGTTTGTAATTCAAGCAATTTTTAGATCCAATCTAAACTTTTCATGTACTCTCCTCATAGACATTATATTTCTAGAAAATATAGTCTATTTACAATCGTTCTACAAATTGTCAAATTGCACAATCTTCGACGTATCGGGCCAATTTAAAGTCCATGAGTCTGATTACATTGATAATTACATCTATTCGACAAATCATTTTCTGAATTACTTCCAACTAAGAGCGGAAAATAAGGATCACTTATGCATGAACTTTGAAGGACTCGTCGCCAACGCGTTTAAATTGATTAAACGAAGCTCCGCATTAAATTTTCACATGGCAGGATCGATGTGCATTAAAAACGAATGGAATCAAACGATGCATCGGAGACGGTATTATAAAACCTTTTATGGGAAGAATATTTACTGATATTGTTATAAGAACGCATTTAGTGCATTAATAGCATCATGATTAAGTATCGATTGTATTATGCGTCTTCCCATACTAATAAAAACCTGGTATGCCAAGAAGGAAGTGAGATAACGCGGTTCTCAAGGTACTCCTCGATGGTATCCGGTGCTGTGTAAAATAGAACTAAGTGCTATGCCAGGACTTTATATAGCCAAAGATTACGCCTTTCCACCCGCCAGATAAACTTGTTCAATAAGAAAATTATTACTTGCATGCGCGAAAGATAGAAGTGTGTTGGTTATCACGTTAACTCCCTGCCGTCATAAACATTGTAGCAGTATGATTTTTCATCATAGAAGTTGAGTAGCGGTTGAAAAACATGGTTGAAAAAGAAGTGTTGGATATGTCTTCTCAAATATCGAATGGTATATTATGAAATGTTAGAAGTATGTTTTTATACTTAAAGTGCGGTGGCAATTGATATCTTCACATAAAATGTGAAAAGGGAATATTCTTTTATGCTGTGATACGATTTCTATTCGAATTGAAATCATTATCGGTTATGCAGAACATTGTACTACGATTATTTAAACTTGTTTCCTGTTTAATAATAAAATGCATTGTAACATGCTTTTGTAATGAACGAGATAGAAATCGATATCTTTTAATTTAACATGAAAATGGATATTAAAAATATCTTGATGCACTCTCGTATTATCCAATCTCGTAATGTACCAGTTTCATTATTAATCGGTATCTTTTAAAATCTATTAAAAAATGCACTTCACTGGAATACACGTTTACATCAAGTTACATATTTTATCTACTCACGGACGCAGCTATTACACTTTCTTACACTTTAATATCACGATGCAACGAATCGAAAATAAATGATCAGCCAAAATCTAATTCATAAATTACATCAATTATATCACTGCCACACTTCCACACTATTACACTTGGTATATGCGTATATCGAATAAAATTATTTGAAAATCACTGCTGACCTCGTGCATTCGCGCCAGTTGTCATGAAAAGAGATAAATCTTCGCGGTACAACGATGTAGCAGTAACAGCATTGTTCTCCAAAGAAGAAGAAGAAACAAAGCAGAGGAAAAGGAGAAGGAGGAAGAAGAAGAAGAAGAAGAAGAAGAGGTGGAGGAGGTTCATAGGACGGAGGTAAGAGTAAACCTGTGAGGTTGCAAGAAAGTGCAATGCCCTTCTCGGGAATGATCGGCCACTAGTTGGTCCAGGATCGTCGAGCTCTCCACGAAGGGAATCATCCCGAGTGTTTAGTTAAAGGCTCGATTGTGATCCAAGGTCAGTTGGGGAAGAGCCATGAGTAATGGTCAACGACACGTTACGCAACGCGACCGTAATGATCCCTCGGTGTCGATTCACTACGTCGTCAACTTCTCTTCTTCCTTTCTTCACTAACGAGAGCTATCGTAACTTCCTACGTCCTATCGATTTACCTTTTACGTACATGAAGTAAATTGACGGTGAAATTGTACGATGTTGATTTTTTAATACGTCTCAAATGTCTGTTTGCAAATACCTCATGTCTAAAAAATTTTCTTGTGTCCAGATTTATTGTAAAAATTTAAGAGTATTTAATTTCATTTAATTAAAGAAAGTGGAGCTTAATTAATGTTGGTGTTAGTGAAATATGGTGTCCTAGGGCGAAAGTAGAGTTCTGGGAATTTAATCCGACCTTTGGGATCACAAAGGATATAAATATCACAGATGAAGAAAGTTATGATAAAAAATTAATGAAACTCATGTAGAAACTTCGCTACAAGCTTCGAAATGTGTCTTAAGGTTTTTCTACTAATCTTCTTATATCGGATTATATTAAAAGTGATATAGAATGGAATATGAAAAGAAGTGTTCATAAATATAAGATCGAATCGGTAGCCATAACGTTGGTACGAGATAAGGTGCAAAGTAAAGTGGGTCCTTCTATTTCAGCGACACTCTCTCTTCCACTTTTTTTAGGGGCACGTAATCGCTCGTGTAGATCGTGCTTTCAAATCTGTCCCCGCGGCAGAGCACGAGGTTTTTTTTACCCTCGAAAATCCTGCCTATCGACTAGCACCGGTGCGCTGAGAATCGAGCACGTGCTGCCCTACTCGAGAAAAGGAGAGTCCTCGATGGAAAGAATAAAAAAAGAGAACCACCGAGAACGAGAAACAGAGAGAAAGAATCAAATTCACAAAGTGCTCCGGGCGACCTCTCCTCCGTTGAGAGTACCAACGATTTGGAAGCCCGATCAAATTAAGATCCTTGAATAAATACCCCAAGTTTCGAATAAATCTACTGTCAAACCGTGTCTAATGGAATTGAAGGTTCCTCCACGGTGTTCCCTAAATACTTCGCTCCAAAGCATAATTTAGTCGATGTAAAAAAATTTCCAATATCTATCAATCATCATCTACCAGCATCGATATTAAAATAAAGATTAATTTCACTCATTTAGTAAACCCGACTACCTTCGTAGCATTAAAGTCATTCGTGGAGTAACAGGGTTACTTAACCGAGGATGAGAACTCGGAAGATTAGGCATTACGATCGCATGACTCTCGTGTCGCTTTCCTCTCTTTTTTTTTGTTAAGTTAGCGCCTCTACGATTGTGAATAGCCGGCTGACAGTGACAGATTTGCTCTTCTCTAAGCAGCTTAGAGAGTTCCTGGTTCCCTAGAGTTCCATCATTATCGAATGCCCTTAATTGCTGGCAGCAATGCTCGTACATTGCTAGATCAGAGAGGAGGATAGAAATTTCAAGAGGGACGGAGGGAGAGGTGCCTTTGAACTTGGAATTGCACAGTGGTGAGAAGCAAATCATGCCCGCTCGAGAATCCTTTGGCATATATTGCCTACTCGACTCTCATCTATAGGGTGGTCTAATTTGCCATTCTCTGTATTAGGTTTAACCCTAATAGTCCCTTACAATAGCCTGATTAGAAGTAATTAGTAGCTGGACATTGTATCTACTAATGTAATCACATTTTAGTATTGATATACCTAGTGATTACCTAAATAGCTCAAGCGTCATTATACTATACGAGAATTATTTTTAAAACATTCCTTCAAAATCGTTCTAAAAATATCAAATAATATTCCTCATTTAATAATACAATATCATATTCCTATATTAAAATATTTGTTCATAGAATAACATAGGAAATGTTATTTAATATTGGCATAAAAACTTGGTTCGTATTTGAGTATAAGTTTGATATTGTTGATGAATAAAATTGTCACGGACTATCGACACGGTATTTAAATGATGATTAATACAAGTACAATTCCGTACTTATGCGAATTAATACTCTCCACTTGTGATAAGATAACGTTAAGAAGGAAAGGTATAATGAAACACGAATTCAATGCCGCATTTTTGTCGAATGCACTGTAGAGTGAAGGTGCACATTCGCATTAAATAATGACTAAAAAACATTGTATACGCGTGCTGAGCGATTTCACCTGACAGTGTTTGAACAGCTGTAATATTTCGAACTGGCTTCGTCATTTAAACCTCTTCAAACAAGGCTCCTGTTTCTATTAATAAAAAGCTCTGGATGCGATGCCATCCCGTGCATCAAACACCATAGAAACATTGGATTTAATGCACACTCAATAGTGTGTTATTATCCTTTACATTCGTTAAGAAACAAGTCTCCAATCAAAGCAAAATTTATTAAAAGATACGGTTTCAAACAATTTTGGGATGAGTTAAGAATATATTATATCCCGGGATAAAAATGATGTTGTTGAAATTGAATGATAAATCAATAATATTATGTAATAATATAATATTATATAACGTATCCCTTGTAAAATACGTCTTCTAATTATGCAACAATATTTGTTTCGGTATGAAAAATATGGGTGACCCGGAGAATTCTGTAAAAAGACAACAACGGACAAGATTCTATTTCAGGATATTGACTTCAGACGTCCAATATCTTGAAATTCATATAACTAGGGGCTTAGTTCACACGGGACACCTAATATAATAATATAATATACTTCATCTTAAAAGTTGTGAGTCCAAAATTCGCCCGAAATTATATGTATAAAAGATAATGCAACATTAAAAATCGATAAAATTAATATTAACTCGCTTGCGATATATTTCTACTACAATCAGAAATATCTATTGTTAAAACGGTGGAAGAAATGATTACTCAAATCACAATCTGTAAACTACCTTTGTTACAATACAATACTATAAAAAACTCCATTCAAATGGTTCATATATTGGTAGAGTAGAGCCTCGTCATCGAAACTATTCGGTTCTAATTTGAAAACTTAATTGAACTTTTTGGGTTTAATACGATCTTATTTCCACGTGTAGAAAAGTTGCGTCATTAAGTCGAGGTAAGAGGAAAACTAAAAAGGGGGATAAAAAAAGCAGGGGCCTTTCAGGCCCACCACGACCGTGGAACATTAAAGCCTCGTATTACGAGGAACTGCGAGAGCCGGTACGGTTATACACGGTGATGCGGCAGAAAACGAGAGGACGGGTTCTATTATCCTTGAGAAAAAATCCTCACCGGCATGGATACCTCTAGGAACGGACTGAATTGGATTCGTGGAGATCCGCGAGGAGAACTGCAAGAAATCGAATACTCCGATCGTGAGACTAGGGCTTCGTTACAAATTGCTCATCGGTATTGCAAGAAATATTCTTATTTTAAGGTACAACGAGATGTTAAAAATAATATTATAAATAACATTATTTCGAGGGAATTTATTAAAGTATTTAAAGTGGTAACGTTAAATGTAATTTATACATATTAAAAATATTTGTGCCGTGCTAACGCGCAGTTGTGATGTAAGTCCAAATAAAGTGAGAGAAATTCGATACTTTTATTATATAATTGTTAAAAGTAATATTTTGTCAATTATTATATTTATACTTGATTATTACGAATCAGGTTAAATTTTTATAATTAGAATAAATATTTATATATAAAGATGAGTTATGCATGCAAAAGGGTGCAAATTAATGGCCAGCACTATAATAGATTATTCTTATTTAAATATATTAATGTAATTATTAAAATACGATAAAATAGTGTAGTACTACTTTAATTTATATACTGAGAAAAAAGTATTATTATTATTGTGTTTACGTCACACAACTAACGCCTAGCAAATCAAACGATATTTTCAATGCTTGTTGGATTATATAACATAAGGATTAGAACTAAAAATGAGATAGAAAAATGGACCTAAACCGGCTTTTACGCAACACCATTACACTCCGTACTTTAGCCAAAATAATCCTTTGTAAATAATGTTATTTGTAAGTTGCAAACAACATTCTTTTAATAAAAGGTAATAAAATATAGACTAATAATGTTGACCCACCTCCAATAAATAAAGAAAAACAGATTAATCGGTTTGATCCACCCACTCGCCTATGAACCGCTTATTCCCTGAGAAGTTCGCGCCTCAGTGATTATACGTCTTTCCACTGAACCGTGATGGTACAATCGCCTTCCACGAAGTCTTCCCGCTTATGAACGAAAAACAAGAAAAATCCCCGACCAATTCCGAACTACGTCCGATACAACCAAGACAAAAAAACACGCTTATTTGTTCACCTAAAAAATTGAATACTCTCGAACTCCTTTCTCGGAGGTATTAATGAAAATAACTTTCCTCGAGAGGGACTGTAATTAAGTGACCTTACAAAATTATCTGAGCCTGTATTGGTTCAAGTGTCTGCAACTCGTTAATTACGCTGCATGAGGAAGAAATGTTGAACCTTGAAAACATTCAATTACATTTCATCTTCGATCTTGAAATTCGACCAAAAAATTGGCAAATTTGTAATCATACTTTTTTATACTTTTTGTATTTCATGCGTAAAGGGTATATCGTGTTAAATTAAAATATGTAAATAAATGAATAACATATGAAAATTAATTTGGAATTAATTCTGGAATTTATGTAATATAATTATTTAGTGAATTTAGAATCAATGTTACATTAATTTTCGTCCTGAATCAAACTATTTGAGAAATATGAAAGTGTTGGAATACTGAGAGGAAAACGATTCGATGAAAATGTTCGAGGAACTTAATTATTTCGAAAGCCGACATCGATGATATTAGATGAAAAGAAGGAAAAATTGATTGATCGATAAAATTGTACTCTTGCAGGTGGAAAGTCTAGACAAGTATTATATCGCAAGTCATGATAGCCAATAGACCCTATTGTTCTCAGGATGCGCTATAATGGTCACCATAAAGGCACCGAGACTCAGAATCGAGTCCCCTTCCAAATATACCTCGGGATTAACGGAAAAAAACGTTACGTAAGAATACGACCAAGTCAAATTGGAATTCGTTACACTTCTATCTCGGCTGTTACCGTTCAATCAAAAATTTGGAGGCGTAAAGAATTTTCGAAAAAAAAGTGAATGTTACACTTGTTATCGCATGGAGCCAGCTGCAATCTCACCTGTGGCTGACGTAATTTCATAAATTGAAAATGACCGCAGATAAGCGCGATTAGATAAGCAAAACTCAAAATCAACGAGTATGAATAGGCCAATTTGGATCCTGGTGGTTTGTAACCATAGCAGGATATCAATGTACAAAGTTATCATTTCTTCGAAAAACAGTCTTTTTTCAAGGACAATTTTCATCGACATAATTCAATTTCTTAATACACAGTAATATTATTGCTAGTAAAACCTGACACTATTTCGACGGAAATAAAATCTTCCAGACACGTGTCAGGTGGAATCATAAAGATAATTCTATTTAACGTAAGATTCGTAGTAATAGTTTTAAGTAAACATACTCAATGTATCAAAAATGATATTATCTACACAATTGTATTTAATAGAACAAGTAATCCATACGAATAAGAATTCATCCGTATCATCTTACGTAAAATTAATTTGCTGAATGTATTATCTATGGTTTGGAAAAATTGGTAGTTTTGCAGTTGTGTAGTTAATTGTGGAATGTTGTAATCGAGAGAAACAAAGAGAAAGAAGATCCGTTTGTCGGTCAGCCTTGATGATCTCGAAGCGCGGCCCGGAGGAATGGAGCCAGTTGCAAATGCGCTTAGAAACACTGTAATACCAAGAACTCGGCCTCCGAGCGGCAATAAACGTAATGCAAGCATCGCCTGCCAAAGGATTCCGTGCACTGAGAAACGCTTAACCGGCACTTCCTGGGCTTTTCGCGAGAATTCCTCACGAAAAGTAACAAAAGCCACGACTAGTTTCAATTCTCTCAAATTACAGTACGCGAACTCTTCGAAAATACACTTCTTCGATTCTTATTATTACCATTTTTGTAACCATTTTCTGGATAACGCGATTTACTTCAACCAATATGTAACATTAAAAGAATACGTTTTCCAAATAAATGTATGTTCTACAATTTGATTATTTTTGTATTTAAGTAAAATTTTGATATACTATCTGAAGATGAACACCGAAACGACACGTGAATTAACTTAAGTTGATTATTCAACTTTTATATAAAACATTTTGTACCTGATATGCTAGTTGCATCCTGCATGTTTTATTATGAAATATAGAATTATTGGAGATTGAAATATTCTTTATAATATCAGAAACAGTGAGTAATAGAGTTCCCTATATGAAACCACCACCTCAGCTATAGCGATACCACAAAGTTCATCGCTCTAGGAGAGGAACAAGTTTCACGACCGAAGTGTGGTAAAGTGCGATTTCTACCTACGTTCACAGTGTTTCCAAGTTAGTTTTTACGATAATCAGACATCATACATAACAATCTTCCCGATACTTCCACGTCCCATCATTAATACAAATTTATACAATGAATATTAAAGAAATTAATTAATATTATTATTACAGAAGCCCACATCCGACGATTTAAAAAATGGCTCAAACTAAATCATGCATTATAATGAAATATGCAATTGCATAGTGGTGCAGTTAATCGCAAGTACCTCTTCCTTCATTAGGGTAACCAAACACGCTTTGTTGCTTTGTTACGTGTACACTGTACACAAGTGGATTATTCAAGCGCGGATTGTTTAGTTGGAATGCAACTCGTAATTAATTCAGTCGAGTTAAACGCTAAGGATAGAACCGTATACCGATTTAATAGTACATGAACTGGATTGGTGGAAATCAGAAACATTGTCCGTGGTCTACTCCTCGTAGGGTTACCACGACGAGTTAAGAATCTATGGCAGTGGCAGAGAAACCACATCGAGTAAATACGAGTCATGCTCGAAGAGCGCATTCTTTGCAGAGGCTCTCCAGCCAACCCGGGAATAAAATCCTACAAATTATACCACGTTCTTCGTCACGTTAAACGATTTCTCAGCAAGAAACCGATTACTTCGTTCTTTTCTCTTGAGATCTTCGCATATATTAACACATATACATCGTTACAAGATACATCACCACGGTCTATAATTCAGTAACATATATTTTTGAACAATCTAGTTATATCCACATTTACTTAACCAGACATATATTTCTAATAGATTGGATGCTGCTAAACATGATTTAATTTCAATATCGGTGAATAAAATTGAATAATATTGGTAATAAAAAAGATTAATTATGGAAACAAATTGCATCTGTAATTTAGTGTCACTTCTTAGAAATATTCTGATATCAATTTAAGATTCAATATATTATGGAAGAAAATATTTTCCCCGGGAAATATATAAATATCACGCGACAAATGATATAGAACTGAATAGATTATAATTGTAATTGATAGAATTTCATGATATTTAAATAAATAAATGAAAGACATCTGAGAACCTCTGGTATTCTAAAGCATTAGCCCATTTCGAATAAACACGTGCATAGTGAACGAAGAAAATTACATCCTCACGATCTCATCGTACATTCGGACCGAAACAGCCCTTCGACTGCATCGGTTAATCGAAAGAAAATTCTCTACGATCGAATCGTTCCATCTATATACATTTATGGGGATAAGTAAGCAAGGGAGAAATGAGTTCTAAGACCTGTCCCTTGATTCACCCCGTGTACCACTATATAAATCTGGTTTATCTTCTCATTTTCCATCGGCATCTCACCTCACGTACGGACACTCGATCTTGGAAAGGAACTGTCTAAAATCGCGCAACCGTCCACGTATGCATTCACACGACACCAAACAGATACCCAAAGTGGCATCCTCCTTTGTTCCACGCCCCGATACAAAGTGGTATTATGCTACGCTATTGTAAAGCGGAAGATGTTTCCCAACATTTAAAGTAAATAAGGGTAGCGTAGAATTTATAATACAACAGTATCCACATTGGAAAGGGAACATTCTTTTGTACATTTTTTCACTATTTTTCGCGAGTATTATTTAGTTGCCTTACTAATTTGAAGCTTTAATTCTTGGATCATTATAAACCGTTATTTATGCTTTTAAATGGGTTAAGTATTTTTATTTAGGATGCGATTCATTATATCGTGATGTATTTACTATGTTTTTCTTTCGTAAATAATACTCGGTTACGACTTAATAGAAGTAGAATCTAAAGGAATACAAAAATATAACAGAAGGACCTTATTACTCTTCAGAGATATTGAATTGACTCCTGGGTATACAAAATTCCGAGATTCCCCGAAACGAATGGGTACGTAGGTCTGAATGGGTGCATATGTACAAAGGCTCGGGGAGTTTAAAATTCAATTACATCCGACGGATGGAGAATAATCCGGTAACCCTCGCACTACCGTCTTCCCTGCTTTAATCCGATTCCGAATCGAATGTACCGTCATACCAGCCCGTTCCTCATTCGGAAAATCGTTTATTTATCCGCGTGATATATGGCGTGACATCAAATATAATGTCCATGACAAAGTCCTACTATCTATTACGAGAACGAAGGAATATCTATCGAAGATAAATCATGGAGTATTGTGTCGTAAAAAGTGAGTATAAGTACCGAGGAGGTTGTATGTCTCAAAAAAACAATGTAATTCAAGGACGAAACGACAGTTTTTCAATCTTTTGATCGCGACTCGAGCATTACAATAAAAGACAGGATTTCGTAAGGAAACCTCATCGTCAGTGACGTGTGAAGGCCGGTTCTCAGCAGAGCTTCAATAACCTAATGTTGCGGTTGTAGAGGTGTGTATGTACACATGTATATTAGTATCAAGTCGAACCGGTCCGCAACCAAGCATAAGTGGTACAAACAACGAGCCCAGCCATGGTCATAAGGTGGCTTTGTCAAGGTGTGGAAGGGAAGGGAAAGATGCAAAAGGGACTAATAAGTTGGGCCTGCTTAGTGGACGGGACTTAATGTTTGCCGTTTTAATTACATAATTCGCGGAAGCTAAAAAATATGCTTGCTAAATTCTGAACTTTGAAATGAATTCGCAGTACATACGTTTCTTATTCAACAATTAATGAAGTAATAAAGTCTACTATTCTCAAACCTCGAAGCATGGAATTTAAAAAATAAGTTGTCTGACTATTAAACGAAGCATCTACTTCAAAGATTTGTTACTTTGTCTTATAATTATTTGAATTATGTTATGTAATAACTCTGATCGATATGTGTTTAGATGTTATTCTATTTTATTTTCGATGTCCCTAAATATTAATGTTAGCATTAATATTAAGCAAGAGAAATATAAATGAGGAATAAGTTATTGAAATAGAAAATTGAGGTTCATAATTCTAACAGAAACTAGGCGCAAATTACCGAGATAGATATAATCGGTAAAAAATGTGGTTAGACGTATTTTTTTTCCCTCGGTCCAACGGAAACGAAATTTTCTAAAGATCCTTGGAGAACTCCCCTATCGCAAAGGGTGGGATTGGCCGTAGCGTCACCATGGTAACCATAGGTCAGGATAGGGATAAGCGGTAGCAATGCGCCCTTTTTTTTTCTTCTAGGAACCATCTTGCGAATGCTACCACAACCGATGATACAAAGCTTTTTTTTCACCCCGAAACTAATGATTTACCAGGACCATGTGAAACCTACACTCTCATTTTCAACCGTCGAATTTCGATCGCGCGTTCAACCGTTTCCTTTTTTTTACACATTATTACATCCTTAGATCGAAGAAACGACTAAATTACGCTGATGAAGAGACTGACTCGGCACGTGGTCCGGTGAAAGCAATTTATTTGATGAATGCACTCGCCAGAACAATGTGATCCAGGTGGTGATAATACGCGCACCATGAAAGAGTAAAGCCTTTTTTTCCCCATTCGATCCGATCGGAGGCTTTCAAAGCGGAGATCCGTCCGAACAAAAACCCCCGAGATTTATAATCTAAATCGAATCCCTTGTTTCATGGATATACAATCCGTTTTGCTGGGATTTCGTGGACGAATACCACGCGAAATAAGTATAGAAACTAACTCGTGTTTGCCGTTAAGGGAATGTCTGGGACTCGTTTTATCCGTTCGCAAATATTTTAATCTCCGGTGGTTCGTAAAGAAGTTAACAGTTTGCGGAATGGTTTCGTGGTGATCGATGAAAAAAAGGTTTACTCTTCTTGTACCCTACTCGAGCATCAATCTTATCGGGAAGCGGGAATTGCTCGAGAAAATCTTATATTCCTGCTTCGAAGATTTCAAGTAAGTGGATCAGGAGCATCTTCGATTGGAATTTATAACATCGATTTTGAACGGTAATTGACTGTGCTGAGATAAGTAACGTAATACAAATGGCGTTCAATGAAATCTCTTCTAACGATGTTTACTTAAATAGTATTATTTTATTGGTAAAATGAGTGGAATGTCCTAGGATATCTTAGCAAGGTATAATTCAGGTACATAAATGAGGCTAAGGAAGACTATAAAATGTCAGACGAAATTAGTAGGAGAACTGGGAGGATGATTATTGTTCGCCGTTGACTCTGCAGTTAGACGACCGATTGTAAGACACCATCTTTCTTTTCACTCTTTTACTGGTACGAAGGAGTTACCGAAAGGAAGATAATTATTATACCTGACTCTAATGCTCAACACACTTCCTAGAATACTTTCAGAGACAGAAATGTGTGGTTCTTTGTATTGTATTGCGTATAAAGTGTCCTTCATTAACCTGAGTTTACATTATGTGGTACGATAATTATAGACGAAATTTATAATACTATATTATTAATAATTGTAGATATATAAATAACATAATTATAAGAAATCCACAGATAAGAAACTGTGTTTTATTGTTTATTTCTATTGTGTATATAACCAATTTTTTAGATAAAATAAATTATATATGTAATTTAATACTGATTTTAACATATCAAGATAGATTGAATATAAAAATAATATTAAGAAGGAGGTCTCGAAAATGGAGATATACTTTTTATTTGTATTATTCAACTGTCAAGAGAAATTAAAAGTAATATTATTAAATCGAATTTAAATGGGAGTATAATTCAATTACTTCCAATTTGTGGATCCACTTTTGGCTTCATAAAGTAATCTGCTTTTCACGCCGTGTTTACTCGGCGTAATTATTTTAAATAGGATTTAATTGGATTAACGAAAATTTCGTTTGTTAAATCCAATCCACGGTTCGTTAAATCCCACTGGAATATTTATTTTCAATAAACCTTAATTCCGGATGCCTTCATGAAAGCATATCGAATATGGCGGTGTAAATGACGACGCTCAAGTGGAACGAAGAAAAATCGTAAAGAGAAAGAAAAAAAGGCGTGTCAAATTATTCGAGCTCGACTAACCTTCTAAAAACGTTCTCTGCTCTCCGTGCAAGAATCGATTTTGTTCTTGCACGCCGTTCACTTTTTAATAAAATACTACTGGTTAAACCGTTTTCACGAAATTCCAATGATCGTTTGATTCTCGAACTCTAGGATCGATAGTTTTCGATAGTACTTCGATTATTATGTATGAATATTCTTATTCGGATTAATACCTTGCGATCGATCTATGATTCGAGCTGTAGACTCGATAGTTTTCGATAGTTCTTCGATTATTATGTATAAATCTTTTGATTAACATCTTAATATTATTTTTATATTTAATATATTATCTTCATATATTGATAAGGATGGTACGATAATTTGTTATTATTTCAATACAACATTATATCGAGATCAAGAGGTAAGACATTTAAATCTCTGGGTATCATTATCAAGTTTTCTTGCTTTTCAATTAATAATTGCTGTGCTCCATTTCGGAAATAGTCCGTTTCTATCTAATTTTCATCGAGGAGGTTTTATGCAAAGCAGTTCATAAAGAGTTTATAAACACTTGAACGCGGTATTCGAATTGCGCGGCCAACCCATACCTAATTAATTATGCTCTCAATTAGTGGGCCGAAAGCATGGTTCAATTATAATAACATGATAATACATGAGCCATGGGTAGGTCATTACACTCCTTGAATGACGTCACTCGCAGAGGAACCATCGTAAAAGAACTCTTTATCGTATAATAAGGATCTTAAAAATCGTATTGCAGGAAGGAAACTTAAAAACGGCTATTTTAAGAATACTGATGTACTAAAGATTACTTTGCAAGATAGCGAAGTATTTATCACGAAAATTAAGCTTAAGAGTGAACCCCTTTTATTTCCTGATAAGACATTTCGGTGAACTCTAAAGGATATTCCTGTTTGATATCAACATTTGTTGACATATAAAATTAACATCGCTAAAATAATGAAGTCAACTCGACTGTATGTTTTCAATTAATTAAAGTCCATTATTATTCTGTTTGGAATATCTAATTATTGCTCCGACTTTTGCGACAACAACTAAATAAACAAATTTTGCTTATGAACAAAATTTCGCTTAATTAATTATTTGTTTTCAAGAACATACCTATCCCAAATTTTAGAATATATATGTACTAATGTTATACGGTAAAACATTGAACTTCATTCAATAATACGATCTAATTATCTCAAGAATGAGACGAGTTAATTCGACATTCTTAACTCTCTAAATCTCGAGACTTTCATGATGTTATAATTAAATATTGAAACTAGTATTCATTTCAGACTCCATCAATTTGAAGTAGACGATATATGACTACTATAATTAACTAAACAAATTAAATTAACGATACCACGAATTTAAAATTGTTCTGCCGCCGCCGGATCTACTGTCAGATCAGGAGACGTAGAGTGAGGTTAGGAAGCTGCCATGGACCTCGTAGACATTTGACGATAAGTTTACATACCTTGTTAATTTCGATGACATCGGTACACGATGATCTATTGATCCGTCCTAAATAAGATCATCCGGATCGATGATTTCCAATATCTTTCAGGCGTATACTTTCACGGCAACACAACACATCCGTCGTTCACGAGCGCCCGTGACGGAATGCTCGAACACCCGTCCCCCGTGCCTGATCTTTCTTCTGTCGTTCGTTACCCCCACCAACAAAGTCCCTTATACTTTTTATATCTCACGATGATCCTTCAATTATTATCGACACGATTAACCATTATTTCAGGAAATTAAACATACTTGACCTACATTAACGTATAGAATCATAGACCGCAATCAGCTCAAGCAGTGCAGACTCGGGGTAACAATCCTATCATTGCAAATCAATTATTCATAGATTAATCACTTAGCAGAATTGATTCTAAAAGGATTTTGTAATACTTTATACAAGATGAAATTAGCTATATTAATTTTACTTGCAAATTTGTAATATGTAATATGTAATATGGAAGTTATTACTCATGTACATAAATTTAATATAACATTCGAGCAACGTTGGGAAACATACTTTTCCGAAATTGTTGTTTTTTAATCAAGATACAGTGTAGGTACAGGTACCAAACAAAAACGTGAATAAACCAGAGAAACGAGGACGGGAGATACGGTTTTAAAAGGACCTAACTGATTGAGGTTTCAGAGATGTCCACACATGTGGAGACGAGTGTGAATGTGAGTGGGTGGATTCGTTCGTTAGGCTGTCGTCGATAAGTTCCACTCGTGCCATTACTAGTCTTGGCAGTCCGCACGTCGTCGGATTATTACGTCATCGGATATCAACCAACCAATCCGGAAACGTCTCCGAATGGGTCACGTGCTCCCCCACCCTTATACACACCCCCACCCACCAATCCTCGGACAAACACACACGAGCGCCCGCGCTTTCGGGTTCACGCACGTTCGGGGGTTTCTAACACAATTCCGGGGACAAAATGGCGCCTTGACACGATGACCACTGGGCTAACTCGCGCGTTTCATCTACGATGCATCTACAAATATTATTTTATTAGAATTATCTTTGCAGTATAATTTAGAAGAACCTGTGCGGATCCTGTATATTTCGAATTTTGGCAAACTTTATGATATATAAAATTGTATGTTTATTAGTATTACGAGTAATAAAGAATGAATTATTGCAATCAATTTTCTAAGTGATTATAGTTTAAAACAATTTCAGATATTTTATATTTGGAGTACACCAATTTTAATAATATTAATAACCCTAAGAATTTCAACGATTTTAATAATTGCGAGTTTTGATAAATTTTCTAATATATAAAATTGTATGTTTATTGATGTTACAAGAAATAAAGAATGAATTATTGCAAGCAATTTTCTAAGTAATTGTAGTTTAAAACAATTTTAGATATTTACCATTTCAGATATTTTATATTTGGAGTATGTAAATTTTGATAATATTAATAATCCTTATAACTTCAATAACTTTACTAATTGGTGACACAAACTTCCATATTGTAATTTTAATAGAATGTATTCATTCAATAGAAATTTATTAAGCACCTCTGTATTTGTTTCAATATACAAAATAATTCTACCATTTAATTTAAATGATTCTATATTAAAATGCACTACCCAAATGTTGATGATGATTCTACTACACAGAATAAATTCTTTGTCTCTTACTTCTTGCAGTAGACTCGTAAAAAAATAATGGCGTTGTTCTCTGGAAAACGAAAGACAAAAAAGTATCATCGTACTTTCTGACGGTGGATAAGTGTACGCTTGGAAAGTTCATTCGACTGAAAAGCTATTAAAATCGAATCACGGTACGGTTATGTTTTAAAGTTTTTTTTCGGCGTTAGAATTTCTATGGTGATCTGGAGCGGACAGAGTGTAGAAACAAAAAGATGCCGAGCGGCTTTTCAAAGTCATTCGTTCCAGGGAAATGTGTTACATCCTGTTTTTCGGTGAACAATCAACTTATCCGATTCTCGGGAACTTTTTAATTACTTGCTACGTCAGGAACACTCGCATTTTACTTCATTCATATTTACCCGGGAAAACAGAGAGAATAAAAAATATTTCTTAACTTCTTCCACAAAAATCGAGACTTCGTTAACTCCATCGTTAATTGTTTCATTGTGCATAAAACGTTACAGAAAATATTTCCAATTAATTCTTCAGAAAGGTATTATCAAAATGGACGAAGCAAATTATATCAAATATTAAGCTTCTATGAAATATAATAAATAAAACGTTCCATGATATAATGTCAACAAATATTGTTTTAATTACTTGGTTCTATTCTTTTCTAGCAAAAAATATTTTCGCGTGTTTTCAATTTTGTATTCTTCTACCATGAAATGTTCTATCAGTACAAACACTCCCATTGATATGAAGGAGTAGTAGAGATAAACGTGACCTACATGTTTCATCAAATTGAAAAAGCATCTTGTTTTTGATGAAAAGCTAGGTTGACCGAGATCAGTTGCAGCGAGGGCAGGTCAAAACGAGGCGTAGACTAATTTGTGGGTCAGGTCATTTACATGGATGCTTTTAAAGGGCTCGTAGTGTAGCTTGACCACACCTCCAGGCATATTGTGAAAATTGTCCTGCAGGTAGCCCCTGGAAATCGGTAGGAAGTAATCGATAGTCTCGTCCAGGGACAGTAGCTGATCTGACCAATGGGCTGTTTCAGTACGTGGCTAAAGGGCGATCCCTATACGCACCCCCTCGAATCCCTTTCCAGAGATCAGTATATTGTCCAGGCTACCCCTGGCTACTTTTGCCCTTTTGTCGGAATTGCCGATGACTATTGGAATAGAAAAATGGCGTAGAAAAATATCCGATGGCCACCATATTGTACGCATATTAATACTAATAAGGAATTATAGAAAAGATTACTGAACATTCGCTACGAAGAATTAAAGCTTGAATTTAATCAGAATTTGTTCAGTTTCTACATCTTTATAAAGCATTGTTTTATAATCAATTTAACACTTTTAATCAATAAAATTTGAAATGTAATTTGAATATTGTCCTCTTATTTTCCAAGCCTTAATATTATAAATTACATAACCATCCTTTTAAGAGTGATACACGTTTAAGTGCTACGTAGTATGCTATCTCATTGGTAGTACAAGAATTTTTATAAAAAATGTTGTTTAATCTTGCTAAATTAGAATTGTTGTAAATTATGTTTACATCGAAAGTATAGAAATATCCTAAAATACAACAAATTTGAAAATTTGTATAAACGACTCGAGACTCATTCCTCCGAATTGCGCAAAAAAATGATGTGATAATTTTGACAACATATGGCAATCGAGTCGAAGTAAAAAATTCAACCGATTCACGTTGGCTTGGCATTATTTTCATCATTTCGTAAACTCACGCTCGCACAATGTTAACGCACTGTTACGATGCTGTACCCCGATGGTTAGGGGGTACGACACCACCCTAAAACTCTTCCTAACCCCCTTTACTTCCAACCATGCAGGGGCAACCCGCTGCTTTTCTAAAAATCTAACGTATTTCTTTTGCCACTGACCATTGTACGTGCCAAAAGTGAATATTACCTAACTACGTGATGAGAATTATCATTTTGAAATTACAGTATAGCACACAAATCGAAGCTAATTACCAACAAATATACACCTTGTTTCAAATACACCAACTTTTTTTTGTTACTTCACTTACACTGTGCAGTCCAGTCACTCAAACAGGTAATTCTTGTTACATTTTTTAGTTTTAAACACGTTCTACGTTCACATTTTAAAAATGACATTAGCCAAACTTTATATAAATATACAAATTTGCAGAAATAGTTAAAAAATTGTGCAATCTTCCGTTGAAATTAGTACCTAGATTATGTCACTAATAAGGCTTTAATATTTAATGTTTAGTAATAATAACAATATTCAATAATAATATTGGATGTTTAATCAAGTTTAGGCTAACTAAGAAGGATTTTACTATATTTATGAGCACGAATAAAAATACGATTACGTTACATTAAATGTCACAACACTAAACAATACTGTTTATAAATGGTTTAAAAAATGGGTATTGTATTCACGTGCGTTTATCTCTAGATATTTAATTATACACTTATTTTTCAGATGATAGCAGAAAACTCTAAATTTTATTCCCGAACTTCGCTTAAAGAAGCGATTCCACAGCGAGAAGGGTAACGGCACGAACCTTAGCTAGTAACATACTGAACTTTAATTCCGTGCATTGCCTTCATCCCGAGAGGGGTTGCGGTATTATTATTTAAAACAAGTATAGGAACGATCATAGCAGGGAGAAGGTTTGAAATCAGGGTGTGCGAAAGAGAAAGGGGGAACTCAAAGTTGGAAGGGTGAACGGTTTTTGGTCCAGGTGCCAGTAGCATTTGAGGGTTAAAAAATGGGGTACGTGAAAGGGAACATTTTTTTTATTCTCCCTCTCCCTTTTTTCGATCTTTCTGTTCTACCACCCGGTGAAGAAAATTGTGCAACGTGAAGAATGCACTTCAAAATCTTCTCTGTATCAGAAATATCTATAATGCTTGCGCAGTTTTGTATTATTCTATGAATAATTGTAATAAATAACTCTAAGTAAATTTTATTATTACAAATATGATACATTAACAAACATGTTCACATTAACAAAAGTACGCTACTTGCATATGAGTTGGACTCAATATTACAATTGATATGAATTAATGATGCAAATCGGAATATAACAAAGTGACAATCAATTTAAAATCTTGCAAATTAAGAGCAATATATTTTTTCTTTTGCCGTAAACGGTCTTAAATTTCAATACAAACTTGAAGGTAATATAAAAACCTTCAGTAAGTAATGTATACAATGATTGATTTAATTTCAGTTTCCGTAGTAACAGTTCAAAAATGACTGTTACTGCAAAAACTTATGGATTATGTTTTAATTAAATTATGGGGTGGTGGAGTTATTCCCGCTACAAAAATTGTTAAATATGGATATATTTTTTATCCTGAGTATTGCAATTTACTGCAGCGTATACCTGGCTTATGAGCTGCTAATTGCCCTACCTGCTTTCGAGAAAGGGCAAACTTTAGACGCCACCTATTTACAATTGCATCGACTGCAATTCGATATGCACTCGTTGACACTACATGCAATATTATGCATATACAATGTTAAACAATTGTAGCTTTTACACTGAACCAGCCGTGATCTCAAGGACAACTTCATTTTCATACAAACTTACTCGAATATGAATTGAACTTATTATTTCCAGTATTTATGTTCGTTCAGAAGTATGTAGCTTTAAATTTTGAGTAGTACTGCGGATAATAGCACATATAATTTGTATCCTTGAAATACTTACTTGTAAGAATTTGTTAAAAGTAACTGTTCCCAGAAAAGTGCACTAAACCCGTATACTTTCTATTCCATCAAGATTATTTCCGCTTTTCGAAAGTAAATGATACTTTTAATACACAAATATACGTGAAACCACGTAAATCGCGGAATAACTTGCGTGAAAATGAACAAAACTCCTTAATACTTTCTCCGCCGAGTAAAGTCCGTCAAAAAATAGTTATTTTAAAACGAATGACAGATAAGTTATTATAGAAACCTTAACTAGTGTCTTACGAGTTGACATTGTTATTTCTGCGATCTTAAAGTATCAATTCCGAATGATGCTTTCATGTATACAAACAAAAATGTGTACGTTCTTAAATTCCTGCACATAACTGACTCCTTTAAAGCATGTATCAATACATCAAAATTGTTTTCACACGACTTCATCGATCGCAGCTATTTCAATACACAATGAAACACAGGATCAATTATGAATAATTCATTAACGCACCGATGTTCCGTGCACGATTTTACTTCGCAGGATTGAAATCTTGTTTCGAATAACCAGAAACAGTACTATTTATTTAGCTTTCGTCATGCCTATATATAATAAATACAAACTTTACCAGTTCCTGCTATTGGATTGCGCGAAACTGGATCTTATCTGGCTTTCTTTCAATCAAGTAATATGAAAGTTCACGGTTATAATATAACTTAATTAATATTAGATGCAGACTTGGATACAATCATAATGTATTCAATTATGATTGAAATCTATTTTATAAAGATGTGCTTCCCTAAATTTTGTTTTAATTTAACTCATTCGCCTGTTATAACAACTGACTCTCAAAAATTCTGATAATATGGATAATTATACAGAGTATTGCTAATTATATTCCGAGTGCATATATAATATGTGTGCAACAAAACGTGAATTTGGCTGCGGGAAGAAACTCAGACAGTTTCAGCCCCCTTGCGGCACGCACGAAATCACAGTCACGGCAATAGACGGTTTAAAACACAGGTAAAAGTACCAGGTATACTAAATATTCAATTAGGCTTTGTAACCCTTCATCAACAATCCACAGTAAATATATTACTCAAATTCTACCGATAAAATAGCATAACCAGCACACAATCTTGCTGAATCCACTACAGAAAGTGAACACATATAAACAACATTTTCAAAAGACGTCATATCTGAACAACAATGCGTATAATAAGACATACATACACGTGTATGTTTCCGACAAATGACAAACCGTACAGGTTTTATGCGTTTAAAAGTCGAGACTCACAGGATGGTAACTTAAGACTTCCTCGTAATTCATCGCGGAGACAGGATTATATTTTAAGAACAATTCTACCCTTTCCGTGCAAAAAGTAATTAATCTCGCGTAAAACGAGCTTGCACTATGAAGTATATTGAATACCAATGTCTCTCATCCATGTTTTAGAACTTGGTATGTGCTTTAAAAGACATTCCCGCGGATGTTCATAACTTGAATTATTTAATTCGTGAGAACATTTTTAAAGCAATTATATAATGTCACGGTTAATCATTTTCAAGATTGCTTACTTTTCTGTTAACGCAAGTCGCTGGTTTTTATCGAATGTAAACTGATTAACTTCGTAATCATAAAAAGAGTGTTGCCATGAAGTCATCTATGATAATCGAAATACAGAAACGTTGTATGCCGCTACAATGGCGATATTCGTAATCGGTTCCATCTTTACCGGTAAAGTTACTAAAAATGTATGATATCAGATAAATTTTGTAAGAATCAAATCGATATTCGTAAACAAATATTACGCACCAAAGCATTAATTCATAAACGTGTTTGTACGAGGATGAAAAAGGAATTTATGACGATGTTCATAAACGGTAAGTAAACTTCGAATTCGTTTAAACAAAGTCATATTTTACACAGTTTTCTGTGAAGAAGCAGTATAAATAATTAAGAACAATGCTTACCGTGACAGCAACGACGCGGAATTAATAAATATAATTAGCTCACTGAAATAGAGAAATTGAAGTATTCCAACTATATTTTCATTTATAACTTGACATCGATACACAATAAACGATCCACGAAGTGTTTCTTCTTTATCGATGCTGATAACGGATGATATCTTTTTTGAATACTATACAAAGTAACGCTTAGCAATTTCTACATTTATGAACACGCCGAATACATCTTTCTCAAAGAATAATTATGATATATGTATATTAATAATACAGTTGTTGAGTATTATTGTATTATTCAATTATACTTCAAAGACTTTAAAGACTTGACCTGCAACGTTTCTTACCTGAAAAGGGTTCACGAATGCAATACACACGTAACGGGTTAACCACAATTGACTTCACGAAATCTCTTGTGTGCATTCATGCACGAAAAATGAGGTGGCCAGAAATTATGCGGAGACAAGGTATACTTTCATCGCATTGTTCGTCGACTTAATTTCTGGGAAATGTAGGATATCTTACGTTTTATTTACGTGCTGTTCATTGAGTTTTATACTCGGTGAGACTATTAGCAGAATAATTGCTTCAATGTATCTATTTCTACAGATTAATTCATTCGAATTTACCGGCAGTTTTTCATTTCTCGTGGGTGGCAATCGTTGTACTTGAACTGCGTTATATCGAGATCAGATCTTTTTGTGAACATGCGTCGTATTCGAATGATACGCACAGCTTTATAGCACTGTCTAACAAGTTTTTACTTATTTTGGTGGTAACAATGAATATGTGATGCTTGTACATTTTGACGCGCTGGAAAGGAATCCGCGAACTGTTTCTCTCCATCACCCTCAGTTTTCGAGAAAAATCAATTTTGAAGAAAAGGGTCTTTTCTGTTCTTTGAACAGGATTTGTGACGAATATATAAAAGTTAGACAGCTTTTATTACTTGCAACAAGTTCTGTGGACTTTTGCGAACAAAATGATATGAATTACTTTTGCAATATGAAGTTGCAAATGTGTTTAAACGTTAGTTAAAGTTGGAGAGGCATGCTACGCGTGCTTATTTTTTGAGATTCTTTTCAAATTTCTGTAAAAATTAGAACTCTGACGGGGATTCTAATCAGTCTGGGTGATAGAGCAGACATTTCTCTTTGAAAAGCACTCATGAAATATTAAAAACAGATTTTGATTTCGTAAATAAAAGCAAAAGAGTTGCGCAAGTCACGGACTGTCAGAAGACTGAGCACCGCCCGGCGCGTATACTCAGTGCTGTCTGACAATGAGAACCTCTGCTTAAAATCCGTGACTCCCACGACTTTTTGGCTGTTATTTGCGACATCAAAGTCCGTTTTGTGTACTTTATGAGTGCTTTTTAAAGAGAAATGTCTGCTCTATCGCATAGAGTAATTGAAATCCCCCGTCAGAAGCCTAAGTTTTACGGAAAGAAAAGAATCTCGAAAAATGAGCGCGCGAGCGTGTCTCTCCAACTTTAACTAATGTTTAAACATATTTGCAAATTCATATTGCAAAAGTAATGTACATCACTTTATGCACAAAAGTCCACAGAATTTTTTGCAATTAATAAAAGTTATTTAACCCTTAACGAACGAGTGCATTTTTCTAGAACGATGACCAGTAGATCGACGGAATTTTAACAAATTAATTGCTTTATTAAGAAGAACGTCTGTCTCCACCATTTTTAAGATTTTCTTAGGAAACAATATGAGATAATAGGAAATAACAATTGAGAATAATAGGAGAAATTTGTGGCCCTGTTACTTTTGGAACGACCGCCGAACCTAGCAGATTTCTTGAAATACACGTCATGCCGCCTGTGTGGCGGCATTCGATTTTTTTAGAATATTTATAATGTCGCGAGTATGGCGGCATTCGTTCGCTAAGGGTTAACTTTTATATGTTCGTCACAAATCCTGTCCGAAGGACAAAACGACTCCTTTTTTCAAAATTAATTTTTTCGTAATGTAGCTGGGTAATTTCTTAAATCGATCTAGTCCTCTGCAACAGCAAATTTTAATTCCTTGAATGAATATATTTTAATCGGACGACACGCGAAATATCTCAAACTATAGATTTTTAAACTAATATTGAAATAATTCTTTAAAATAGTTGAGTGTAATTGTACAATATTTTGTTTTCATTCTGTAAAAGGCCTTGCACAGACCAAGCTTCTCCAAAAAAAAAAATAATATGGATATAAATATTATTCTGAGTATTGTACCCATTCATTATTTTAAAATTAATATAAGATAGATCTGGGAAATTTTTATGTGCGGGAAAACCTTCAAAGCATTACAGCCCCCTAACGGAAAAAGGTACTTACAGTTCTATAATGAGACTTCCAATGTGCACGGTTTAAAGGGTATTGCCGAATAAGGGGGTCAAAAGTGCCCCTAAGCCAAATTCGACTTGCGATGGGTCATTCGATAGCTTATGAAGAAAAAACAATCTGTGCCAAGTTTCAACTTTGTATCTCGACGGGGGGGGGGGGTAAAGGGCAAAAACGAAAAATCATGTTTTTGCTCAATTTCTTCCAACTTAGTGCATGAAAATTTTGAAACAAATCAGGGACACTTCAGTTAACGAGATGCATACCATAACATTCGTTCAGATTTTTGAATTGCAAATCCAAGCTGTAAAAAATAAAAAACGCAAACAAATTCCGAAAAATACCGATTCTGTATTGAAGGAGTCGCAGAACTATAATTATATTTTTTTGAGTATGTAGGTATTAGTGATAATATTGCTCTCAATTTTTTTCAGATTTTTTGATTAGGTGTACCGTAGTTAAAAATATTAAAAACCGCTTTTTTTGCATTTTTTGCATGTCAGAGGAGGATTTTTCCATAAGTACAGTTTTATCCTGCGCATAATTTACAATTGTATGTAGTGACTTCATGGGACACCAAGCATTTCAACAATCACATTTTGAAACTTCCCCATATGTTAATATTTCCTAAATGAAATCGAAAATTAAAAAATTGTGAAGAAATCATTTCGATTTTTATAAGTGCGAGGAACTTAAATTTTTCCGAGCATACCGCATTTTTGAGACTGTACAATATATAATAACATATAGAATAATCTGTGAATATATGTCATGTAGTAATATATATAAAATATTAATAATATGTAATTAACATATAAACATATATAATTACATATATTATACAGAAATATTAATTGCACCCATCCCCCGATTTACACGCCACTTTTTTTACACGGTTTTCAAAATAACGGATTTTCAACAAAATGGGTCTAATGCTGAACGAGCTCTCCGGTTTCTGCGAGATATTAATGAATGTTTAGCTCAATATGAGGAGGTCTATAAGGTTCTAACCAAAACCCAAGTACAACTGCTAATTACGAATTTAATTACCAAGTCTCCCCGATCTGAAATTGTCACTAATTCATCAACCATCGAACCAGAATCGCATCAAGTATTAGGTGGTCCAATAAGTTCGTTCCGTTTTCGGCGCGGCGACTTTATTACCTTCTTACCTGAGTAATAAACCAGAGTACATATTCAGGTAAAAATGTACATATTCCAGTACACTTCTAGTTTTGCTTTCGTGCGAATTAGACGTATTTTTTTAAGTTTTTCTGTAATATCTAAACTAAAAATCATGACGGACAACAAAATTCATTTTCGACACATCATGTTATACGAGTTTCGTAAAGGGTATAACGCTTCGGAAACTTCGAGAAATATTTGTGTTGTTTACGGGGAAGGTTCTGTAACAGATCGTACGTGCAGAAAATGGTTTGATCGTTTTCGTGGAGGAAATTTTTCATTAGAAGATGACCATCGCGCTGGACGACCACATACTGCTGACAACAGTGCTGTACGTGCATTAGTGGTGCAAAATCGTTGCATTCAAGTGCGTGAAATTGCATCGGAACTTCAAATGAAAAAATCCACCGTGCATAATTGTTTACGGAAGATGAGATTAATTTCAAAGTTGAATATGTGGGTGCCGCACGAACTGACGGAGCGTAACCGCGCAGACCGCCTGGCAGTGTGCATGGCTCTGTTGAATCGGCATCGAAATGAATCAATTTTAAAAAGAATTGTTACTGGGGATGAAAAGTGGATACAATATGAGAATTCTAGAAGAAAACGTAGTTGGTGTGAAGGCAACGAAATGCCCCAATCAACGGCAAAACCTGGACTGCACCCAAAAAAGGTATTGTTATCGGTTTGGTGGGATTAGGAAGGAATTGTTTATTATAAATTTTTGCAAAACAACTGTACCATCAATGCCGATAAATATTACGACCAATTGCACCGATTAAAGGAAGAAATTCAGAAAAAAGGCCAGCATTAGCCAACAGAAGGGGCGCGATATTACAGCACGACAACGCTCGACCACACGTGGCAAGAAATGTTATTGAAAAATTGAATGACTTTGGCTGGGAGGTCCTGCCAAACCCTCCGTACTCTCCTGACATAGCCCCATCAGATTATTATTTATTTCGGTGCATTCAAAATTCGGTTACCGGAAAAAAATTTGAAAACTTTGAGGTCCTCCAAAAGCACGTGGCAGAGTTTTTTAATAAAAAAAACGAAAGACTTTTATGCGAAAGGAATTATGAAACTACCTGAGAAGTGGCAAGAAGTAATTGAAAAGAATGGTGACTATGTATGTGAATAAAATAAATTGTATTTGAAAAAAACGGCGTTTTACTGTAACGGCTGAAAACGGAACGAACTTATTGGACCACCTAATACTATCGAGTGATGAAAGTGACAATCAGGAAGAAAAGATTGATAGTCCACGAAAGTGATGACAGTAATTAAACTTGTGGTTAAATTTGTTAAGGATCTTATATTTCTTGTTTATATATGTCAAATGAAATAAATACTTATACCTTTCTATATTTGTCTTTTTACGAATGGACTGTTATTTTTATGTTTTTCAAGATATCTTACTTTACCTTTCATTTATAAACATTTAATTAATTATTTTTGTTATAAAATCTTGCACTTATTTTTCATTTTATTTCTGCACATCAAATCAATTCTTTTATTTTCTAGTTAAAATGTAAGTTTTTAAACTGTTTTTACTTAAAATTTATCATGCAAAGTGAAATAGATATTGCCAGTTTTATGTGGTAGTTATTTATGTAACAGTTTTTATACTAAAATTTTCACAAAGTGCCAGTGAAATTAAAAATATAATTATATAACATACTGATTCTAATGTTTAGTTTACAATGATACCTAGGCTGGAATAAAGTGTGCAATAACATATTCATTCAAACATTGTTTATAGTGAATAAAAGGGATATTAATCTAGATTATTTTATAATGTGTAATATTATATTTCATATGTTTTGAAATTATTTAAATACAATATTTGTTAATTCAACAGATACCTGTCTATGTTGCTCCTAAAATATCCACATTTGCTGTTGTATCCTGAATGTCACTATGACTTATCATATATTCTGAGACTGATATATATACACCTACTAATAACCCAATTACACTTGCAGCATACACATTTCTTTGAAAAATAATGCATGTTGCAACACAAAGTCCAAAGTATGTGGCATATCTTGCAACATTTTCTTTTCTTTTACGACCTAACATGTCTGAATCTGCAATAAAATTACAAAATGCATTCACCTATCATACAACAACTCCATATCTCAAACACTTACTTATACACAAATTATCTTTCCTATGATGTCCAACTGCACATTTTACACACATATCTGGACCATCTCCAGTGCAACCATTACAGGCTTTATCACACTCTGAAAGTCATAACTGGTATAAGACTTAATGATAGAAAAGAAAAATTAGCAGAAAGCTAGTTGAAAATGTACCATAGCATGAATATCCTCCTTCTTTATTAATACAAAACTGATTTCCTGGACAAAACTCATCGCTTTTAACACATTCATCTATATCAAAGCACCCTTGATCATCTAACATGTACCATCCATTCGCACATTCTTCACAACTTTTTGGACCTGGTCCTTTGCATTGCCCATCACAAGCAGCATGGCAAGGAGAGCAGAGTAATTTATTCTCATCCTTATAAGATTCATAGAATCCACTTGTACATTCTGAGCAATTCTGTCCTTCATACCCTTTATCACAAAAACATCCTCCATTTCCTTTTCTAGTACCAGCTCCCTTACACTTGCCATTATTATTACAAATTTTATCAGGATATCCAGGACAAGGTATACATAATGGCCCAAAATGATCTTCCGGACAACATTGTTTTGTTTCATGAATACAAATGTAGTCAAAAAGATCAGGGTATGTCTTTTGATGATTAAACCACCAATCCTCTATTTTTATTTCTAACTCTTCTGCCAAAATGTGGCATTGAGACTCTCCACGTTCCAATTCTTTACAGAGGTTTTCTTGAATTTCAATTAATCTAGTTTCACTCGTTGAATATGACCCTAATTTATCTTCTTCCCATGCACTATCACCACCATCAAATTTCTCACGACTAGTTCTCTCTATGCCCTAAAATTAATATTAGGAAACATATACCCTCATCTAATCAAAAATACATTTAACTATAGATACTAATAATGGAAAGTGATCCTATGAATTGTACAGAATAGCAACACTGAAGTGTGCAAAATTTGAAGTAAAACATGATGGCATTCAATATAACATGAATAATATTGTATGATTGGCAATTCTGTCCTTCCATATCTTAATAGTTATTATGACCCTTTTGGAAGAGGAAAGTTACTAAATAACTATAACTTCTGCATACTCTATATGTACGAGGTCGTATTATTCTCTAACAACATGATTTTCATTTATAATTCACACAAATATGCAACGAATCCTCTCACATACCTTCTTAAAACTATTCGCTAATACTCTACAAGCTGCGCACGGAGGAAACTTCTGATTCTTTCGCTCTTCTTCATTCAACGGTGCTTTGTTGCACTCAACTCGAACAGTCATATAAAGTAAAATAATCATTAACAAATGAAATGATACGACGTCAGTGAGTATTCGCATTATTGCACGAAAATCTACCGGCAACTCCTTAGTATTAATATTCTCTTAAAAAGCACGACAACTATCTTATTATATTATGATAAAAGTTGGTTATTCATAAATGTAATATGAGTTTTAAAAACTCATGATTACTAAATGCCTAAACTGTACTAAAGTTGAGTGGCAAATAATACTCGCCCTCAAAGTTGACAGTAGAACACCAGACGACAAAACAAACTGTTCTAAAAAAGCATGCGCACCACGTTGTTCTTAGCAGACAACAAACGGGCAATGTGGACCAAACCGGGCGGGTCCCAATTTGTAAAAGTACCTAAACGTTTAGTAATATTTGTTAGTATAAAATTATTAAAATTATTTGTTTACCAAAAATTGTAATCATCGAACCAGAAGAAAAGTTTTGAATGATAATCTTTCATGTTACGTTAATAAATTGCACTTTATAATTACAATATAAGATAGTTGGAAGTTGTAATCAATGATGGAGGAAGTTTGAAATTCCACTTCAGAGTGAACAAAATCTCTTGAATCAAATCTTCTTCTATTAAATTTCATAATTAGAAAGAAGGTTTCCAGTTTCTACTGGATATTTATAATATTGAATCAAGTTTTCTATCGTTCTTACAAAGCTTAAGTTTGAAAAATCTAAGAAGCATATGTTTTCTGCAACACTTTGATTCTTGCAGCAACCCAATCTGAGAAAAATATAAACCCCAGATATCCATTTCTATTACTTATTATACACGAATATTGTCTTAATAATGAACAATTTAGTATAAAAAACTGTCCCAGTGTTTCAGATATACCCTCACTTACAATTAACAAGTTAAATATTAAATGCATCTGTTAATAAAAATATGAAGGGCGCGGGTGGACTGACCACAATCTATAAAAATAACCAGGTTCAGAAGAACAGTTTTCCATTGAATAGTTTGAGTTAAAGGATTATTTATCTGGTTCTATGACATATTTGAAACAAGCAGTTTATCATATTAATATTTTGCGCCATTTAAGAGATCTTTTATGAAAGTCTCGTATGTGCTACCCATCAGTTAGGTATCAGGGTCTACTTGTCCATTTTGCTTCGTGGTAACAGTATAGTGACGTGTCTTCAGTCGTGTCAAATTTTCAAAGAGTACGGAGGTTGGGCATGTTTAATTAATTGTGAAAATAAATCTGGCATCCACTTATAAAATGTTAACGAAATTTGAGACGAAGTCTGCTCGTGTCAAAGGAATATCCTTTCATCCCAAACGTCCCTGGGTACTTGTAAGGTAAACACATATTTCTGCATGTCGGTTTTTATTTTTTATCTCACTCATTATTCCGGTTATAAACTGCTGTGTTTTATATGCAACAAAAACTTGATTATATTTAACCCGGATATATTTATTATTTGTTAACTATCATTGGTCTTATGAATGTAAGGACAATCAGCATAGGAGCATTAAATTACCTCATTATATCATAATCTTTTTAATATATTTCAACGCATACAATCTATTAACATCTATTTTTAGAAAGGTTTTTTTTATTGACAGCTAAAAAATATATTTGTAAAAAGATATGATGAACATGGTATACAAATTTTGAACATAACCTACTCCATTCTGCTGGACGTAAAAAAATATATTTTTGAACATCCCCGAATGAGATCACAATGAAATTAATATTTGCAAATATGTTTATATACAGTTTAGTTTATTATGATAGCATCCTCAAAATGGAGGTCATCCTGATTATAACTTAAATCTCAGTTGTGTTTATCATAGAAGCTATCATGGTTGTTGCTTCAGTGGCCATAGTTGTTGTACCATTTTTTATGTCATTATTACTTGACTCAGTTGTACTTGATTGGTCAGTAGGGGTTATCATAACTAGGTTGGTTGTTGTTGAAGTAATCTCAGTTAGAGAAGCACTTTTGTTCATTGAAGCTTTTTCAACTGCATTTGCAACATATTCAGAAGCAGGAGTTTTATTGATATTAGAATTTATATTATTAACTCTTGAGTTAGTACAATTAGCATGCAAACTTTGATCATTTTCTATATTGGAAGATCTTGAATCCTTGTTACTAAGAGAAGTACTTTGGAATGGATTAATATTTGAGACAAATGGTGATTGATAAAACACAGGTATAAAGGGATTATTAAAGGTATATGGAGAAATTCCAAATTGACCAATATTACTATGAGAATAATATGGGGTTCCTAATGACTGAGGTACTACATAAAGCCTGGATGTAGTCCTTGGTAAATAAAAATTTACAGGTTTCCTATAAAAAGCATGGTTTTGAGAAAATGACAATTGTTGTAGTGGTAATTGGTCCCTTTTTCCTAACCCTTCATCCATTTTTCCTACTTTTACTTCATTTGTCTGAACAGGAGATGTTTTAAGATTTTGTTGTGGCATATTTTGCATATCTGACTCCATATTTTCTGACATTCTAAGTGCAGCTGTTTCTTGAGGCATATTTTGCATATTCATTCCCATATTATTTTCAGTCATTTTTTGAACTTGTTGCATGTTATTTGGCTGTAATTGCATCCTTAGTTTTGCTGCTGCATTTGGTCCACTGTTAAACACAACATTGCTTACTGCACCATTAAAATCTTGAGTTGCATAGGAATATCCATTAAATGTGGCACTTGGTTTAGATGATGTGTAGACAAAGTAAGGAGTCACTGGTAAAAGACTATGTTGTCCCACATATGGATAAGTAGATGCACTTATTGTTGATGTTACTCCAAGGAGTACCTAGTAAAAAAGTATGTAAATAATAAATACTTTTGCTGCTCTGGAATTGGGTTAAAAATTCCATATTGTAATTGATTTATATTCAATTTTTTAGTTATACGCGTTTAACATAATTTTATGTAATTTTTGCCGAAAGTAAAAATATACCGCTAAAGTATACTTAAAAATTTGGATCGAATGCTAATAGTTCGACACTCACTGTACTTACAAAAACGACGTTAAAAAAGCGAAAGCTTGACATCGTCAAGGGCGATTCGTGAACTTTATGAATTTAAGAAATCGACTACCGACACCGGTGATGATTCCGAAACCTATATAGACTACGCCCATGGTGCAGGATTACCCCACCACACTGTTACAGACATGTTACAGCTTCCGATGACCTGATTTTTGGGAATTACCTCAACCCATTTGTACTTCGATTGTCACCAGATTTGAATATATAATGCAACGGGCATCAATTTCTTTCAAAGCCTTCTTTCAAGCCTTGTCGCCATCGATATATTTTTAATTCTATGAATCGCCATCTAGGTAGCGTTAATATTTATTAAAATGGTTTCTTGCTATTTAAAACTCCAAAATATTACTGTACTAATGTGGAAAAAGATTTGTAGTCTACTCAACGTGAAACCAGATTTCGATCTAGATCTCGATGAATCATATTTAACTTTATCTTGAACGTAAAAGAATGTTTTCCAAACATTTGTATCGTCTACAATTAATCATATAGAATTTGGCAAAATTCGTACCGAATGGTAACAGTAACATACTAATAGTATTTCATAACAGTAACGAGAGTAGCTAATGCTCTTTGCGTCATTATAAACCATTTTAGAGTGTTTCTTAATAAAGGAACGCCGGTGAACGCGGAAGAAACAATTATATAATATTAGATAATGGGAAGTAATGGGTAGCATGAGTCTGTAAGCCGATCAATTCCTATGTGAAGGTCTTGACAATCTTTTTGATCTTATTTACTTGTCAGTCAACCACATACATGTTAATGAATATGTTGGTGAGAGGAACGAAAGAAGCGACAACATATCTGGATCGGGCGGTCCTTCTGGTCAGATTAAGTAATGGGTGTACCATATCTGCTTTCTAAAGTAACACACGAGTGACATAAGCCGTGTCACATATATTATAAATAAACAAATGACATTTATAAAAAAAATCGATGTAAATGCATCAACACATAAGCAATTCGTTATATCATACCGTTATATTTAGGAGTTTCAATAAATTCTTTCTCTTATCTAGTTATGGAGTGTAGGCGTGCTACAACTGGAAATGTAAAATATTGGAATAATATGTCACTCGTATTGATCTTTAAGCGCATAGACTAATGTTATGTAATTATATCTGACAAATTGTGAAAGTGTATTCCCCTTCATCTCGATATTGGAACACCCTGTACATCACAATACATGGAGGAGTACACCTGGAATCCAGTTTACAAATGACCTCCATATATCTGGATCATTTTGTAATCACATGTCGGGACGAAAAAAAGAACGATGCGAGGCACCGATTTTCGCAATACTGAGGACCATAAAGTTCCTGATGTATTCTCCTTGAGTTAAATCGATCGACATTCTTCGTTATTGAAAATATTGTTATAATTTATGCCAAGGGATATTTGTTTTGCTCCTAATTAAATGATTATAAATGTGCTTAAATTACTTAGTGGCATTTCAAGAATAACACTCTTAAATGTCAAGGTTTTTTAAGCCGATTGTCCACGCGTTTACCTAAATATATATTACAACCACAAACACTACGATATAAAGGAAATCAATTTCCATGTTGCAGTTTGCACAATGGCGTCATACAATTATGGGATTACCGCATGTGCACCCTCCTGGACAAATTCGACGAACACGATGGACCTGTCCGCGGAATCTGTTTCCACAACCAGCAACCACTCTTCGCCTCCGGTGGTGACGATTACAAAATCAAAGTATGGAATTACAAGCAACGGAGATGCATTTTCACCCTCCTGGGTCATTTGGATTATATAAGAACGATAGTATTCCATCAAGAATATCCATGGATCTTAAGTGCGTCGGACGATCAAACGATACGTATATGGAACTGGCAAAGCCGTACTTGCATTTGTGTTTTGACTGGACACAATCACTATGTTATGTGCGCACAATTCCACCCGACCGAAGATATAATCGTATCAGCTTCTCTCGATCAAACGGTGCGAGTATGGGATATTTCCGGTTTACGCAAGAAGAACGTAGCACCTGGACCAGGAGGCTTAGAAGATCATTTAAAAAATCCTGGTGCTACCGATTTATTTGGACAAGCTGATGCTGTAGTAAAACATGTTTTGGAAGGGCATGATCGAGGAGTTAATTGGGCTTGCTTCCATCCCACTTTACCTCTGATCGCTTCTGGTGCTGACGATCGTCAGATTAAAATGTGGCGAATGAACGATTCTAAAGCGTGGGAGGTGGATACATGTCGTGGACATTACAACAATGTATCTTGCGTTTTATTCCACCCTAGACAAGACTTAATTCTTTCGAATTCCGAAGATAAGAGCATCCGAGTCTGGGACATGACTAAGCGCACTTGTTTACATACTTTTAGAAGAGAACACGAGAGATTCTGGGTTCTTGCGGCGCATCCTACTTTGAATCTCTTTGCCGCGGGCCATGATTCCGGAATGATTATTTTTAAACTTGAAAGAGAACGTCCAGCATATGCTGTTTACGGAAATATTCTTTATTACGTGAAGGAACGTTTCCTTCGTAAACTGGACTTCACTACGTCGAAAGATACCTCGGTTATGCAAATACGCGGAGGAGGAAAAACTCCTCCTTATAGCATGTCGTATAATCAAGCTGAAAATGCTGTCTTGATATGCACAAGATCACCCTCTAATATTGAAAATAGTACATATGATTTATATATTATTCCGCGTGAAGGTGATTCAAACACTGATGCTGATACTAGACGCGCTGCGGGTGTCACTGCCATATGGGTTGCCAGAAATCGGTTCGCCGTTTTGGACAGAGCGTATTCGGTATGCTGTTATATACTTCATAAAATTAAATTTACTAGTTTACACTCTTTAAATCTGTTACTTCCATTTGATACTATTTGATTATTTGTATCCCTTGCAGCTGGTTATAAAAAATTTGAAGAATGAAGTTACGAAGAAAGTTCAAATTCCAAACTGTGACGAGATATTTTATGCTGGTACGGGTATGCTTCTTCTACGTGACGCAGAACAAGTAACTCTATTTGACGTTCAACAGAAGAGAACACTGGCGGAAGTAAAAATCTCAAAGTGTCGATATGTTGTATGGTCTAGCGATATGTCTCACGTTGCCTTACTTGCGAAGCACACTGTTAATATTTGCAATAGAAAACTGGAATCGCTTTGCTCCGTTCATGAGAACACGAGAGTGAAGTCGGGAGCTTGGGACGATTCCGGCGTATTCATTTATACTACTAGTAATCATATTAAATATGCGATTAGTAACGGTGATCACGGTATTATTCGCACATTGGATCTACCAATTTATGTAACGAGAGTCAGAGGCAATCAGGTTTACTGCTTGGATAGAGAATGCAGACCAAGAATTCTTCGGATTGATCCAACGGAATACAAATTCAAACTAGCTTTGATAAATAGGAAATACGAGGAAGTGTTGCATATGGTTCGCACCGCGAATCTCGTTGGACAATCTATAATAGCCTACTTACAACAAAAAGGATATCCTGAAGTTGCCCTGCACTTCGTCAAGGATGAAAAAACAAGATTCGGCCTTGCGCTTGAATGCGGAAATATTGAGGTCGCTTTGGAGGCAGCGAAATCGCTCGATCAAAAATCATGTTGGGAAAGTTTAGCCCAAGCGGCATTGTTGCAAGGCAACCACCAGGTTGTCGAAATGTGTTACCAGAGAACTAAGAATTTCGAAAAATTATCCTTCCTTTATCTCATAACTGGAAACTTGGAGAAATTACGTAAAATGATCAAAATCGCGGAAATCCGCAAGGACGTTTCCGGGCAGTACCAGGGTAGTCTGTTACTCGGCGATATTTATGAGCGCGCTAAGATTTTACGGGTATGTCTTGTTAGTTCTAACTGATATTTTTATGGCCGCTAAATGTCTGGTTTTTTGGGTTCCAGAATTCTGGTCAAGCTTCATTGGCTTATGTGACTGAGAAGATTCACGGTATTTCAAATGAAGAAGACGATGCCCTGTACAGTTCTATGGGAGAAGAACTCCATGCACTTGAGAAAGGCGCGGTATATCTACAACCACCAGTACCTATTCAACAAGCTGAGAACAATTGGCCATTGTTGACCGTTTCGAAAGGTTTCTTTGAGGGTGCAATGATGTCTCGCGGAAAGAGCCAAGTCGCCGCTGCACTAGCTGTAGAAGAAGACACTACTGTAGCTGCTGATGGTTGGGGTAATGATGAAGAATTAGGATTGGATGATGAAGAGGGTGTTGAAGCAGAAACTGCACCAGAAGGCGAAGAAAGTACCGGATGGGATGTTGAAGATGTGGACCTACCACCAGAATTAGACACTGCACCAGCAGCAGTAGAAGATGGCTATTATATACCACCTCCGAAAGTGCCGCCAACACAACTTTGGGTGACCAATTCGCAGTTGGTTGTAGATCATATATTAGCCGGATCATTCGAAACCGCATTTAGATTATTAAACGATCAGATTGGTGTGGTCGAATTTGGACCGTTTCAATTACTCTTCTTGAATACCTTCGCCCGCGCTAGAACATCATTTGCTTCACTACCGAATATACCATCACTATATGGCTATCCACTAAGAAACTGGAAAGATACGGCTGCTAAAAGTGGCCTACCTGCATCCGGATTACATCTTACTGATTTAGTACAGCGACTGCAAGTATGCTACCAATTAACAACTGGTGGAAAATTCACGGAAGCAATTGAAAAACTTCAAGCGATATTGCTCAGTGTGCCACTTCTCGTTGTGGATACAAGGCAAGACATCGCGGAAGCACAACAGTTAATTCAAATCTGTAGGGAATATATTCTGGGATTGAAGATGGAAACTGAAAGGAAGAATCTTCCTAAAGCAACTTTGGCTGAACAGAAAAGAATCTGCGAAATGGCAGCCTATTTTACTCACTGCAGCTTGCAGCCAGTGCATCAAATTCTTACACTGAGAATAGCTGTAAATATGTTCTTCAAACTGAAGAACTATAAAACTGCCGCGTCGTTTGCGAGAAGATTACTCGAACTTGGGCCTAAAGCTGATCTAGCGCAACAAGTTCGAAAGATACTACAGGTATGTATCATTACGGCCATTTTGTCTATAATAAATTTGGATAGAATATATTATTTCTTATTTATCTGTAATTTATCTTTTTCCAGGCATGCGAGAAAAATCCAGTTGATGAACACCAATTAGCATATGACGAACATAATCCGTTCTCGTTGTGCGCCAGCACATTTGTACCAATTTATAGGGGTAAACCGGAAGTAAAATGTCCGCTATGCGGTGGAAGTTATTTACCACAATTCAAGGATTCATTGTGTAAGATTTGCGAAGTTGCATTGATTGGCAAAGAATGCATTGGTTTAAGAATAAGTTCTGTACAATTCCGATAGTTTACTGCTGAGTTTTGGGATTAGCATATGTATTAATGATTTATCGAATCAATCTGAATTAAAAATAGGCGCGTAATATTTTGTAAGATATAGACATATTCATTCTGCTGTTTTTTATGTTTACAACTTAATAGATATTGTGTCATTCCAAAAAATTGTACATAGCTGAAATGTGGAACAGATAGGTCTCCAAGTCTCTTATAAATATGATTAATCCATCATTGATCTATTAAGACAACATACAAACAAACCGTTTTAATATGTTTGTATTATTGTTATTCAAAGTTAAAGGGACTTAAAACTATTGTGTTTTTAAATATACTAATAAACACAATTGGAAGTATCTTTAATTCCCTGTATACTGAAAATAAAAGCAATCTGAAAACTTGAAAATGATATTTTATACATTATCGTTATGCTACTCAAGTGTTTTATAATTCCATGATTTATATAATTTATTTTATGCATATAAAATAAATGTTATTCTGATAACTATATATTTGTTCTTCTTCATCCCACCCCCCGACCAAAGATTTTTTATTTTCTATCATATTTAAAATCGCTTTTAATGCTTTCTTTTGTTTGTACAACTTTGAATGCTAATCCATAGTTGCAAAAACAAAACTATATAAACTAGTTGGAAAGTTACTAAACCGTAGAATTACCACAGACGAGATATTACTATAGACCAGTACCCCAATATATTCTTTTGTCACCCGGTTTGCAGCAAGCTAATTTTTTCTTAACTACTTCGATAAACATTTAATATAAATATCCAGATATTGCAATTGAATCCTATTTACGAACGTTTGATAGTGCTTTTCAAAACGAATTCGTGACCCTTCTTGTATGTGACTCATTTCAATTAGTTTTTGGAAATATTGAGTTTACAAATTTACAGATTTTTCCAGAAGATTACTTGACTGGAATGGGAAGTACGTTTGACAGCATGTTCGGGCCTTAAGAGCCGAAACAGTATCTATTTCAAGTTTAACAAGTGGTTCTTAAGGCCCGAACGCGAGATATACGTAACAAGAAGAATAGTTTTGCCCATTGGCTGACTTCCGCAGTAACATCTGTATGGAAGTACAGCTCGCCTTACAGCAATACGAAATGAGCTATCCGTGTACAATGTACAATGAAAAGATTTGCTTTCTATCATTGTGTGCGTAAAGGGACCCATGTACGATCAAAGAAGTGAACAAAAATCCGAAATGAATACAATTTATAGCCATCCTCATTTAGGGCGTTATAAAGTTTTTATTAAATTACCATGTGTTATTGTAGAATAAGAATAATATTAGAAAACTAAATTTAAAAGTGTGAAATCGTAAATTCGAATTAGGGTGGTCGGTAACGTTGGCAACAACGATGAACTGTCGGTTTGTGGGAACCCTACGAGGGTTTGGTAAGCCCGTAAAACTGGCGACAACCAAATGCCTTAAAGGAGTTGTCTACTAATATTTCTTCGGTGAAGTTACTAAACTGGAATCGTTTTAGAAGTAGACCTAAGAAAATCCCTAGAGCAAAGAAGGTTGGTATTGTATGTGATTGTTGCCGACGCAAGTTGTGTGCAATGGTGGATGAGGATTGTATAGTGGCCGCTTGTGCGTGCCGTCAACCTACCGATTGCGATAGTTTTTTTCGAGAAGTATAATAAAGCGTTTACTGTATGTAGGCCTGCGTTTTACCGATTCGCCTACGTATTGTGATCCAACCGTATCTCTCGGTGATATTCAGTGCATAGTGAAATTCTGTAACGCGCCGTTTTTCGTCCGCCTGACGGAAGTTTCAGGGGGGGACGAGAGCTCATTTTATTCCGACAAGTTTTGCGGGAAACGACGAAGATTCGACTTCGCGGGAAATTTTGTTGCGAGCATTCTTTGGTCGCAGTGATGATTGTGCAACATAAAAAATATATACGCGGCCGGACCATTGATGATCGCTAAGCAGGCATACTAGAAGACGTGAGACCAGTGCCGTAAACATCGTGCACATAAATATACAGTGTGCGTCTCTGTGTATACGTGTTGCGTTACAGACGTCTGCTGAATCGCGTACAATTCTTCCGATTTCAACATCTTTATTCGAATGCTATGAGACAGACTGCATATCGTTATAAATTGTATCACTGAAAACGTTACGAGCGGGTACTAGTAGAATTCAAAGGGTGAAGGGAGGTTAGAATCGAGACTTACGATATCGACGGTGTTGAGAACATCGAGAGTGGCAAGTTTTTCTCGAGTGCGTGCGAACTTTCGAATTCGACAGTAGAGGTAGAAAGGAGAGAAATTTAGGAAATCCTGGTAAAAGTACATTTAAAGATAAAGAAGGGCGAAGTTTAAACAAGACGGAGCGTCTTTGCTGCTCTAGGGGTAACTCGGTGGTGCATAGTCGCGCGGTATGAAAAAATGATGTGATCGACGGTCATCATGGCGGCACCCATGCTAAAGTGGAAGCGGATCACAAATCCGACCGGGCCCCAGCCTAGACCCAGACATGGGCATAGGGCGGTTGCCATTAAAGACCTTATGGTTGTTTTCGGCGGTGGAAACGAGGGTATTGTTGACGAACTTCATGTCTACAACACGGGTAAGTATCTTCGCTGCTGTGCGTCTTTGGTGCGCGCCGTTCTTGATTCCCGCGATCCAAGATGGCGGCATACGTTGACAAGACGGTCACCGGCCGGATCCCCTTAGAATCGTGAAATATGTTTCTCCCAAGACATTTAGCAGCCTAGAAATTAGCTCATTTGATAGTTTCATCACTCTAGATATATTTCGTAACTTTCTTATACCCTCATTGTAATAGTTTCATCGTTAGAATTAGCGCGGTCTGTCATTTTTCATGTTTATATGCGCGGGAGCAGCCATTGCTGTTCTTTACGCCCCACCACAAAGTACAACGCGCCGCGTTTCCCGTCATTCCACGTTCACGCTTCGCCTTTCCTTCTCTTTTTTCCTTTCGTGCCTATTTCTCCTCCCCTCCTTCGCCTTACGTTTTCACATCCCTCCTATCTTACGAATACTGATTGCATCTCTCTTGCGCTACGCTCTTCGTAGCTATGCGCTTGCGTTGTTCTACCGCGCATTTTGCGCTTGATTTTGAAATATTTTATTTTATACGACCGTTCATGAAAAATATAATCGCATTGTGGTTCTTTTATAATAATTATAAATATACCGAAACCAAGTACACGCTCAAATAAGAATTTAATATTGCAAATAAAAATTGAAATAAAACATCGAATGTATACGTTTTCCCTATTTCTTTCACATATTCTTATCATACAACATTTTTGAATAATTATATCTTTTTACTTTCCACAAAGCTGCTATGTTTTTTTTCTATGTATGTATTTTTATATTAAGGTCTAATTCTTTTTAAAAATGGCAACATTGGAATCATTGATATCATTGTGTGACAAATGTGAAATATGTTTATGAACCTCTTTAAGATGAAATATATCTTATTTCAGCAACTAATCAATGGTTTGTACCATCAACAAAAGGTGATATCCCACCTGGCTGTGCCGCATATGGATTTGTTGTGGATGGCACCCGTATTTTAGTTTTTGGGGGTATGGTAGAATATGGAAAGTATTCCAATGAACTTTATGAGCTTCAAGCAAGTAGATGGGAATGGAAAAGATTGAAGCCTAAACCACCAAAACATGATTCCCCCCCTTGCCCAAGGTTGGGGCACAGTTTTACCCTGATTGGTAACAGGGTCTTCCTTTTTGGAGGATTGGCTAATGATAGTGATGATCCTAAAAATAATATACCAAGATATTTAAATGACTTGTATACTCTTGAATTGCTCCCAAATGGAGTAACTGCCTGGGATGTACCACAAACACATGGGCATGCACCACCACCCAGAGAATCTCATACTGGGGTGGCTTATACTGATCGCTCTACTGGAAAGTCTTGTTTAGTAATTTATGGTGGTATGAGTGGTTGCCGCTTAGGTGACTTATGGTTTCTTGATGTTGACTCAATGACCTGGAATAAACCTGTGGTTCATGGACCTACTCCATTACCACGTTCATTACACACTGCCACATTAATTGGACATCGAATGTATGTTTTTGGTGGATGGGTACCACTTGTTGTTGATGATGTTAAAGTTGCAACACATGAAAAGGAATGGAAATGTACAAGCACGCTCGCTTGTTTGAACTTAGGTATATTAATGCATGAAAACTGACGATGATGAGAAATATAACGAGAAAAATATTTTGTTATACAAAAACATATAGATGCTGGTTCACATAAAATAACTGGTTATTGTATTGTAGAAACCTTGACATGGGAACAATTACCCATTGACTCCCTGGAAGAGAATGTACCTCGTGCTCGTGCTGGTCACTGTGCAGTTGGAGTGCATAGTAGGCTTTATGTGTGGTCTGGCCGAGATGGATATCGTAAAGCTTGGAACAACCAGGTTAGGGTTAGTCTTTACTGTATAACGGTTAATTCGAGAGATTGTACCATCGTTAAAACATGGGGTGCTTTTACTGTAGGTATGCTGCAAAGATTTGTGGTATCTCGAAGTTAGTAAACCACCGGCACCATCCAGAGTTCAGTTGGTCAGGGCTTCCACACAAACACTGGAAGTCAGTTGGACGGCAACTCCGTCCGCTCAACATTATATTTTGCAAATTCAGAAATATGACATGCCGCCAGCGGCAACTGGAACTTTTCCCACAGTTAGCACACCAGCTACTACTCCTGTTACAACACCAACAGTGGCTACACCCGCGACTGCGCCTGTTACATCATCTCCGCCCGTTACAACCGTCGCTGCTCTTCCATCGACACCAACTTCTGCTAGGCCATCCCTAGCACCTACACCAGTGCGAGTACAGACAACAGTACAAAGCCCGGTACAAAAACCAGTACCTACGCAAGCTGCGCCAAAACCGACAAGTCCTATGACTCCTAGGGTAGCCGGAAATCTTATCAGGATTCGTTCTCCCTTAGTCACTGCTGCTTCAACAACAACAACAACTGAACAAACTCCGGTATCTAATACTACAACAACTGGACAAACACCAGCTGCTATGTCAGGTATTGCTGCACTGGCCGCAGCAGCTGCTGCAACACCGAAAATCAGCATGAATAATGTACCCACAATCCTTCCACAAACAACAGCTAACACAATCCGGATGAAAAATGTTCAACCAGGTCAACAGATACGATTTGCAGCACCCGGTGCTACGGTTTTGCGTACGGCTTCCCCGCAGCAGAGTAAACAAATTATATTACAAAAGCCGGGTCAAAATATAACTGGCCAACCACAAATTGTACACCTTCTTAAAACTGGTCAAGGCATGGTCGCTACTGTGCCCAAAGTAAGCTTAATTCCTGGTAAAACAGTTCAAACAACAGGTGCAAAACCTTTGAATCAAGGGCCGACAATATTGAGATTAGTAAATCCAAACACTGTTGCGGGATCCAAAATTCTCACGACTATGAAAACATCTAGTATCGTAGCAATGAGCAAAGGACAAAATATTACCGGGAAGCAAACAATAATGATCACAAAACCGGGCGGAAACGGTGGTCTGGTCGGACGCACTAATCAAATAATCGTTGTAACAACAGGCTCAAGCTTAAGGGCTGTACAAGCTGTAACTACATCGCAAGCAGGTAGTGGACAAGGAGCTACCTTGACTACTCCCGTCAATGTATTACCTTTATCAGCAACGAATCATGTAACAAATCAACAAGGAGTGAAAATGATAGTCGTTTCTTCTGGAGCTATGGGAGGTGGAACAGGCGGAAAGCCTATAACTATTACAGTTCCAGGACAAGGTGGTGTGCCAAAGACAGTGACTATTGCTACTAAAGGAAATCCACAAGCCATCTTTAATCCTGGAAAAAGTCAAATTGTCGCTATGCCGCAAATTCAAAAGACATCAGTAAATATCGATATCAAATGTGCAATTAAGTACTATTACAGCATTGATTGTATTGTAATGTTCAATCATTAATTTCAGGAGACTTTGACAGTGTCTGGAAAACCTGTAACATTACAAATGTCCGGAGGTATAGGTGCAAAGACAGTCACTCTAATGCCTACAAGTAGTTCAATTGTAACTACCTCAAGTGCATCAGATGTAATAGATACGAGTAAAATGCTTTTTGTACCATCGCAGAAACAACCATCCGCAACCTTAGGTCAGTTTTATCGAGATATATATAAATCAGTTGTAAATATGTATGTAAAATAACGAAATTATTTATTTGACAGCATCTACTTCTGATGGACCTGCTACTACAGATGCGGCATTAGCTGCATTAGCTGCAGAAGCAGGTTTAATAGACCCTGTTCAAGAACCATCTGGTGGCCTATCTTTCATGGTTGCTACAGATGATGGTGCTGGTGATGTCAAAGTCGAAGATAGTTGCAATGGCAATGAGGCTACTACAGCTGCTGCCTTGGTCTCACAAATGGGAGCTGGAGAACCTATGCAAGTTGATGGGGATGGCAATTTTATAATTCCTCAAGTTGATGGTCCTGCGGATTTACTTTTATCTGATGACGAAGAGAACGATCAAATTGATTTGGATGAAGATCCCGCGCCCGAAAGTCATATAGAATCGCCCGCCGCGGAAGCTGCAGAATTGGATCATGAAATTGGTGCTCCAAGCACTGACGACGTTCAGATAGAAGAAGCTTCTCCAAAAGAATCAGAGCCATCTTCGGACCCAGCGATCGAAGCACCTGAATCTTCAAGTACGATGGCTGACGAAATTCCAGCAGAACCCGAACCCGAACACAAACTAGCACCAAAATTAGAACCAAAATCAGAACCGGAACCAGAACCAGAACCAGAACCTACTGAACCCCAGGAGAATGAGAGCGAGGAAGTACCTATGGAAACTAGTACTGAAATGGAACCAACTGCTGATGCTGATGAGCAGCTTGACGGTCACGAACTACCCGAAGAACCACCGGTAAAATCTGAGGAGCATATTGTGGAACCCACGACAGAGGAGCCGACAGAAGATACACCAATAGCCGAAAGTACAGAACTGGCGGAAGAGGAAGAAAATGAAACACCAGTTGAAAGTAATGACGCAGAAAGTATGAAAATTGAATCATACCCTTCTGATCACGAAAAATCACCAGCACCTGAACATCTGTCTCCTGAAGATAGTGTTTCACAACTTTCTCAGGAAGATAGTCAAGACGATGGAAGACTTGAAAAAGATGAAGAAGCAGACACATCCCTTGATTTAGCTAGAGATAGTTTGCCATTAGAACAATTAGAAGATGAAGATGAACCCATGTCCACTGATTCTCCTTTAGCGTCCTCTGATGTAAATATGTCTATAACAACGCCTGATACAACGCCAGATACGCAATTGAAGTTAGAACAATCGAGCGAGCCTATGGAACAAGAAAAACTTCCGGAACCTCCGACATCGTCAATTAACGGTGTTGCCCTTATTGAAAAGGAGCCGGAAGTGGAGAAATCACCAGTAGTAGTTCCAATAAAAATAGAATTGAGAGAAGCTGCGTTAGAAGAAGAAAATCAAAAGGAAGATCAAATTAATGATGCAAGATCAGAGACTAGTGATGATTCTACGGCATTAACTACATTAGCTACTGCTGCTTTAGGCTCGGCAGAGCAACCAGTCAAAGTTAAAAATGAACCGGAAAAAGTAAATTTTTATCATTTTTAACCTGCATTACTTTTTTTTATGATATTCTAATCAATTTTGTAATACTGTACTAGAGTGAAGAAGAAAAGAAAGAAGCAGAGTGGTATGATGTAGCAGTAATAAAAGGTACAAGCTTTACTGTACAACATTATTATCTCCCTCCTGAGGAGCCAGTGGATACATCACAACCGATACTGGACTTCTTTAAGGGAAGAACTAAAATGCTCCTAGAACCAGGAACTGCATATAAGTTTAGAATTGCTGCTGTGAATAGCTGTGGACGAAGTGCCTGGAGTGAGGTAGATAATAATAATAGTTTTAAGAAGTGTCCAAATTTTGTAAGGGCTCTACATTTTTCATTTATCTGTTTATAGGTATCTGCTTTTAAAACGTGTCTTCCGGGATACCCCGGTGCACCCAGCGCTATAAAAATCTCAAAGTCTGCCGAGGGTGCTCAAATCTCATGGGAACCACCGTCAAGCAACGTTGGACCTATCTTAGAATATTCTGTTTACCTTGCTGTGCGAAGTGCTAGTACGGCATTAAATAATGATGGAGAAGCGCGGACAATTCTATCGACACCAAATCAATTAGCCTTTATTAGAGTCTATTGCGGTTCAAATAATTCCTGTTCGGTGGCTAATAGTTCCCTTAGTGCCGCACATGTGGATACAACTACAAAACCGGCCATAATCTTTAGAATAGCAGCACGAAACGATAAAGGATATGGACCAGCGACACAAGTCAGGTGGTTGCAAGGTTAGTAAATATCTTCCTCTTTACGCAATTAATACATTTTGGAGAATCTCGGGTGGTGAAGAACTTCATATTGTTTACAATTATAAAATAAGTGTCAATTGGTAGATGTAATGAAATCAATTTTTATCAGCAGATCCAACCACTGCTGTGAAGAGTAATCCTCAAGTAAAAAGACCTGGTACAGATATACGCTCTCAAGCGAACTCCCCACAAAAGAAGGTGAAACCGGAAACACCAAGTGATAACTTTTCGTGAGCGTGTTTTCCTTTGGCCTCTTACAAGCCCAAGTACCCAAACAACGCTACTCATTATTTAATTTCCGCTGGTACACACGCCTAACAACGATAATGAAACAGTGTATTGTTTGAGTAAACGACGTGATATGCGAGTAAATGAAAGAATAATGAATGCACGATAAAGAAAGAAGGAAGAGGTGTCCATAGCTAGAGGTATACACATAAGAATTAAAAAGAAGTATTTTAAGTGTTCTATACGAATACAAGGTCTTTCTGTACCGCGTTTTCTCACACACCGTTAACCCCCTATTCCTTCGCGAGTGCGCGACATTTTTCTGTAAAGACATTAATGAGTACCATTAATAAATGGCGAAATAGTTATTTTGGAGTTAAGCGAGTTTCTTCATGTTTATAGCGTTTATTATGAATGACATGACATATCGATGATGGTTACACTTGCATGATGGAGGATGGATTTCTAATTGCAACACGCAGGACTTTTTTTTAAATATTAATCATTTTCATTCTAGACATTAGTAAACAACATATAATTTGTAAATGAATTCTACTAACCGATATCGGTTATGAATGGTAAAAACAAATATTTTATTCTTTTTCCAAAATCTCGTATATAATGATTTTTAATTGAAATATATTTTGAACTTTTATGATTATGGAAGCATGTATAAACATTCTAATATATATTAAGAGAGAGGGAGGGATTCTTCCTATTCGAATTAAAACATTTATTGTAAATAAGATAAAGGAGTTGATATTTTTTGAATTCTTTTGTTACCAGAAATTTCAACATTACTTTCCTTAAAAAGTATTCCCAAATTGAAGATGTATAAAAAATAATACATTTTCTTTCAAAATTCTTACTCAGATGCAAGTGTAAGGAACGAGTGTACTGATTAATGCCATTAATTTTTCGCATGGAACATCGGTGCTATACTTTTATTTTCATCACTTTTGTTACTGCCAATTGCCAAAAGAAACAGAATTCCATAAGAGAAAGGAGCACGTAACGACGAATTGCTATAAACGCATATGGAATACAAGACTCGGTTCTATAATAGATTTCAGTGACGAAGCAGATATATCTTGTAAAGAAATATAAGTTAGTTAAATCGCTTATATTATTCGTAAAATGCTTAAGAATGGGTTCACAGACGTTGACTATTTTAGAGAATAAAAGTGAAAATTGAGAAATGTTAAAAATATTTTTAGACGCCAACAGAATCATTATTTGAATGCGTATCATCATTTATAATATATTACGTTTAATATAAAAGTTCAAACTTTTACGATGCTAAGCCATGCAATTAGCATGAAAGAAGAAGAGAAAGCGAGAGATATAATGATACGCAAAGGAATAAGATGAACGATGCGTAGTGGAACGATACGATATTCCTAACTTTTTTCTGCATCATATTATATTTTAATCAAAATACTTATTAGACATTTTAAACCGAGACTAGAAAGAGAGAGAGAGAGCGAGCTAGTTATAAAGATTGCGAATCTGGTATATCTCGGTGGCTTGGGGCTATGTTAAATCTGCAATAATTTAAGCGCACATTTTACTTTAGATTATGAATACACACTTTCTGTTATCTGCTTGTAGCTTAAGCATTAACAAAGACGTTTTAAACGCCTGAAATGTTATACTAAAACGAATTACATTAACAATATCTCCTCACTTTACGAGCTGGAAACATTCGAAATATGTTGAAGTTGCGATGTCCTTTGAACTAATAACTTTACATTAATTTAATGTACGATTTCAGTTATAGCCTCCCATAATTCATATTAGAATCGCGCCTGCTATACATACTGTTAATAAAGGTCTAAATAATATATTTTCCAATGCAATCACGAGATATGATTTCACAGTAACATAATATATAGTTCTACTTGAGACTAAGAGTACCTGTACAACTAATTAATAAAAAGTTATTAGTTCTTTTCTTTTGTTTTGTAAATTTTGTTGACAGGAAATGACACTAGTTCATACTAGAGTGCTAGTTAATAATTGTCATGAACATTGTGCAGATAAAATATTTTCAACTTTATGTGTACGTGATATGTTTCTTTGTAAAGGAATTCTCACCGCATTTATACCTTTCATGCAATATCCAAATATATATATATATCGTAAAGAAAACTTGGAACAAATATAGTCGCATTTCTTATACGAAATACTCGTTACTTCATCATAAAGTATCATTTATAGTAACGCTGTATGTTTACATTGTAGATATACTTTCAAAAAAAACTGTAACTAATCCGAAGCTACTAACGATTGTATAAAATTCTATTTCACTAGAAAAGTGAAAGTGTCATAATCTGTCCTTCGCATACCCTTGATTTCTTTCAAGAAAAAGAATTCATCGACTTGATAGACCCAAGCTTTGGTTATCACTCGAAAATTCTGCTTTTAACATATTTTATTTCACGCATTTCTAATTCCAGTCAATTTTAGTATGCATAGTTTAAATACTTATTAATCGTTAAATAGTGAAGAAGAACATTAACAAGGATATATAGATGACCCTCGTATAACGCGGGAGTTAGATTCCAGAGAATGATCGCATTATAAAAATCACGTTTTGCACGACTCGGATTACGTAGACGGGTTATCTGAGAATCGTCACAATTTGTGAACCGCGTTATATCGAAAGCGCATTGTATAAGTACCGCGTTGTATGAGGGTTGCCTGTAGATAGAATTTATGTAGCAAATACAATTTAAGAAGACATCATATTAAGTATTCAAACGGATAGACGACATTGTAAATTTGTAAAAGATTTCATCTCTCTACACTGACTTTCTTTATAAACATCTCGTGCTGCCTTTCTATTTGTCAGTGTCCCTTGGCAGTAACGAAAGCATATATCATATTCATTGGTTTATCTTCAACCATAGTTTTCTTTAGTCTATCAGAGCGGATGAGGGAATTCCAGGAATAACGAACCAAATGGTTGCATAAACTAAGTTGAACACAATCAATATTGAGTTCTTGTACGTCGAAACAATAAAACAAAAGGAAAGTTGCTCGATTCTATCGTATGTATGATTTAGCCGTACAAAGTGTCGACGAAACACTGGGTGACATCGGACCATAATTTTACAACAAATCCTTTTCTACGTAATTAGAAATTAAATCCACTTAGTACGATTACAATCAGTGAAGATCCGTGCGAAACACTAAAAATACTAGGAGTCGTGTTGTACGCGTAATAAAAATTCTATGAACGGAAATTGCGCGATGAAAATACGAGTTTCGATGGAATTCACTTTGACAGCAAGATTTTTGCAAATCTCGCGAGTTAACGTTAAGTGGATCATATTGCACTGCACTCGACCTGCAATGATTCTTCAAGAAGAGTACGCATTTGTATTTTTCGATAATAAAATTCGTGGTTCCGACGTACGTTACTGCGATAGTTTTAAAACTGTTTTTAAGTAACCACAAATTCATATGTAATTAATGGTTTCCGATAAGATACTATTGTGTAAATTAAGGGCGTTGTGTACGAGAAGAATAACTGTAAAATTCATAAATAAAGATGCACCTACTCGGCAAGGTCATCTCCATTCGGAGAAAACAATTCTGCATCGTGGAGTTACCGTGATAATTATCGCGTCTTCTCGTAGATATCATCAACGAATTTACACAATTTTGTAAATAAATCATATGAATTGTATTAGGTATTCCACAAATGTTTAACTCTATTTACAAGATTAGTGTGCCTGATCGCAGACCCAATATATATATATAAAATATACATATATAAAGAGATAAATTTTAAATAATATCCAATGATTACGTAATCTTACGATTTTATACTGTGGTACAAACTTGCGTTCGTATATTACGATGTGAAATGTTACGTAAAGATTAAAACTCGAAATAAAAATAAAACAAATATATGCTCATATGTTTCATCACATTCTTCGACTACAGTTACGAGTTCTTTATGTGAATGATGGTTTCGTGTAACGTTGGATAAACTTGTATCTGGTCTGCGATTAAATTAAGTAAGAATAAAGATTACGGTGTGCGATTGAATTACGGACGGAAAACTGTTCTCTTTGATCGGCTTTGGTCATATTATTCATTCGATTCTTTAATGAATTATTAGGTAATGAAGTTCATTCAATCATGATATATAACATTACTTTACATCGATATAATAAACTGCAGGTTATTTTTAGAGCTGATTAGTGCAATATTTTCCTATTACGTTCTAGATAATATCGAAGATCCGTGTTAGGCATCATCCGTGTTCTCCGTATCGGCAAATATCAATTATATAACGTGTCTTCTTGTTCTTCGATGGTATGTAGGAAAAAGTTTAGTTGCCGTTAAGTACCGCTTGGTAATACGAAATGAATGGAATCCGAGTGTGCAGGGTATGAGTTTCAACGTGGAATTCTAATGCTTCGCAAGCGAGCCGTAAATGCACAAGTTTGTGCACTTTTTCAATAAGAGAAATGCATCTACCTGCTGCAAAGAATCGAGAAGGCTCTAAATAAAATCGGGAAATACAATAAATATTTACTTGCAGTATAACTGAAGAAAGTAATTAGCAGATTAAATGGACAATATTTATTACAAGAATTAATCTACCATATTAGGGGTATCGGAAAGTAATCAATCATTTTTCACATAATTTATGAAACTCCATTTATTTTTACATATTAAACATTATTCTATTAGATAACTCCCATCGTTATCTATGATCCTTGATCGAAGATTCTCTATTACCAAAATTCCCTTTTTGAACAAATCAAATTCGCAACTTTCGATGCGAAAAAATTGTCTACTCCCGAATTGATTACTTTCCGGTATCCCCAATATAATCACGGCAACATTTTTGTATGACCTAATATTTCCAGTACTAATATTTACATAGAAATTAATACTCTACACCGAAGAAATGAAAATAATTGTCGATTCTTCGTTATGGAAAATGCGAGAAGCTTTCAAATTCTCGGAAAATAATTCTGCAAAATATCTGTACTTCTGACGCTTATTTTTTACCGCAATTGCAGCAGTATTTCTGCATCACTATGGCTAACAGTAAACGTCCATGTCCTGTTGCATATAATTTGCCGGTGATTGTATCGTATCTACGGAATGATTCAGCTTGTTATCTCATGAAGCATCTTTTACATTACGGGAAAAATGTTCGTCAACAATGGCGTAGTATCAGATTCCATACGTCATACGTATGGAAAACATGATTGCCTTCGATAAAGTTTAATCCGCTCACACTTTTTCCGAGTGTTTATACACATCATTTTGAAACAGACGATGACTTTTGAAACAGCCATGAACTGCGTCAGATTTCTATATATCATTTAATTAATATACGTGCTCCACTGCGATTGATTTAATAATTTGCTCAACCATACATACACGCGCGTAACAATAAATACATGCGTAGGGAAACTGAAATCACTCGCAATTCAAGAACTCCTATTATCCAATTGGTTTTACAAAAACCGCGGATTCTTAACCCTTTTAGTACCCTACATTTGTCCATATACTGTCTAGAAACACCGTGCAAAATATACATTTCAGAAGATATTTATTTAAATCAACAAATCTTTTCCAAAGATAAAATTTGGTCAAACGTATTAACTAAGAAATGTGAAAATTTGGAAAAGCCGAGATATCAGTTCGAGTTAATTCCGACAAAAATCGCGGTGCCGATATCTCGGTTTTTTAATATTGAAAGGGTTAACTGTTCCGACGATAAAGTCAGGTGAGTTTTCTGGTACGTGTATGTGTACATAAGTACTCACACATGTGTATGGAGTAATTACGTGCGTACATAACGTGCAGCAATAGTTTATTTTTCAAAGCCTAGCTCAAATGGTTTGTATCCTTGACGAGCACCTGCGCAATCAGGTTTAAACGATAAAAGAATGAAGAGATTGATCAGCGACGTTTTACAGGTTTGAAATGTGTCGAAGTTTACTGGAACATAATTGAAAAGGGTACTTCATGATGGCGAATATCCGACTATGCGCCATATCAGATATGCATTAACTTAATTTACATTTTAACTTTGTTCAAACACAATCAAACTTGTAATGCGCAAAACAGAAATAATACGAATATTGCATCGAGAGAATTCACGCATACAATATTAGTATTATTAAAAAGGAGTTACTGCATTATTGTATTACTGAAAGAACTGAATTTGCACGCAGTGAAGGATTGCAAGATTGTTTTCCATGGAAAACAAATAAAGTTATGCTTAACGGCCAGGTGGAAGAGATCGGTGTACTAACAATAAGACTTCGAGTATTTTGGCGATGGAAAATAATGGACGACTCTATTTTCGACGTAAACCAACACCGAGTTTCAACCATCTTTTTCTAAGGATGTATATTTGTAGCATTATGATTTCAATACTGAAACAATATCGCTATTCTTTACACAAATAAAACGAGTTACTTATGAAACGTGTAGTGAACTTACATCCAATTGCTTTTTGGTTCGAAACCCGTAGTAGCGTTACTTTAATTTTTCGTTCAAGAATATTGCAATTAAAACATTGAGGAAAGAGTTTTCGTGACAGAATGTAGATAAAGAATTGGAGAGCATTGATATCTTTCTCTGAAAACTATAAATAATCATGCTAGATATATGCATGTATAAAAAGTTTCTTCACCACAGGCAGGGAGATATGTTTCTGGGTGTGCGCATATATATTTGTTATTTCCACTTTAATCGTGACGATTAATTAATTATATCGCTCGCGAGATCTTCCTTTTTGAATCATTCGGCTCACAATAACATGCCACCGAAACCGGATGTTCGAACTATACGTTTATTGTCATCTTACTTTACAATGCGCTCATGATGTCTCTTTCTATACAGCTATGTGTCCTCTTTAATAATATACTGTTAAGTAAAAAATATATTATACATAACAAAAAAGACAAAATAAATGTGTCTTTTATAAATACGCCTTCTTTTTATCAACATTTCCCTGACCTCGCCATACCGGCTTTAACTGGGGACGCCATTAACATTAAAACTACGGACAATATCACCGTCTACATCCTTAAAGATAAGGATGTGTGGAAAAAATAAATTAATCGATTTCATGATGTGCTTTATGCAACGTGAGCGGCAATATAAAATTTCGGAAACTAGAGACTTATAAATGTGAACGTTTTTATTAAATTCCGGGTACCCGTCATTTTTACGGGCTCCGTAGTTTTATTGTTAAAAGTAATCCACGAATAATCTCTACAACCCGCGAAATAACAATTTTCGTTGCTTAATAATTTCTAATTCAAGTAAGGTTTTTGTGTTCCTTGAACACCTAGGATTGTTCTTCCACGAGTTACTTAAAAATTCAATAAAAAACAACTTTTACACGAGTCCTCGTACTACATTACAAACCGCAGAAGATACCGGTTACGTGACTAACGATAAGGTAAGTGCAGCATAATAATAACAATCACCGATGCATTTAATGGTGCACTTACTGCTTAAAGTATAATAAAGTAATTTTATGGAACCAGATGTGACACAAATGGACATTAATCTCCCTTCGTAGCCATATCTGTTTCCACATATTTGATAGCCATGCCATCTTGTCGGCGGCGAGAATGTATGTAAATCATTCTATATATACATTATATACATGTACTTCTATCGCTGATGGGATACCACACATGTACAAGCATCGCTGTTACTCGTCCCCAGTCGTCACTGTCAGTTTTATCGAGGAGGATGAATGTACCCCATTGATTTTTTATGCCGCTTTAAAGTTACCGTCGTTTTTACTGTCAGAGAAGTGAAGCCCCCTCGAGGTGTACAAAGGTATACGTGGACGTATGGAAGTGCATTGTGATTTAATGGTTCTCCACGTTTCTTCGTGACTGGCATCGTTGTCAGTACCGGTAGTTATTTATATATTGAAAAACGCCCACGTATTTTAACGCATTATTTTCACCTGTATTGTAAGTAAATGTTACTGGGACGAATCTACTGAATCTTGAGAAAGGTTACAAAAAAACGCGATGATCAGTTCGGCCGAAAGGAGTAATCGCGTCTGGATGCACCGTGAGTTTTGACAAAGTATTCTCTGTGCACTGTCAGTGGTGTGTCTTTTGAAATAGAACACGAGTGACATACAATAGGAATTGATTTACTATACGCGTGCTAGATAAGGAAGCACATGTGCATCTGATAACAAGTATTCAATAAAGAAGTAATGGGAATTGACAGTATGAGAGTAGGAGGAGGCAGATGCCCTCCTTTTCTCGTCGGAGGACTCCTCGTCGCTTGTTTAATTCTGATTTGTAACTGGTGGACCCTGTCTTCCGAAAACCTTGATTTAGTTAGACAGATTGATGATTTTAATGAACAACTTAAAATCAGGTATTACTTTACAACATTATAATGATTGTTACATTTCATTCTCGAATTCTATACCGTAATACATATACATTTAAGTCATCGCTCAATGGATTGGTGGGTTGTTCAAAAAGTTCATGCCTCTTTTTAAGGAATATTCAAAGGCAACATTTTAATACGTCGATATATATTTATTCAATTATGTATGCACCGTTTTGTTCCACACCTTTTTCCATTTTTCACACAACTTAAAGATTCCATCCTCCCTGAATTTCGCAGGTTCTTCGCCGAAAAACCTACTAAAAATTGGTATGAACTTTCCGGACAACAAAAAAACTATTTAATTTCCATTATTTTCTATGATATTTTTACGAAACTATCTTAGCTTCAAAAATTTGTTCCTTTTACATTCGTGAAAGGAGTTGCCTTGGTTTTACATGTTGATTTTGGTCTATTTAAAGAGCTGTTTTTTTTATAGTGCAGAAGAAAGAGATCAATGTGTGACATTACGCGGAAATTTAGAACAGAGATATAAACATGCTGAAGATGAATTAGCTTCCTTGCATGTGCGTTTAGAGCAACAGAATGAGTTAAAGAAGAAGAATAATGAATTGGAGGAGTCTGTTGCTATATGCAGAAGTGAATTGGATTCATTAACTAAACTGGATACCACTAAGACTGCTACATTAGAAACATTAAGATTAGAAAAGGAAACTATTAACACACAATTAGATGTAAAGAAAGATGAGAACAAAAAGTTGCAAGAAGAAGTTGATCAAGTATGTATACCATGCATAATTTTAGTTACATGCTTGTATTGATCAACTACACTATTCAATATTAAAATCTTTTTCAGTTAAAGGGTGAACTTGCAAAGGTCAAACTTTCATGTAATCCAGTTTCTGTCAAAGAGAAACCTGTAGTACCTCAGCAGCGTAAGTTATAGTTATTTTAGATACTTTTCTGATTTTGTAGATCATATATTGTGTATACTATGTTTTTCATAATTTTTATTGTATCTCCCTAAAGAGTTATTTCATGTTGAATGATCTTCGCTTGGAAGTATAATAGGAAGTGAAACATTGATTTTTAAGTGTTTCTAAGGTTGATATTTATATTGGAGAACATTAGATTCTTTCATAGCTATAGCAAGTATTGTATGAAAAGTAATATATTGCATAATTTCTTCCTAACTTGGACTGGTATTTTACTACTTTCCTATATCAACAATGAGATTATCTTTGAATATTGAAATTATGGCAGCTTTTCCATCCTTTTGACTGAAATGGCATATCCAAAGAGAATGAATGCAGCTTGCACTTTCTTTTGTTTGAGTTTTTTATACTAATTGAGTATCATAAGATGATCTGGGGGTTTACCAATTTAGCGACAAAGGCGATCTTTAACAAGACTCAATTGGGTCCTCTTCCGGAGTCAGCTGTAAGAATATCTGTAGCTGGTCAACGTGGTTTGAAGTATCATGGAATTCCAATTCTACCAACAGATCCAACCGGCGCTGTGCGCCAAACTCCTCGCTTCTCAGTAACTATGCTGAAAGGTAGTAATACTTTTCTCCTATCACAGGAGAAAAGAAAACTGCCAAAGAACTGAGATAGTACTCACAGTAATGCCGTACAAAAAGTATTTGTATCTTTCATGCATTTGCTGTTAGAATCCCGTTTATGTAAATCATTTTGGTTGCTTCCTTAAACCAGATGCTGCCTTGCTTTCTTTACTTAACATAATCGTAGAAACGAATGTAATTCATTCATTGATTCGATCTGGTGACTGATATGTGTACGAAAAAATATATTCATCTTCATAATATAAAGATAGTGCACTATCCTAGAAATAACCGAGGTACATTGATACTTGATGAAGTTTTAAAGCAGCTGCTAATTGTTTCTTGCTTCCAAACAGATGTGATGGGTTAGCTTTGTAGATATGAAATTATTCAGATAACTATTTTTTCCTTCAAATTGTGGTAGCTATTACTTAAAGCGATTACATTTTCGCAAATTACGATGTTCGGCTCTAATGCAATTTCTGCATTGAAAAGAATGCTTAAAGTATTTACACGTGCTTTAAGTTAAATATTCCGTTAAAAAATGATGTGATACAAGTCGTTATGATTTATATTTATGATAATTTATTATAATTTTCCAGAAATAAATTTATATGATTCACGAATCTCATAGACTGATATAAAGTATATAATGTAAATCATAGATTTTATCCTATGTATTTGTAATGAGATGTGAAGGAATAAAAGCCACGTTGAAATTGTAAGATTATGATACACCACTTAAAATTCTATTTAGTGTAAAATAATGCGTTTTAAAATAGCGCGTTTATAAAGAGGTGCTCTTAGGTAGTAAAACATGTATCGTGTTAGAACCAGTCCAGATTTGAAAACGAAGATTTAACTAATTGGTGGAGGTTGCACTAATTGCAGGGTCTACTAAAATGTTGTTTAACAAAAATTATTATCATACATACTTTGTATAATAAAAAGTGATTAAACTATTTCAGAAATGTTTTGCTCTTTCACTTTAGATTAGTAATTTAGTGTGCGTGACTTTCAGCTCGAACAACACCAAAACCGAATGACACCGGAAACGAGGATGGCTCTACGGAAAATTCAGAAACAGAGCGCTTTAACAAATCTGGTAATAACGCACTTAATATTTATAAATTAAGATATACATAATATAACATTTGCAACAGAAGAAGCCCACAATTATTGCCGAATATCATTACGTAATTAAGCCGCGGCACTACAAAAATTAAGTCCATCTCATATCCTGGTTTTTTGACACACTTTGTTTTAAACAATATTTTTCGTTCGAATCGAAATTACTTTAGTGAATCAATTTTTTATTTTTTGTTTTTGGTGATATAGCTCAAGAAGAACCAGACAATGAAGGAGGACAGGAAACAAATACTACAACAAACTCGGATAAGGCAAACCATAAAAAAAAATAACGCAATCTAAGATAATCTGACGTTCAATCCAGACTTTGAAATAGATCATTGTATTTATAAGGATTTATGAAGTAATTTATATTGTAATAGGGCTTTCTTTCTATGCATTCCTACTATATAAAAAAAGCCATATCATAGCACTTTTTGAATGGCACGATTTAAAGTAAAAAGACAGTGTGTGCCAAAATATCATATATACGTTGCGCAATATATTTTATACAAATATTTCGTCTATAAGACTTTTGCTCATCGGTTAGAGTATTAAGAAAATGTTTTATATAAAATCCAGAAATTATTGAAATTGTTAAAGGTCAATGAAATTTATAATACAATTTAATATTGTATCATCAATTATAGTATAATTATACAGAAGATTATGTACTTTTTTTCTGTTGTCGTTTTTTTAATCGAATATATGAAAAGAATATATCACGTTCTTTAATATTATCGAACATACAAAGTGCGAATTCTCAAACAATTTCATGCACATATTATTTTCTGCCCTTTCATAAATTCGGTATCTGATTTTGTAAATGTTAATACTCAAATAACTAGAATCTTGGAGAAATATAATTATTATTATGTTACGGAGGAATAATAAGTTGGTAAAGACTCCCTATAAACTTGTAGTTGATATGTATACAAGATAAAAGAATAGCGTTAAATATCATTATAATTCAATATACAGGAAAATAAATGACTATTAAGAAACTTTAATAAAGCAGCCAGTTTTTATTTACATATCTTTTTGTATCTTATAATTTTTATTATATAAGTGATGGTACGAAAGCGTTTTCTACACTTAAAGACCAAAACCTAGCGCGAAAAATTTGCTAAATTCTTTCTAAATTCCGCCGCTGAACATTCAAGTTTTACTAAGATCCACATGTTCTCTTCCCATTTACAATTTATATACGATATAATTTAGTGTTACACAATATCCCCATCGTATGAAATTTATTGCTTCATATCGAATTAACAATTCGTACGAATTGTGCGTTCGTTCGTTTCTACATATGTTCCTTTTTAAAAATTGTTTTTAACGATATATCGTTGGTGTACACTGCTGTTAATTTCCCATCGTATTGTCATTGTAAAATATAATTGTCCTAAGCTTGTATTCAGAAAAGTTTTTCATTTACGATTGTGTATATAACTCTTTATCTCTACTAATTATTTAAACGTTTTGTGTCTAATAATTCTTGCACGCAAAAACAATGTTTGATACAGTGAAAAATGTTTCCCAATACAATGTTATTTGTATATTGCTACAATACCTAACTTTTGATATAGATACGAGTATTCTATTTTAATATCGAATATCTTTTTCAATTATAAAAGAATGTGATGTGCAATTTCATCCCTTGAATTAACTATAGTCTTCCGTTACGATAAATATCTGAAGACTTACCACGCTTTAATGAATACATGATATATTACATCGACTGCATACTATACGTACACTCGCTAGATATATTATTATTCAAGTTATATATATTAATACCTGTTATTTTACTGATACATCGATCCTACGGTTGCCATACTGTTGTATTTTGTTTATTAATGCTGCCGATAATACTTAGCATTTTCTTCAGGAAAGAAATCAACTCTCGCCATTATTATCATTGATCGGAAATAAGAAACCACAATCACCGGTATCGTGTTAATAATAAATCATTAACATATTTATAGCAATTAAATATAATACTACGGAATACACAACTGTACATGCTCTACGATAAATATATCTATAGATTATTATGTTACTCTCCCATCAATCGAAACGTAAATTATGCAGATAAACTGTAAATTAACACATGCTTAACAAAATGCAAAACTTGACTAGGAAACATTAAGTAACGACTAGATATTTGCTATGTAGACTTATACTCAATATTTTTCTTTCTCTGTATATTATGAACTGCATTTATCTATATGAATGCCTTCCGACTTATTTCGAGTTTCGAGTTGCATACAGTTAACATAGTTTTGCATTTACAAACTTAAACAGAATAATATATTCTGCGGCTGCATAAGATAAACGTCTCAATATAGAAATATTAGGAACCGTTCAAACGGATTCAAAGTATTTTTTTCAACTATTTTAAATATATGTCAGTTAGCATTATTTCGAATAAAACGATTTTAGGAGCCATAACGTGTCGAAGTTTTAGTAGCCCGCGAACAGAAGACGCAGCCAACAAAAATACTTGGTAACATCATTATATTTAATTTGCTACTCATTTAAATATTATGCTTTTTTGTTTAAATACATCTCTGTAATCAAAAACCATTCCATTTAAAAATCCCACTACTTTGTGCGAGCACGTATAATGTGTAACAAGTGTAAACTTTAAAAATTATTATAACTTTTATATACTTTATAGTGATCTAGTTTAAATTCAATATAAAATTATACATAATTCTTATTTTTTCCTGTTTCCGTACATATGTACAGAATTAAATTAGAATAAATAAAATTCAATTCTTAACGTGTTATCAATAATTAAAACACAATAACAATCAATATTATAAAGCTTCCTTGAATCCCATCATTATGGAATACTCTACTCTAACAAGTTTTACATGTAATATCTTATGTTGTTTCAATGTTTAACATTAAACTCTTTGGTCACTGATAATATAGCTGCACTTTTATCAACAAAACTTGAATTACATTCAAACAAAGTAATGGCTAAATCGCGCAAAAATATGCTGATTTAAAAAGACATAAGTTGACTATTTCTATATCATTTAGGCATTTAACTCTATCCGTCGTTATTGAACAGGCAATCTTCACGAGGCGCAGTATTCAAAAACATTGGCGTTCTTCCGAACAAATAACAATGGAAAGTAAGTGAATGCTATACCAGAAGGCAGAGAGTTATAAGAATACTGTAACTGCTATAATCGAAGTTAAACTGTAAGAGACGAATAAGTTCATCATAAGTCATATCTTATGCTTAGCTTCGTTTTGAGCAGTAGAGATAATTAAGTCTAGTCCAAGATAATACCTCGAGCCTAAGTTAAAAACGTGAATTGCAGTCTATGTTTGACGTCTTTGCTCCAATACTATATCCAAAATATAACGGGGTTGATGATAAGGCAGTGAAATATTAGTGATTTAGTCCCTAAATAGGGTGACTATTATAAAGTAGAAAAAACCAGTGAAAATCTCCTTCGTTGTAGTTCATAGAAGTTCAAAACCCTTGCAACTTCACTATGTTTTATCAATTTTAAATATATCCTATCAAAAAGGTTCTCTACTCGAATGATCATACTTAAGGAGAATAATGAAGATTGTGATTGTGTCTTGGTTTCCTTCGAAAAATGAAGGCAAAAATTGAACGAAGGCGCCACCAGCGACTATGCTTACGGATCGAATTTCGGGATCTTTCTTTAGCACGTATCTGCCTGACTAATGAATAAAATGCATCATCTATGAATTGTCTAAGTGCAGCGGATGTTTCATAAAAAGGACAACCAAGTTGATCAGCTAGGGCTTTCCCTTCTTCTGTCGTTACCTAAAATTTTATAGTGTAAGGAATGTTAAACATGCCCCTACTACCGGATATAAGATTCTTCTACCTTTCGTTGATGCTGCAGATCAAACTTATTACCAACTAATACCAAAGGTATATCCTCATTAGCACGCACACGTGATATTAGTTTTCTATATTCCAAAGCTTCCTGAAAACTATGTCTATCTGTTACAGAATAACATATCATAAACCCTTCACCACATCTCATATACTGATCACGCATAGCAGTAAATTCCACCTATAATATAAATTATGTTTCACACATATACATGTTACTGTTAATACTAAACACAACATTCAATATCAACCTGTCCTGCTGTATCCAATATATCTAACAGTGCAGCTTCACCATCAATAACTGCTTGTTGCTGATATGAATCCTCTGTTAATAAATGATAAAATCATAGCAAAAAGCCTAATATAATATTCTCACACATTCCAAAATGTATCATACCTATAGTAGGATCATGATAATCCAAGAAACTATGACTGACAAACTGCAGAGTAACAGCTGAAAAGGAACATTCCGAATGACACTCATGCAATCCATGTATTAATCAGATGTATTTTGATAAAATCAGGAATACCTGATTTGCCAACACCACCGTCACCCAAAACAACGATCTTGTAAACCCTGAGTCCACCCCTGGTAGTGGGCTGGGTTACTATGGGTACGTCGCTCTTGCCGTTTAAGGCTACATTCTTATCCTGCAGGATGTCAGCTGACATCGTTAAAGAATCTCTAAAGTCACCGGTGGCCTAATGCTTATTATGTGTACGACAGACTCGAGATTTTACGAACTGACTGACATACTTGGTCACGTATCGGAACGCGCGCGTAGACACACCCGAATTCGCTATTATATTCGAAAAGATGCGATGCATGTTGATCACGTACTACCTACTAAATCGCGACAGATCGGGAGATCCGCGGAAAGGATGCTTAATGGCTAGATTTTATGCTTTTTACAGTTAGACACAGCATGGCTGATGAGCACGGGCTGACGACCGGGCTTGACAGAACGTGACAGCCGCGAGAATTGAGCACGCGCGCGGTCCTAGTATCCAGGGGCGTATCCGTATAACACTGACACTCTTATATTATACAGGATGTCTCAAAAGTTTCACTCAAATCGTGTTAACACACACCATGATCACCAACAGACCCTATACGGGTGAATGTGACGACTGACGTGAATTATTAGCGGACGAAAACTCATACTAAATAGAAGTGAAACATACGAAAAGTATAAAATATAAAATGTATCTGAAGTATATTGGCGGGAATATATTGGGACGACATCATATCGTTTGTATTCAATAAAACATACTAAATACTAGTATTTTGTTTTATTCCTTATTTTCTTATATTTTTATATATATTTATTAATTGTGTTGAAATATGATCTATCTTCTCAAGACTTGTTAATTATTATTGATGTGGTACCTATTATTTGATAGCATTATGGTTCGTGTATCGTAATCAGTAATGTAATCATATAATAATATAATATTGTTGGAAAATATGAGTACATGCATATTTATTACACTTAAACGACTTTGAAATGTTGGGGGAAGTGTAACATATTAATATATTATATTATTATATTATTTAACTGATATTCGACGTACCTCTCGAGATCATCAAGATGTTGCTACAACTTCAATATTTCGTGAACGAAGAAAACCTTATTTGTATACCTTATACAAATAGTAATTGTCTTACTGTCGAACTTATATGCTTACTTATACTAATAGAATTACGTAAAATCTAAATATTATTTTACTTTTACATATAAAATAATTATTTCACGATTGTGCATATCATTATTTTATATTATAAATGTAAAATAATGCGCAGCCAATTCGCCAATCGCTATCATTTATGTTATACCAATTGCTGTAAAATTATCGCGGTTATATCATAAATGATGACGATTGCCCAGGTCTCACCAACGTGGAGGTTGCTGCGTGTGAAGACCCGCCCTATCAAATCCTTAATTACCTTCCATTTTACCAGTAATTAATTTCAGAACTCATTCTGAGTTCAATGTCGATCAAGAATTATACTTAATATTATAATTATATATAATTAAATGATTAAGAATTGTACAAATTAGTGTCCGAATATTAATGCGAGTCACTAATCATACAAATATCTCATTCTTATAATTGACATAGTTTACTAAGTACGTAAGAAATGAAATATCGGAATTATTAACTTATGGAAATTTACTATAAATAAGGGAAATGCAGTTTGGGTAGAAAACTTACCGAAGATGAATCAGCCAAAATCAGCCAAGATTTTAATATATTGCGTCGAACAAATAATAAAGATATATTTTCGTTAGATAGAAAGCACTGACTCTGAGAAAACATTCGATTACTGCCGATAGTAAAATATAACAAAAGATTTGCACGCATAAAGCGTAAGGAGAGATACAAATTATACAAGGTTGTTAACAAAAATTCGATGTCATACGGGAACTATAATAATTATGGAATGTATTTATGTGTTAAATGTATCTGGACGTAGTCATTTCGAACTGAAAGGAATTGAGGAATTGAAAGGCAACGATTAAGTTTAATAAGTAAGTAATAAGTATTAAATATCTTCGTGTAGTACGAAAGTACTCAATGTGTATCTAATTGTAAGCACACAAAGAAATCACGGATTCGAAGGAGTAAACAGTACAGCTAGTGGCGTACGTGACCATAACAAAACCGCGACCTTTGGAGGACAAAGCGCACGAACGAGGGCAATGTTCTTGCTTGTATCGATGTCTAATTATACGCATTCCAGTAATAATTCTGGTATAAATCTTGCCAAAATCTCGAAAATTGACCATCAGTAAAGATTAGAAATATCATATTATGCCAAAATGCTACATAAACTTACAGTATTACGAAAGACAAAGCGTAGACGTAAAGTGACGCTTCGATAAAATGTCAAAAACCATAGAATATCGATAATTAATCATGTAAAACGCACAATAATATGCTGAATAGCATCATATAACAACGCAGGGAATGTTTAAAATACAAAAATGTTAAATTATGAATAAACAGAAGTCTACTTACGGATACCGATGCAGCGCGTACCTCACCTCACAACAGTTCACGGACGAATGGCTCCCCACGCCGCGAGCTTATGTGAATGGCGTATGATACCGGTGTCGAATATTAATTACTTCATATTTAAATTCCATTTATTTATTAAATTCTATTTGAGGATTCAATTGTATTCAAATATTAAATTTGATTCAAATGTTACATTTTATTTAAATAGTAGATTTCTTTAAATATTGTTTCCTTTCAATTTTATTTACTTCATCGCGAAATACAATTCCATTGTCTATTATATTAAAACTTCTTTTAATGCTGTTACTGAAAACATTGTCATCTATTGTTTAACAACCTAAAACTGCTTATAATTCCTGGCACCATTTATTTGATAAATCATGCTTGTAGCATATGAATATGATCGAATCTGATGAAAGTTATAAAATAGAGTAAATAGTATACTAGATTTGCTTCCCTATATGACGTTAATTTTGGCAAGATTTAAAGTCATATTAAATGTTATCTCCATTCTTTCGAACGGCAATTATGAACTCTCCATTATTTCGAAAATATATCTTTGTAATTGTATACAATACTGCAACCTTGTATACAATATTGCAATACTGTGATAACAACAAATTTATATATTTATCAGTTTTTGTATCGGAAACGGAAACGAAAATATCCATGATAAACAATAAATATTTGTACGCAATATAAACTCGCGTTATATGCCATATTTGTATTTCGTAAAACTCGATTCCTCGGTGAATTTTGAAATTCATATTTCATCCTTTACCCAATTTATATATCGAATATTATTTGACTAGACTTGTGATATGTTATATATGAGCTTAAATTTCTTATTTCAAATATAAGATGAAATTCCATTGCCATGGGAAAATTACAAACTGTAAACAACTAATGATGCTGACGCCGTTGCGGTTTTTTTGCGGAAAGGTTTCCGCTTCGAACGGACGTAAGTAGCGTTACTATATACCGCTACACTTTTTAGCGTTTTAAGTGGGAGGATAATGGGAAGCCTTTCGCGAAGAATTTGCAAAGCATAGCTGCGCAAATTCCGTTTTTTAATAGAATAGTGCACCCACGATTGTACGTAGATTTCTATGAGACTGACAAATGTAACGAAATTGAAATTCCCTTTAAACTTATATGCTTGGTGTCGAAGGTTATAAGCTTTGTCTAAAGCATTAAAACATTATGCAGACTTTCTCCGATAAAATTGGACCGAGCGACGAGTGTCTATTCGAATGTCAGCATATGCGGCTACTCTCGGTAAAGAATACTGGTGCGATCACTATCCACGAATGTTTTACTCGCTTCTCCATTGTATCAAGAATTCCTCTGACATGTTTGGCAAATTGTTATCAAGAGATGGAAAACACGTGGAGATTTTAACAGTTGCGCGTGCATAGTAGATCATAATATAATAAGCATGTTTGTAACGTTTATCACACAACCGCTCCGTGAATTCCTGTAGTACTTTTTCTTAAGAATTTCGTGGTTGTAAACGTCTGTAAACAGGACGTGTATACATATAGATATATACATGGATTCCATATTTTTAAATATCGTTAAACAGGGTACAAATATATACTGAAGTTAAGACAAATTCCGAGATTATTAGAAGTAATGTAAAATGTTTCCTAAGATGAGCCTTAGTCAATGAATATAGTACAACATGCAGTATGAAAAAACTGTAAGTCTTTGTACATATAATCAGTGTTTCTTTAATACAAATTTTAGTATATATTATGAGCATTGGAAGTTTGATAAGATAAATGACATAATACATTCTGGTTTCATAGACTATATAAGATACTCTTGTGTTTCAGATATTCCATGAGTTTTATGGAGCTTATTGTAATATGTCAGATTTTAGTTGACTTTTAGTGTGCCTGATACATTCATTTGACTCAAATTTATTGACATGACTATCAATATCATTACTTGATTATATTGTCCTAAATATCACATACAATGTCACTCCCTTCATGTTCTAAATCTAAGGTGATAGAGAGTATAAATGATAAAGAAGAGATGACTTATGCAAAATGGGAACGTTTTCATAACTGGGTACATTGTATATGTGTTGTTACTTTTGATCTTGAATTGGGCCAAGCTATAGAGGTATAGATTACTAGCATAAATAATAATTAATATATTACACAACAGACATCTAGACTTTTATAATGACAAGGAAAATATAGAAAAATTAATTGATATGCAATATTAATTGCTAGGCTATATATCCAGTTCATATAAAATTATCTGAGCAAGAAAGATCTAATGTCTGTTACCTTGCCTTTCCTGATTCTAATTCTGGTTGTATGGGAGACACTCAGTATCATGTAAGAATAAGGCAAAGTGGATCTATGGTCCAGGAGACCAGTGTTTTAAAAGAGTATGACAGAAAATCTCCTTCATTTTTGCAAACTGATAAAGATTATTACTGGGGATATGTATATTTCCGACAAGTGAAAGACAAATCACTTCCAAGAGGATATTTTCAAAAGGTGCACAACAGTGCAAAAAATCATATAAAAATATCATCTTTAAGATTGTAGATTATGAGTCAATCAATTTTCAGAGTGTTGTTATGATTTCAAAACTGCCATTTGTGAACCTTTTTGGGGAATTATGTGCACTAATAGCACCAGAATTTTTTGAAACAGGAAATGTTGTTATGGAGGCTGCTGTAAGAGAGATTGATCAGTGGCCTCCTCCTATGCCTGGTCAGACTATTCATTTGCCACTTATGGGCGTATTATTTCAGGTAAAACCCACCTACATTTCATTCTTCATTACATATTTTACTGTATTTTTTGGTACACTATACTTTTAGACATATATTCCAAATCAAAATTATAAGGCAACAGCACCCATAATTTCTGCTGTTGACCATGCGCCAAATGTACATGCAACTAGAAGACTAATTTTAACATCTGCCTATGAAGGAGATATGTTTAGAAGTTTAGCCAGTGTTGTCAGTTATGTACACTTATTATGGGAATTAGTATTACTTAGTGAACCAATTGTTGTTATGGCTGGTTCACCAACTGGGTGCTCTGAAATGGTTCAGGCACTAATCGCGTGAGTATTTATTTATAAACTTTATCAAGCTGAGCAAAAATGTAAATAATGAGGTAATCTAACTTTCAGTATGATAGCGCCGTTAAAATATTGTGCCGATCATCGCCCGTACTTTACAATTCACGATTCCGAATTTAAAGAATACACGACAGACGCTCCTGCTCCCCCCGCGGTAATATTGGGTGTAACTAATCCATTTTTCGCGAAAACGTTACAGCATTGGCCTCATATCATTCGAATAAGTAATGGCAGTACAAGTGGTGAGTTATATGAAATGGTACACAAATATAGTGTTCCAGTTTTCTGTATATTTTAGAAAATCTGAAGTATAAAATAAAGAAATCTGAAAATCTTAAAGTATTAGACTCAAAGCCAGGAGTCTATACACAGTATAAACCCTTCTTGCAAAAAGATAAAACCATATTAAAGAAACTACTTAGAGGTATTCAAACAAAGAGACCAGGAGAGGTTCAAAGTGCTCTCTTAAAACGGCATTTGATAGAATTAACTGAAAGTTTTATGATTCCCCTTGAGAGGTATATTGCAAGTCTTATGCCATTGCAGAAAAACATATCACCTTTCAAGGTATTTTTTGCATTATTACTTGAATAATATTTACGATAACGCGTTTCGTCAGATTCGTGAAAAAATTACCATTACTTTAGGCAACACCTATACCACAATTGTTCAACCCAGATGATTTCTTGGCTACATTAAGTAGTGCTGGCCCTCAATTAACAACTGGTATTAAGGGGGACTGGGTAGGACTGTACAGACGTTTCTTCCGATCGCCAAATTTTTCCGGATGGTTCCACTCAAGATATACGGAACTAACACAGAAATTGCAAGTTTTACAACTCGAAGCATTATCTAAAGCGGTATGCTTATAATGAGATCAACTATTTTTCTTCATACAGCTGATGGAGTCTATCATGAAATTTTTATCTTGGTAGGACTTAAAAACATGGGTGCAAGGAAAACAGGAAGTGGAGGTGGTTGATATGATCCTTAGGATCCGGCAAAAGTTAGAAAAAACCTATATCGACGACGTACCTATAGGTAACGCGGTAAGAGAAAAGCTTCAAGAGAGGATAAATGACATTACACACACTTTACCTGACGATTTGAAGGACATTTTAAATCACGAATCTTGACAGTACGACTATCTTATCAACATTAAAACTCGCTAAAATTTAGACCCTTGTGAAGATCGTAAACAATACAATGAAGGTGGATAATAAGAATACCACATACATTGAGACGTTATTCTTCCAATTTACGATCAGTAAATCGAGCGGCTAAAAGATCTTTAATCATTGATGAATAAAACGTTTAGAATATTCTGATATAAATACTCGAGAGACGTTGATTTTACATGCAATGGAGAAAGTGATATACAAGTCAATACAGGCGCGTCTAATATTTTTAAGTCGGAAATTTATACGCTTCTTTTTTAATGTTCCAATAACTGATGCAGACATTATAATTGTTACTATGCTTTCCGCCGACTGAATGAGCCGTCAGCCAGTATTTTATAATCGAGATCCGCTTTTACAAAATCGATTATTTTCCAGTTAATGTTTATTACGATGTGGTAATTTTTTATTGTTCGACTATAAAGGAAATACTCGATTCCTGGTTAATCCAGCGGAATGTAATGGAATAACGAGTACTAACTGCTGTATATACATTTTTGACATGAGATCTGTAAATATTAGGTGAATAATGAATGTAATAAAAATTTATTTTACTAATAACTTGACTATGTTTATTACCTATTCCTAAAATCCATGTTATATCGAATGTTACATATATTTTACTTTTAACAAATAAATTTTCTTGAACTACGTACTATATTCCTTATATCGCATTTTTAGTAATAATTTTAGTTGAATATTAATTTTATATAATAGTGAATATCCGACATTTAATAAATATATTATATATATGTAATTTTACATTTTCTGTTTCTTTATATCTTATTTTATATTATGAAATAATATATTCCATGCATTAGTATGTAGTATAATTACCTTGGGTATCACATTTGAAGAAAAAATTCGAAAACTATGTTTACTGCGTGAAGTTACCTGCCTTCTGTTTCAAATTTTCTCTTTTCCTTCAACCGTTAGAGTGAATCTTTAGTTTTATTGGTCCAAAAAGGGGGGGATGCCGCGGTACCCTTAATATCCCACCAATCAGTAAACAGTATCTCTTCACACAGTTTCAAAGTAAAATGCTAACCGTTTGCCGGGCAGTTGTGAGCATCACGAGAATGAAATGTGTTTGAATGTCAGTTGTAAATGTTAAAAATCTTGTATGGTGTGTTAAAATAGTTTTTAATTTATCGTTTCTTGAGGGAGGATTATAAAGCTGATCGCAAGGTACGTTATTATTGAAAGTCCCATAATAACTTCTTGTCGAGGGGGTCTCAAAGTACTCCAATATTTTTGGTCCACAAGAACAGGATAAAAAGTGCATGTTTTAATCTTGTACAATATTTAAACCTTTCTATAAATATATTTGTTAAAATCATATTTATTACGGTTTATTAATTTTGTAGTAAACTAAAAAGTATCTTTATACTTGTAGTTAGGATAATAATCTTTTATACATGTACAGATGATGGGAGATGTTTGTAATAGAACAATTTTTTGTTGGAAATTTTTATAGATGGATAATACATTAGACTCTATTAGACCTTCTTATACTCATCCTCAAGAGGAAATGTCTTATTTGTTTGGTAGAGACCCAAGCATTTTGGCTTTTGGACAAAGACCTTGTCCTGCACAGGACACAAAAAAGAATTTGCTTTCAGTTTATGAAGTTGAACACTGCTCTGAAGAGGAGACCACAGTTTTAAAATCAGAAGCACAAGTTTTACAAACTGTAAAAGTATATTTGAGACTGAAACCATTTCCAAAGAAATTAAAAGTAACACAATGGCAACAAGATGCTTATACTATAACAAATTCCACCACTTTATTCACAAAATTACCAATTGCTGACAATAATGTCAGTAGTCTTAAGAGGACACATAGTTCTGATCTAGTGGGTAGAAAATATACATTTACTAAAACTTTTGGCCCAGAAACTACTCAGTCAGAGTTATTTGAACAAGGCATAAAGCAGCAAATGAATGACTTTTTGGCTGGCCAGAATTGTACTGTAATGACTTATGGTAAGATCTATTTATTACATTACAAAAATTTATATATTGTTGGTTTCTATTTATGTAGTATAAGTTCAACTTTTTTGAAAAGGTACCACAAGTTCAGGAAAGTCTTATACTTTGCAAGGGACCACTACATCCCCAGGAATTATTCCAAGGGGATTAGAGTTTGTTTTTTCCAATATCACTCCAAAACCTACACCATCATATAAACCTGTAAATCATTGTGATGTCATCTGCCTTGATCCTATTGAACGAGCTCAGGAGCTAGAAATCAAATCTAAACTACTCACATTTGCTTCAGTAGATAAGCATCAATATATTAATGCTTACAACGAAATGCAGAAATTACTGCAAGAAGAGTCACCTATTAGACCAAGTCAATGCAATGATGATCATTATTCTGTATGGGTTACATTCGCTGAAATTTACAATGAAACTGTATTTGATCTTCTCTCAAGTGGAAGTCAAAAGAAAAGAGCACCACTTAAACTGGCAACAGATAGTCATGGTAGAGCATTTGTTAAAGGTTTAAAAACAGTTTGTGTGAATTCTGGGTCTGAGGCATATCAAGTTTTAATGGCTGGCCAATATAATTTAAAAGTAGCTGCAACAGCTTTAAACGCCAGAAGCTCAAGATCGCATTGTATATTTACGATTAAGCTGTTAAAATATTACGCCGAAAATGTGCCTGATTCTGTAGAAGTTAGCACGTATGTAAATCTACAACATTCATTTTAATATTTTTTGAAAAATATAAAATATATTTTAATATTTGTTTGCACAGATTTGCGTTTTGTGATCTGGCTGGTTCAGAGCGACTGAAAAAGACACTAAACATTGGGGACAGATTAAAGGAAGCACAAAATATAAATACAAGCCTGCTGGTATTAGGCAGGTGTTTAAAATCTATTCACGAAGGCCAGATAGCGAAACAAAAGTCCGAACATGTTGGTCCTTTCAGAGAATCAAAACTAACAAGATTATTTCAAAAAGCATTGTCTGGTAAAGAGCATATAGCTCTAATAGTAAATATCAACCCTTTGCCAAACTTGTACGTAGAAACGCAAAATGTCCTTAGTTTTTCTGCTATTGCAAAGAAGATTGTATTAGAACAAAAGGTGAAAGTTCCAAAAAGGAAAAAATCAAGGTTCTCGCAATTAGTATGTCAAAGTATAAAAACAGTAACAGATTGGGATGCTACCGAACTCGAAACAGAAAGTGAGATATATTTTCTCTTTAAATGTACAACTTATAAATAGCAGTATTGTTAAGAGTTAATGGTTTTTGGTTGTAGACTCTGAATTGCAAAATACAGAAACCTTAGATAGTACATACAAAACTACTACACCTGATGATTATGAAGATCTAGTCACCGAAAATGAAAATTTGAAAAGGGAAATAGCGAATTTGAAAAGTTCAACTCTTACTCGCGATCTTCAAATTCGACGAGAACTAGCTGATACATATATGGTTATGATGAAAGAATTGGAAGCAGATTGGAAGTATGTGTGGCAATATTTATAGGTTGTTAAAGATATATATTTACATTGTTAATAGTAAAATGTTCAACATATGTCAAATGTTTAAGAAATCGCATAAAAGACGTAGAACAACAACAGGAGGATGCACTGGATTGGTCGGTGCGACAACTCGAGGAGTTTTACAAAAAAAAGTTGGATCAACTAAACAGTCGAAAAAGGAGGCGCTCACGCATGTCGGAGAGTGATAGCGAGGACGATTTGAAAAATATGGAAGAATTGGAATTAGAAAACTCGCGCTTAACATCGCGACTTGTAGCGTTAAAGAGCAATTTAAAAGAAGTTAAGGAATTAAATAAGGTCTTGAATGAGGAAAAGAATAAAGTCACATTCGAATTCGGCCTGACAAAGGACGAATTGAAAAATGTTAAGCAACTTTTGCAGTGTGCTCAGAAAGATGCTTACCGAGATGAAGATTCGGAATTTTATGTAGAGGAATTGAAATCCCAGTTATCTGCCACACAAGAGCAAGTGAAGGTATACATTATTTTAACGGTATTCTCACGCTTTGAAATGATTCGATTGGCTTAATTATATATTTTAATTTAATATTTGACTTCCGTTAGAAATTGAAAATATTTCTTAACGAGGCCAAAGAAGAATATATAGCGATTACAACCGAAGTGGGGGAAAAAGAGTACCTTATTAAAGAACAGGGAGAATTATTGGTTGAAAACGAAGATAAAATTGTAGAACTGGAAGAACATCTACAAAATGCTAATATCTGCTTAACAGAAAAAATCAAAGCTGTTGAGACCTTAGAAGACAAGTTGGAAAATCAAATTAAGAAAACGTTGGATTGTGACGATAATATTAAACACTTGAAGGACCAAATTAATAAATTGGCGAGTGAGAAACTAATTTTGCAGGATGAAATCAAATTGCTACAGGAGACTAAACAACCAACTGAGAGTTTAACATTAGACGTTAAATGCGAGAATAAAGTATGTAATTCTTCGAATAATATTTTATATATTGCGTTTGATTAAGTTATAATAAATTCTGTATATACCTTAAATAGCAATTAGAAAGTTCCGCAGATTCATTGAATCATGATTCATACGAGGAAATTATCGTGAAAGAAGAAATAATTTCGGATGCCGAAATATCGACTAAGACGGGCGATGAAATTGAAAAATCACTGCAATCGAGTGAGATGGAAGACGATATTGAAAAATCACTGCAATCGAGTCAGATGGAAGACGATATTGAAAAATCAATGCAATCGAGTAAGATGGAAGACGATATTGAAAAATCAATGCAATCGAGTAAGATGGAAGACGATATTGAAAAATCAATGCAATCGAGCAAGACGGTAGATGATATTGAAAAATCAATGCAGTCGGGTATATATTTTTTTTCTCTTGCTTTGCACACTTATTAAATTCTCATTATAAAAAGATGTTTGCATCCTCAATAGAATGTATAGATGCAGATAAACAGAAGAGAAATCTGGATGAACATATAAATACCATAGCAGCAGAGAATGCAGAATTAAAAGATCGATTAGCGCGAAGCGTGGACGAAATGAAGAATCTGAAAGAAGAGTTGGAATCTGTTAAAGTGCAATTAAAGGCCGTGTCTGATGACATATGCAAGTTTGAGATGAAAGAAAAAGAATTTGCCGCTATAAAGGATATCGAAGAAAATATCCAGAAACCGGCACAAAGCTTAGTGGATGTAAGTTGTCAAATGGATGTTCAATATGAAGAAGTACAAACAAACACTGACGAAAATGTTACGAAGGATAATAGTAGTCAAACAATTGTAAAAGTAACGAAGGAAGAAATTATTCAAACAAGCTTCATCTTGGAGAGTGATGAGCCTGAATTGTCGGAAGAGTGGGCAAAATTGGCCGTAAAGTACGACGATGTAAAAATACAATATAATCAACAATGTTTGGTATGTAGTACTAAAAGACAGACCATTATTATTAGTTAATACTTTACACATTGGCGAATTTTCATTATACCGAAGAATATAATTTGTTAACAATATTCGTTGTATATGTTAAAACTAGAAATCACATAAAAGGTCTTTATCTATTCCAAAAACTACATATTGTGTGCAATCTCTTAAAATGTAATTTTACTCTGCCAGCTGCCAATGTGTTAATATATTCAATAGTTATTATTTTAAGGACAGTATTTTTTACTACGTCTAATGGGATCGTTTTTTTAAGAGGGTTGAAGAATTATCTAAAGAAATTGTTTCACTGAATGAAAAAATAAGCTCGCTGGTGAGTGAAAACGATACCAATAAAACTGTTATGAACGAATACAAAGAATCGATTGATTTGTTGCAAAATGAGATATCTGTAATTAAAAAAGAAAAAGGAGAAGTTGAAGAGAAATTTAACAGTATGAAGATTACACTCGATGAGACGGAAAAAGAACTATTATCCGTCAAAGACAATCAGGATCAACGTATTGGAGTAAGTAATATTTACATATTTCAGGTTCCTCTTTGTTGAATTACTGTATACATTTGACTAATCTTTTATAACATTTCGGATTTATAGACATTAAAATCGATGCAAGCAGATTTGGACAACCAAATAAAGACGGTACTAGATGTTTTTATTGTTATTCACTTATGTTGAGCATAAACAATTTCATTTTGTGGATGTGTTAATTTCATTACAAATCCATGTTTTGCAGTGCAAGGAAGAACACGAGCATACAATAAGTGAACTACAGAAAGAGCTTTCCGCCGCAAAAGAAAGAAGTAACATTAAGTCACAGGTAGTTTATTAAGTCGCATGAAACTAGCGCATTGATCAATATCTATTCGGCTTATTATTTCGTTTCTGTGTATAGTGTTTGGATGTCCATGCAGCAAAGATTACTGAATTAGAACACACGCTCGAAACTGTAACAGAACTTCAGGAACAGATCAGCAAATTGAACCAGAATTTAGAAGTTTGTCAAGCTGATAAAAATCGCCTGCAACAGTTACTAAACGAGAACAACGACAAACTTCTAGAACTCGAAGATAGTATCGAGCAGCTACACGAACAAGAACGTGAAAAAGACGAAGAAATCATTACATTGCAACAAGGTAATTCCGTTTGTTTTAAATCATTTCACGAATGTTTTGGTACTTCGATTACTGACTGCGTATTATATTGTTTGTTAGAAATGAAGCGCGTTATACAAAATAACGAAAGCGACCTCAGGGAGGATAAACTAATGCAACTCGAAGTAAAGAACACTATTAAAGATCTAACGCAAACGAAGGAAATTCTTTCCAGGAAGGAAGAACATATCGAGCAATTAGAAATGCGTTTAAAAAGTTTCGAACAAAATGCAAAGATTTTGGATCTACTGCAACAAAGTGCTCAGGAGCGACAGGCAGAAAATGAAAGATTGAGGAAGATCAACGAAGAACTGAAGAACAGCCTAGTTGAAAAGGAACGTGAAATGGAAGCGTTTATGAAAAATCGAGATGAAATGGTCGCAAAATACGAAAGTTTAGTTAAAAGTCAACAGGACGATTTGGAAAAACAGAAAACAGAGGTGAGTTAACTCGAAACTATATTATTCAGAAAGTCTTGATTCAAGATGTTTTTGTCAGTGCCTTCTAATTATTTGAATTGAATTCTGTAATTGAACTCTGTAGTCGGCAAAAGTGGAAAAACATCGTAAAGAAAAGGATTATTGTGAAAACACCTCTGAGGATGAGGTAGTACTTAAAGAACGTCGCGGGAGGCGTCCAGGAAGAAAATGTGCATCCCCTGTAAAGCAAACCGACATATCAGTTATCGAATTATCTGGATCTGAATCGAAGTACGTTCAGCTCAACGTTAAATATTTAACAATAATTTCTTGACAAATAGCCGTAAGAAAGGTTTTGCAAAGCAAACAGACAGCTATTGCACGTAACTGTGATATTTTTAGGCGAACCGTGAGACGAACTGCTGCCTTACCACCTCCAAGTACAGAACCATTATCTGACAGAAAAAGAACTACTCGCAAAAAGAAGTTATTTTTAGCTGCAGATGAATCTTTCCAAGACATCGAACCAGCTGAGGTAAATAATAATTAACCTGTTCTGCTCAATTCATATAAAACAGTGTATTAACTGCATTATCTTTCCCCTCTTTAGGCTTCTGTTATCGTAACACCATCATCACAAACTCGCAGTCTAAGAAGTAGGCGGAAATGATAATCTTCTGTCTCTGATTTCTTCAAAGAGAAGTTAGGGAAATATCGGTATTCTTTCACAAACTTACATGAATAATCACAGTATCGCTATTTTCTTATGAAGTTACACGAAATGTCGTAAAAACTGGACGTGATCTCTGTGATACTTCTAAAGTAATTAATTTTACTTACTCTACGATAAGATCTGTACTAATAGAAATAAGTTCGTTTATAATGTATAATATAACAGTATTTTTGTACCTTTAATCGTACTTCGTAATATAGAAAGAATGTATTTTTTAAACTGTGCCACTGAGTTCGATTTCGTAAGTCTGACTTAGGAGAATCGTACTTCATAATGTAAAAGAATGTATTTTTTAAACTATGCCACTGAGTTTGGTTATTAATCCACGTACCTCATGTATGTTGTTTGTTGTTCTTCATTTTTTATATCCTCGGTCGCATAGTAAACCACTTCGCGCAGGTCAGCAGGTGGTATGCACTAATCACAGAAAGTTCGAATATTTTTTTTCATTTTATTTCTCACGAGGTACATGACCTTTATTGTTACATTCTCGCAATTATATTAATTATTTCTTAATAGTTTTGTAATTTAATGTTTGCGTCATTATATTCTCATTAATATTCATAATATATTATCATACTTTCAATGGAGTCAACAACATATATATATATTTTTGTATTTTTATATGTATATATTTATATAGATATCGGGTGTATGTTCATCTTTATGAGTGAATGCACTGTACCGTAGGATTAGCTGTATTACACAATTCACAGAGTGATAGAGAAATAGGGGGACTGCCGAAGTACACCTCGTTTACTTTTGGCCATTGAGTTTGTTTTGTTTTTACTTGCAGATGTAAAAGACGCTCGTTTATCGGGATCTTTCCTTTCCGTTCTGCTCGTGTAAAAGACTCGTTTTGCAATTTACTTTTCTTTCCTCACCTTACATTGTGTCAGTCAAAGACAGAGGACCGTTTATAGTACGACCTTTGTATATTTATCATACGAGGAGAATGTCTCGAGGATTTCTCGTAGAACGGAATCTCGTGTGGATTATGTTCAACAGGTGACCAACGAAAAAACCTAAATACAATGTTAAAATAGAATTCACTTCAAAGTGTTTTCGACTTAGAAATACGATTATCGCCAAAGTGATTGAGAGCCACGTTAACAGTACTCGATTTAGAGCGATGTTAAAGCTCCAACAGACTTAGGCCCAATTAATTATATCTTAATTATTATTTCTTATTTCACCTAAAGACTGACTAGTGCGAATGAAAATATTATAACGACTCGGGAAATATACGAATATGCGCACGCGGTGAACCAGCGTTGAGTTCAGAGATCATGTTCTTCAGGAATGAACTAATTCTAAATGTCCTTCTCGATTGCTTCAAAGAACTTACTTCTTTCATTGTCTTCTATTGTCCTTCTAGATCAATAACAATTAATTAATGATTGGAATGGATAGAAAGTCTTAAAAAGAATTGACGAAATATCTGGACTCAACATAGCGGCGCACGCAAAACGAACGTCTCGACGAGGAATGCGACGATTTTGCAGCTTAAAGTAGCTCGCAATTTATTTCTTAATTCGAATTTCCGATTTTCCTCTTCTGTTTCCTTATCTCTTGCCTTATCTTTAACAATAGTTGTTCAGTATTTTGCCCACACTTTACGCATACATCGATATCAGTTATTTTAACAATTGAAGACATTTGCGATTAGTCGTGTGTCTGCACGGAGAAAAATGGTTTTCTCGAAACGAGGAGAAAAAATGTCGATCTAGAAGTTTCGCTATTAAACATGATTAGATTATTCATCTTCAAAGAGGACGATGAATCTTATGAATTAATAAAAACGTGCTTTGTCGCTCACGGTTTTCTTTGTAGCCACGAATTGCTCTTTCGTCCTAGTTTCAACTAAGTTACAGAAGTGGCTGGACGGCATGTCGCACTGAGAAAAAGCAAGAATTTATTTTGCTACACCAATCTACTATCATCTTCTTTAACTGTCGCCTCCGTTTATTAAACTTTTTTGTGAATCCTTACTTTTTTCCGCGCACACACAGGCACATCTCTTTCTTCGATAATACTTAACAATCGGCGCAATACAAACGCGTTAACAAAACGATTCGGTGAATTGCAAACGATCAATGTAAAAAGTAACGCAGTATCTTGGGATAATAATTAACAATCTTCTTTCTCATACAATCTAGATAGTTGTCCGACGACGCACACCTACGACTTCTTTTTATCGCATATCACTCGTCGTTCTAAGTGAACTTCCATTAAAAACGTTTCATGGAATCAAGTCGATCTCGCGTATAATCTTTGGCATGGAAATCCACGATAACGAATAAGAATGAAAGAATCGTTGCGGGAAAGCGGTACGCATCGGTTTATCGGCATGTAAAAAGGGGATAATAATAATATTTTGTCGATCCGTTCGAAACGGTGTCCTTCGGCACACGGCAGTGTAACGTCATGAGAAAATCCTCGATCCTTCGAACCCGATGAAGAGCAATCATAATTTTATATTCCGCAAGCACAGTGCATTATGTTTTTTTTAGTATAATCTTATGTAATGTTCGACGCTTCAATGCTGAAATTAGCCTTTTTTAATATATGTATACTTTTAACGATTTCGTTATTACAAATGAGAAATGTTGAATTCTTTTTAATTATCTTAAACCGTCCCCGCAAAATGACGGTGAGTCGTCTAACAATTGACATAAGTGTGGCGTTAAGTATATATATTATACATAATATATTCATATCTCGTATGCACACCCGTCCATCCATCAGTGGGATCAATCAATGATTAATTCGAGAAGCGAGATCGATCGATCGGCAAAATAATTGATAGTCTATCGATTCTAGAATTCCTGAGCTCACTCCTGCCATTCATCCGCATCCCATCTCTTTCTCTGTCCGTTCATTCCGCTTTCGTCATCTTCATCGTGCTCGAGGATCGCAAAAGTACGTGCTGTTTAGAAAGATCCAGAGAAATGGAAACAAGGAAGAGACAATTTCTTTGTTACTCCTTTCTTCCTTTCATTCTTAATTATCCTCTCCCTTCCTCAAGCTTTCCTTTTCTACCTCTTTCTCGGATTTTATATCACTCGTAATCACTGTCTTAAGTGACCCCTCGCTCGTTCTTCTCCCTGCTCCGTCTTTCAACCCCTTTATACCTCGCCTCTCGTTCTCTCATATTATTACGTTCAACACCCACGACAAATCCCGGCCTTGAATATCATCGATCGCCCTGGCGATCCTCGACGTGGAGTCTCGCGTTTCGACTTTGCACTCACCATCTTCCCTAGCTTCGTTCTTTGGTCTTTTCCATCCGAGGTGGATCAACGGGAGAGAGAGGAAGTGTATGAGTTCAAGAGAGAAAGTAGAAAAAGAAATAAGAAAGAGGCCAGGAATTATCTCTCGAGATAGGAGTATTCTCGAATCTCAAGAAAGTTCACTTTCGTATGAGATACATCCTCTACTCCCGTCGATCTCATTTTTCTTTTAAGGATCTCAAACGAAACGACGAGTTCGTGATCGTTTCTGTGCGGTCAGAAAGATGATCTACCCGGTTCACTTGAGGTCCTCGTTGTCCTCGTTGGTTAGCAGCTCGTCGATCTGCTTCTCCCAATCGTCCTTATCCGTGCCGCTTAAGTTACTTGACAATGCAACATTGCTGTTCTTCTCCTGGCTGCTGGTTACTACCTCGTAATCCTTCAGCTCGGCTTCCAATTCACGTTCCCAATCTTCTTCTGCGGAGATTCACAAGCAGCGTTGTAGCTATTTTGAAGAGGGCCACGGTGGTGTCGTGTGTGCTCAGTTTTGCTGTCTCTTTTATTTCGCGAGAGAGTGAAGAGAGTATCGCATAATGTGTATATGTTCAGTGTTATGTGTGAATGTACGTGTCTCTTGTTCACGTTACAGGGGTTCTTTGTATGCTTTGTGTATAGAAGGGTATGTCAGTGTGGTGTAGAGAGTATCCAATTGGGAGGATACCCGCTCGTGTTTCTGTTAAGTGTTAGTACAAGGTACAAGGCGAGGGTAGGGATACAAAAAAACTCAAATTATAAGGATGGAGAAACCAAGAGAGACAGAGAGAAGAAAGTAACATGAAAATATGGAAACGAGAGAATGGGGAGATGAGACACTACGAGGTCCTTTCAGGTATTTCTTTTTGTCATAAATCCTTTCGCGCAAAAACCGCTCGAGAAGAATACGTTTGTGTCAACCCGAATAAGATTTAAATCATCTATACAGTTATATTTAATCATAATGAATTGATCACGCACATTTCCGCGCGAGTAGAATCAGTTAGGATTGGAATTCCAAGGTTGTCTGAAACGTAATGGTAAGTACTTCTGCCGGGGATCGATCAACCGAACGGAAACCTTATTCCCCTTAAATGCGATTCACCAACATTAAATAATGACGGTTCAACGTAGTCTACTTAAGATTATATCGTAAATACGATTAAATTGCGGAAGTAAATCGGCGGTACATTTAAATACTACAATCTAACAATACTGAGCAAACGGATCATTTTCAACCCTTTACATTCCTATCCGTTTCTTCCGATCCTACCGTACCGTTTCCCGTATACAATAGTGATTAAACCGACCGAGTATTCCATGAATATTTCACATTAATATTATTAGTATTATTATCACTGTTAGTGTCGAATATCCACGTACGTTTCTATCTTTACATCCCCGATAATGTTTTTAGCGTTTCGCGTATCCCGAAAGAATCCGAAACGACACGAAAATGCCGAATTTTGCACGAGTATAGCACTTTGGCTCTCCCTCTATCGATTCGTCTTTACATGCGCTTGGTGTCGAGTCAGCCGACATGTGATACCAATGAACGTAATATCGAGATCCCTGGGTATCGGTTTGGATTCTGACTTTTGTCAGTTTAATACACACACACACACCGGTGCATAATGATTCGATGCAACGCTGCAAATGCGTGTCATTTATGGATTCTCACGTACGTTCGTGAAACGCCGATTAGAACCTGCGTTATCGTAGAAAACGCGTCTCGTATTAATCGTCTAATTTAAATTACATCATTCTCACGTATCTTCGTCGATCGTTCTTGTATTAATCTCGTCAATTGCTTTTCACTGATTATTCTTCTCGTTCAATAAGATCGAATCATTAAGGTGGACAGGCGTGTAAACGATTCATCCCGACCAATCGTTTCAGGTTTACATCTTGTTTTTTTTTGTATACTTTATCTTATTTACGTATTAATCGGAAGGAAATCACTACGACGACTACACCCACGTGAGACGAAACGAAATTACACCTCTATCCCCATTTAAAACACGTATTGTCATTCAACGAATATTATTATTTTTTTTTTGGTAATTCTTTATTTAACACTTAATAATTCTCCTCTTTCTCACCCTTATACTCGCGAATCTCTGTCACGCTTCATGTTCTTGTAAATGAATCTCTCAAGAAGAGTACCTATGATAAATAGTGTGTATACTTCATGGATCCGGTCTACCTTGCTTTTTCTCGCGACGATTCCATCCCGGTTTCTTTCTCGCGGTTTTAATTATTACTTTTATCATAGGCCCACTCGGTGTAGTCTGAAGAGACTTCTCAAGAGTTATTATTCCCGTCCGTCCCCTTTTTCCACACCCATCTGCGTATTTTTTTTTTTGAATGGTTTTTCTCTATAAGGTTTTACAACACGGAGAGAATTCGACAAGAGACAATATTAATTAGAATGAAGACAGACAGACGACAGACAGACAACGGACAGACATACAGACACTTAAGTCGAAATTTAATCTTGACTTGTATTCGGGTTTTTTGTATGTTTTAATAAAGACTTTCTCGTTCTCCGTTCTCCTAGGGCTCTCTCGCAAAACTTTCGCTCTCAACTTTCACACTCTCTCACTCTAGCCATTTTCTCTTTCTCTTTTAATCCACCTTTCTCTCCATTTACATACTATTCGCGTGCGCCTACCGCTATCAGTGTTTCCCTTTTTACGCGATGTTTATATATTTGTTGTTTTCTTTTTATCACGTTTCAAATCCGACGTATCCCTAAACGCTGTTTCCTTCTTTCGTTTCACGATTATCCCCCCACCCCCCACCCCCAACTGTCCCTTCGAGTTTTTTTTCGCTTAAAAGGTAATTCCACACTCGTTTATCTCGAGCTCGTCGAAACTTCACGAGCGTTTATCCGAGCGTTTTAATAAGAATAATATTATCGGTGACGGTGATAATGATAATCATAATAATAACAACTATCTTCGGTAACAATAATAACGTCAATGTTATCTGTAATAATATCAATGCTAATCATTCGGAAACATGATAATAATACTCGCGGTGTCTAATATTTTAATCATCGATTCACTTCAAGATAATCACATATATGTGTCACAAAAGATAGTTCGTGATTGATGTGACTAAAATAACGAGAAAAGAAAAGTAGACGAGAATAAATAATTCTAAACGAAAGAGAAGGATCGTTCTTCTTGTGGAAACGCTTGGTTCGAGGAATGGCAACCACGTGCTATGGAATGTGAAAAATCAAAGAGAACCGAAAGATAATGTTGAAAAGTAAAGAGAAAGAAAGGATTTCGAGGAGACTGCGGTAAGAATCGAAAGATCGCCGTCGGTTTTCGAGATCGGGGAAAGAAGCTTGTCGTATTTCTTTGAGGGGCTGTGCTTTGGATAATGGCATATGGGGGATTCTCCTCTTCTTTTAGGCTGTTGACAAAATAGAATGAAAAGCGGTAGTTTAGTAATTGGAAGCATATAAAGTGAGATCGAAAACGCAGGCTGAACATGTAAGAGTAGATAGTCTCAATTCCTAAAGAAAGCACAGATATAGGAAATTGGAAGCTGCTGATCGAGAAAGAAAGGGAGTATATATATATATATATCTATATTACTTCGGTTGGAAACAACAAACTACACAACAACGACACTATCGTAGACAAAGGAATATATAACATTAAAATCGTGATTCACGGTGACGTTGAATTACATAGAAGGGAAGTACTCACGGATCGTGTCTTGGGCACAGATAGATCACTTGTATCGATTTATAGAACTCGTTTCAATTTGCATATGCGACTTGTGATCATATAAACCCTTGAATGTTTCACTACCTACCAAAATGATACACGAGATCTTTCTATGAATTAAATAAACGCCATCACGTTCCACGAACACATACTCGAAATTCTATTCCTTTCACAACTACGAAACAATTCTCTCATATTTCCAGTCCAGAAATTTATCAGTCGTTGAATATTCATGGGTCGCACAGGCAAATAATAAAACGGTCCTCCCTTTAAATCCATTATTTATAAAAAACCTCGTTGGTGGTCGTAACGAAAGAACAGTAAAATAAGGCGACACTTCCAAAGTATTCTCGCCTTTTCACGGTAATGTTTTTATTGTGTGTGCACCATCGAATTATTCAGGATTCATATTGAAACATGGACTCTTGTACAGGGTATATAATCAAGAATTCTGCACCGACAAATGTATATAAATAACACGAGCATTTTGAATAACTTATACAAAGGGTCACATCGAGTGAAGTAGAACGAAGTATGTCCCGTATAATAAATGATATACAAGTAGAATAAGACAGAGTAATTGTAACGAAATTCCGTGCAGACATCCTTTGAAAGTGAGGTTAACGACGACCAACGATCACTAACCTTTCGGTGGTTGCATCCCCAGTTTTTTCATGCCTTCTCGGACCTCCTCGAGATCCGTGTCCGAGACCCTCATGCTATCGGACACGAATTCGTGGCCTGGTGAATCGGCCAACGTGTTGTTACTGCTCGTTGTCACGGTTCCGCTCGTTTCCTGGCCAGTGGTCACTTGAACTGTTCGCAAGACAACACTCACGGCTAAACTAGAAGGGTCGGGAACTGCCTAATTCTAACACTAGAACCTAGCTTTATTTCATAAATTACTTGCAGCACATAGAATATTTCGTATCGACAATGTAGTACGATACACGAAAGATTCTATGTTGAAGTTCGTGGTTCCTCTCCGATGGAACCAAATTTTTGTAGAACGTGCAGTCGAATATCTTCAATCTAATCTCAGAAACTCACTGCTCTTAGAATAAAATCTTTGTTCCTTTGTTTTGTTGAGGGACTGTGCACGTACTGTACGAGATATTGATAGACTGATAGGATGTATTTCGAGATGGAATATAATACTGTAGACACGTACCGAGAGTATGTTCTCAAAGTTCATAGAATATTTTTCAGATCGCTATTTCTATTGGAAATAGATGCGTACTACCTGACTGAAATTCAATATGTATATCTTTGCAATGCAGAATAATAAGAATATTAGCAGGGATAGAACTTTAATTAAATACCGAGAAAGATTAACTAATGATTTAAATATAATTAATCGTATCTATTAAGCTGCATGATGACAGTAGACTTTATAAATTGCAGTGAGTAAATGTGATTGGATATTTGTCTCATCAAAGGAGAGAGTATAAATTTTAGTTCATAATAAAAGGAATGTACAAGGTCGAACTTCCTGAGGATTTCTAGTCGCAAAATCGTTTCGAGCTTTATGGACCCAATATAATTTCGGGGTACTCGTTCGAGCGCAACAGAAAGCGTATTTCGCTTTATCTATTAGGTCATCGAGACTGATTGAAATGCCACTATTTGCTGTCGCGATGTTTGAACTCTATGGAAAATAATTTTCAACCCCTCGAATTCTGAAATTCCGCCTCTAAGCGGTCTACCGAATCCGCAATAATCGCTATTATATTACCGGGAATATATTCCCGTAATAAACAACAATACAAATTATTTCAGTAGTCTGAAGTAGTAGTATTTAGTTGGAATTATCGGCGAAATTATTACGGAGTTATTGTGTTGGAATTTAATATGCCAGATATTACATGAATAATATATGTACCGATTCATTTATATATTCATAATGAACTCTCGATGGACCATCTGTTAATTAATTCTTAATTTCCCAATTAAATATCATATAATCTATAATATGCAATAAGCCGTTAACGTAATCGACTAGGGAAATCCTCCGTTGATTAAACCTCATAAACAGAACTACACGACGCATAAGAATTTCAAGTGCCATGCAAAAAGTTCTCATCTCACAAGGCTATTAAACAATCACAGTTCAAGCTGAAACGGTAAACACGAGCCCGGTAAATAATCTGCTCATCGGATTTCGTTCTTCCTTATTTACTTAAAGCTCCTTTACCGGCGTCGTGCTTAACGATAAGCGAGGGAAATCTATTCCGGCGGAAAGAGAGAAAAAAGTTCACCGATCGGAGCTACGCTACTTAAAGGCGCGTTAAGTGAGATCAAGCGGATTCGAAGTCTTAATGCAAACTAAGGGTGAGCCGTGTATCAAAGATTATAAATGGATGCCAGGGAAAGAGCGTACAAGTTAGTAGGTGCTTTCCACACAAACTCCCCGAGTAACCAGAAAATTCAATTACGTAGTAAACGCTCCGAACGAGGAAGAGTGCCAGCTTGTAAAGCGACACGAGTATAGAAATAACTTGAAATTACCTTCGGTTTGATCGACGCTTCCGGTGGAGGTGAGGTTCTGATTGGGATTGTTTTCCGCTTGGCTCGCCATCGCGTTCAATTCATGACTTTGACGAAGCAGTGACACCCGGTAGAAATAGTTGCGCCAGAAATTCTCCTCCGATATGCTACACATAATAGATGATTTAATCCATCGCTGAATTTCGACATACTATTCAATATAACTTTAGATCTACCATAATTAGTCGGTGCATAGGAATTCATGAATAATCGATGCGCTTCAAATACAATGATCTAATTAAGATCGGGATATAATTAATCTCTATTCAAGATGCGTATCCAGGACTTAATCGTATATCGCGTGGAAAGCTAATAATCGATGCGTGGTTCCTATTCTGTTATAAATTAGGATGATGACGGTAATTTGCAATTCATTTACATATAGGTATAATTATACATGCTTTCTGGTATTCATCGGGGACCTTGCAAATACATTGATGTATTTTTTAGCCATTTCATAAACATCAGAATCTTATATGAATTCACTCGAGAATTGATTTTTATGGAATTTTGTTTTGATGGATGGCGCTGATGAAATATTTCCGCCGTAAGGTAAATTTATTTTCGTAAATACTTACACTTTCGGGACCAACTCGAACCTCATACTCTCGAGATTTGGATCCAGGGCGAGAGTAGCTTGTGCCATTGGCTGAACTGCTTCAAAGTCCCAAGCAAACTCTACTCCCTGTGGTGGTGCCCTCAAGAAGTTACGTCGGTCCTAAAATCCATAACGCCGGGAAATATACATTAAATATGTTCACTCTCTCCCTCCCCACTCCACACTCGCTATAATTCATATAATTCAAACTGTTTCCACGAATCCGATTTACACCGGGAATCAATGTTTAGTAATTATTAATTAGATATGAAAACATAGTTCTAATCCTATTCAACATCACCGGCGCTCGTTTGACAAAGTTCCACGAGGCTTCTATTAAAGTTACATACATCAATCGGTCTATTCGTCAATTAATAAACAAATTTCCAAACTCATTTTCGAAATTTCGTAACGAATTCAACCGCGTAACGACGCTCGATCTACCAGTTAACTACATTACGGTAACCTCGCGTTTCAGGTGGATATTCATCCGATAATAAAGTTTATCACACTCTACAGACGCCTCTACCGTTAATCGAGAAGCAAAATTCAATAAACGGCATAAAAAAACGAGTGCAAAAAACGTAGGGTATTACGTATCCTCCTATGAATTAACAACGAACAAGTAACACGTACAATATATTCCTACGTTTCTATGAATTTATGAACTCTACGAATATTCCTTTGAGGTATCTATTAGGTTGTTTTCTTTTTAAATATTTAACACGAATTAATCTACAATATATTCTTCACTATTAATTAAGAATCATATCAAAGAATAAAACACAAGCTATCGAATGACGTATAATACATTTTATTTTAGTTACCATTTTCAGGAAGATTTGCAATGTGCGTAATAGTGATACATATAGAATTACGTTTAAAGGAAGTAGATACGATAAAAAGGAATTACTTACGGTTGAGAGGGACAAGCATTCCTCGCGCAGGACGTCCTCGTTCGGTGCTCCGACCCATGGTGCAACAGCCTCACCCTTCTCAGATTGTTTGCTGGCAATGAAACTCTCCTGCTCTTTATTCAGCTCTGCGATCAGTCTCTGGAATATCATTAATTCCGTTTCACTGATAAAGCCTTGGAGGATCTTCCTCGGGACAAATATCGGAGTACAAAGAAGGAGGGCAATTATCGATGTCATCGCTCCCTTCCGCTGCACGGAAATAGCCAGGAGTTCGATAAAAATTACCCTGCTCTGGGTGCATTCAACTGGATTAATTAATATATACCCGTACAATTTTTATCCTTCGTTTTTACAATATCTTACGTCTTGTTTACTGAGTTGACGTACCGGGGATATTAACCTTTATCGATCTTACGGCACGTCTGAACTGACATAACAATGTTAGTCATTTGCCACGACGAAGATGGCGGAACTGAAAAAGGTGGAAGGCGCTGGTTGTCGCCGGCACAAATCCTTGTTATTAATACTTATGCTGTAGACGCGAATACGTTCAGTCAGCTGTAATTGATTATTTTACAGAAATTTCAATATTTTACTGACGTAAAATGAATAGGAAAACTGCATATCTTGCGGGATAAAATTCCGAACTAGTGATAAATTACGCACAAAGTGCGATAAGAGTTAACATGAATTTTTGTAATTCCATTTTGCAATGCGGGATTACGATATTAATAGAGATATTACCGAGGAATTATATTTTTCTCGATGAATGAGCACTTTCACTTTCACCCGATATTTTTAGAGCCGTGATATAATCCTTGGCGTTAATAATTATTTTAAGCTTTTATGATTTTTCGTATTTTAGTTTTATCGATACACGTGATGGTTAAAGGGCATGCTCCTTTGAAAGGACGCGGTAAATAAAAATAAAATATTAATAACCAACAGTGAAGAGAATACAGTCTTTTATAGGACGCGTGATAACCTTTTTCGATTTTCAAACTGTACAAAAGCGGACATGGTAGATTGACAAATATGAATACATAAATGATCTATAATTAAATCAATAAAAATATTGGAAGACTATAAATCGATAAGTACAAGTATAAAATCGATTGGAAATATTGTAGCTAAGATTGTTCTGCGGGGTCATAGTTCGTCTTATCAAATCTACGACAAGAAGAGATTTCCAACAGATTTATAGTACATTATCCTTGTCAATTTACAGAATGGTGGTGGTAGACAGTTTGTATAAAATAGTGGGCTCAGATATAAGTTTAATTTGAGTGTCTTGTTAAAGTTATGGGGAGAAGAGATTTCTAAGGGGAAGAAGATGACATAAATCGGGCAAAAGAATTAGAGGCAAGATGATGCGTGGAGGTAAGGACGCCTGGAGGGTCCCGCGATTCAAGAGCGAGAAAGAGAGAAAGGAGATCGGTAGACCCTCTTATTACCGCGTTCACATTCAGGTCAATGAAGTTTCTGACTTCGTAAAGTCAGTGCATCACCGCACAATGACAATATTCCCGGCCATGGAATCTCACCCCGGAATCGATGCTTTTGTTTCGCTTCCACGAGACCGAACTTTGACCGTTAAGTACCACGATTTTGAGCCCTGGGTTAATGACTCTTTTACTTCCGATAGATACTATATCATTCGATACCCGAACGGTCGTGTGTTTTTTTTCTCTCCCTTCGTCCTACGCGAAGCAACACCTCTTGTTATTTGTCAGAGATGAGTGCTGTCTATTTCAGTGGTCCGATACGACCTTGCTGGCGATATCAAGAGAAAAGCGGAAAGTCAAACAAAATTGCAAAATAGATTTTTGCAAAATGGTTTTCAGGCGTTCGAGAGGCAATTCTTGTTTGCCGTTGACGCAGGAAAAATGAAATACTGAAATCGGCTTATAGGTATTATATACATATACATATACATGCATTCGATTCATATCATCGAACTCTATATGGATCAATTGAAAGCAATTTCCATTTTTGTTTTAATGGAAACTTTTATACATTTTCAACGTGGTAGGCTAGGGTTCGTCGGGAAAAATAGGTTCGAGAAATTGGCACGATACTAGTCAAGGTGGCTTATTTTTTGTGACGATTGTGACGTTCGTTCCATTATGCCACTCGTTTATAATCGTATATATATGCTCGAGGGATTTTTACAACCAATGGTCACGCGAAGACCATCTAGTTTTGTTATTGTGCTAGCCTTTAGTCAAGGTACTTCATGCACGAACAATCAATTCTTTTATGATGTTTCCCCCATTTCTCTGTGACACCACGATCTTGGAATATCTTTATTTCGATCGATCATTGGAGCTGCAAGATTCTACACCATAAATCAACAGAACGACATAATGGTCGACGGACTAATGCGATAATCAATAAACACTGAAACTCACTATAGGGTAAGGCGGAGCTATTGGGGTCCGTTAAGGAAAAAACTCGGTTAAAAAATATTCGAGACATATAAAAATCTTGAAAGCAATTTCCGTCTATTCCTTATATATGATAACAGCAATTTACTAAAACGGTGGGACTATTTGGATCACCTTGTTTTCTTTTTAAGTGTAATTATGGAATTATACAGGAAAATATCTTTAACCCGCTTCTTTCGACCCAAAATGGACTTAGAACATGTTTAGGCATCATTTCCCATCGATTTGGACTATCTAGGAGCAAAATTGGCGACTTTAATTTTTTGACGATTTTTGAAGGTATACCCCTTCACATTTTTGCGATTCCAGGACGACCCATTTTTCGCTCGAAAAAATTTTTTATCCGCTTCTTTCGACCCAAAACGGTCCTAGAACATCATTAGGCATCATATACGGTCGATTTGGGTCATGTAGGAGCGAAATTAGGGACTTTAATTTTTTCACAATTTTTGAAGGTATACCCCTTCACATTTTTGCGATTCTGGGTCGACCCATTTTTCGCCCGAAAAAATTTTTAAACCGCTTCTTTCGATCCAAAACGGTCCTAGACCATCATTAGGCATCATATACCGTCGATTTGGGTCATGTAGGAGCGAAATTGGCGACTTTAATTTTTTGACAATTTTTGAAGGTATACCCCTTCACATTTTGGCGATTTTGGGTCGACCCATTTTTCACTCGAAATAATTTTTAAACCGCTTCTTTCGACCCAAAACGGTCCTAGACCATCATTAGGCATCATATACCGTCGATTTGGGTCATGTAGGAGCGAAATTGGCGACTTTAATTTTTTGACAATTTTTGAAGGTATACCCCTTTACATTTTTTCGACTTGAGGTCGACCCATTTTTCGCCCGAAAAAATTTTTAAACCGCTTCTTTCGACCCAAAACGGTCCTAGACCATCATTAGGCATCATATACCGTCGATTTGGGTCATGTAGGAGCGAAATTGGCGACTTTGATTTTTTGACAATTTTTGAAGGTATACCCCTTTACATTTTTTCGACTTGAGGTCGACCCATTTTTCGCCCGAAAAAATTTTTAAACCGCTTCTTTCGACCCAAAACGGTCCTAGACCATCATTAGGCATCATATACCGTCGATTTGGGTCATGTAGGAGCGAAATTGGCGACTTTGATTTTTTAAGAATTATTGAAGGTATACCCCTTTAGATTTTTGCGAGTTTGGGTCGACGGCTTTCTTGACCGGACAAAATTTGTAATCCACTTGTTTCAACCCAAAATGGACATAAAACATGCTTAGGCATCATCTACCATCGATTTAGACTATTTAGGGGCAAAATTGGGCAATTTTCGAAGGTAAACTAAAAAATCCATCAACTGACTTTGTGTTATAATTTACGTAGTTCAAAATTTTAATAAACGGCAATTAATTATTTAACATATGAGCCAGTATCATGGACCACAAAACTGAGTATACCATTGAATCAATTATAATTTAAATGGAAGTACATTCATGGAACTGATCTTATTCCAAAAACCCGATATTTCGAATTCAGTAAAGACATTTTGAAATTAAGCGAGAAATATCTTTAGATCCGAAGGAGTTAAGAGATACTGACGTGCTTTTCCACTTTGGATAAGAGTATCTAGTAACACGTGAGGTGGCATCGAGTTAAGTCGAAGAAATTGAAATTGAATCGTAAATCAACATACAATCAAGGAATCAGTACTTCAGAGGTTTCGAGTGAAATCTAGGACTAATCTCCCATTCGATGATTTTATCCCAAGCCGTTCCATTTCACCAGCCATGCCATATTTTCGCACCCTTACTAGTATTACGAATTTCATTCACGGTATCTCGTTGTTGTATCTAGGACATTAAGCCCTGAAGGCATATCCATTGTGTGGAAACTGGAAAAACTCCTTCCGGCCTGAGCGATCAGATCCAATAAATCGATCCTACCCAGAACCAGGAAAAATGGAATAGTATCTTCCAAAGATTCAACGCCTTCCACCGTCTGACCTATGATTTACATCGACTACTGTACTCCACTTTATTATTCTCCAACTTGTAATTCGACTGCAAAGTAATACATTATTGCACACCGCGTGACACCCTTACATTGTACAACATCATTAGAATAAAAAATGTATGATAATCAGGTATTTCTGTGTTACCCTGAAGAAATCATTTTAAATAATTAATACTAGAACTACCGAACATATACTCGGTTATGTTTTACATATTGATTTACATATAAACTATGGCTGGCGGATTTAACTTAATTAATGGATAAAACAGAAATAGATAAAATCTCACACTATGCACTGTGATGTATTCGTATAATGTAACTAAAAATGGCGTATAATGTAACTAAAATTTGATTAGAATTTGACATAATTTTCTATCGACAGTAACAAGGTTGGTCGACATTTTAGTACCAGAAGGATTAAAATACGATGCATTAATCTGGTGCGAAGTCCAGTATAATTTATTCAGCAGCTTAAGCGTATACGAGGAAACAGTTCTCATTAGTATTTTATACTCCCAAACGAGGATGTTGTATTTTTGTCATCGTGTATGAAAGCATGGTACGGGGCCATTGTTAAGAGAGGACCTGCGTGGAACTTTCTCCAGGGAGCACGTGAAAGACTAAGAGATCTAGAAAACAACCCTTTCAAAATTTCATAACGTTTTATGAGATTTTCCGCGCGAAGGGGTCTCTTTAGCGAAAAATGATTTTAATCGCAGGAATGGTGCGCGCGTGGGAAAGGGTGCAGTGCCGACGTGGAAAGTCCCGTATTACGGTCACGTGAAAACACGAAACGTGGCTCGAATGCGAACAGTTGATTCGCGCAGAGTCGTTTCACGAAGAGAATTACTGGCGTCGGGGGATTAAGCCTCTCGAAGATGCCGTGCAACGTTAGACAGAAAGGAAACAACGAGCCACCAACCTGGAACCGTAGAATGTGGACATTTCAATCCCACGCTGCGGAGTGCAAGCGTCCCCAAATAAATTCTCCTCGTACGAGCAATTTCATTCAATGAAACCGTATGCTTTCACGGTAAAGAGGGGAAAAAACAACGTAAATGTATCACCCTCCAAGTAATCCTGTCTTTCTCACCGTAAAATTCTCTACTCTCGATTTTTATTATAGTCGAACGTGTGCCATGAATCTCCCGGGTGTTTACGATTCCTGGGAAATACAATAAAATTTTGCGCGATATTCAATGAAAATATGACATTTGTTGAGCAAAGCTAAACATAGTTATATGATAAAGTATAAAACGTGTGATTAAAGAATCTTTTTTATTACGCAGGATGAATTGTCTGTTTCAAATTCATATTACGTAAAGATTAATTAAAGCAACGGACTTCTTATTATTTTAGAAAATTTTAGACCACGAAATACAAAGGATTAAGTCTATTAAATCTCGCGTACGAAAGAAATTAAGCTTGAATTAAGGGTGCCTCGGTAAACCTTTGAATCGATGTCACAACGCAGATGTGCCGCGCAGGATTGGCTGACCGCAAGGGTATATAAGTAGCGCGCGACCACCGCAGATGTGCACTTTTGCCCTGATTTTCAGAGAGGGCCTTTCGTAATTTTTTTACGAAAAAAATGGATGATAGAATGATTTTCATTCGCTGAAACGGATACTTCGATGAATGCCTTAACATGAGAGGATTAAGAAATTCTGAGCAGTTCGAGGAATTCTTGAACTATAAAGAAGCGTTCGTAAAGGAAGGGATTACGATATTAAGAATCCTTATGCGAGAAAAGCAGGATACGCTCACTGAAAGTACATTTCCTCTCATCTATCGTATTGCCGGTTATTGGAGGTCGATTAAGCTGCACTGCTAGCGGCGGAACCATCCGACCCTTATTTATCGTGCTGAACGAGTGCTCTTACTTCGGTGCGCTACCCATTCTCATGGTTTTTACCCCAACAGGGACTTAAACATATTGATCGAATCTCCAGACAATTCGGAGTAATTGTACGATGACAAATAGTAAATTCAAGCTTTAATCTGAGATCGATAGAATATTAATAAATATGTCTGGTACAAGTGGAATCGCAGAAAAGGAGGACGTAGGATAACAATAGAATCCTTAATAAATTACTAACAGTCCAAAACAAAGGCGAGTTAGAATAGCAGCAATCTGGAATTCTTTGGTTTCCCGGAAGAGTTGCGTTGAATCGCCGAGGTATTTTATCGACGGAACGCGGATTACGGTATAACTTAACGAGTACAAATGGGTGTAATCAATAACCCGTGAAAATAGCTTGCATTTCAGAATGACTCCCTTATGAAATGAATGTATCAAAGCGATCTCGTCGTTTTGCAACAAGGGTTCTTTTATATATAGAACGTTATCCGGGAAAATAAATTTCGCTCGTGTAATCGTTTAAGACAAGTATTACGCGAATGATGAAAAGCCTCGACATAAGCTACAAGAATGGTTACAAGGTAAGACACGGTGGTAAGACAACTAGTATAGACAGTGTTGTTGTAAGATATGCACCAGAGAAAGGGTTGTAATAATCCAGGTGTGGCGGAGATCCGGAAGGTAGATTGATGGGGTTGATTACTGGTAATTCTAATTGCTATACAAGGAATTACGTTATCATTTAGCACAAGGCTATACACATTGTGTTGAACGATCCTACTGACCTTAACCTGGAACGTTCTGTGCCTATTGAATTCTATTTCAGAAGCGCAACGACCCATTTTTACACCCTCGCCGTGGTACATCGTGTCAAGAAGTGTTTTGCGAAACTTTTACGACTTCTAATATAAATCTACGCTTTATACACGTGAACTAGGAAAAGTGTACTTTAATCGGACGTAGGAAGCAGGATAAATGAGAAGGAAAAATAATGTCTTAAGATAGACAATAATATTACCAAGAAAAAGGTTCTTCGATAGTGAAAGAAAACCGAATTCACACGCCTTTTGTTCGTACACCTGAGACTGATGTTCAAACTCAGGACAAATATGTTGAACAAGCAAACGCATAAGTTTCAAGAAGCACCGTGAAAAGGATAACTCTTAGAGATGGAAGACAATTTCTCGATAACTTCTTGTCTCTCGAGAAAATCACTTTACATGACGGACATCGTATTTTGTTCGTTCGATGACGGAGTAATAGAAACGAGTACACGAAGAATAAGCTCACGAAGATGATTTTGTTTTTCCTCTCGCGGACGTTGAACCCACCGTCGACGAGGATAATTACGTGCCTTGAAAAACATCGAGACATATCTCCGCTCTGCGGAAGTCTCAAGATAAACGGCTGATTCTGTCAGGATATTGTATTTTCCTCGACAGCTTGATACACGTGGAACAGAATGAGTGGCAATTCTCTGAAAATTCCTTATCTATAATACCCCGTACCTCCTAGAATATACATAAATTTGGTCTCACCGACCAAAAAGCATTTTTACGAAAGAAATATCGTGTACATACGATACATAAGATTTACAGGAAGATATTCTTGTTTCAACAATATTTCAACGTTAATAAATAATATAGGTGCAATGATAAAGATTAATAAATTCAGTGGACTTTATCGGGGTTACCGGGAATAAAAGTGTTACTTTTTTCCGGCGTTTATCAGTAGAACGATTTTCTACTATCCTGTAGGAAGATAAATGTGAATTACCACTTCCCACTTTATTGTAGGTGGGAAGTCTGCTAAGGTAGACCCGGATGAATGATCGCGCTAAAATACTTCTTGGTCGATAGCGTCTGCAAACAGACCTTAAGAATTATACTATTGTCGAAAATGTTACTCTCTTAGCGAACAACCTCCATTCTCCCTCAAGAATATGATTGTCGAGAACATTTTCGCTACTGCATGCTGAGTAAGCACTGGGAGTTTCCAAGGAACAATCAACAACAAAAGACCACTGAGAATGAAGGAGTAGTCTTATTGATCCACCTAGACCATCCAATAAATTTCCAAGATATCTTACAATTATTAATCATCTCGTATATCATCGTTGAATTCCATGTTAATTAATTATTACGGCCTATAATGATTCATGACATTTTCATCGACGAGTAAAGTTTCCAGCAAATATTTCAGTGCTCTAAGAGTGCTAATTACGATGAGTATTCTTAAACGGAGCACGATATTGATCCGTAAAAGAAGAGTGGTGAAATCAATATCGGTCTTCCTTGGACTAGAAAAATTCATGTACTGTTTAACCGAATATATTTTCGGTGGAATTATTTTTTGAAGATTAAAGTTACTTATTATTATATAATACTGTATGATATGGATATCTGGGACAAATATAATATCAAGCTGGAAATTGGGATGATAGTGGTAACCAATGCCGAGTACATCTTCAGTAGAGAAGAGTTAAATGACGAGAGAGTTCTTGTAGAACGATCAGTGACGAGAGACATTTCCGAGAAGAAGAGGCCTATTGATCCGTGAACCAAGTGCCAAAGAGATGGCGGTGTCTCGCCCCTGACGTAATATCCGTCACTGGCACAAGAAGCTCCATTTACGACTTTCAACTCGTCCTAGGAGCCAACCAACGTACTGCCATTTCTTAGCATTTTCATCCACTTTTATCCGATGCATCGTGGTCCCTTTCTCTCACATAGATAGTCTACTCACCACCAAGAAAATCTGTCTCTCATGTAATTCGTTTTCGACTGGATTCAGATGATTTTCATACCGGTTTAATAAGATCCGCGGCTAGAATCTACTCCATCTCATTTCTGTGAATATACTCTGTCGAGTAGAATTCACAATGTGCTCGTCGGATGGTTGAAAATTTAATTACTTTTCTAACGTGGGATATCAGTTCTGTAGGAATATCATTGAATAAGTAAAGATGACGGTTTATCAACGTGCCCGATATTCCTGGCCGAATAACGAACTGTTCAAGATGAAACATCAGTTGCGACTTAGCATTAAACATTTAAAGTGGAAACTAAAAATAACTAGCACTCGAAATCAGGCGAGACGACAATCTGTTTTTATGACGAATGACAGGGTTTCAGTAATGAAGTTAGCCATTTCTTCTTCGGCGACGTATAATTATACTAAACCATTAGGTACAGCCGAGACTAACGAGCAGCATAATGGAACACGACAAATCACTCATCATTAATGGAAATCCACCTGTCCTGTATCACAGAGGTACGCCTGAGAAGTGGTTAACTAGCATTAACCATACACCCGTTGGAAGTTGCAACTGTAACACCGAGATAGTACCGCACAATTTCTCAAAGCAATAAATAATATTAATATTTTCCTCGAATGCTGCGAACACCATGCTGCATATTAAGAACATACAATTGCATAGTGAAATTATAAGTTAAATTTGTTGGATCAACCGTCAGTCACAATATAGTGTGAGTTAACACGATCGCAGTGGTATGGAGCCAACATAGTCAGACACGAAGTGCATTGCACTTCACAGAGATGAAACGGTAAGCGTAAAGTACAATTGAATTTGGAACAACTTGGAGACGCAGTAATCAATTGGGGTTGAGAAAAATGTAAGTTATCAGTTTCGGCGTGAAAAGGTAGTGGACGATTGTTATAATGAATGGAAATGGGTCTGGCAGTAGTAGAGGTACGAATGTGGCCGGACAGTAGTTGCAAACTACATATAACATGCTTCACGTGACCAAGTAGTAGTTGCCGGACATTCATAGACGGACAGTGATATGGGCACATTTCTACAAAGCCAGTTAACTGGAACTACTTTTCGTCCAAATTAGGTCAGGCATTGCAATCTCGATGCACTTAAGATGTCTTTTATATAACAGTAGTTTAATTATGCATATCCAATGCATTTTATTAAATTATAGAATGTCATAATATTTAATAGTTTCTATTAAGTGCAGGAATAAACACTATATAAATACCTAGGATATAAAAGTAACTTCACGACTATTCTATTTCAAAATCTCGTCCATACCGTCTATTTAAATTACCTTTAATTGTGTGCTTTTAGGTGATCATATTAATCTATATTTTCCCTCGAATAAAGGCGGGCCTACAGGTCAACCATAAATACAAATCTATAATCATAGGATAGAGTAAATATAGCAAATGGAGCTTTAAGATTCAGCACACCCGTATGCGAATATTGAAAACGCCATTTTCCAGATGGAAATAATTTATAACGAACTCTATGTAATGGTTTCGAAGAAACGGACATCAATACTCCTGACATCGATTTAGTTTGCGAATATATTCGCCCACACCATTGCGGCCATACATCACCATATAACGATTCCTTCTTTCGCATCCCATTGTATGTACGTGCACATAAATGCATACGTATATCATCCCTCATAAAATTATAATCGTATGTGACAAGTATGAATACCATTTTTAAATAGAATTTTCCAGTTGACCAGATTTCCATGCTCGCAGCGAGGAAGTGTGTTAACTATTTATATTTTCACCAGTAGAATTCATCAGTGCCATGTCTTTAACGCCGTCTACTCGGAGTTTATCGATCATGGAAGATTCGCGCACGGATCTAACCGTAGTTTAACCCAGTTCCAGAAACTTTGACATTGCCCACCAAGAAACGATGGCGAAGTAGAAGGATGGATAGACCTGCGAGGGTGTTGAGAGCTTGCACAAAGAGAAAGGGGGACATCAGGGAGAGCAACGGAAATACGAGCAGAATGTTACGCTTTTCCCTGTATCGTTTGATGAAACTTAAAACCATCCTGCGTACCTGTGTGGACATTCCTTTGAACTTTCCAATTTTTAAATCTATTAACGAAGCTCAAAGGATGATAATGAATTATCGTGGAATGTTTTCCCTTCCTGTATATGGAATAAATAAGTGAAGGTAATATATAAGTAATGGAAGGATATCGAACGACATTTCGGTACTTTTAAGCTTCGAATTATTTCGGGCGTTGTGCAGAATTTGTCGGAGAAATTGCATCGCTCGCGATTAATGGTATCGACGATCCATTATCCGAGCAGGAAAACTCGATTATCGTTCCCAATTCAACGCAACTTTCGGCAGTGTATCGCGTTGTTGAAGCAACTTTTTGGTAGAATGGATGCACGCGTGGTGCATCGTTTATACGTTCACTGTAATATTCCTCTCCGGAGGTATATAACTTCCTCAATTTTCCTGTAATTTTAGGCCGCAGGTCGACGTCGGCGGTTTGCTTTTCGTGTCGTGAACACCGAGGAAATATTCCCTCGTTATTACGCCCTGCCAGTGGAATATGTTTTAATGTGGCAATCGGTGATTGCGGGAAGCGTGGATGGAGAAACGTTTTAAGGACTCTCGTGCAACACGAATCGCGTGTCGAAATTAGAATTTTAACAAGAAAATGAAGAAAAGAAATAGTACACGTATGTCGCTCGTTATTATCGCGTAAATCGGCGTGACCGAATTCATCGTATTTTAATTCAGTATCTTAATCAACTATAGAAAGTCATGTATCAACTGTAAATTGGAAAAGATATCAAGTTTAGCATTCCGCGTGTAATTCCATTTAGTTGCGTCTGTATATCAATTTCCAGGTAGAATATATTTCTCGTGGAATCAGATAGGTACTTGCAGCAACTCCGTAAGGATCTATTCAGAAATTCAAACTAAATTTCCTTCTCGGTTGCGAGGTGGAAGTAGTTTCTCAATTTGTAAATCCTACAATTGTGTCAAGGTTGAGGCGTGATTACAAGTATAGATGGTTCTCACTTCCCGATGAAAATACGTCGAAGGTAGTTACGCTTATTAGAAACTGCAGTTTACTTTGTAGTACAAATGACACAACGGCACGCAGTATCCGGCCTGTAATTGTAGGCGCACCTAGGAACTGCAAGTTAACGAGAGTGCCACCCCTCGTAATGGGGTGGTTTACGATGAAACTTTCGCTTAGACGTGCTATACCCTTTCACCCGACTCACTTTTCTTCATGCATTACGTAAGGTTTCGCACGAACTTCTCCCCCTGGCATGTACGTATCTTACTTTAAAGACGGAAATATTACACGACAATTACCGTTGCAATGTAAACTCGCGAGCCGCCTGTTTTACTAGGACAAGCAATTAAAACCGACACATTTTTTGTAAGCCAACAGCGGCGAATGTTTTATAATTGTTCTTAACCGAGTCACGCTCCGACAAATTTAGAAGAATCGAATAAGAACCGAGTGGACAAAGTGATCTTCGAATCCCCTCACGTTCGGATAATACGTTTGTAATTATATCATTCGCCTCATTGGCAAGAACATCACTATGAGATTCTCTAGACTTAGGGGGTTAATCGTACCATGTAAGATTAATTAGCTCTCGGCTATTATATTTCATGGAGCATAAAACTCAGCCTGATAAAGTTTTCTACCGTTGAGCTTACTAGTTTTCGAGCAACTAACTCTGAATACTTGCTTCGCCTCGACTCGTAAAACTAGGTAAGTTCTACGACGGTACAACGTTAACGATGTTTCACCATTCGAAACGCGGAGCTGTCGATAAAACCGAAGAATAAAGAAAGGGGGAGGTAAAATAGACGAGGAACATCATCGGGAACTTTTGTACTTCCTTAAATGGACACGTCCTTTGCGGTGGTTTCACCTCGTACAGAAAGAAAAACAAATCGGCTACGTCGTTAAAGCAGGTCGACAAAGACCCCTGCTTTCGAATCTAATATATTGTTACAGGAATCGAGGGAGAGGAAGAAAGAGAAATCGAGAGAGAGAGAGAAAATTAACGAATTGAAAAAAAGTAGGAAGGAAAGGAGTTCAAAAAGGCGAAGCACTTGTCCCATCGTGCTTTAACATCGAGGTGGCGCAGTCGACACGGTCGAGGACAAATCGATGACCGCACCATTATAAAACTCGATAAAGTGTCTGGGAGTACAGGCGCCGCGATGAGGGTACGTCGTTGGATTAACATGAGATCAATAAATCGACTAACCGATTCGCCACCCTTTCTAAGATATCACACACCTCCACGATGCTTTCGAGGAACAGTTTTGCCTCGAGAATTAAAGCTGACTATTTTAAATTTCGCCTTTAGCCTCAATCTATTCGAAGGAAGTTATCGTTCTGAACTGGAATTCGTATCCGTGGAAGATAATAACGATTCCCAGGTTTTATAAGCGCCGCAAATATTATTGACCTATGTATATGTACTTTGTAATGACACAAGCAAAATAAAAAGTTTTATCCAGTCTGCACATTTCTTTATTTACAAATGCCTTTACCTTTCTTCCATGAGTTCGAATATATTTTCCAAACACATTTCACTCGGCAGTAAAGCGGAGAGAAAATGTGAGCGGAGTCTTTATTTTTTATTCGCCTACAGAATGAGTAAATACTGGCTGGAAATGTAAAAATATTTCTACGAACTCAGACCAAGGGAGAGCGAAATGTGGAGTAGATAAATTTCCATTACCGTTTTAAAACTGCTCCCGCAAACTTCGAGATTAAACAGATTAGTAACCGTATCCACGTACACACGCGAAAATCAGGAACTCCGGGCTAACTTAAGTCCCATGCGCGTACTATCAAATATTCGCATCCTACGATCATATAGGGACCACCAAAGCGAATCAACAATTAACCGAAATAAATTGTAACGTACACACAGAGGAAAAGCAAATTAGTAGCAGGATACCAAGTAAAATGGTAGGGTCAAAGGAATTCTCCGAATTCAATTTGCCGTTAGAACGACACGGGAAATTTCGGTTCCCTCGAACGGGTTAGAAGGGCCCACGGTTGCATCAGGAACGTTGATGCGGCATGCAAAATTTGCGTACGTATGCACGTGAGGTTTGGGTTGGTTTGCAAGTAGGTCAGAGCTTGTCCTGACCCAGATGACTGTTGGGTGACGTCACAAGTAACCCCCGACGTCTTTACTTCACCAAGGGTCCGTAGTTTCATCAAGGTGCCGAGTAAGTACCTTCCGATAGATCGTACCTCTCTTTGGCAAGACTCCGAAACATATCGGCTACCGTGTTTGTATCGGTTTATGGAATATCGGATGCACTTCAAAGTTAGGGGACTAAACGTTTAAACACGATGCATTTCTCGCATCAGTCCCGCCATGCGACTATATTCTATACTTACACGGATGCATGTAACCGAGACATTGTATATTATCTCTGCACATGAAGCCAAGCATCGTGTTGCTTGTCTTGTATCGTATAACGACAACTACAATATGCGATATTGGGCAACCTGAGAGGACCGGTTACCACGTAATAAGCTGAATCCTATTAACTCGCTCTAATGAGTTCGTAAAAGTACGATTCACGAGAACCTCATTAAAACACAAATTATTCATTTACATACTGAACATTAATCGCCAAAAATAATCACCCTCGTTAATAACGTTGCATTATTTCACGAGTTCAATATGCTGCGATCAAATAGCCATTAATCCTAGCATAAAACGTTGGATAATCCTCCCATTAATTTGCAATACATCGACGAATCAATAGCGAAGTTACTCTCTAAAATTTGTTAACTCTCAGCCAAGTCATTCGAAGATAATTGTGGTTGAACTTTTCCACGAATGTCATTTAAATGAACTCTACACTTAGTGATATACAATACTATAAAGTATATGAATATAGATGTACTTTGTTGTACATTTGCATAGCGGATTGTGTGTAAATATGATGCAGAGTTAAACTCGTGTGTATGTGTACTTTCGAACACGGACTAAAGGGCTGTGCACTCCATGTGTGCAGTTGCACACTGATTCCAATTATAAGTACCGTAAACACAGATATATGCACCAGCTACACATCGATCGCAGCAAGCGTGGGTGTTTCAAGGTGTGCAGAGTATGCGAATGGCGATAGCGGTCAGAGTAATCTCCGGGTAGCGCAAAAGTATAAAACGGTGTGGATATTTGCACCGGTCAGCTGCTAACTGAATAATTATTGTTCACCTCAGTCTTTGGAACCTTTGTTCGATATACCCGTGAGAACCTCATAGGTCGAAGAGGGTAATTCTGCCCTACACTCGATATTTCACTATTTGTTCGCCCCCGTTTCAATTTCTTTTTTGTACGCTCTAAATTTCTCATTCAATTTTATTATCGGAAAGATCCACGTAGAGATGAAGCACTCAAGTATGTCCTCCTTTTTCGAATACTATTCTCCGTGTTACGCGATTGGAAACCATGGAGACGATATTATAGAAGGCCCTCGATTCACCTGATTTATCCTACTTCTTTAGATCGGAAAATTAATATGCATCTCGTAGTATCGAAATTACTTTTCATTCACGTGATTTTTCCACGGTCTTCATACGGAGCACGCGAATTGACATCAAGCTATTTATTTGTTTGACGTATGTACGTTTTAAAGTGTATGTGTATGGAATTTATGGAGATTAAATTTACATATGGAGATTAAATCCAATACAAATAAAAAGCAGGGTATTTTAAAAATTGATTTCAATATCTTTCATCAAAAACCATTTTGCATTTTCGAATGGTTTGTAGTTACGATAAAATCACATTAACGACATAATGACGCGACGACAACATGTTCCGCGCTTTTTTAAACCATTTTTTGCAACTCGCTTAATTTAGATCTCGTGAATATTCATAATTAAATCTTCTTGTTTTTCCTCGAAAATGTTTCATTTATGAATTCCTCCTCGAGTGACCTTGCATTAAACAAATGCATCCTTAACAAAATTAATATAAACTCGAAGCGCGCCCAGCTTGAAAGCATTCTGTATTTTCCCTTTATATTTTAATTCCAATATCCAGGGTGGCATAGCGCGCTGTTTCGTGGGGTTTAATTAATGCCAAACAATCTCCAATAACGAGTGCAGCAAAATGCAATAACTAGCGTATAACGTTGTCTAAACGAGACACGGCATATAACTGGCGCTCCAATGAATTTCAAGTTCAAGGTGAAAGCGAAAACAGTACCCGGAAGTCAGGAAGTGAATATTATAAGAGGGAAAAGTGGATTCCCTTCGAGACAGCTGCCATCACAGGACACCAAGACTGGTAGTATATACATAGTGGTGACCATTAGGTGAATGCCGCAAAAACCATTTACTGCCTGTAAATTCATATTATACCACCGACAAAAAACTGGGGCACAGCTATATTTGCTTTTGCACATGATTGTCTTTGTGTGGGTGTGTACGCGTAACCACGACGAGATGGACACTGCCTCCGGGGTTTATTGAAATACTCAAATAATCTGGAACCGGTTCACCAGTGGTGTATGGCAGATATGCATGCTCCGACTCTTTTTCTAAGCTCCGTTATCCCGTTGTACGTAAATACTGGAAAACGATTTGATTGGATTTCTGATAAACGATTCCCTGAGACTCTCCGCTGGCACAATACAATTGATGAATTAATTGGATATTAAGTTTTCTATTTTTAATAGTCGACGAGTATAGTATAATAATATTATATAGTATATAATATACGAGGTGAATATTAAGAGAAAAAGAATTCGACGTTTTCATATTTTACGAAAGTATAAAAGATAAACAATGAATCTGACGACAGAAGCTGTGCATAATCTATGGATACCACGATAATGAAGTTACCAATAAAAAGAAGAAAGTATGCACAGCATAAAATAATTCAAGGAACGTCGCGGAGTGGATGATGAAGTGCCGATAATATCGAATCACCACAATGCAAAATGCAATAAAACTCTCGATAGATTCTATGTATATTTTCGCGGTAGAAGGACGCGGGAAAATATTCCACCAGGCTTACCACCGACCCTGATGTATATTTTATAAATTATTCATAACATATTCGCGAATGCAATCAAAGTCCAGGAAGGTTGCCCCGTTACTTGATTGCGCGTCCCCTTTTCTGGAAATATGATTCCGCGTGAGAAGTTTTCGGACGGAAATTATCTTTCAGGAGAGAAGATTCGATTCTTCCATATCTAATTTCGACGTTGCAATATTTCGATCTGTTTCTACAGGAACATGTTTTCCCAGTAGCGAATCAAGATAACTAGATGAATTTGGATATTTGCATTATGACAAACTCGTATTTCATGAACTTACAACTTGCAACTCACAAATTTAATATTAAGTTTTCAAGTGTACTTAAGCTTTTTACTTCAAAATGTTCCAAGTTTCTCAGTGAATCTAAGCCTTTTGTTTCAAGTTTCTAAGTGTAATATTTTCTTGCAGATATAAGTTGTTCATGTTAGCTATTAACGTATAAATTGTGACAAAATGTGAGCTTATCAAAGTGGAAGTTGATTAAAGGATACTTTAGGTAGTATTCGACTTAAAATAATGGAGTTTGAGCTCTGACCTATACCGGTGAAAAAAACAGAAGGTTAAGACTTAAGAGACACCGGTGATAATGTAAGGGTGGAAATACTGTCTAGCTGAGGACCTCTCATTAAAAGGGTTGACAACGAATTAGCATCTAGCATAATCCTTTGAGATTATACTGAAAATGGGTCAATTTAGGTTTAGGTCATCTAGGAAATTACCCCGGTATTGCGCGGAATTCTATTTCACTCGTAATAAATTCTACTCTCACAAAAACTAACGAAGGCGTTCAATATTTTGAGGCCATCATAGTTCCAGCTTATACCTCGCGTTCGACTGGCTGCCAAAGAAATAGATGAGGTAATTTGAAATTGACTAAAAGCGCTGTAGAAACGAGCAAGTTTTCTGTTGACTCGAAGGAAACGAGAAAAGTTTCTATATCGATTAACGAACGGGATCAGTAAAGTTTCGTATTACGCTCTATGATAAGATGCGTAACACGAGTTATTCCAATCTACGATTGCATTTCTCTCGGAATATCAGAATATATTCAAGGTAACATCTCGATTTCCCAGAGCGCTCCGTTCATGACCTTGGACTTTTCAGGGACTATGTCACAACTTGTTAACGATCAAAGTTTCATGTTGTGTATCTCGCCTCGGTGAAAATATGAAATACGCAGGCAGGCAGGCAGACACGATAAACTCGAAATTCGCCGGAGGCGTTGATTAAACGTTAATTAATTTACTCGCCGAACACTAAACTGTGTACGATGGATTTCAGATGATTTTGTCGGTACACTGCAATTTCGGACGTGCCATTCCACCTCATAACGACCAAGTAATATCACTGTTACAAACCTAAAGAATACTTTCAGCTTGTTGAAATCATCTACCACTACCTTCTAATCTCGTTCCACTTCGTATTAACTGCACGCGCAACAGTTTACTTGCTTTTCACTGCGACGATCGCGATAACGTTAAGCCTGATTCCGCATTCAGCGCGAATAACCCCATGGCACGTGTCTTTCCTTTATTACGATAATGGGACGTTTAATTAGTGACACCGATACGATATTTCATTGCAATGACTAAATCGTTCTAACGACTCAGTCAAACCTGCAGTCACTAAAATAGCACTTTCAAAAGTCGGTTTAAAGGGTAAACAAATTTCACTAACCAATGTGCCAATTAGGTAAATAAATGAGAATTAATAAAGAGGGTGTGGAGAAATAAAATTAAGACCCATTTTACGGGAACCTCTTGTAACGGTGTTCATTAAGAACCGTCGGATATAATTCTTGTAAAAACGAATCCAATGAAAATACAAAGTTGGCAAGGAAGAGACGAAGGTATAATTTAATGCAATTATCATTCACCGAGTTTATAGCGCAATTCATTTGGAACGAAAGCATCGAGTTATATCGTTTTCCGTTCCGTAATATCCTTAATTTATCTCAGGTAAGACGTTAAGTACCGTTGCAGTTTCTCCTTTTATATGGCAATTGTTTATTTAGCATAAATTGCGCGATTAATGAGCTAACACTGGATGCTACTCGGCTCGTCGAACTTGAAAACTTCTACTTTCCAATGCTATTTCACTTGGCTACTGTGCAGCTAGAAATGGCGGAATGAATTTCAAGAGCACCGTTTGAAATGCACTCGTATCAAACAGCTGGTCGATATACACGATTATCTACTTTTCTATGTATTTCACAGTCGCACTAAACAATGGGATTTTGCACTATACGCCTTCACCAGTCCGCGATAAAATTCGCCAAAATCACATCGTTCTTGGCATTTAAAGACACCCGAACTACAGAGGCCATCTGCCGCTACTTTTTAAATGTCATTACTTAAATACCAAAAATAAAACTGTTTTATATGTGCCCGAATCATACTTACTAATATTTCATTATGAAATTGATACTGCTTGATTAAAAACGTTTTAAAATTAAATATACCGGTAATAAAAATAGGTTGCTGTTGCTGTTCCGAAGGAACTCAATATTAGGCAAAATAGAAGTGTACTAAATATTATATAATTAATTAAAAAGGAAAGGGATAAAATTAGACTACAGTTCTCATTGAGATGAGGAACGAGCGTTCAATACTATTATACAAGTAGGTGACGATTTGCAGCCAGGGGCTATCGCTTTACATGTCTGGATTAACAGGCGACGGATACACTAATCCAGTCAACAGAAAACTGAGATCGGAATCAATTGATATAAATTACGTTTGCCGTTGCATTCTCACGAGAACTGTAATTACATACTACTCGCCGAGTACAAAGCGACTATGGAAATGAACGAGACACTATCCGAAGACAAGCGCATCTTAATCAACGGGGTTAACGCCTTTCGCAGTGAAATAATTTCTGGAGCATCTGCTTCAAGCATTTTATCATTTTTCTGTATAATTTTCCACCGCCTATAGAATCTTTGCAACATACGTCCATACTTTACTCTCCTTTGAAATGTGATTTTACTTCCATTACTTCATATAACGAGGCGTATAAAATTTTCAAAAAATTAAGAATTAAATCATATCAACATATGTAATGGTAGTACATTGTAATTATTTTGTATCTCATATATTAGGTTTGGAAATGAACTCTTTTCGACTGCATTCACATAATCAGTATTTACAGACGTTAAAATAGAAACATTGTCTAGCTTTTTAGCAAGCTACCAGAAAAATAGCAAAAGGTCATCAACAATAATGGAAATTATTTCGATGATTGATCCGTTCATATTCTTCTTAAATACAACTTTAATTGTTCCCAAAAGCCGGAAAGAATTCATTTCTGCACGTAATATTAATATTTCATGTCAGAAGTATTTCTTATGTATTTTACACTCATGAATAATTGTGAAATGAAGATAACGACAATGAGTGTCCCAGAATTACTGAGCACGGTTTTCTCTCGGAATCATTGCAGTGGAAGTATACAAACACTCCGCGTGCCATTGCCAATATCAATTAATGAATTTTAATTTTCACGATTCCTGGGATCCGTTTGAACTATGCACCGTTGCAGCCCTACGAAGGTCAAGGCTCGGTATCGATTAGTCTGACAGTGTCTGTTCGCAGGGCCAATACATGCTTGCGGCGGGAAGGTATACCAGGTATGGCGTATAATGACTACATATTACGTGAACGATCGGGGAAGCCTTGTAAATTGATTTATGGCCTGATTGTATCTCAAGTGCTGCACCATCGTCACTCGCAGGGAATCTACATGTGTATACTGCGCTCGTTATTCGCCGGAGCCCAAAATTCAATATCGGAACTTCTCAACGGTCAATCGTGTAGACCGGTAAATTAGTGTCTCTTTCACGATTGTGTAACAATTTCCGTATATAACCGGTCCTTTGAACTCTATCGGAAGTACCCCACTAACGCGTGACACCCGATGCGCCTTTATTGTACATACTAAATGAGTTTCGCAAGAAACTACCTTGTGTGGAAACACCGACGTATCTATGACCGGTAATGGAATTGTTTTAGTTTGCGTTGCTAGAATAGATTCAACAAGGAAGCACTTAACCTGATTTATGTTATAATGTCATTGACTGCTTCCTAGGTTTTACCAGAGTTCGTTGATTGTACTTATTTTTCATTCCTCCCCATATGAAGGGAGTATATGAATTTTATACATGAATATATTTTTTCCTCTGACCCGAATACTTTTATCTAGAAGATGTCCGTGTAAACACTGATCTTTTCCTCGAAACAAACGTTATCTGCTTTTCGGAGCGTGTAACGAAGTAAAATATTTCATAGCCACGTAAAGTTAAATAATAAAAGCCCTGTGTAGGACGAAAGGAAGGATTACGTTCTCATTCTTTAAATATCAAATTTCCGTCTTGTGCAAATGAGTATATAAGTGTCGTTAGTATGACCAGAGAAATAAAAGCAAACAATATTAACGATTATAATTACGTTCCGCGAAATGGTTATCAATAAAAATCACTTGTGAAAACAATGAAGTCTGATCAACCGCCACCGTTAATTTTACCACGCAAAGTCTGTCGACGGTGCTTTGATCTCGCTTTGGAAATCCCATTTTGGCCAACACCTGTGTCCATGGTAAACTAGCATGACTACCACAGTATTTTAGATTCTGGAATTTTCACACTCTGCGGTATGCTTCGAGTGTTTGCATCGGCAGGAAAAACATGACGATCGAATATCAAACAGCGTCGAACTATATCGACGATACATTGAACTCGTTTACAATGTAAACACGATCGAATAAAAATAACCTTTTCTCTTTTTCGCGAAAATCGCGAAAAACCAGGAAATAAATCCTTTTAAAAATAAACTGATTTTCAATAGACAAATAAATTATACTAAAAAATCACAGGTAAAAATGCCTATATTATTCGGGATTTTCACGGAATAATCTTTTACGGGGAGTGGGAGGAACGAAAAGCATTCTTCCGCCTTTTCGCGTTAAGCCGGCTATATGCCAGCTGATACATAGAGGAAACAGGCAGATAGATGGTAATAGAGGAAAGTGGGGGAGGGAGAGATGTGGGTAATAGTAACCAACGAAAATCGATAATTTCCTGCGCGAGTGGGATATACCTTTCACATTTTCACTCATAAATTCAACGATAATGATAGATCAGGTTGAATGCGTTCCATAGGTCGAAATGGATCGGCGGTAACATCAGCTGTTCGGAAAACCTTGGACGATACGCGGCCCGGTGAAATTCACCAGCAGATGGAATCGACATTCGATATGCGGAGAACCAGAAACTCGTGCAAACAGAGGACAGAAAGAGAAGAATTAGAGAGTGAGAGAGAGAACCCTGTATGCGTAGACTCGTGAGCGACAGACCGTAGAAAGTTCAAGGCTCCAGTCATCGATTTTCATCGTTATAGTGGAAACGAGAGCAAGGAACAGTCGGATTAAATAATATAATAAAAAGGGTACGAGTAAACAGGGATAGTATGTTTAAATAGAACAAAGAAGAAATCAGGAAGTGGGGACGACCGTGTATCGACATTTTTTGTGTGTAGAAGTCGATGCACAACTGGGAGATGTTCAACGGTGTGAGTTGGCCCGTGTTACAGTAGTTGGGCCTCGAATGAAGAGGGTGGTGCTTGGATCAATACCAACTGCCCCTATTCTTTGGCTGTGTATGCACGTGGCATAGTCTCATCGGTGGACACATCGATACATATGTACACACACGCGCCAGATATATAAACATACATACGTACAAATATATAGATCTTTCTGTAAGCACGACTCCCTAAATATATGTATGTACTATATTGTCATGTGTGAACGTGCCTTTGCAATTATAACTAGCTACGAAGTTATCTGTCTGACTAGCCAGCTACTCCTTGGTGTGACCACCTATCGGCTTATACCACTGCGACTCTGCATGCCGGGCATGGGAAGCTTCATCCACTTGTTGGATGATCTTAGCAGGATCATTAATGACCCATGATTAGAAGCCCCTTACAAAGCCTCGTTTACTTATATGTTTTATCAATATTAATAAAACCTTAAGCAGTTTCGATGGCTATATGGAAATAATAGTCTCCGTAGCGTAGTAAAAGCTTGAAAGGAAAGTGAGCCGAATTTTGAACATTTTTCTGGATTAAGTTTACGAGGTTAATGATTATTGGGATTCCTATTAATTCCTTGACCTACTTCCGAAGTTTTTAAGTAATTGTCACTTTGTTAGGAGCAAACGGAAGGTGATGAAATTTTTCAGTGTTTTAGTTTCTAGTACGTTTTGATCAATCAGCGAGGATCGAGGAAGATGAACGAGTATAGGTTTTTAAAAACGTTATATCTTTTTGATAGCCTCGTGAAGCGGAATAACGCGTGAATCGTGACAAAGCGTGTTTGCTCGATTGGAAGCGATTCGTTTGATAGTTCGCATTTGGATAACGAATTTATTAGTCTTCTCCGAGTCCGAATGCTGTTAGTGATTTATGGAATTTAATATTGCTCAATTATTTTGAAAATAGAATGCGCAGTTTGAAATCGTGTTTGACTTTTAACGAAGTTCCGTGCTGCAAAAACCGGATGAACGTGGCGTATTACACTTCGATATGAAACGATCCTTTTCCTTTTGGAATAGAAAAGGTTATCAGATTGATTTCACGGTATTAGAGATCATACATCAAACGAAATGTCAGTACTGTATGGGAAGGAAAAATTCCATGATAGAACGATTTCCAAGCCAGGCATTATTAAGGAATAGACTGAATGACTGACTGACTGGTCAGGCCGACATGTATATCACTTATCGCCTAACTTCAACACACAAATGACGACATATCAATTCAGAACTCTCATTACATGCAGATTTTTAATGGCAAGCGAATTAATACTTCATTTTCATAATCTGCATTGAATCTGAGTATTCTCCTCCAGCTATGAAATAAAATTTTACTACAATGGAAACCTGCCAAGAATCTAATAATTGAAAGCATCCAACGTTTCCCTCGAGGATAAAATTCATCTATAAAATATACCAAATTATAAACCAAGGATCTTCGATGTTTTACTTCTTATAATCGAATCGATCGATACCAGTGCAAGATTTCCTTCGCGAAGATGTGACATTGGTTTTATGTCAGATAACATTGGCAATGACATGACGGAGATATCAGTAACGCATAGAACCCCTTATATACGTACGTCAAAGTACACTAACTTCGTTTGTTCCTGGAATAGTACCGGTACATATATACATTAGGTTGTATCATCGTGTACTCCTTTGTTCGTATCCGGTTGTGGCGATATATTAGTGGTCGTATTCGGTGTACAATTTAGCAGGGTATCCACGAGGGATGATTTTCGGTCGACGTTCTATGGGCATCCATGCACACCGAGTTTCTACGTTCGAATTGTTTACCTCCTATTTGTTGAGCAATGTTAACCGCGACATTTAACGTGTAGTCCGACGCCTGACATTTCTCGGACACAAAGATATCTAGCCGGAATGCTCGAAATTGTAAAGGGATTTTAGAGGTTACAACATATGTGCTAAATCTTCTTAGAAGCTTGAAAAACAGTACGTCAAGTGCATAAGATTTATACATATATGCTATGAGAGAGAACAAATTCCGGAGATTTAAATATTAGGGGATTTTGAAAGTTTTAACAGAAATTTAATCTAGACTCGTATTTATATTCTTTTTGTATTGAAGAAAGTATTGACTAGAATATCGATGTAATCGTATCCAGAATCAAGATGAGCCGGGACTTAAAGTATTTCGATGACCCAGATTTTGGTCGCAGTCACTCGCAATGTGCTTTGCTGAAATTCGCAATACATATTCGTCGATATACGGAAATAGAGTTACACGTTAAAGAAAAATTAAGCTGCAAAGATAACTGACGTGCGAATTGTAAAAGGCATTCGCATGAATGCAGTTCTTCGGGGTTCTCTATTGAATTACGTATCATCATAAAAGCTAACTCGCCGAACTGCGTAAATCGTCGAAAAAGGTCGAGATTTTATTCGCTTTATTCATCGCGAGAAGATTAGTAATTTATAACGGTGTACTCGTACTTTTAATTGAGAGACAACAATCTTTAATGGTATTATACCGTTGATTCTAACAATATGTATTTCCTACGTCCCTCATCCATCCATGTGCTTTTGTTTCGCAGAAGTTTCGCGATCGGGCAACGAAGTTGAACGCTCCGCAAATATGTTCCATAGTGGAACAGGCAATACGAAACATTTCCGTCTATGACGCTTAGACACGTACGGACTGTATAACAGCACGTATATTCAAATTTAATTCTAGTATCTTCCTAAAGACCCCCCTGAGCCCGGATTTTACCGGGTAAACTCCATTAAAGCGTTTGCCAGATATTCAAACAATGTGAGAACACAATACACTGGAAACCATTCTATTTACGGGGAATTTATAAGACCAGCATTAAAAGCACAAATTTATGCTTAAGCTCAAATAAAACATAGAAAGCAATACAAATTTCCTCACTAAATATATCGATGATAGAGTAAGTACATCTTATGTGCTTCGATAAAGGTGACTTTATAGAAATGTTTTGGTACACGATTTCTCGGGGTTAAAGAAGTCTTGAGAGAGCAATAGCATAAGGTTACGTAATATGTGTGTATACAAGAGCTGGTAGACATATATCCAACGAGCCAATATCAAATCAGAGTACAACGAGACCGGAGAGAGGAAATAGTCGGAGTATGGATAGGTTGAAAGTGATCCTTAGAAAAATGTCCAATAAATCCGTTTCTTTCTATGTAAAACTTTTAGCTTTGGAGTATCGAGTGTATTATTTATAGCCAATACAGGGTATCGCGGCTATTCTAAGAGAATCGTACGATAAGGGTGCATTCGACATGGAAAATTTAACACGATTTCGAAACCGATTTCGAACTACTTTTACATTCTTTGACGTAATACCTTCTTCTCAGTTCCATTGCGAGTTGCAAATGATATTTCAACCAACAGCATGGGCTGTTAATATCCAGTTAATGCGAATGCATAATGACGGTTATATATTGATCATTAAATTATTTATGTAACTAATGAAGAGTAATCCTAGATATCATATATTGTTATTATTATTCTGTGGTGATTAAGAGACTAACGATGTCATTAATTTTAAGAAATGATTATAATCATTAAACCTAATAATCGCGTATTACATTCGCGAAATACTCTGATTTTGTAAAAATATTAATTGGAAAGGTGAGAAACATATTCATATTTGTATTGGATTTGCGATGATTATGATGCATATATCGAGGTGGTTTAGTTCATTAAGTTCGAATATTGTATGCTGGGCCGTAAAATACGAAGGTAGACCAGTGAATTATGTTGGTCAGCTTCCTTCCGGATTCATAACATTATGATTCACCCCTCGCATCGATATACAAATATCCCCCGGTGTTACATTCACGCCCCTCAGATTAGGAGCTAAATATTAGTTATGCTTATCAGGGAATAATGCCGTTTATCTCCACCAGGTATTAATCGAGAAGTTTTAAGTACGGTTTTGACACTTTCCAGAAATAATATCCGATCAACTTCAACGGATTAAACGCGTTCGTAACACGCTCTGGTATTCATTTCCATACCGATCTTTGTAACAACGGGCGATTAATAGATTTCGAAAAAATTCAAATTAAAAGATTTTGATATATCGAAGCCGAAAGAGATTGGCAATAAAGAATTTCGTAAAATTCCTTTTGCACAATGCTCTGCCCGATCGTTATCGGGATCCAATAAAATCCAATTTATTAAAACCGTATTCGATTGTAGTTCCAGGTCAATATGTATCGAACGAATTTTCACCGCTCCTCGCTCGCATTTTCGATATAAGAAATTAACGAAAAAATTCGTATTCGTATTCGAAATCAATGCAGATTTCTGCAGATTCTCGTATCAAACATTCATTTATCTCGCACGAACTGAGATTAAAAAAGTAGTAGAGGAGGAAGAGATTACTCACATTTTCCTCGACGGTCTTCTTGATCTTGGCGCTGGCCTCCACTACGGTCTTCCCGGCCTTGTTCACCGCGCTATATAGAAATCCACCGAGACTTTTTGCACCTGCCAGTGCCTTCGTAGAAACTGCACAGAGAGAAGGATAAGTAATGAGAAAGAATGTCTTATCTGGGATATAGTTAGCCGATGGTGGCACGTGAAAAACCACCGAGAAAGATGGGAAAACTCGCGTTACTCGATGGTGGCGGTGGTGGTGCAACCAGCTAACGAATGAACCTCAAAAATGTACAGTTCTAACCCAGATATGCCAGGTGGATTTTTCCTGGCGTTCCTTCACCGAAATTTTGCCATTTATCAGAGTTTAATGAAAAATAACTATTACACGGGAAAAAAAGAAATCGATGTAATCCATGACACCGTAATTCATGGAACGAGTTTTATCTCGATAGAGGTTTAAATCAACGTAACAATTTTTTTATGTATAGGTAAATTGAAAGATAATAAATAAATTAACAAAATGATTGTAAAAAACAATACCATGCGCAATACCATTTTATATGTATAGAAACGGGTGAATTGTTTTTTATGACAAATAAAAATGCATATTGAAAACCAAACAAAGCGACATAGTTTATAAATTTGTACAATGGAAAACAGTTTGGCTATTACTGTATAAGTCTATCCTATTAAAGTTCTATTTGAAATAATGGAACGTAAGTTGAATTTAGTTGAAGTTAAGTATTTATACGGTATTATTTTAAGATGGTTGAAATTATACCGTATAAAAACAAACGTTCAAGATGCATTCAAAGAAAAACAGATCAATATAGCACCTCTAATTGCCCCAATAACTCGAGATGTCCGTGGGTCATGCGTGGATCTTGAACTTTCAACCTGCCATGTGATGGCATGTCTGACGGTACACAGAAGCATGCCAAGTTCGTTTCCGTGTTCCTTAAAGTGTTTCAAAACATGTAGTCAAAAAGGAGCTTTTTTGCAAATAGCTACTTGCAGAATGTCAGACATTTTTCCAAAGGCTCTTGAGTTGAGGGTTTTATGGATTTTACATATGGCAAGGCTTATTAAGAAAGCTTTCTATTTACGATGCAAAATATGTGGAGGAAGCAGTTATGAAGAAATAACGATGGAGTACTCGGAGGAGGAGGTTATTTACTCGTACGAACAATGAATGTGTTGGTGAAGTAACTCGGTAATTCACTTGCCGACGCAAACCGAGGCCAATTTAATCAACCAAATTGAGCCACTTCGATTCGCATGGTTTCGATCTACCTTTACTCCCTTCATCTCCTACCCCGTATCTCTATACCTGTATATGTCTTTATCATGTACCAATGGTGTCTATGATTCGAGGTAAATACACCGGAAATTCTCCCACAAACCACTCAATGGTTTAATAACAGCTATCCCCTATAATTTCGGAATTTCTCGGACTAACTTCTGCTCGGATAAACGCACTTCGGATATAGAAAATCTCGAGAAAGCTCGAGTCACAGGTAAAGCAGTCGGTTACGTTGGCAAGCTACCAAGAAAGGCTAAACAAGTGCCAAATATCGTACGTGTTTCACATCCTGTAAAGGTTCCGGTGGAATTTGTTATCTGGCAAGATTGTTTCGCGAACCACGTGGAATAGCTAATACACGCGAAATAATAGTAAAGATTAATTACCGGTGAAATTTAAGCCTGCCTTTAGGAAATAGGTCGCGCAGTGCAAGGAATACGGGTATTATTAATTGTCCCTGAATTTTTGCATGAATAATTCTCCTCGTGTATCGGAATTTTAACCACGATATTGAATCTGCGCCCACGAGTATTCAAATATTCAATAATCTTCTTCTCCTCGAGGAATATTTTAAAAAGGAATACATTTTACCTCCTCCGTTACTCCCCTTTACCGAATGCAAGTCGAACTAAATAATCCGAGTCACTTTCCTTGCTTCCACGATACCTGTTCGCAGCCGCAACGATCTCGTCTCGTGGGATTTTGATATTCAAGATGTCAGTAGGAAGTTCTGAAAGACGGATAATCGCTCGCCTTTGCCACTGCGAACGATAAGAACCTCCGAAAAGTTACGTCGACGTATTTCTCGGTGAAATTTTCCGATCGTTCGAACTTCGCTGGTTATGCTGCGACCGATGATGCGATACTAGTTCGCAAAATAGGACGAGCAGAATTAAGATGTCAGAAGAGAGGAGGAATATATAGGACGATGATAGATGCTATATAATCGCTTCGATGTAACTTCGCGACACTAACAGCTTCGTTATATTCAAAAGAAAATGTGTGTCGTTCTTTAAACGACACTGACAACCTCTTAACCGGGGATGACGAGTTAACTCGATCTACCGAATCCCGATCAAACCGAATCTACGCTTATCTCGAAGGTTACGAATTAAATTTCAATGATGAACAGTTAAACACATATATACATCGTAATTATAAATATATTCCACGGACTTATTTTATTACTAAATCGAAAGTACGCGCGAGATGTTGTTTCTTGGAAGAACTCTGCGGTTAACATGCTAAAGATACAACTAAAATCCCCGATTAACGTATTGGCATACTTAAAAATAATCAATGTAATAATTTCGTAAAAAGGGAAACGTGTCCGACAATCTCCTGCTTCGTAATGACGAGATTAAATTTGACACTTTTGATTATCAGGGATTCTTTAAGTGGTCTGATATGGCAGAAAGGACATAATAAATTCATAATATTGAAATCTCTTGTTGTTAACAACAACAGTTGGAGGAAAATGCTTTCTCAATTTTACATTCTCTTTGAATGCCAATCTAAGTCGAGTACACTTTTATATCGGCTATTATGGTCGTGGCTATATAATGTCACAGTTGTATACGGGCGATCCTTTTTTACTGTGAGCATTTCTAGTAAAAGGTGACGCGATGTTGACCACCTTGAGTCAGAAACTTCTCGGGTTAAACCGATCACGATTTAAGTCGCCGGTGATTGGATGTATTTTTTGAGAAGGAATAAAAATCAAGTCCAAGTGTCGTGCCTCGAAGTGATCGTCAAATTATATGACGTGCCAACCAGCATTTAATCAAAGTTGACCTTGCACTTCCACCCACTGTGTTAACCTCGTACCAGTTTCACCGATGAAACGAACCGAGAAGGATAACAAAGAAAAAGTGTACATATATAAGTTGAAAGAACGGGAAAACAGGGTATTTTCAGTAGAGCGGTTTACAAGTTGAATTTGATGATTCTATCGCGGTTCGTCTCAGCGGTTTACCTGGAAGCTTTTCGAAATAACGAAGTATCGGTATCCACTTGGTATTCCATAGGAAAACCATTCCGAAAACCCTCGAACGTTCAATGCATGTATATATCACTCGGAAGGTTGATACAGTAGTAAATAAAGTTAGTAAGTTCTTTCACCCCACTTTAAAATGATTTAATAAACCTGCCGGCATTCCGGTATAGAAATAGATTTAACGTTTGACCCCATAGAAGAAATCCACTTCTGTTTCCTCCGTTCTCATTTTACTCTATCCTCCTTCGATTTATTACTCGAGTCACTGCTCCATAGTGCATTGAACTTTCCGTTAGCCGAGGTAGAAAATCGGTCCGGGAGAGTTCTCTTGAAAAGCGAGGCACACGGAAAAGCCGGTAATAGGAGGAGATATTTGTTGTTCTCGAAGAGTCTCACCCCCAGGAGGGATCCTGGTTCAGGTTAACCGGCAAGTTTTCCGGCCAAGGAACCGGAAATACGATACTGGAGCTTCAATGATTCTCAAATTTCAATTACTTCCCTACTTTTTCTTCGGCATGAAACAGGATTTCCCGAAAGCGAAGAATTCCGGTCAGGGATTTCGGTGTCATCGAACTCCCTTGCGTCTTCCGGAAGGTCGATCAAAGAATAAGACCCTACTAACGACGACACCGATGACGACGAGACGCCACTGAGTTTTTCAATGAACAGGGAATCAGGGGAAAGAATACTTCTCTTTATATCCTCGCGTTTAATCTAACTCACAGATATTGATCGGATGATCAGCTATCAGAGAATAATAATTAGTTCTATATTTAATAGGAAGTAATTACTCGAGGAAGACGTATTAGTTCGATGAGAGTCGGGGAAATGTTTTACTGTCTTGAAGGTTTGGTAATTAATTCTAGTAGTAAGTGCAATTCCAACAAAGTGAATGCCGAAGGACTCGTTAACATCTTCGATCTGCCCACTAAACCTCTGTTAATCTCTTAAGGCTGAATATAAAGAGGAACTTATAGAATCAGGGGAGCTTAGTGGAAATAAAAAAAGAAGGTCATCAATTGCCCGCATTAAAGTAATCGGGAACGATTACCAATTAAAGTTTCACAAATAATTTAGGTGTATCGTAAGCCTAAGTTTTTAAACCTTTAAAAGACTTTTTCTACCGTCAGGATTCTGTATTCTTCGTGGAGGAGACGCCAACGCTCTCCAGATTTTTAATTAAGTACTTTTACTCAAAGAAGTAATTACGGGGTTTAATTATCCCATAACGATTCGTTGAATTTTCACGACCTAACGATTGTTTGTTAGAAGTCAACATAATTTCTTCGAGTAGCCTTAATGCCTATTAGGAGACCCCGGCGTAAGAGTGCAGGCTACATAATAGAAGGCATCGATCGGAGACATACATAGGTCAGCCTGGTTAAAAAGTCATGAAATTCTCTTTAAAACGGAGAAAACCTTTTACGTGAATGCGATGTAGATAACCCAACAAAATTCAGCCAGCTTATGTGGAGCAAGTATTATCATACGATCCAATAAAGGTGATGAATATCAACCGCCATTAAATATACTCAAACGATATCAAGGCTGCGTTAGAACAAACCTATTAATTTCTACAACGCATTAATGAAATCTGATATCGAAGGAATTAAATTCCACAAAATAATATCGTATGATATACATATAATATTTCTCTGTCATCAGTCAACCTAGATTCGAGCTAAAATGCATCCCCTGGGAACCTTGACCCGGGAGCTCCGAGAAGGGAAAAGTTCGTGAAATCACAAGCCCCGGGACCAACGGTCAGTAAAAGGAATGTCACGACGCAAATGCGTATGTGTCTAGAAACAAAATACCCCGAGCAAAAAGCAGAAACTGACAAGAGCGTTGAGGTTTGGAATTTCACGAATAAAACCTTTTTCCTTCCATCCAATTCGTCTGCAAACTGAAGCCCCTAAATTAAACGAATTAAACCCGCAAAGAGGTGTACAGTATCAAAACGGTTCGGAAACATTTGACTAAAATTCCTCTTGAGTAAAAGCGTGTGAAATCGAGCCAAAAAGTCAAATGAGAGAAACGTTAAGAAAAGATCGAAGAGGACGTGGGAATTCTGTAAGCGTTGGTGGGTACGTGTGCACATCCTAGTTGGTGATTTTCAAGGGAAGAGTCAGTTGGGTGGTCGTATTGATCGGCAAAGATGGGGTCCAACCCCTCAACGCAAAAGACGGCTACTTGCTGACTGGATATCTGCTTATACCCGGCAAGATTCGTGGAGAACATTTCGTGATGAGCGGAAACCACCCACCTATGGTCTCCCCACACGTAAATGATAGAGATTTATACGTACACTGAGCATGATAGCCCCAAGAAAAGATATATACTTGTTCGACACAGGGTGTAGGGAAAGGTTGCTATCAATGGACCGCTTCCATGGATAGACCATCTAGTATTTCGCATACTAGTACGCACAAAACGCGAAAGCAGTTGTAAATCATTTCTATCCTTCGCTGATGTGAGCGGAAACATAAACGAATTACAGTGACGTTATCGCAATGTAGACAATCAGGAAAGATTTCGGGCTTGCTTTTATAGTTTCTAGCATTACTCACTGTAGATATTCGATGTTTAACATGTTATTCAATCCAATCCACATATTATTGTAACTGCAGCGTACTTCTTAAAGTACTAAGTTGGATATTTTATATTTTGTTAGGAATCATCGTTTCACGTCGTCTTACACAGAATTACAGAGAATTTAATACGTCGAAGTCGCTATAATTGAAACATCTCATGTTTCAGCGGGGAATCTATTTGTATAAACTTATAAAAGTTTTTGTGCAGAACCCGTAACAGGAGAGGATTCAATGAATGAACCAATAATAGCATTTCTTTTATCCGCTTGACTTCCTGTTAATTTACAACAAAAATACTTGGGGTAATTCTGCGCAGGATGTAAACACACACATGTTTTTCTATTTTTAACTGTAGTGCGATAATAAAAGAAAATCTTAATATTTTTAATGAACACAGCTATTTAACAAGTAGTGGATGAACTAATTTCGTACGCGTCGTTGAAGTTAAGTTAAAGGCAAGATCTGAAGATGGGCATAAAGTTGTGATCCATTAACAGAATCCTACGTGTTTTAACGATTCTGAGACTGGTTCGACGTTATTGTAACCGAAAGATCTACGAATCCTGACGAGGACGCATCGAGGTGTTCGGCGCCGGGGCCAAGGACAAATCTGTCGACCCTATATTTCCTTCTTTAGCCGAGACTACCCTCTTCTACTCTCGAACTGCTCTTATACTCAGCCGAGCTCTACCTTGTTAATCCTCGCTTGATTCGTGTACAAACACGGTATCCTCGAATATTACTAGGACGTATAATCCGGTATAAAAAGGACGAGCCGTACCGAAGAGATTCTCAATTGAATTTCACGGGCACCTGGAAAGAACGGTAATGGACTCTTCCTGCCGGTTTTTTATCCGGAAACTTCTGTCGGATCTAATGATGTAGACGGTGCCACCCGATTGGTCGAACATGCTTTATTCTCTCGGAGGATACTTAGCGAAATCCTCCTCATTATAATATAGATATAGACTTCATTTTGCAGTATGACGTATAGTGAACATTAACAATGTCTTTCGCCCTTTAAATATCTTATTTAATAATGCTATAAGGTAAATCTTTATTTCACCGAGTATATACACGCGTTGAAGTGGAAAATTATGTGGTGTCTTCTGTTTCACCAAGCAGATAATGTATTCTGAATTAAAGAGCGAATATTGAGAATATCTTGGGCATTATAATGCAAAGACTTGAATATAATTCGTTTTTTCGTTGCGCACGATTTTAAGATGATAAAATATGCTACATCGTTCTTTAATATTTCAAGGTTTCATTTACATCGAACGACTATATTTGACAACGAAATAGGGAATAGAAAACGTAGTGGAAGAGGAGTTTGTTCCGAACGAAACTACGGCCAACCATTTACTTTTCTGACCTCCTTTTTGCCCACTAGTTCAACGAGAGACTTCCCCGGGGAAATGTATCTGCCAACGATTTCCAAGAAACACCCTACATATGCATTCAGAAAATTACGGTGAATGCCCGGCTAAGTATTCTCCACATTAATTATAATTATATAAAACCAACTATAAATATCAAATGGTATTAATTATTGTTTAATTTTAATCATACTTTGAATAATTAAAAGGTGGTCAGCATGAATCTATATTTAATGGAATTATTATAGTTGAAGTTCTAAAGTGATATTGAACTTAAAAGGCACGCGAAAAAGGTAAATAATTCCTGCTAACGAACTCATATTTTTGTCTGCAACTTGTTTAAGAAATTACAGTACTAAAAAGGAACGTGAGCAATAACGACGAAGCCAGTTTCCGGGGAAAAGAAAACAGCAAGAGAAGTGAAAGATTCTCAGAAGGGTACATGCCATTCTAAAGGATCCTATCTTGACTGGAAGATACGAGAACATGATTGTTTGTCGGGTTGAAAAAAGCTTCGTGAAACAGAAATTCGTGAATGATGCAAAGCCAATTCCTGTGGAAAGCTCTGCATCAAGTTTATAGAATACCCTCCGCCTACTTCGAATCTACGAATGTGGATGATATTTCGATGTATAAATTCAATGAGTTTCGAACGGAACTAATGTTCTATAATAAAGTGTACTCGAGTATAGTTAACACGGTGAGTGCCGGGCCGAAATCCGTCTTATACGGTTCCTCGCAATACGCATTCCTAACGTGTATCTAATGTCCAAAAATAAAACTGTTTAAGCTCTCTACGATACATTAGTTATTTTACATCGCTATGGTAACGTTAAAAATATTGAAAATTTTATGGATATTCGCAATGCATCTGATTCAAGTTTCAGGAATGTTGGCATCGGCATTCACCGTGTTCATAATAATTTTCATTTTGTCATTCATCTAAAAATTCCGCACATTTCATTTAACGAACTAATTTTTATTGATGATATTGATTGTCTGAATAAAATGGCAGAGTGTAATCTGATTAATTAATTCAGAGCCCGTGTTTTATTAGCGATTAATAACGATGTGTTGTTATGGAAAAATATTCCGTAAGCAATAAAGTAAATATAGCTTAATAAAGAAAATTTAAAGCAGTAATTGAAAACGTGGAAATAAACCATGGAAACTGTACAATGCGAATGTGAAGATAGCGAAAAAAATACGGTCAGGTTCTCGTCGATAATCAATTTTTAATTCGTACAATGAATTGGCAGAACAAACACGGTAAACAAATTTAATTTCGTCCACTATATGGAATCGCGATGGAAGATAAAATTGCATTCTATATAGGGCTTCAATCGTTAACGTGCATTTTATACATTTTATCGAAAACATCGAGGTGAACAAGTGTACCATGTGAAACGATAAAAAATGAATCTGCGCATTTATTCCGCATAGTTTCGCGAAACAAAATATCATTTGTTTTCAAGAAATGACGGGCTTCGCGTAAATGTAATTTAAATAAAGCTAAAATTTCAATGTTATGAAAAAACAGTTGGAAAAATCGCTAATAATCCGAATAATTGGTCATAGCATTACAGTGAAGACTATTACGAAGATAAATGAAAAAAGTTAATCAGGAATTCACTAAATAAAAATAAAAATAAAACAGAACAATGAAGAACTCCCAGCAACTTTCATCGAAAACAGGATACAAGAAATTGCGAAAATTGGCCTAATTAATCCGCACGGTTTAAACGAATATTCGATGACATTGAGCGAATGAAACGGCAAGATATAATCGACATAAAGCTTCGAAGTAAATTATACGAGTTTAACGTGGCAGGTTGGAAAGAACCTGGTGCCCAGCAAGTGAACGTTAAACCTTTTAACTTGTCTGTTCGAATAGCGGAATATTTCACGGCATGAATATGCGCATCATTCTATAACCATTCGAGGAAATCAAATCCCTATTGTTAGAGAAGTGGTTATAGATGATCGAGTACAAGTACTGTATATGCCAATGCATCCACTCTTCTCGTTTCTGGTCAAATCTCGATAAGATGACAGGAACGCGATATGAGCCGGTTTACAAGAAAATACATCCATTTCCAGGAATATTAAAAATAACGTAAACCCTGTTTACGCTGCCGCAGATTGATCTATGTAAATCAAACCTGAATTCTATGCCAGCTGAGTGAATTGCATAAATTATACGTTAATATAAAGCTCGCGGGACGAATATACGCGGTTAATCATTTTTAAGAAGCTCTTGTTTAATCCCAAGATAAATTGCGCTTTAATAATTTCATCTGATAACGAGTAATTTTCCAACTCGTATAATATGGTAATATTATTGCAATATAATTACGGAATGTGTTAAATATTTGCATACAGTTTTGTATTGCATTGTATTATTATTTCATGTTCATTAAGGATGGAAGATTTTAACGAAGAATTCGTTGGAAGGATCTAATTAAAAGTTTCCTTCGTAAATTTTCGAGTATTCGCCAAGTTCGAATGATTAATTATAGCCAACGAAGCTGAACGCGTATGGGCAAATAATCGTTCAAACTAATTAAGCGGCTAAGTTCTCGAGTGCGTTTTGAAAATATTTCAAGGTAAACGGAGCACGTATTTAAACTACAGAAGTGTATTGTGTTACATTTAAGCAGATTTGCCATGTTGAATATTGGATCTAAAAATACTATGTGAAAAGTAATATTTCTGAGCAACGGAAAGAAATAATCCAATAATATATCATCATAATGTATCGTACATAATTTTGAAAGATTTGTTAATAAAAAAAGACATTAAAACAGATGTGAAAAGCAGGAATAACTACATCTATAAGAGACAGTCATATAAAACGTTATGCGAGATACTCTTCAATTAAATTCTTTCTAAGTTTCTTGCGAAGTTAGACAAATTCTGTGTACTTATATGGATTAAAGAACCTGACCTATTCAACCGGGGATACTAAAAACAGAACAACCACCACACCACCGAGATAGTCAGAAAATAACAAAAACTCACCAGCACCGAAGGCTTGCTGTCCCTCCTTGTCGTCTGTCGGGGTTCCTTCTAGACTCCCAGGACCACTGTCCGCACCCCCAGTCGCACTGTACAAACATTCACCCCATTCTTTAATTATTAATCAAGCTCTAATTCACATTCTACCAATGTACACACTCAGAACCTCCACACAATAATACACGGGCAATAATAAAGGCTTAAAAGATACGCATTATTAATGCCTATTAATATTTCATAATAACTGAGATAAGACAGCTCAGGGGATATTAAAATTGTGGTATGCCAAATTGAGGGAGATCGATAACGTATCAAATATCTACCTACATTAACGTAATATTAAATATCCTATATCTACATATCTATATACACATAAACGCATAATCTATAAATACATAATAACTACATACAGATATGGTATCCGAATTATTAATATATCAAACACATAGGTATTTTATAGATCGATTTATAAAGATCTACATATGTTCGAAATTCATAACACTACATATGTGTTATTGGTATAACGTTAAATAATGTAAAACTAATAAGTAAGGAAGTAGACTGGGATTTGTAAGGGAATATGGTACCACAGATCTGAATTGTTTACCTGCTTGCATCATCATCCTTGACTTGATCAGGGTTGGAAGGCTGAGTAGTCGGAGGTGGTTGGTTCTCGTTTGCATTCGCAGGCACAGGAGCTTCTCCTTCGTTTGCTGGAGCAGCCCCACGACTTAATCCAGGTATTCCACCACTGAGCCACCCTGTCATTTGAGACTTTACGCCGGCAAGCATTTCTAGCTTGCTGCTACCTTTTGTTGGGCTGTAAGCAAAATTTATTCCTCCAAAATACGATGTAACGAATCACCGGCAAAATCCCGTAAATACATACAATGCCATTGGAAAGATCCATTAATATTGTTATATTAAACTGTATAATCATGGCTGCAATAAATGTATTATCAATACGAGTCAATTTTTATTATATCCCTGTTTAATTGAATTTTGTCATTTGTTGTTCATGGAGTAATAAATATGCGTATTTTTAGTGATGTCCATTTATTTCGTACAGAACATAATGGCGTGTTATTATATTATCAGAACAGCGAATCATTAAGTATTTTCTATAACTATGTTATGAATGCAAATAGGTCAGCTTAAGCGAGGTGAGTGCAAAAGGGCATCGTTGTAAGGGTAAACCGTTTGGGGATATAGCGGTTTTATAAGTGCCGCTCGGAAACTCTAACCATTACTGCTGTTAAAAGATATCGTAGAAGTAAAAAAAACTTTATCTCCTTTGCATATATGTATCATACAATCTAAGCACTAAGATCCAATCAGTAGTTGATCGTTAAACCGATTTTGTAAATTAAGGTATAACCGAAAATATGATGATTATTATAAAAGACGTAAAATTATTCAAATGAATATCCTCGTTATTTGTATAACATTAAATAACCTGAAAATTCTTTGCTTGCATAAATAATACAAATATAGGAATATGTTCTTATCAATTTTAATTAAAGAACAGAAGATTTGTCTAACATTTAAAAATAAGCTTTAACAAAGTAATAAATATGTTCCCAATGTATCGGCGTTCATACCTTTTTCTCGAAAGCAAGAATTTTTAGCACACCGTTACAAATTTAAATCCTAGTGACTTTATATCTTCGGCGAGATGGCTGCTCATAAAACTGCAATTCGGTAAATGGGCGGCGCAATGTTATTTTAGACCAGCGTGGATCAACGGAATAAAATTAACTTGGTGATTGACCCGGGGATTACTAAATTATGCAGGACCTTTATCGTACAATACCGTCCGCGTCTGGATCAGAACGAAGACACTAAACTCTTTTTGTTCTCTCTTTCTCCTCGAACGCCACAGATAGAAATAGCATAAATTAAACGACAGTTCAATCTCGCGTCTGGTTTAATCTCTCGGCGGTCCGCCATAATCTGAATCTCCCCCCAATACACTTCCATCTTCCTTGTGTTTGAGATCAATAAAAAACAATTCATCCATGATTTATCAAAGTAAATTAATAACAATTAAGGGGTTATTCAATATGGCGGAACATTTCCATTTCCGGCAGGTATCGTCGGCTGAAAATCTCATAAGCTCCGCGAAGTAATTAAACTCTTTCAAGACTTTTACCGCATCGTGTGAAAGATCTTTAAAGCGGTACAAAAACGAAGAACAAAATTGGATTTTATAGAAGTGGCAGAAGTGACGGATAAAAGATACCCTCCTGCTAATAATTTCACCTTCGCAAAAGAAGTACCGGAGCTTTATATAAATATATTTGTGGAAACATTGTAATATCCGGTAGAGAGACACTCTGGGCGGAAGAGATAATTACGGCGTACGAGCTAAAAACATATAACAATCTTCCTTAGCTTCTTTTATTGTCTACTAATTACATTATATAACGTCCGCTATTGCTCTAAAATGGACGAGGACGTTTGAAAAATTTCCGGATAATTAGAAATGTAATTTTATGATTCACTTATTAATTCTATCTTATAAAGGAATCGAAAAGGTTCGAGCGGATCATTTCTTTTATTCAAAGAGTACGAGGCGTGTAAATGCTTCGATTTACATTTGATAAAATGCTCAAAAGAAACGAATATAATGCACAAAGCTTACGATAGGATAGCAGATATAATACTGGTATCTTTATTTCACAAAGAATGTTAATGAACGAGTATTAAAATCTGCTCCATTGTGACGTAAGGTTTACATGCGGGTTATACGATATAGTTTGCATACAAAGTCAGTCGATAATAACTGGAAACTCGGTGCATCCTTTCTATTCTCGTCCCAGAGAATACTGAATATATACCTAAGAGTATGACGACGTAATTTGTTTTGTTCAAGTATTCCAAGTTAACTTCCAGAAGCAAATAATAAACGTATACAGCATCTCGAAGTAAACGTAACGTGACACTTCGGTTTATTAGTACAAGTATTAGTGTAAATCTAGCAGAAGGTTGTACACCTCGTTGAATAAAAAAGCTGAAATATTATTCAGCGCTCGTCCCGTTATCCTTATCAGTCAAATGTATGATATAAATAAATTCTAATCCTATGGAATTCGGCGTAATGGAGTAGCGAACATTATAGCATGCCAAATATAGGGAGAATGTTTTGCGGATTTTGCAGATACCACATATTAGTCAATTATATCGAAATTAACTATCGCTAATGCATTATGCGAGAGAGTTCAACGCAAGGACGGAACTGGAACGTTTATCAATCGACATTCCATTTTCGAGGCATTGTAATCTCGTCGCGTAGTAGACGAGACTTACTTTATGTAAGTAGACGGACGCTCGTTATCGATCTAATCTCAAAAATGCACCGCACAAGGTTGTGCCAGAATTTCGTGCAGCGATGAACCCGCAAGAAGGTCATCGAAAACATCGACAAAAAATAATATTTGCCTTTTGCATATCGAGGAAAAGCATGACAGCGGAACATTACAGGTTGATCGCTTACAACGTAGATACATGTCGTAAATACGAAAAGATTATCTTCGAATTGATATGCAAAATGCTCGGTATAATGCAGGTCAACGACTTGCACGTCGTACGTCTTACGAAAGTTTAGTATCTATCTTGTTGTAGAGGTTAAAAATCGGAAGAACTTACCTAGAATCTTTTTTCTGAGCATCAATGTCGCCTTCGACTACCGGTGACGTGATCTTTTCTTCGGCCGGTTGTTCCGGGCCACCTTCTTCGCCTTTCTTGCCCATCCAATTGGACATCTGATTTGTCAAACCGGAGAACATTTTCGTAGTTGCAGTATCGGCTGATTCAATACTATTATGTGCGTGGTAGATTACGTCTATCTTTATCTCTCCTCCCTCTCTTCCTTGTAGTTTCTTCCACGCCGCTTAGAACGTCACTGAAACCCTCACGGGACCGGAATGACGGCAAAAACTCGTCCGTTCCGACGGTCGCGCTGCCACAGACTGCGTGAACTCTACGAGCGGTCGCGCATTGCATCTCGCGCGCCAGCCAATCGCATACAACGCTCTCATCCATCCGCGTCAGCCATTGGAATTAAAGTTGATAATCAATTTCTGCAAAGCGGCCGGTGCCACTTGAAGTATGCTCAAATGTATTACGCAGGGTAGACTACAGGAAAGCCAACAGAACAAACGAAATACAGGAAGACCAGGAACTAAATGCACTAAGTGAACTTTCGTGATCCCAGCACCGACGAGATATAAGCAGACCAAGCGTGCAATGCAATCTGCAATTCCAGAGTTACCGAGTCCTAGAACCCGGTAATGATTTTTGAGTTACTCAAAAATGATCAACGCAACAAAAAGTGGTTATATCTCGTCCGTGAATCAACGAAACAGAAGATGCCCGTTGCAGAAACGAGTAAAAGAAATCTGTACTGCAACCACTCAACAGCACACACTAAAAAAGATCGAAGGAGATCCTACATTAAGGAAAAAAAGAGTGGGAATGCATCGTTACTATGTTGCTACAAACAAATAAAAATGCGTTGTGTGCATCTACCTATCTTATTCGCAAGTGTATATATGTATAAAACTTGTAAGTGTACAATACTGTTTATCAAAAATATAGTTCATCGCTGAAAGATAGTCAACCGATATTCCTAACTTATTCGTTAAGCGAGGTGTCTAATTTCTAATTAAAGTAGTTATTAAATAAATAGGCCACTACTTTTTCATCATTGTGAGAATAAAATTAAATTATTACTATTACATTATTACTTTGAACTAGGAATAAAATTAAGTAATTAATAGTTTGTTTCGGCGTCTAAAATTAATATTAATCCGTACCTAGCAATTAGCAATATATCATCGGAGACTTGGCACGTGTCTCATAAAGTTAATTAAAATTACGATTCAAGTAGATTGTTGAAGTTGTTTAATTAACGCTCTATTAGTTCGTATTCGCTCCTTATAACTTAATTTTCTATAGGCGTAATAATTAATACTCGTTTGTGTCGCTTAATAAAACGTGAATTAATCTTGTGAAGTTTTTTCGTATTTGCTATAAATTTTCTTTTGAATATCCAGTAATATATTGCTCAGATGTAAGAGACTTAGAAAAACAACACTGTTCAACACAAAAAAAGGTTGTAACAACAAATATGTGATCCTTATAGATTTTGTCGCGCTGAAAACGAATCCGCAAACCGTTTCTCTCCATCACCCTCAGTTATCGAAAAAAACAATTTTGAAAAAACGGTTTGTTAGACAGTTATACATTAAGACAGTTTTTATTTATTGCAAAAAATTAGTTAAAGTTTGCGACACACATTCCGGGTGTTGAGTTTTCGAGACTCTTTCTTGCATTAAAATTGTGACGTAAGTATACAATTTTGACAGTCTTTATTTATTGCAAAACATTCTGCGGACTATTGCGAATAAAATAATATAAGTTACATTTGCAATATTAATTTGCAAATATGTTTAACCATTAGTTAAATTTAACGAGACACGCTCCACGCCCTCGAGACTGTTTTCAAGTTTGCATAACAATTGTGACGTAGGTAAAAAAGTTAGACAGTTTTTATTTATTGCAAAACATTCTGCGGACTCTTGCGAATAAAATAATATAAATTACATTTGCAAAATAAATTTGCAAATATGTCTAAAAATTAGTTAAAGTTGGCGAAGCACATTCCGGGTGTTGAGTTTTCGAGCCTGTTTCCAAATTTGCATAAAAATTGTGACGTAGGTATAAAAGTTAGACAGTTTTCATTTATTGCAAAACATTCTGCGGACTTTTGCGAATAAAATGATATAAATTACATTTGCAAAATGAATTTGCAAATATGTTTAAAAATTAGTTAAATTTGGCGATGCACATTCCGGGCGCTGAGTTTTCTAGCTTGTTTCCAAATTTGCAAAAAAATTGTGACGTAGGTATAAAAGTTAGACAGTTTTCATTTGTTGCAAAACATTCTGCGGACTTTTGCGAATAAAATGATATGAATTACATTTGCAAAATGAATTTGCAAATATGTTTAAAAATTAGTTAAAATTGGCGAGGCACATTCCGGGTGTTGAGTTTTCGAGCCTGTTTCCAAATTTGCATACAAATTGTGACATAGATATAAAAGTTTGACAGTTTTTATTTATTGCAAAACATTCTGCGGACTCATGCGAATAAATTAATATAAGTTACATTTGCAATATTAATTTGCAAATATGTTTAAACATTAGTTAAATTTAACGAGACACGCTCCACGCCCTCATTTTTCGAGACTGTTTTCAAGTTTGCATAACAATTGTGACGTAGGTATAAAAGTTAGACAGTTTTTATTTATTGCAAAACATTCTGCGGACTCTTGCGAATAAAATAATATAAATTACATTTGCAAAAGAAATTTGCAAATATGTTTAAAAATTAGTTAAAGTTGGCGAAGCACATTCCGGGTGTTGAGTTTTCGAGCTTGTTTCCAAATTTGCATAAAAATTGTGACGTAGGTATAAAAGTTAGACAGTTTTTATTTATTGCAAAACATTCTGCGGACTTTTGCGAATAAAATGATATAAATTACATTTGCAAAATGAATTTGCTAATATGTTTAAAAATTAGTTAAATTTGGCGATGCACATTCCGGGCGCTGAGTTTTCTAGCTTGTTTCCAAATTTGCATAAAAATTGTGACGTAGGTATAAAAGTTAAACAGTTTTCATTTGTTGCAAAACATTCTGCGGACTTTTGCGAATAAAATGGTATAAATTACATTTGCAAAATGAATTTGCAAATATGTTTAACAATCAGTTAAAGTTGGCGAGACACATTCCGGGACCTGAGTTTTCGAGACTCTTTCCAAATTTGCATAAAAATTGTGAGGTAAGTACGAAAGTTACACAGTTCTTATTTGTTTTAAAATATTCTGCGGACTTTTACGAATAAAATGGTATAAGTTACATTTGCAAAATGAATTTGCAAATATGTTTTACAATCAGTTAAAGTTGGCGAGACACATTCCGAGCCCTGAGTTTTCGAGACTCTTTCCAAATTTGCATAAAAATTGTGAGGTAAGTACGACAGTTATACAGTTCTTATTTGTTTTCAAATATTCTGTGGACTTTTGCGAATAAAATGGTATAAATTACATTTGCAACACGAATTTGGAAATATGTTTAAATATTCGTTACATTTGGCGCAGAAAAATCCGCCCTCTTATTTTATGAAATTCTTTTCAAATTTCCATAAAAATTAGGGCTCTAACGAAGATTCGAATTACCCTATGCAATAGAGCAGATCTTTTTCTTTAGAAAGCACTCCTTAAATATGCATAACGGACTTTGGTGACGTAAATAAAAGCCAAAAAGTCGACGAAGTCACGGATGGTAGGGAGGTCTTCAAGCTATATTTAAACGAATTTATTTTAATTACTTAATTTACGGAAATATTAGCACGGAAGCCTTCCTCGTTAAAAATCAAACGATTTTTGTTCAAACGTTTTCTTTCTATCTGCTCTAATTAACGAGATATGTAAAAAAAACTATTTGAGTTTTTATTTGTCAGACGCCCTTATAAGGTCAAATTCATGGGCAGAAAAAATGCCGTCCATCTAGCGGCAAAATGGTGGAACTAAACTGGCTACTACCAGTTGTGGTAGTGGAACTAAATTTGCTAAACTTCCTCTATGCGTGCCCCCCGATAAGGATGAAATTCATGGACAGAAAAAATGCCGTCCATCTAGCGGTAAAACCGTGGAACTAAACCTGCCATTCCTCTCATATGGCATTTTTTCTGCCCACGAATTTTGCCCTTTTACAAGGGTATTCAGGGTGTTTCTCTCTCAGCGAAAGGGGGTAGCGAGTTTAGTTCCACCTGTTCTCCGCTAGATGGACGACATGCCACGATTTTCGACCTTGTAGCGAGTTTAGTTCCAGTGGTTCTCCGCTAGATGGACGGCATTTTTTCTGTCCATGAATTTCATCCTTGCCGACGGCACGCATAGGGAGGTAGTAGCCAGTTTAGTTCCACCATTTTGCCGCTAGATGGACGGCATTTTTTCTGCCCATGAATTTGACCTAATAAGGGCGTCTGACAAATAAAAAACTTAAATTGTTTTTTTACATATATCGTTTATTAGAGCAGACAGAAAGAAAACGTTTGAACAAAAATCGTTTGTTTTTTAACGAGGAAGGCTTCCGTGCTAATATTTCCGTAAATTAAGTAATTAAAATTAATTTGTTTAAATATTGTTTGACGACCTCCCTACCATCCGTGACTTCGTCGACTTTTTGGCTTTTATTTACGTCACCAAAGTCCGTTTTGCATATTTAAGGAGTGCTTGCCAAAGAAAAATATCTGCTCTATCGCATAGAACAATTGGAATCTTCGTTAGAGCCCTAATTTTTATGAAAATTTGAAAAGGATTTCATAAAATAAGAGGGCGGATTTTGCTGCGCCAAATTAAACCAATATTAAAATATATATCCAATTTCGTATTGCAAATGTAATTCATATCATTTTATTCGCGAAAGTCCACAGAATATTTCAAAACAAATCCGAACTGTCTAACTTTTGTACTTACCACACAATTTTTATGCAAATTTGGAAACAGGCTCGAAAACTCAGCGCCCCGAATGTGTCTGGCCAAATTTAACTAATTTTTAAACATATTTGCAAATTCATTTTGCAAATGTAATTTATATCATTTTATTCGCAAAAGTCCGCAGAATGTTTTGCAACAAATGAAAACTGTCTAACTTTTATACCTACGTCACAATTTTTATGCAAATTTGAAAACAGGCTCGAAAACTCAGCGCCCCGAATGTGTCTGGCCAACTTTAACTAATTTTTAAACATATTTGCAAATTCATTTTGCAAATGTAATTTATATCATTTTATTCGCAAAAGTCCGCAGAATGTTTTGCAACAAATGAAAACTGTCTAACTTTTATACCTACGTCACAATTTTTATGCAAATTTGGAAACAGGCTGGAAAACTCAGCGCCCCGAATGTGTCTGGCCAAATTTAACTAATTTTTAAACATATTTGCAAATTCATTTTGCAAATGTAATTTATATCATTTTATTCGCAAAAGTCCGCAGAATGTTTTGCAATAAATGAAAACTGTCTAACTTTTATACCTACGTCACAATTTTTATGCAAATTTGGAAACAGGCTCGAAAACTCAGCGCCCCGAATGTGTCTGGCCAAATTTAACTAATTTTTAAACATATTTGCAAATTCATTTTGCAAATGTAATTTATATCATTTTATTCGCAAAAGTCCGCAGAATGTTTTGCAACAAATGAAAACTGTCTAACTTTTATATCTACGTCACAATTTTTATGCAAATTTGGAAACAGGCTCGAAAACTCAGCGCCCCGAATGTGTCTGGCCAAATTTTACTAATTTTTAAACATATTTGCAAATTCATTTTGCAAATGTAATTTATATCATTTTATTCGCAAAAGTCCGCAGAATGTTTTGCAACAAATGAAAACTGTCTAACTTTTATACTTACGTCACAATTTTTATGCAAATTTGGAAACAGGCTGGAAAACTCAGCGCCCCGAATGTGTCTGGCCAAATTTAACTAATTTTTAAACATATTTGCAAATTCATTTTGCAAATGTAATTTATATCATTTTATTCGCAAAAGTCCGCAGAATGTTTTGCAACAAATGAAAACTGTCTAACTTTTATACCTACGTCACAATTTTTATGCAAATTTGGAAACAGGCTCGAAAACTCAGCGCCCCGAATGTGCCTGGCCAAATTTAACTAATTTTTAAACATATTTGCAAATTCATTTTGCAAATGTAATTTATATCATTTTATTCGCAAAAGTCCGCAGAATGTTTTGCAACAAATGAAAACTGTCTAACTTTTATACCTACGTCACAATTTTTATGCAAATTTGGAAACAGGCTGGAAAACTCAGCGCCCCGAATGTGTCTGGCCAAATTTAACTAATTTTTAAACATATTTGCAAATTCATTTTGCAAATGTAATTTATATCATTTTATTCGCAAAAGTCCGCAGAATGTTTTGCAATTAATAAAACTGTCCAACTTTTATACTTACATCAGAAATCTTATTCAATGGACGAGACCCTTTTTGCAAAATTGATTTCTTCGAAAACTGAGGGTGCTGGAGAGAAATGCTTTGCGGATTCGTTTTCAGCGCGTCAAAATCTATAAGAATCGTCCGTTCGTTGTTACAAAAGAGAATAAAAAGTTCAAATTTATTGAACAGTGTAATTAATAACCGAATCAGCTTTTATAAAATTCAATTTTATCAGTATACCGAGGAAAATCAAAGTTACGTAACTTAAATTATAAATTACACGCTTAGCTACAAATTTGTAAAATGTTAAAAACGTGATTGGTTTAAGAGGAGAGTTTCGGGTACTAAAAATATTTGTACTTTATTTAGCTTATTTGACAAGGCAGTTACCGAAGTATCGAACACGATATACATTTTGTACATTGATGGACATCTTCGAATTGTTCAGCGTCAGTGTTGCGTATTGGTATTCTGAGATTTACACATTATAATAGAATTCAGATTGATGAAGGATTAAAATATGCATACCACTATCTACTATGTTAATCGTATGAGTTGGTGTATTAATTTAGAATATTATACAGAGCTAGAATTGTACTGAACTTCGAAACCATATGGGTTTGTCTTTTGTACTTACACTATTTCTTTTGCAGTTTACTATTTACGATAAATGTCCAAGCTAATGGAATAAAGATACGAGCAGCACCTTACGTTCGATATCACAGTTTGGCACACACACAAACAGACGCAATCAGTGCGCACTACTTAGCGGGTTGAAATTGTTGTGTCGCTGTTTAGAATGTTCGAATGCTTTTGTCAAGTTGAAATATTTGTTGATGTTGTTATTACTACAGCACTATTAACAGCGTTTAATGTTAAATGGCTACTACGTTTAGCATTATATTAATCAAATCCAAATGTTACGCCATTAGGGCACTATATATGGTGTTTCTCGGTCGATTATTAAGAATCATTTTTGATGTAATATTTTGTATCATCTGTGTCTTATGCAAATTCATCAGGTACTACGTGATTATGGCACTATGTTCGGTCTTCTGTGTATCAATGTTCATGTTTCGGTGTTATGTTTCTTCAAACTCAAATCTCGCGCTTCCCCTGTCCTTAATGTCCCGCTTTTCAACTAATACTAGATTCTTTATTTGATTTCTGTTGATTACTGGTTTCCCAATTAAAACGATCGTCGGCAGTTCATTTTGTTCATAATTTGTTTAATGTACTAAGCACTACGCGATTAGGGCACTATTTCTGGTGTTTCATGTGTGGTTGTATTTTGGTGTTTCAAATTTCTACTCGAATGTCTCGCAACCAAGAAATTTCTCTCTCTTACAATCTTTCTTACAGCTTATTTACGAAACTTCGAACGTCATCGAAAGCTTCAGTCCAATAATGATATTATAGAACAGATCTATTCTTCTAAATAGTACTTCTGTTATTCATCATTAACATACGAAACGGTTCAATTCGAATCGATAATCAATGTTTGCGATACGAAAATGATGAATTACACGTCAAAGATTTTAAATTCTAGTAATGATTATCTTATTACTATCGTCACTGATTGCTTCCCGACGCCGCAGGTGCTCCAAGAGCTGCTTGCTCTCGTTGATATCTACAACAAAATAGCGAACCTTTTCACAAACTTCGCGAGAAAACCGTTCAAAGTGATATAAGTATGTACAGATAACATCAATGGTTGGATTCGTCAGATTAGATTTTAAAAAATATTCCGATACGAGTTTCTGTACTCTATTTACATAGCGCCTGACTGGTAACCATGGTTTTATGTTAATGGTAGTCTGGAAAGTTCACGCCGATTTTTAATAATTTTTGGTGAAAAAACTTGAGAAGTCCTTGGGAGGATGGAATCTGCAAGTTCCGTGACAAATGGAAAAGGTTGTATAAATGTAATATCGACATATAAAAATGTTGCCTTTGAATTTTCCTCAAAAATCGGCATCAAATTTCCTGACAACCTAATACATTAATTATAAGCGAGAATACGTTGTTCAACTTCTTTCCTTTCCATATTAGCATGTCGCAATGCAAATAAGCTTATTTCAAGCGATGCATCATTGTATTTCGTCGTACTTTGCATGGCGACAATTTTAGAATCACAAACACCTTGAAGTAACGTCTCCCATTTTTAGATCATTTAAATGCTAAATTATTAATAAATGAACTTACTTTATTGCTCTACCAACTTGATATAAGGCTGTGCACGCGACGAACAGGTTTACGCTAAAAAGGCTCCAGTTTTTCGGTGTGATTGCTAAGGAATACCTAGTCCATATTACGCCGGTGATACCCAATGCCGACGATTGACTAACTGAGATTTTATTTACTGGCCTCTGTAAATCACCGAGGCCAGCAATTACAAGTCCCTGTAATACCCAAGAATTTATTTAACAATGGTTGTCCTATTTCTCGAGAAGGAATAGATTTTCTGTCATTTCTTTTGAATGATCAAACAAACGCTGAACATGCATATAGAACGTTCTCTTTCGTAAGCGACATATTTTCAAATCGGGATGATTGCAATTTTACCATCTAATCGCATCCCCGATACAATGTAAAAACGCTAGTTTGTGATGAATTTAATGTGGACGTAAACAAATTAATACTATCATTATCATTTAGCAATCTTACTATCGTCACTAACAAGTCTCAATCATTGATAACTGTTCCGCAACGTTATGACACGTTACATTTGATAAGCACTGACTGATAAACGGTTTCGCAATATTTAGCAGAAATTCAGAGATAGCATTCTATTTTGTAATAATTAAAACGCAATATGACAACGTCAAGTTTGGATCAAATCCATCTAATGGATGTTGCCTAGCGCTACGAAGAATATTTCTGTAAGCCGTTTGTTTGCCAGATCTGTAAACCACGCGCTGCAATTGCCTTGAGACGAAATTGATCCGCTTGTATTAGCAAAGAATTACGTATACAAAGCAAACAGTCTGATCTAACAATACGCGGATATCGATTCACATATACATTAATTATACGAAACACCTAACCCGGCGATAAAACGATAGTGTTAAATATCAAAGGTACTACTGACCCATTTAAAAGCTGGTGCCCAGAAGAATATAGTTTGCGGACCTGAAAGGGTAAATTAGGACATTGTTGCTTTAACATGCCTTATATGTACATTTTATTACGTTACTAGTGAACAGAGCGCGTGACATTAAGCAAACATAAAACGTATAAAAACACATGACTTTACGATTGCCAATGTATATTTATTAAAGCATGGTGTAATAAGGGACTTGCGAAATATCGAAATTCATCGTCGAACGATTGAAGTAGATTCAATTGAAATGATTTACATGGCGGTGTACTGTATGGATTTAAATTAAATTAACAATTCCGAATTCATAATAACTTCCTCTCTGGCGGACACTTTGACTCCATTCGCTCGAGTGATTTTAACATACATATGAATTAAAATGACCTCGACCTCGTATCTCAAATAGTTTTGTTGAAAAAGAAACATACTGCCTTACGGTACCAAGTGCAGTTTCCAAACACATGGTGAAATGTAGGCCAAGTCCCGACAAGATGACATTGATTTACTTGTCAGGATTTGACGATGGCCGAGTCCAAGTATTCTAGCGTTTTACGTGAATGTCAGAGTAAAAAGAACGGAATTCAAATCAAGTTTCTTTCCTGAGAGTATCACTGTTTTACTTGTATGCGCTGTTATGTACAAATACACGCAAAGTCCTGCACGTCACTATTAAAGAAATCTGGACGATCATCGACCACTTACTGACCGGCTGGATGATTCCACAATGGCTGGAGCTTCTCCGGCACAAACTTGCCAATCGTTTTCATTGAGTTTCTATATACAACCGACATGCCTTTTCGCGCGTTCACACGTCAGGGAAAGATTACAAATCGATAGAAAAATATGGGTTCCACCGATTCGCCGTTGGACGAGTGAACGTGGAAATGACAAGTGGAAAAACGATCCGCACACTGAGACTGAATAACGCGAAGTGCAACGATTGGCCGTACTGCTCGCTCGGTTACCATCTTTCCCACCCTCTTTCCGGTCCTGGCCTCCGGGACTGTGTCCCTGCCACAGCATCAGGTGCTTCGTGCGATCTCGTAAACATTCGGCACACATCATGAGCCCAGATTATTTGCGGTCTCCGTGTAATCCTGTGTAATTGCCATTCGAACGAAATGACAACATATCACTTCAGCTGTTATGATTACATAATTAAATACACGTTGAGATATGTTTTTCATGCTCCTAAGAAGTCATGCTTGTTAGCAGGTCATAAATCTCAGTGTCAACAAACAGAACCCGATTTATACTTCTACCGTATTGGAAGGGCTTACGTTTTTCGACCTTCTTCTGCTTACAATTATTATTATCCCTTAGATATAATGAATGAATATGTGTAAAGATTGATACTTCTTCAATGAAGTATCATCAATTATGATAAATATCTTATCCTAATCTGAGGTCTTAAAAAAAGTCACAACGGTATCTACCTAAAGAATCTCTGATAACATTATTTTATTACGTGTAAGGTTACGTATTCCGAATAAAATCCACGTGTAATATAGATTGAAGCATCGTATCAATGATCCCCCTTTAATTACTAAGTGTAACTCCTTTGATGCCACGTTGCAGGTGTTGAAACCAATCCCACGGATAATATCCGGTTCAAAGTGCTATTAAAAGTTACTTCCTTGAAGACTGTAGAGTCTTGTCGCGGAAACATATTGACAATGAAACGTCAATAACACTGCGGTAACGTGCTCGCTGACATTGGCCTAGACTTTAAAATTGGATGCTTTTATCTGTGCCAAGTTGTACCGTGCATTGCCAACATCTTCTATTAATAAACGGCCACGTGTTACTGTCGTATGCGAGGTACCGTATGTCCGGGTTTATCGTCCACTTAAAACTTTACAGCTTCCGATTACTATGTACAGATTTTTTATTTATATATCAATATACAATTTTTCGCTATAACATTAAGTAAAATACAAAAGTCACAAATAATAAATGATATCAAAAATTGAGCTCGACGATGAAATGTGGTGTAAACATCACACGCCGATCAACCGTTACAATTGCCCACACGTGAGCATTACGATTCATTCTCGTAACTCCTACATACATTGCACCGCAAGGAAAAAGAAAGACACGATATCACGTGTATTTCTATATCACAAAAATGATTAACATTCCGATTTGTATATGCACGATCACAACTCTGATTACAAAACGTAGATATACATCAAATAAATGCTATTACTTCACGATTTGATTTTTATAGTATATCGGTATATGGACATACGTAAGAATCTTTCGAAATGCACTATTGTACTGTTAAGATTGTAGTGTATCTATTCGAGCGGAACAGTCGGTTAATTCGATATATATGAGATCTTAAATGTCCACTTAATTCGGGAAAATAAATGCGATAATACAAAAGACATTCTGGTCTTTAAATATGGTAGCTCCTGCATATTCCAAAAAGGTCGAGATTGTTATTTCAACCTGGAAGAATTCTCGTGTTCGATTCAACGAGATTTCTTCGGGTTTCACAAATTGAGCATAAAAAATAAATACATAAGGTAACTATCTTACATAGGGGAAATTTGATTCATAAAATGGCTGTTGAACATAGTACCAGTAATTCGCTGAATAAATGCAAACTATGATGTGTTAAATGTCTCATTACATTTATGAATCGATTTGCATCCCCTTTAGTGTTTATATAATATACATATATCTAAGGCACATAGGTATAATAACTGGTCTCGTTTCATTTAAATCTTACTTGCGAGACTCGTAATCCTCATTCAGAAAATTACATAATCGTAACTTTTTTTTTAATCGAAGATCACGCGTTTTTTTGTATTTTTTATATATAAAGATTTAAAACAAATGAATGTTTAAAAACGTAGTATGTGATAAATGCGAGTAACAACTATAAGTCGATTATTTTTTGTGACATATTTTTTCTAACATAATACGATACTTTATAATACTAAGGGTAACGTAGTGATAAAAAGAGCCTTTAAAAATTACAAAATTTATACAAAATAAGTAAAAATCGATTGTCTTACATAATAAGGAATTAAAATTTTGTATTCTTTTTCGAAGTATTAATAAAATAATTGCCTCTTGACTTACATTAATTATGAATTAATCACACTGATGCATGAAAAGTATGTTATGTTACGACACGATTGCAGTGACACAAAGTAAAAAAAGAGAGCGCTTGCACATGTGAAATACGTTTGGAAGAATTATGAATGGCACAAATGTACATATACCAAAAAGTAGTTAAACACCTTCATACAGGTATTGTATATAACTCGTAAAAAACCCTGTATATAGTAAAATGTGGTAGAAAACGGAAACTAAATGAGAATCAGAAAATTGTTCGTTCTATTTGGCTATAAAAATAAGAGATCTTTTTGTATTTAGATAAATGCAACTGGCAGTGACGTGGTATATTGGCAACACAACCCACGTATTTCACCTATGTATAGTCTTGAGCACAATCAGTGGTATAAATGCAAATTTTAGCAAAGAATCACGCGGAGCTCATTTTTCTAACGCAATCAGCATTCTAGAAATTCACCTAAGAATTTTGCCTTACACTCTCGATTCAACTTAAATCTAAGTCCTTAATCCCGAAAGTCAATTCAACTACAAAAATGCCAATATCTCAGGTAATATTTACGATTATTGCACCTTTGCAAAATCAGGATATCGAATTACCCTACCTTTATAGGAAAACGTATAATTCGACCGTTAGGTGTACCCAAACAACTTAAAGGTACTGATAGATCCATATATATCAACTGCTAAAAACTTAGTGAAATCAGTAGATATACATACTTTTGCAAGAAAGCTCGACGGCAATTCGACTACAGCTAATAGAGCTGGTTGCTTTGCACCTTTGCCCTCTTTGAATTTCCAGTATTTCGTAGCATTATTCTGTGCACCATTTACGGTAGTATCACCATTACTTTGACGGTGTGCGTTGTAGACACTCGAATCTGCACTGTGGCTAACAGATATTTGCGAATTGAGGTTTGCAGATTTACCGAAGACAGGTGTACTAACACTACGATTGATGCCCACACGGCTTCTTCTCTTCCGCTTATCGCTGTACACAGCCAACGCGATGTTCCACCATGCTATTTCGTCTTCGTTAACCGAAAGCAAAACAGGAGCTTCGATAATTGAAGGTGCCCAACATAACTGTGTAACGCGGGTGGTATGAAAACACAATTTATGTGTTTCTTCTCGCATTGGTATGTCAATTATCTGCAAATCGATTTAAAGTTAACACATTATTATTTTTTCCTGATCATTGTGTATTATGATAGAATGTTGTAGGTTCATAATACACTTACCGAAATATCACCAGTTTCCATACCAACAGCTAAATACTGTTCGTTTTCAGAAATATCACAGCATGTTAATTTCTGAGTGAAATTATTTCTATAATATTCTGCTAATTTCATATGCACTGGCAAGATCGTAGTGTCTTCCTGTAGTTTATATAAAAAGGCTTCTCCATTTTCATTTAATACCGCTAACAGAGACTTATTATAACTTAAGCAACTATAACTGGTAATTATATTTGCCTTAGCAGTGGTCACTTTGTCCAATGGTAACCATATGGTATCATTAATTTTCCAAACTGTTATTGTACCGTCCCGCGTTACGGTTATAATGCAATTGCTGTTTATTTCATGTATTGAAATAACACATCCTGCATTTTGCACTAAATACGTCACTTTTACGTTTTGCCATACCTAGGGAGATGTTCCAATTACTAAAAAAGCACTTCGGATAAAGGTTTGAAAGTTCATGCAGTAATTGAAATCTAAGTGAACTTACTCGCAAATTGTCGTCCGTTTCTCTACAAACTACAATATCATTGTTATCGATACGCAAAATCTTAACAAAACTGCTTCCTTCTGTTTGCAGAAGTCTTAATATGGAGATACTCTTTCTTGTTTCAGTATCAAATAAAATTACGAATCCTTTTTCGGTAACGTATACGACTTTAGTTCCATCCGAAGAAAGAACCAAATTAACAATCTTTCCATCAACTGGTTCAGATTCTGCTACGATTTGATTCGCTACTAAAGCAACGACAGTACTTGTTAGGGTTTCGGTAGCTACGATATCCGATTTATCGAATGATCGTACGACGGCATCGAACAAGGGTTTCCTAATTTCGATAAAAACTAGTTTAGTCACTTTCTGTGAACACACTGAAAGTATTATACCGCTCTATCAGCATATTATATTACCTTATTGACTTTTCTATTTGCTCGACTGGCAGCTTCCACTTATGAAGTAATTGATTTTCGCTACCGCAAATCTAGAAACAATTGTATTAATATGTTTACGTGCACAATAAACGCAGACGTTGTTCATAAATGAGTAAACAACTCACGATATGATAGCCTTCTTCTCTCAACCAATATGTATCCAAAGAAGAAACGCGACTTTTGTAAGTGGCTATTGGTTGATAACCAATGTCTATATTCCATATATTTACAAATCCCTCGGAATCAGCCAAAGCTAAATATTCTCCATCACCAGTTATTGCCGCGCAAACATAGATCGTTTTTTGGTTTTCGACATTTGCCCTCACTTGCTTTTTATAACTATGTATCTGATCATGATCCGATCTGAACCACTTTATGTAAAATGCCTTATCTTCGGTAACGATAAGCAAAGAGTTATTTTGCTTTGGTATATTCCGGAAAAATATTATTTTCTTTTTTTGCAACCCAGGATTATACTGAGAAATGTACTTATATTCATTGTCGTATCTTCCGTATGTTATTAAAACGCCATTGGTTTCGTCCATAATATGGAGTAAATTACTTCCAATTGTAAACGCAATACTTTTAAGGTAACTACTGCTGAAACAATGGAAAGTTGAAGTCATATTCAAAAAATACGAGTATACATTCAAAAAAGTAGTTCGTCGTACCTATTTGGATTATGGCTATGGTCCGACAATATGTTTCCACGTCGATCCCACACCTAAAGTCATTCAATTATTACTGTAGACATATTTTCACGTTTTTGTCAATAATAAATGGAAGATATTATACGAACCCGAATCGTTCCTTGATTTGTGCACGCGGCAATATAGCTATCATCGTGCCCGAATGTCATATCTAATATAATTTCACCGGTAACAGAGAAGAGAGCGAAACTATCATCTTGCGGAGCTTTGCTTGTAAAGATTCCACTCCAAAAAGTTTGCTTTTGACGAGGACTTTGAAGAGGTGTATGATCTTCGCAAAAAGTTTCGTCTTCGTGTAGAATAAAAAGCTTTACTATGCCAGTGTCACTTAATGCTAGGAAACAATCACCGTCTGAGGAGACGATAATTTTCTTTATCGTGCAGTCTTTGGAGAAGCCGTGGAAGATTTTCTGCTTTTTATGTATGCTATCCCATAAAAATATTTCGCCAGCTCCTGTGCCGATTAAAATTAAATCCGGATCGCATACAAAACACGATGTTCGTACGCGGGCTGATACTTCCTCGCTCCATGGAACGTTGATACGTCCAAGCTTTTTCGCGTGCAACAAATATAAATATTTCGAGCGCGCTTTTGCAATTTTGTTGGCTGTGTCTCGCACATATCCTGGATAAGGATGATTCATTGCAATTTGTACGATATCCAAGCACTTCTTACGTCTGTGTTCCACTATAATACCAGCTTGTTCTTGCAAGAACTTTTCTAAATCCAGAACACGTTCCTGATATTCTGGCTCATAATTTTTCGTTATATATTTTTTATATGTTTCGAGGTCTAATAATAGATTACTCAGACCGGCATGCATTATTGTAGACTGCAGAAAATCGAAACTCAAGAATATATTTGAAAATTCATCGTATAGTTTTGCTTGTTCCAGATGGTGTCCAATGTAGGAATAGCTATAATTATCTTCAGGAAGTTTGGAAAAGTCGCCGTTGCAGTATTTACGATATTTTTCAATCAAAGATTTATGCATCTCAATTAACTTCTCGGATGATAACTTTTTCCGTAGGTGGCAAAGTAACAAATCGTGCACACCATAAATATAACTACATAATTCGACATTCCACTGCTTTGCGGCAAGCGATTTATGGCACAATTCGAGCATCATTTCCTCAACTTCGTAGGTAGGTTGTTCCCAGAGAATTTCTAAGGTCTAAGAAATAATATCGCGCGTTACAACTAATAATAAATATAAAGACGATATGCTTAGACTTATAATGATACCTGTGGCATTATGTTCACGTCTTCGCTAAAAATAGCCAAATCTTCGTACCGTTTTCGCATTTCAACCGGTAATTGCTCTATACACATATCAAAAATCCGTTCCTGTTTTCCAAGAAATTCTCGCATGACCCTATGAAGTAAAAATATCTGGAGTTATAAAATATGTTGCTTAAAATACTATCAACTAACGAAGTAGTGCAACGATACTAACTTATTTCTTCTATCTTTATTTTTCAAAGAATTCAAATAATATCTCCATCTATTTGGTTGGAGTTTCATGTCATCTTTGAATTCTTCGAATTGAGCAGAAAACATTGCAATTAATAAAGGCATTCCTTGACATTCGACGTGAATACGCTTTGCTTCTACAGGTAATTTGTCTACATCCGTATCCAATACTTTTGCAAAAAGGCCTAAAGTCTCGGCTTCGGTAAATCCATCCTTCATCTACGAGAATTAATTCACTTTCGGCTAAGTTTAAGTTGTTAAACTAGCTAAAAAAGATTTAGAGCATAGCATTGATTACCTCTATTATAAACGGTCTGTTTTCCCATACAACATCGATATCTGCAGTAATTACTAAAGTTTTACATGCGAAATCGAATGCCGTAATGATTTCTTTTTTACACACATCGTCTAATATTATCAAAGCATGTCGATGCTCCTCTTTGCTAAAATGATGCTTTAAAAAGTGCAACAAGGAATCTTTTAGCGGTTCAGGTTGTCCGAGCAGTATTTCTACATTTTTTACGAGATGGTAAAGTCTGTATAATTGGATCAAAATTTCTTCGTCAATTGGTCTTTCGTAACCGAATTTTATCCAATATACTTGGTTCTATAATCGAAAGAAACAATGCGACTTTCATACTGTATTATGTACGGGATTATTTTTGCATAACTTTGTTTTTTAATTATGCCTTTAGAAAACTTACATTAAACAAATTTCTTACTAGTTTAGGGTCTTTAAGAGTACTTGCTGTTAAACTAGATTTGCCAAAGCCCTTCATACCATGAAGGGCAATGTACCCATCTGGTTCTACTTTTTCTAATGCATTTTGTAACTGTTCCATCTGAAATTATGTTATGTAGTCATCTTTAAATCCATGTATTATTTATCATATACTTGGAACTATGTACTATAAAATATATAGTATCAGGTATAATCAGGTATATACCAATGTGTTTAGAATTCAAAACTTACATTATTTATATTTCCACATGTATGCAAGAAGACAAATAAATGATTTAACATTCAACTATTATGTTTTAAAATGTATAGAATACCTGCTAAAAATTCATCACATAATACTTAAACAGCTAAACAGCTAAACAGCTATCAAACTAGTATATGTAATATACAATTCATATCTATGGTTTAAAATAATTGTAGACTCTTGATATTCAATAGCATTGAGGATATAATTTAAGACTATTTAAGAGTGTAATTTTTGGAATAATTGATGCAAAGAGTAATAATCAAATATGAGTTATATAAAGCATCATTACAACTTTACACAGAGCATGTTATATGTTTATGTGTTTTCTACCTTTCCCTCTCTGATAACAGTTAGAGGTGACATTGGAGGAACATTGGGAGTTCCAATATATTTTGAGTCATGCAATGCTTTTCCGCTAGCCTCCAATTTATCCATCTCTTCGCTAAGCCACTCATAATGGTGTCTTAGTGCCTGACGAAAACTATCAAATGCTCCTGGTCCACGACTAAAAGTATTGTTCCCAATAAATATTTGAAATTCTCAAAACTATTCTAACGTCCAGAAAATGTATACCTTGGCAATATATCTAATAAAAGATTAGCCCTTTCTTCCCTAGTGTTACCAGCCCTTATTTTTATTATATCCTCCTCTCTCAAAATATATTCTGATTTCAAGGGACTTATGATTCCGTTATATACATCCATATCATCAACTATATTCTTATGCAAAAGCCTAAGAATATTTTGATGTAGTTTATCCATCTTTGTGGTATAAACATGTATATATGTCTTATTTTTTTAATACCATTTGGAGTATTTATCTATAATAAGATATATAGGAAAACTGCATTTATTAGCTATTTATCTACTAAAGCATGTCTTAATTCTACCATATATTGTTCAGATAAAAAATAATCTGCAAAGCATAGATAAGCAAAGCCATAAAAGGGATGTGTTTGATATATAAAAATATTTCAAGGACGTTATATATATACTCTATATATATTATAGAATATATATAGATATATATAATATATATAGAGGGGGAGACAGAGAGGGAATCTCTCATCCCTCGCAGTTTATGCGGAAAAAAGGGTTTGACGCTTAATAATATTACGGAAAGAATATATAAGTAATATCGCAGTATTTTCATAGAAGGAAATATTCTGAAGCGCGAAAATAATTCGGTTTAGCAAACGCTTAAAATCTATTGGTCTCAATTCATGAATAAAAATGGTGGAAGTAGCGTAAATAGCATAATTGAAGAAACGCAATTATAATAAATGATAACAGTATCGATGTAAGAAATAGGCTTTTATTAGAAAAAAATATTTTAATACAATGAAATTGAAATAAATTGTTTCTTCGTGAAGATGTCGAAAGCTGGTGGTGGGGTGCAAATCTAAGATTTCCATGTGCGCAATGCACCGATAACAGAATTCAGCTCTAACATGCAGTTACTCATATTAGCAAGCACAAGTTTGAAAAGCATCGAAGTAGTAGCGGTCAATGACTCCAAAAATAAAGCCACAGCATAATTGCAGGGTCGAACAGCAAATTGATGAGTAGAAAGATGACGGGAGAGTTTACCTTGCCGAGGATAAGTGCGAAATCTATGCACTTTTATTGCATTTACTGCAGTCTTTGTTCGAAATACTGAATAATCGTCTGCGTTTGCCACATAACACTACCATCAACAACACCGTCAAGAAGCAAACTGACACAACGCGTGGCCGAGATATGAGGCAGTGTTGCCACCGTTGCCAGGTCAACCTAACAATTCCACCTCCTATTGGTTGACAGTGTCACGCGACAAATGCATCATCCGCCATCGAAGATACGATGACGGATACGAAACGGTATTATCAAAGGGGTAATAAAGTATTTAATCCTAATAATGGTCGAATAATGAGTTACGATAAAAAACACGAGGACCACCGTTTAAGTGGAGCAAGATTTCATCGATATGTTATAAATACTATTGCCGTATTAAATCAATATAGTTGGTCTTTAGAATATTTCTTAAAATTTCAGAATTAATTATTATAAAGATTACAATTACTACTGCTGCATCAGTTCATATTTATGATCTGTGAGTATGTAGAATGTTGGCAGAAACTTTAGAATTGTAATATTCCATTTCTATTTCCAACGGTAATTTTACTTGAATTATATTATTTAGCGTAAGTCGTTAAGCTTACATTGTAAACTGGAACGGCGGTTTATTCATCCGTGTGTTCGAATCTTATGCCAGTAAAATGATAGATAAAAACTGAATAGACAATAAATATTACTTTCCATTTTTTACTTTCAACGTATGCCCATTGCCCATTTAATGAAATAAAAACTTATCGAGATGAATAAAAAAAATCTGCGATGGCCGGGAATCGAACCCGGATCAACTGCTTGGAAGGCAACTATGCTGACCATTACACCACCATCGCAGTTGAAAGCAAGTATCGAACCTACACTTCGCGTGTATAATTCGAACATTCTAAAAATTCTTGGAAACTAACGGTTATACATATTAACATAACATAAAAATTCCAATAAATCGCCGATTGACGGCGTATATATTGATAATTAATAGAATAATGGACTTCGTACTTCAATTCAGGCGCCGAACAATCAGATAACCTCAAAATAATCGCGAGTGGTTCGATAAATTATCCTTATTACACCACACCAACTATATATAAAAGAGTTAATAAAGTTTATAAATTTCGATACTTCAAGCCGGAACTATCTTAACTCAATTAATTTGATCAACTAATTAAAATGTATTTAATTGCATTTAGTCATCCCTGTACGCCACTGTCCACTGTGCGCGACTGCCCCCGGCGTATGCAAGACCTGCATCCTGATCATCCTTCGATATTTTTTAATGAACTAAATTTAATTAATGAAATCTTCCAATTATAAATGAATCTGTTACGCCTTGCGCATTTTAATCAGATGCCCTGAGGAGTTCCTGAAGGAAAACGTTTGCGTACACGAACAGATATGTAAATAATTTGATTCGTTTAGGAAAAGACATGATTAATTTCAGCAAAAATAATCCCTGCGATGGCCGGGAATCGAACCCGGATCAACTGCTTGGAAGGCAACTATGCTGACCATTACACCACCATCGCAGTTGTGAATCTGTTTTGCACACACGAGTGAAAGTTTCGGTAACATTTGGCGAATTTAAGAGATAAGATACCGCGGATTCAATCAAAGTTACTGTACGTGCATTGTATTGAACGTTTCTACGCAGAAATCCGCGCGCAAATAAGATTCGATGACGAAGAGATTGATATTATTATCATTTTACATAGCAAATTCATAATTGATATACTCTTATTTAGATAATGAAATCATGTCTATTCACTTCGCAGGAAATAAGACTTTATGATTAATTTTCGTGTATTACAGTATCTGCTAGTGAATACCGATGGACAATGAACATACATGAAGCATTGTTTCCCGGCCGCTAATTAAAGAGTATTATCTTCACAAAACGATGCATTTTGTTCCCAAAGCCCATGGTAAACCCCGTTTATCCCTAAAAATGAAAAAAGTTTCAAACCTGCTAATATCTTGTGCATAAATTTCCCTCATGTTGGAAATGTTTACAGTGATTTTATGAATGGGGATTTAAGATATTTATAGTCATTGAACATTTACTAAAGTTGTATTGTAATTAACACAAACATCTAGTATTAATGAAACTTAAAGAATTTACAAAGAGCCTGGATTTAAGAACTGAATTCAAATTTTAAAAGTATAAGAAAGCCTAGATAAGCCTGGAAAGATAAGCAATATTTTCGGATTATCAAAATACGCAGGAGAAATCATCTATTTCACGCAACTGATGGATGCGTAAAAACGACTGAAACCTTCTAAATATTCTGAACCTTCATCGACTATTATCCCAATTGCCTACGACAGAGATCGCGAAAATGAATTATTTGATTAAAACAGTCAGCTATTCGACGTTGACGCATATAGGAACATTTGGTGTTCCCGGGGCATACGAGACACGTTGCAAATTCAATTACGGTACGAACAGCATTTGCCGCTCAGCCTGTATTAGCCAGGCATTGCCTAATTCCCGGATTTCCAAGTTTACTGTCATTTTCCCAATGTTCCCGCCAGAAACGTTATACAAGATATGCCTGAAATGACTCGTCAGTTTTGATAAACGTCTCCTAATGATTCCAATTAAAAAGACGCAAGAATGTCATGCGGATGATATCGAAAAGGTATCATGTTTAATCGACAGCCGCATATTAAATCGATTGTAGATAATGTATACAAATGTTCCAAGACGATTTTGGGTCGAAAGAAGCGGTTTAAAAATTGTTTCGAGTGAAAAATGGGTTGAACGAAAATCGCCAAAATGTGAAGGGGTATACCTTCAAAAAATCAAAGTCGCCAATTTCGCTCCTACATGGCCCAAATCGACGGTATATGATGCCTAATGATGTTCTAGGACCGTTTTGGGTCGAAAGAAGCGGTTTAAAAATTATTTCGAGTGAAAAATGGGTCGACCCAAAATCGCCAAAATGTGAAGGGGTATACCTTCAAAAATTGTCAAAAAATCAAAGTCGCCAATTTCGCTCCTACATGGCCCAAATCGACGGTATATGATGCCTAATGATGTTTTAGGACCGTTTTGGGTCGAAAGAAGCGGTTTAAAAATTTGTTCGGGAAAAAAATGGGTCGACCCCAAGTCGAAAAAATGTAAAGGGGTATACCTTCAAAAATTGTCAAAAAATCAAAGTCGCCAATTTCGCTCCTACATGGCCCAAATCGACGGTATATGATGCCTAATGATGTTTTAGGACCGTTTTGGGTCGAAAGAAGCGGTTTAAAAATTTGTTCGGGAAAAAAATGGGTCGACCCCAAGTCGAAAAAATGTAAAGGGGTATACCTTCAAAAATTGTCAAAAAATCAAAGTCGCCAATTTCACTCCTACATGGCCCAAATCGATGGTATATGATGCCTAATGATGTTCTAGGACCGTTTTGGGTCGAAAGAAGCGGTTTAAAAATTTTTTCGAGCGAAAAATGGGTCGACCGAAAATCGCCAAAATGTGAAGGGGTATACCTTCAAAAATTGTAAAAAAATGAAAGTCGCCAATTTCGCTCCTACATGGCCCAAATCGACGGTATATGATGCCTAATGATGTTTTAGGACCGTTTTGGGTCGAAAGAAGCGGTTTAAAAATTATTTCGAGTGAAAAATGGGTCGACCCAAAATCGCCAAAATGTGAAGGGGTATACCTTCAAAAATTGTCAAAAAATCAAAGTCGCCAATTTCACTCCTACATGGCCCAAATCGATGGTATATGATGCCTAATGATGTTCTAGGACCGTTTTGGGTCGAAAGAAGCGGAGTAAAAATTTGTTCCGGCCAAAAACTAGGCCTACGAAAAATAGTCCCGCCTTATCCTCCATTAAAATATTATAATCATCTACATAACTAAAATTACAATTTACATGTGAAGTTGAAAAACACGTACTTGAAATTACAGTGTAATAAGCTATAGTCTAAATAATTTATTCGAGTGTTCGCGTAATTAATAATTGACGGAGTATATGATTTAGAGAATTATATCATGAAGTACAAAGATATTATCAGTGAATGACGTGGTTACAGAAAACTATTCAGATTCCTGTGACATACAATAAGTAACCGTGCGATAAATCACATGTGCCACAAGATTCGCATCATTAGTAATGAACTAATGACAGGGACTGGCCGTGTGTGTGTATAACAAAATCGCATTCCGCATTGTACGACTTTTGCACAGTTACACGAAGAAAATTATGGCGACACTAACATAACCCTGGCTTATCCTTTAATTATAAAAAAACCTCATTAGAAAAATGCTCGTGATGCGTGATTTATAGGTATCACGCCCGATGCAGTTATCTATGAATTTGCATATCGCGTGTGCGAAACTGTCTGTGCTCGTAGACACAACTGGCTGCACAAGTGCAGGCGGCTAATATCATTTATAACTTCACCTTCAAATTACAAACACACTATTTGTTTCCACGAACAAGTTCTAATTGCTGACTAGGTAACGACGAAAATTAACGAACTCGAGAATCTACGTTTTCAAAGTTTCCCACACTTTATCTCGGACTTATTTTCTCCTCGTCCAGACGAGATTACGTGGAACTTATACGTATCTGGTATTGGTCATCCTCGAGAGGATGCAGCAATAGCATTGGCTGCTGCTTTCCAAAAGTACTTAGAAACTTTCGGTTATTTATTCCATTTGTTTACTTTCTTCTTCTTCGCGTAACAAAGAATTTAAAATCGACACTATTTGTCGGAGAAATTTATACGCATATTCTTGGCAACAACTATAGATAAACATATAAACTAATTTCTAGTGTTCGGAATTATGGCTTTCTTCATTTCTAATTGACTTTTGAATTTATCTTAATTCTAATTCAATTTCTAATTTCATTAGAAATATTAATCGGTTAATTAACACGTTGACTGTCCTAGGGTTCATTGATGACCGACGATTCGAATATTACTAAAACTTGAATCAAATATATCGCTAATATTTGTAAAATCTTCAATATTTTTAATGTTACCATAACGATGCAAAATAATTAACGCGCCATAGGGTACTTACACAGTTTTGTTTTTAGATGTTATATACCTACATGTTAGAAATGCGTATCGCGAGGTATCGTATAACACGGATTTCAGTCAGGCAGTCAACCGTGTTAATGATCACAAGAGATTATACGCGCTAGAAAAATCAATGATATTTGATTGTAATAGAATATGTGATGATGTGGGGTACTTAGATATTGATTGTTAGGGATGCCAGGGATCTCCTTTGCTCCTCTTCAAAGCCGTGACCAATTGTTAGAGGGTAAATTCGAGCCTCTTAGGGGTCGATCGATCGGTACTAGTCTAAGCACTTCAAATAGTGCGATCGAGGTATGCGTCCAGGAATGGCAATAACGTTGATAGGATAGTAATATGATTATCACCTGTGCAAGAGGACTCACAGTGACGCTACGCGTATAATCAGAGATGGGATTGAAGAGGCGAATAAGGGTTGGGGAGTGGGTGGCAGGTACAAGTATAATGCCATGCAAATACACCTCATCACTTGGTCCACCAGGAATAGAGTGCATTAATTCGCTAATGCACATGGGCCCCCCCCGTAAAATTAGATTCGGCCAGATTTAGTTGGAAATGTGATATTTCAGTGTCGACCGAATTTCGAACGACTGTGTTGCTACTCGCTCCCGCGTAACTCGAATTGCCGTGAAACGTTATTATTTGTGAGGTAGATTAATACCGATATATCAATTCAAGAGTTTACGATCGTTCGTAAAATGCTCGATCGTTCCACGCGTTCTTTCGTATTAATATGCCTTTTTACAACGTATTCGTCGGGTGGATTATTAGTAATAATAATTCCGATTTAATTTCACGAGATTAATTTCCGGATTTATAATTCCGCAATCGCGTCCCCGTAAATTCTATTAATTTAAAGCTCGAATTTATTGGCGCATGCAATGAATGTGGTAATTAAGTGGGAACTAATCAATTGGAAAATGAAATGAAAGATGGTCGACCACTGACCTTCCCGTACGTTAAGCAAGCCATTTATACAGAACCGCAGAAGCACTATTTCCAAGAGTATTCTCTTTCCAGTTGCTTTTAACGATCCCGAAATTCCACGTACGCCACTCGCTCTCTATCACTGAAAGTGTTATGACAATCGTACAGTACAGGTTTCTTTACTGCGCGTTAAAAGCGCTGACTCAATCAATGTTTTCGCTCAACCAAGTTGCGATACATCATTGCACATACACTATCGTCAACTACCCTTTTCAGGTTTTTCAATCGGGCAATTACTTCGGGCATTTTAACGTATTTATTCGTTAGTTATGTCAATCTAGTGTAATGCGTATTCCCTCGTCTATTGTATATTCGCCCTTTTCCCGTTTCACGCGTTTAGAACAGTCTCCCTCTTTCGAGTATCGCTGCGTCGCGCGATTACTTTCGTCCAATTAAATTTAACGAATTTCCAGGAGCGCGAGCGGCTTTATTGGTTTCATTAATTACGCATGCATTCTCTCGCGTCGGAACAGCGGTAGCCAACCCGCCTGCAGGTTCTTCGTAAAATGCAGGCACGTTTGCTCGGTCGAGGTTTCACCGGGGATCGTGATGCAGTTTCCGAGTGCATCTACGAGCGCATAGCTCCCAGTCATCGTTCCTCTCGCATCGTTTTGGTCCATCGATGCGTTTTGTGTTTCGCGCTCCGCGGAAACGACAGCGCGGACCAACAGCGAGAGACAACGATTCAAGCGCAATTGTTCAATCGTTCGAACGGGTATGCCCCGCGGGATCTACGCGCGTTCACCGAAATAGGGAAGAATAGGGTGGAACAGGGTGGAGTAGGGAGGTACAGGGAGGAATGGGGACGAACCGGCAACGTGCTGTTATCCAGAATTTGGTAATTAAATCCTTCCTGGACCGATTCAATGGTTTCGCCGGTTTAATACTTTACTAAAACATTGATGGAATGCGGAATACGTATCGTGTACAGGGACCCTACCCTCGCCATCCGGAATTGCAATAACTCAATTGTTTTGTTTCAAAAGTTTATAAAGTTACACCGATTGATAACAGGGGTAGAAGCTTTTGTTACCGCAACGCTCGGTTTTTTACTTTCCTTTTGATATTACACCCGTTTACCTGTACCTGTACCTTTTTGACAGGGGAATTACAAATTTTATACCATCCCTTGACGATATGTGCTCTTAATATGTTAATCTTCAATTACTTTGATTTTTCGGTATCACAAATGATAATAATATATTTTTTAACGTATTACAATTCAGTCATTATACTAATCTAATTAAAAATGTCCTGTCATTTAAGTTATGAAATCAGGTTCAAAAAGGTACCAGTATCGTATCGTAATCTACGAACGCGTGTATTTATTTTCACTTGAAAAATTATGGAAGATAAATTACATTAATATCGAATTAGTAAGTTTATATTTTATAAATATTAGGGGCACCGGAAAGTAACCAATTATTTTTCACACATTTTATGAAACACCATTTATTGTTTCATATTAAACATTATTCTATTAGATAATAATCATCGTTATCTATCATCCTTGACCGACGATCCACCAACTACATGATTCCTTTTTGGAAAAATCAAATTTCCAACTTTCAATGCGAACAAATTCTCCGTTCCTGAATTGATTACTTTCCGGTACCCCTAATATATTATTGTACTATGTACACAAGCAATATAAAGCTTTATAAAATTTCATCCAACAATACGTGAGTATAATATCCGATATTAAATGCAAAGTTTGATGGTTAATCGTAGAAAAAATGAGGTTTCCCGGTAGGATGATTTTTGGAGCGGTACCAGTAGTAGAGTACGAGCGAGTGACATGCGAGATCCCTATATACGAGTATCGACACGAATATGCTAATGATCTTGTGGCGCGTTAGTTATGCTAATTTCTCTATGATTCACCAGGGCAAACATATGCCGCCTTGCATTTTACTCCGACCACCTGCGGAGCACTAATTGTCGATGAATTATTAATTCCAAAAGGAAGTACCCGTACCTCGCTCTTATGCCCATTCACGGAAAATTGTCGAGACACTTAATTCCACGTTAGTAGGGTATCGTTTCCGTTAACCATCCCCCTGAGAATCAACCATCTAATACTTTACCTTAACGAGGTATATTAATCATTAATAATTACTCTTTCATTCGTGCACGATGTAGATAACAAAGAAATCTCATCGGTCCGTCATACCGATCATGTAAATCTGTCGACGTACATCCTCCAATGGACACCCTCGCGCTAACCTTCTTCCGCGAGAATGCTAATTAACAATTGGCAATTCGCAGGCGGTGCAGGAGAGAATCGTAAAACGGTACGTTGTCATGGTGTAACAAGGCGTGAAGGGTGATTTAGCCGGTGACGTCACGGGTTACCGAAAACATTGGTGAAGCAGGAGGATGGAAAGGACAAAGATGTTCGGCAGTGGGAAGACCAGCAGAAGCTAGGGAAGAAAGGAAGGAGGCAGATCCCCTTAGGCTCGTAAACTGGCGCAATGGCCCTGAGTAGGGGGAAGCTTTGACGGAGCCAAAAAGCGGACGGAGGTCGTCAATGTTGATGATGCGTGGATCACGATGTACTGACGGCTCCATCATACCTCGGCATTCTCCCTACCCCTCTCAATGTCGATCTGCTCTTTTGCTATTCTATGGGAAGATATACCACCTTCCTCCGAGCACTATTCCATTTGCTTTATTGAAATAACTCCGAGAACCGGATAGATCCTCGACACGTCGCTTCCTATTGAAAGGGAGCAGATTCCAGCGAAATGATTTTTAACGATTTATCCCCGAGGGTCCTTGAATTACGACAAAACCCTATACGAGGATCCTTGTCCTAAGAATTTTCCGAAATAATCTGACAATCAGATGTATGTTCATTTCTAAATCCAATCGCATTAGAAACGTAAGAAGTTGCACGATCCGTTGCAAACTTCATTTTGTATACTCTAAACAATTCTAAAGAACAATAGCATAGGATACGAAAAGGAAGCTCGATGGAGTTATGTTCATCCTTAAGCAGTGATATTTTTTTATGGTAGGAATAAATTAACTTGGCACGTGCCGAGGAACTTTGTCGGCGAAGAACCAGGTGACAAGGGGGTATCGCAAAAGACGACTTCTGCATATTCTTGCACGTGGTTGTTCCCCTCTGGTTCACTCGCTGTTTATGGCACGACGATGGAAACGGGTTTCGCCACGTTACTTCAATTAACTCGGACGTAATTATAACTAACCTTGGTTTCAACGGTTATCGGTGAGTTTCCGTGGTCTAGGATGTACAGCTGTTGTTTTATTACGTAGACATAACTGTCGTATAACATCAGGGAGCAGCTAAGCCGGAAACGCTGCAGCGTACGCCAGGATGTAATGGTTGCAGTTGCGAGGAGAACTGGTTTCGTGTAAACAAATTCTGTACAGCGCAAACGCGGTTTACGGTAATGATATTTGTACGAGTGATTGTCCGACTAAGCCGCGGCGTTCTGGCAACTACGGAAACGGCGGTCTGTCAAAGATTACCTACTGCACAAATATACTTTGCACTCAACAGTTTGCGGTGTGCTGGTATTTACGTAAATATCGTGTATGCTGTTTCATTGATTCTCTTATAAAATTTGTTGTTCGGAAATATAAAGCACGTCTTGTATTAATAAGTGTGTCTATTATATGAATTTACCGTCTAAAGATTTTTAAAATAAAGACGTTTGAATGTAATGTTGCTTCGTTGTTATTATTACAAAGACGCACCTAAGATTCATTCCTGTCGTCAGCAATAAATATTTTCCCCGACCTTTTTATTTACATTCAATTCCTTCCTTTGTTAGGACCAAGTATATTTTTCAATATTCAGTTAATTCATTATTAAAACATTGTATCATTATGGTGGATTATAGAATATAATTGAGTCTAAAATAGATTTCATTCGTTCAATATGTATCGACACATAAAGAATGGAATGGTCGAATGATTTCTACGATGGCCCCAGTACATCCGAGGATAGTCACATATTGACGCCTCCACTTTATTCAATTGCTCATCCGACACAAGCTCTGACACTTTAGCTCGGGGTTCAAACATGTTTTTTCGCTTTGTTCATTTCCGGGTCGAATGAGCGGCATCCTGCACAGTTCCGGGGAACCAGCGAATCTAGTGTCTCTCCTTTGACAATGAGAAGGACAATGAGAAGGACAACAAGAAGGACAACGACGATAGCACGCCCTTTTAGTCTCTGTCCACGGTAGAGGGTGAAAATACTTGGAAAGAAATAGCCGAAAGAGGAAAAAAAGAGAGGAATCAATCTAGCCAGGGGGTGTTTACCAATATCCACTGGTAATTTTTCCCTCATCAGACGTCGTTCGGGCATTTTTATTGATAATTAAAAGTCACCAGGCTGTGTGATTGGAATTAATGGTCAAGTGGTCAATCCGCCGGGAGAGAAAAACTCCGCTGTAAATTCCTCACCAGCCAATCCGTTCGATCGGGTTGGAACTTTGATTGCAACCTTGATTACTTAAATTGCCAATTATTTTTATTTCTTCGCGCTCCGCCCGACTTAATCCTTTGACTGTCAAAGGCCCAATGCATCGGCCACGTCCGTTCATATTCAAATTATCGCTCCTCTGAATTTCAAGTACCTCTCGCTTTACACTTCGCAATCACTGATGTATACACGTTTCTGTCCAGAATACAATTACAACAATTTTCCTCCAGGAAATCGGCATTTTCTTCTTCATAAAGCTATTCAAAAGCGTACGTATCAAATCGACCCGTGGCAGCCAAAGGGTTAAAAATATGCAAAGAAAACACAGCAACTGCAAGAGCTTTATAGACGTCGGAATTAAATTTAGGTTATCCAACCGCGGAGTCTAAAATTAAGCATGTTATAATATTTAATGATTTAACAAAGTTTCGAAAATACTGAGTACTAAGACAATTATAATATATATTAATGTATATATAATATACATGATTTTAGTATATTATTTTAGAATATGGAAAAAACTGAAAAAATAAGGAAAGTTGTAATTTATTTTTGTTTAAGTGTAGTCAATCCTATATGTTACTAAGACTCTATACTATAGACACTGTCACGAAATAAAATTGGAGCCTTTAAGTAAAATACGTTATGGTTATGGACGTTTCCTTTCTGAAATTCCCCGCAAGTCGAAAGTACTAAGGGTGGCGTAATCGTTGACAAAAGTATATAACAATTCCGGGGGCATAACCGAAGGAGAGATACGAAGAAACATAAACGCTGCGAGGTACGGCCCGGAAATGGAGAGAGTAAAGTGGAGACGATATCGAGGAAACTAGGAAGAAGCGCGATCACCGGCGTAAGTGCCGTTCGACGAACGCGCGGGACCATATGGAATTGTTTATGAACCATGCAACTTTATTTTCTTCCGTTCCTTTCGATATTTCTTCTTTGTCATTCCCTTGCAATGTCATTCGACCGTAACGAATGGCTAAAACATTAACGTTGCACTACAAACTTACGTAACATTTATTCTATCCGGCGCAACTACAATCTACGAATCAATATCGAAATAAAACTTGGTGAAATTAAATTCATATCGGACGAGGAGTATATCAATTATTACTGAAACGATGATAATGAAGTGTCATCAATTTTCAGGGGATTAAGTCTTGCTAAAGTATCGTGGTGATCGAAGTGATACGATAATGAGGATTATAATTATGTTTAGAGGGAAATTGGATTTTTATTCATTTTTCAGATGGAACGATGCGAAACGAGGAAAGTAGATAACTTACTTTTCTCGTGAAATTCATTCTTGTCTGGGGTAAAGCGAGTTCGAGTCTCAGGGGCAAGGGAATATGCACGTAATATTGATGGACAGTGACTCCGCTGTTATCGGACCGAGGGTAGTTTATCATCCTGAAACGAGCGCATTATGCCTCGATTAATCTTCGATATTTATATTAGGGCTTCATTAAATAAAATATTCCATCACGGCGGGGGTCATAAACTGGCATTGCTGGTTGCTCTTTTGGAAAAACTTTCTCGTTAAACGTCGAACGAAGGGCAAAACTTTCTATTATCGATGTCAGCTAACTTTTATATATTCACTCGTTCCATCGAAACTCGACGGAAACCAAGTTTCTCGAGATTTTATCTCGACATTCTTCATTCGACGAGACTCCCATCTTTTATTTCTACGAACGTACTGATTCCATAATTTCAAACATATTCCGTGGATTATCTAGCCAAGGAGAAATAGAAGCTTGTCGAACCGTAGGAAATAAAAGCAGGACATTTTTAAGGATTCGAATGGAAACTTCGCGTATCGTCGTGGTACAAATCTTCGTGGAACGAGGAACACGATAAGCGTTATCAATAGAGTACACGTACATATATGAAAGTTCGACTGGTAGTAACGGTACGTCCTAATTTTCTGTAGACGGTCTGTGCACTGCTTTTTCGGGAAAACGTTTCCCAGGCAAGATCCAAACGTGAATATATATTCCATTGATATGCAAACTAAGTCTTGGATCGTAAAGTTCGCGTAATATCATGGAGACTTTGCAATACCGCCCCTTTTCTTGCCTCCCCGACTACCTCATTCAAAAGCGTCTTTCTAGCTACCGGGTGATCGTCTGACGCGATTTTATCCCGCATTATCCCGAATGATACGCCAGTTTAAACTTTAACTTAGCCATAATCACGGCGTAAACCTGAAATACAAATGCGCTTCTTATAGCCGCTAGCCATCGTGTACAAAACTGATCGTTCTTAGAAATCGTGCTTTATGCGTCACGCTCTCTGGCGAATCATTAATGAGAGCGGTTAAAAACGGCCTCGACTTCTGCGCAAAATTCTATTGCTTTAAATTGAAGAGTTAATCTTTAAGAGTTAAGGTTAGATCTTAAAACGATGCTGCGAGACATATCATAAAGTAAATATACTATTTTGACAAACTTTACAACCTAACTATTCAGAGATGATACTTTTCGTCGAAATGTTGAAATCGATTTTAATACTTTTATAACACACCAGGCACGTGATGTGTACCCAGATTATATATTTTTAAATATGTAAGAGTTTTACTATAGGAATTATTTTTATATGATCTTCTACGTGAAAAGCAATCTGGTAGAATTAAGGACGAAGTAACGATTTACGAATAACTGAGGAACGAATTCGAGATTAATGAAAGTTAAATGTAAAAGTCTTGTTCCACGGCAGATAAAAATCACGACGAGTTAACGCTGCACAAAAGAGTGTCTAGAATTCCCCGGAGAGTTTTTTCGCGAAAGGATACACCTTTGTGTAACATTCTCACCATTCCCATGCAAATCAAGGAGCATGCTAGCAAGGAGATATCACGGTGTTTCTACCTGCGAAAACGGTTTCGCTCGACAACTTACAGCGGAGAAATCACGACCGCAATTGCGTGACCTTTGACCGTGGAAAGAGTTATCTTACCTCGATTTTACCACCGCCATAGAAATTGGGGTGGCACGGTTACACCGTGGCATTGTGCTCCTATCGTACGAATATATACGTTGTCGTACGAAGAGAAGAAAAACGAGATACCGCGATGCAACGATGAGGAGGTGGCGTAGAGGAAACGGTCCTGGAGAAGCTGCTTTGCATATCGACGAATTTACGAGCCGGTTGAACCCGTCCCGTCACTTTCCTTTCTTCTTCGCTATCTCTTTCCCTCTATTGGTCGAGAGGGACATTTCAACCCCCTGATCGGTGGTTTATGATATCGACGAAAAATCCTCTCTTTCTCTGTTCTCTGTACAGGCAATCGGCACCCTTAATGTAATTCTACCCCTCTTCTTGTCTCCTCTTCTCTCTATACACTACCTTTCCCCATCTCGTATCGACGAATTTATTATTGCCACCGCTCGACCCATTGTAACGAAGATTGTTTATGATATTGACTCTTCCTTTTATGTTAATCTCGTGTCCGAATGGTTCTGCTTGACGCATTCTATGCAGGACGAGTTTGTTGGACGTGCAACAGTGTCCCTCGTACGTGTATATATATATTTGCATGTAAATATGTGTAGATATGGAGTAACATGAGATGGGAATACGTACGCGAGCATCACACACAATGCGGGGACCAAGGGACGAACTATCGACGAATTTACGAGGAAACGGACGTTCCCCGAAACTCACGGTGCTCTCCTTGTGTTATGTCACTGCTATGCTAATTGGCATAATTAGCATAGGAAGTATTGGTAAACGAGTACAAGCCGTCAGGATGTCACGTTGACGTACGATACCGGCAAAGGGACGAAAAATGATGTTTGTCGTGACATCGACCGCAATTAGATCCTGTGGTGCCAGCAAAAAGTATCCTTTATACTCTTTGTCACGATGTAATACATTCGTTGAAAAAATAGATAATACCCTGTTCGTAACATAACTCCTTGAGAGTCACGTGAGATGCTTGCAATGGTGGATATATATCAAAGGAAAAAAAAACGTTTCAACCGGTAACTGTAAATTGGATGGTCGCCTTTCTTTCTTTCTACGCGCCTGACAATTCTCTTCTAAATCTTTCTCAGTCTCATTGTCAGCCAGATGGTACTTTGAAACAGAATCGACTCTCGTCAGGATTTGCGGTTTCTGGTATTAGCCGGCTACCATCCCCCATTTAACTAATTGGTAAGGATAATTAGCATGGTAACTAGCACGATAGCACGTCACTTTCAGCCGCACAAATATTCGGGAGCCCTCGGTTTTCCTGTGGGAGCATTATACGAAAATCAGACATTCGTATGTAAACTTTCGACGATCTACCCGGGACGTTGTCCTCTTTCTATTGAACCGATGGTCCAGTGAGAATGGAGGACAGTGTAGTATCCCTGGTGGTACAGAAATGTTACCACCGAGGGATGTTTCGAGTGGTTTATGGGGTATATAGATGCTTGAAGCAGAGGACGAGACCAGCGTAGATTGCACCACGGAATATAGATGGGAGAATAACTTCCATCTCTGGGAGAGAGTCGAGATGATATGTACTCGAAGAGGGGTCTATGATTCGATACGGCCCGTTTTTGGTCTACGGGTGCGTTTAGTTAAGTCATTCGCAGGGATTATGAATCCGCCACAGCTCATAATCCTGACATTTGTCCTGTCAAGGCTGCCTTGCGTCGAAAATAACAAAAGATACGATGGATGTTCAGAGACAATGACTCGTGAAATATTCACTCCATGAAATCACAACGAGTGACTATCAATTTGGAGATATTCGATGTAATATTTCTCAGAAAATCAGATGCCAGTTAAGGAGTAGAATCTTTTAATAAATACTTATTCTTACTTAAATGGAACTTGTAATTTCAATGGTATTTATCCTACTTGAAATATCTACATAGACTTGTAATTGTAATACTACTTATTATTGGCTACTATGTAACTTGAAACTAAACATTGTAGCCAGGAAAACTGCCACTTACACGACCATAGATATCCATTTCCGTAAAACCATTCCGCATTTTTTCCAACACCGCAATGTACCCTGTAATGAAACCCGACTCCACATTCGCATGGTTTAAATTTCACGCGGTCACTCTGGAAAATAAAAATCACAATTCCATCTCTTACAGAAGTACAAAATACTTTTCTCGTTTCTATCCAAATCAGTCCACTCATACTTAAGCGAGACAAGCAATTCACGTTTCATTCGCAACATGCCTCGTTACATATTCCGCGGTGTAATAGTATCGTTTTCAACGTTACAAATGTACTTCAGCCGTCCAGTATGTAAACTCAAACCGCTATCGTATTTTTCCCACATCCACTGGAACCGTAACACCGAATACGCGCGCTCGTAATTCTCGTAGTGGTGTAACATGGTTCTACGGTGCTGTAACAAATTGCAACAAAATGCACGTTGACACCGGTGCGCTTGGTGAATAAACAACGAAGTGTAACTGAAAAATAAAATCTGGGTAAAAGCGGACGGCGCGGTGGATCTGCCATATTTTCGGTTATATCTTGATGGACGATGCCGAGTGAGTGATCGCGGGTTTGCTCCGGTTACATGAGAGGGACACTTAACGGCGAAGTACCGCGCCGAAATAGCGGGCGGCGTTTCATTGCGAAACGCGAGGTAACGCCGATATGTGGCTGCATGCGTGTTACATTGACTGATTGAGTGGCATTGAATTGAATCGAGGGTCCAAGTAGGAAGGGAAACTGGCAAATGCCTGCCCGTTGCAGTATTGCATCTGGTTGCCACCGTCAAATCGTCCGCGGTCCTGTAACGCGTGGACATGTGTGTGTACCTGACACGCAGCCGGTTTTTTTTTCGCGCGTATACTCGCGCACACCGAATACCGAACGCAATTACACCTGAGTAATAGCGCGAGCGAAAGGGAATGAGAGGGTGAACGAGAATAAGGGAGAGAGAAGGTGTATACGGTTACAACGGCAGGTTTTCTCTCTCCGCTTTTGGCCCTACTTGACGAGTAACCCTCGTCCAGGAACGAAGATACATTTTGTGCGAAATACCGCACAACGATCACTGCTTCGATGATTACTGATAAGAATCGGTGGTATGGCTTTTTATTTACCGAAGACATCGATCTTCAAACAGTGTGCTCTCATAAAAGTGTTTGCTGACTCCTTATCGCATGGTAGAAGTGCTTTTAAAATAATATTAAGATAATGCGTTCGGTGATGCGCGCTTTGTTTATTTTAGATATGAAATTGATTGAAGTAAAATGGAAGAATATCGGGTTCTTATCGCGTTTCTGCATTTCTTCGTGTCTAATACAATAACCTGTTGTGAATTGATCGTTGTAAAGTATTAGATTTAGATTTGAAAATGTTTTTAGGACAATAACATTGAATCGCTGTATTATAATATTGCAAGTATTGTTAAATATTGATGACATCTTTAGGACAGAAAGAACACCGAGGAAGATTAAATCAATTACGTTCTTGTACAAACAGCATGCCAAAGTATTCCAATCAATCCTGTTACAAAACATTAGATACCAATCTACGAAGGTGTGCGGATGTTACTAACACTTGGAACGAACGGAAGGTTGGAGGGAAGTTGCGTCCCTGGCAGAGTGCCACCCACAGATGAGTGGGACTTCCAGCGGGCTTCCAATCCATCTGTAAACTGTCCACTTTGATGGGACGACAATCACACCCTGTTGTAACGAAGCTCCAACGCCGGCATTGTCTCGTTTGCGTGAAATTGTAGTACCTGGCCGACCGAATGTATCGGCCCGGGCTAAAAATAAAGATCACTCGGCGTTGATTGCACCATTGCGAAGTAATCGAGGAACCCGACCAACGATGGATACGTCCCTCTTACTCTTCCCTATCTATCCGGCTCGTTTTTTTTCCAAACCTTTTTCATTTACTTTGTTTTCCCATTCGAGAACATGGGCGTGGTACTGACCGGTGGGTCGATTAACGATGATAAGCTACGAAAATTGCATTATCGAACACGCGCAGGAGAAACAAAGTCCCCGAGGCGGGTCCCTTGGTGGAAAATAATCAAACGTACTGATCGACCGGAGAGAAGGATGGGGTGGTGATGGAAATCAATTTTGGAATACACTTATCAGGTATTCCTGGTAATTAGAATAATTTAGGTACGCAATTAAAATGCGGAGGCACGTATGGGGTTATGCAAACGGGCCACGATCCGAGAACCGGACAATATGTGCCTCTATTATCTCGGTGGATTTCGGCGTGCACGCACCTCTGTCCGTCGAATTCATTTAATTAAAGAGAGAATTAATATGAATGCCAGTCTGCTTCAGATGAGCGGAAGTAAATGATATATCGCTTGTTGGCCGTGCATCGAGGCTTCATAATCCTATATGGTTCCTAATGAATGGAAAAACAGTATTTACGCGCTTTAGTCCCGGCCAACTCTCACCCTATTTTAATGAAGTCCCGAATATAACTATAATTTCATCCACTTCTCGTATCGCGCTCGGTAACCATCAATTCGATTCGGATACAAAGAGATGCGCACAGGTGTACCCGGAGTTCCGTGATAATGTAGCCAAATCGCTAAATCAGAATGATCGATACGAACGATCAGACGGGAGGGATAGGATTACTCGGACGCGATTTGTTCGGCAAATTATACCGGCAATCACTGACTGTCCCGCTTAATCGAGTCGTTATGGCTTCCTATATAACGTTGAAAGCCAATAAAATCGCGGTCATTCGTTTCGGGCGTATACCGTCGAGATACACCGAAAAAAGTTTCCACGATGAAATGGCCACCAGCGACATTCGGGTATAAAAATATTTTTAATCACCGTCCTTTGTGACGATCGAATCGGATTAAATACAAGCAGTCTACGAGAACAATGACCATATACGGTAATATACTCGTCTGTCGCCCGTGGATGTAGTTTAACAATTCTCAAAACAACCGCGGAAAAAGATTCTCGAATTATCTTCAATCCCGTAATGTTCTAATTCGTCTCAGGCCGAAGTTAAAGTGAAAAGTTTTTCTTAGCCGTGCAACAAGTGTCGTATTCTTCTTATTTTCTTGTCACGTATACGAATATATACGCAGCTACCTAGAGAACCTAGCTGAAATTTACTGGGCAGTAAAACTTTCGGCGTATATCTTGCAAAGTGGCGGCATGCATCTTGGAAATGACCTGGATGGTACTCTGCGTTCCCATGGAAGGAAAATGCAAATTGTCGAATATTTATACGCGACGATTCTTAGGAATGATTTGCATCGGGCATTCTTACTGGTCGGTATTCCGCCTAAAGAAGTACCCAATTGAAATCAGACAGAATTCTTCGACCTTGTTTTCTATCCCTTTATGGACCAATTCTTTCGATAGGAAAATAGAACTGTCTACTATACGTATCCTCCATTTATACTATATAATCACTTAAAGCGCCGGACCTGCTTTAAAGGTTTAATATATGGACGCGACGTAATATGTTTGTTGATAAGTTAAAAACTCTTTATCAAGATCATGTAAAATTTACAAGAGAAATCTTCTATTGTAGAAGAGTTATTTTATTTTATTTATAAAAATGCATATTTCTAGAAAACTTGTAAATATTGCGGCGCTTTAGGTAAAGTTTCCAACAAAATAACCGGCGCTTTAAGTGTTATGGGTCATCCTTAACCCTTAAAGGCTATCTAACAAGAAATCACGTTATTGTAAGTAAACATATGTTTATAGCAAACGTGAGAGAACTGATCTGATATTTTGTGATATCATCGTCACTACTGCTAATCTGAATAAATACCAAAAAATTAGTCTTACTATTCACTATGTAGTTTAAAACTATTAAAACAAAATTCGAATGGACTGAAATTTCCCCCGTGATAGTCATTAAGGGTTAAACATATTTCTCCAACAGACTTCTGAAAGTAAATGTTGTTTCAAACGCATGTAAACATCCTACTTTTTTAGAACTATATCTTCAACCAGTATATCATATCTACAAGATACGAATCATTGAAACTACCACAATACATTTGACCTTATCTTATCAAAAGTATAATATCAGTTGACAATCCGTCGATGTCACTACTTCATGAACACTGTTTTGTTATAATGAATTACAACATAGCTTCTGTAATAATAAACTATCCGTAGCAGACTACAGCCAGACAGCACGTGAACGTAATAATTGCACAATCTTGATATGATTATGAAACATGAAGTATACTGTGACTTTAACTTTGAGTTTGGCACACCAAAAGTATAACAACAGTAATGCAAACGTGATTTCAATGTTACGAATACTTTGAAACGGACAAAATTATTGGATTATTTCTTTGCCTCTTTTTACAATTATTGCACGAGAGTACATGGAAGCCGCAGGTTTTCCATTTTCCGCGACACTCGGCGGCAATAACGCGCGGGCACACACGTCCCATGCATTATGCAACGAGTGATACACGAACGATATCGCGCATTATGCGGCCGGCAGATGTAACAGTCTGTCGTGCTTCCCGTTCGAAACTTACATTTTCGCCGTGACATCCTCGGTATATTACATGGTGGTTTTTATTAGATATCTGTTTTCAAAAATATGAAAAATTCCAAGGACATCGTGACACGACTATATCGTGATATCGATGGGTCATGTAATTGAACGGCGGAAAGTGCAAAGTACGATTCACGGAAATTTGCATGTGCTCATGTGACGACGTGTATCGGTTGGTGCAAACATGCCTGAATATGTAATCGTACCGCATGTCGTGTATATATGTAGTCGAATATGTAGTACACAGGTAACATGTTTCGTGTGTCCGCGCATATATGTACATGTATATGAATATATATATATACGTTATATGCGTTACGTACGAGTACCTATGCATATGTAATTATATTGAATATATTGTGTACGTTTAATGAGAATATAATATATACACATAGGTATATTATTTACATATAAATATATGCATGGAGATTTACACACGCGTATCTACGTACGCCATCGGCGTATATGCATAACGATTATATACCTATTAGAGGAGTACACGGGCGTGTACATATATACAATACAGAGGCAGGAAGGAAGAGGAGTGGGATCATGGGGAATAGTACCATTACTGGTATTGATGAGCAGCTGACCAGAGGAATTGGTTCAGCATGTGTGATCGATCTGGCTAATCTCCTTTTGCGGACGGACAGATGCTAATCTTCGATCGATATGAGATAGGAAGCGAAATTGCGTTAGCATGCGGAAAATCTGCGACTGCTAGAAACCATTACCACTGAAATGCATCCTGTGCCAGTCAATTCAACTGGATTCGTTTCTGATGAGATACCGATTAACATAAGATACCCTTTGCGACGTAACGTTATTTCACATCAATATCATATAATCCTATATTGAGTATTTAATCCAGCAGACTAAACTGCAACTACTGAATGAATGGACTTCGTCAGATTATACAAAAAGGGATTCAAATTAATTCTGATTAAATAGTCTCGTTAAACGGTTAAACAACATTTGGCGACAGTCTTCGAAGCAAAAAGTGCGAGTTCGGAGTTGCGTGAAATCCAAGCGTGACTTTAGGGTTAAAAGAAACCATGTGTCTTAAGACGAAGAGAGCAGAAGGTAAAGAGTTCTCGATCCTCTTAGCATTCTTGATAATCAGCCGTCGTTTCCGGCATTGTCCCTTGAAAGCGCATAGGAAGTCATTAGAGTTTCGGTTGTCCAAGCGCGCTTCTCACCTGAATACGACTGATGCAACCGGTGCGTGAAGGATCGCGTATAACCGGGTTGCACCCCTGCACTTTCCCTGAGCGGAACCGACAAGGTACTTTGCTAAATTAAAGCGCGAACCTCACGCAATTCAGGATCGCACATATGCATGCACGAGCCAGACGCACGCACCTATGCATGCCTCGCACGTTCCTGCATGTCCTGCAGCTCACCTACCGAGAGATTTCCGACCACCATGTTCCATCCTCGCCCGGACGAATTATGCGCTACATTCTTCATCTTCTAATCAAGCCCCGGACACGGAATGCCGTCAGCAATTACACGATATTAGTGCTTCGTATCACCGCAAATATTTAACACGAATTTCAATTTCAGATTAATTTACGGTGTACTCAACGGACTCAGTTATTATAAGTTTTAATCAAATATGTTATTCCTTCATTAATAACGTAATATGCTAACACAATTCCACTATAAAATAAGTGCAAAGCGCAATATAAAAGAAAACAATATTTCCAATACAATTTTACGAAAATGAACATACAGTTTCAGCAAGATTTCCAAAGTAACTGCAGAAATTATTGTAGAAATCATTTTTGTACGATAATTTTGTATTAATTTTATATGTTATGGACATAATTAATTCTTTTAGTTACTCTTTACTGACCAATTTCTATTGAATTTCTATTTGTATTTTAACCGTTGCTTTTAATCAAGCATCATGTATTTTTTTGTATAACAATGGTATGACATTGTGGCTAGGTTTTTCCTTTTAGAACGAATACAACGATTTGTTAAAAAATCATATATGCGATCGTTCATTGGCGTATTATTGATCACGCTTTTATAGTGAGCTAATGTAGTGTGTGATCGAGGAGTTCAGCGCGAGGGGAAGCCGTGGAACAATGCAATGAAAAGCCAGATTTACTTTATTGCACGCAGGTGTCGTTATTTATAAGTTATTGTATCTACTAATAGGATTGTACGATTGTATTCGCCGAGAGATTTACGAAAATAAATAATTGTCTTTGTATATCTCTCGACAATCATTTCGTCCTTTGAAAAATTACCATAATTTCACCCTTAGATACTTCCCGAGAGCCCGGTTCCCTTTAAATTGCTCATAAAATAAGTCTCATCGACGAAGTATTAAATTGTTACTTAATGCTAATTTGTATTATGTTACCGATTCATTTATTACAGTATGAATTTCTAAACTCATACTATTCTTGTTTTGGTACATCATAATGACAGACGTTTTATTGACACAAATTACTATCTATTCTCATCGGTGAAATTGAAAGTAGGGGATGAAGTTGGTGGTAGTATGGCGGCCGATTAAAATATTTTCATTAGGGTGGTTGCAGTCGGTCGTCGTATAACGAATGAATCGGATCGGGACTGATTGTAAATTGAGCGCAAAACCGCCGTTGATTGGTTTAAAATCAGATCATTGCGATTCCGTTCGTCGGTCACTCGGGTGCATCTATCGTTTGTGTGCATCGGCGATGAGTGAAGTGTGAGGGAGAGATGCAATGTAGGGTTGCATACACGTTCCCCAAAATGAATTACACCGGCGAGGACACGTTGCCAGGCAACGTTTCTCTTGTAAGCGTAATGCACTACCTGGACATCACAATTTTTGTTTGTCTCACGAAATCACTCTGTCAAACGCGCATGAAAAATAGTGGCTGGAAGTTTTTGTAAATTTCCTCGCGTTCAAAAGCACATAATTGAGGTGTACCCTCTGTAATTATTCTAGAAAAAGTCGCCGACGTTCCAGTTAAGTTGCTTTTTTGTTGCTGTTGCGTCGAACCGTCGAATATGCAACGTGTCACGTGAACAACGCCACTCTTGTTTACATCGTGTAAAAGCTGTTTTAAATTCAACGTCCACTTTATGGATTGAAAAGTTCACAATTACCGGATGAAAAGGGTAGGAGAAATGGTTAACGTATCGACGGTGCATTTAAAAAGCTTGATTCACGAACGAGTGCTTGCATTTGATGCGTCATATTACAGCGTGTAATGCTTGTAATTAGTAATAATGGACAGTCTATGAAAAAGGGAACGTGTAAATTCGCTAAAACATGTACGAGCTTTTCATGTTGGATACCGTTTCCAAGTACATAGAATAACATCCGATGTATGACTGCTTTCATCACAGCAAGTATGTTTACTGTTCTTTGTGAAGCACTTAAAAAGTTTGGTTTCATTCATCGATAAATGGCAGTGTACGAGAAGACGTTGAAATGTGCGAGGGGTTTGTGATGAATATCCTTTCGTTTCCGACTGCACTCGTCCTCGAGTTCCCACAACGTGTGCCGCCGCCACCACTCCCCAGTTTCACGGTTGTAACTGCGATTTGCTCTTTCGCGAGCTGGCCTTTAAAATTTCAACCCTAAAAGTGTTTTACGCTTGGTATCACCCATTGATCGAATTTAAAACTCATGCGTACCCGGCTACCCGTTCGGATGACATCGCTTTGACACCCGGATGTGCTGATTTTACAAGCAGGCACGCGACGGAAACGAATTCTGGGAATGAAATTTAGGGTTGAAAAAAAGGATAGAAAGTGAAAGGGAGGAAAGAAGAGGATGAGAGGTTGAAAGAGTTTTCAGACTCGAAAGGGTATTCGATGGTTCTTCTCTGGTATTGCAATGCGCTTATCCGTTAAAGTAATGTCACGAGTGATAAGCGTATCGAATTGCTTCTATCCGGATTGTATTCTGCTTCGTTTACTTAACCGGTTCTATTTACATTTTGGAATTCGCGAATAGTTTCTCAGAATCGTTTTCATTGTTGACAATGAATTAAATAATCCTGGGATTAAACCAATCAACAATTAAATCAATTCCCAGAGAGGGACGATTAAATTGATGATTAAATTACAGCACGATAGGTAATTCTGAATTACTGAGCTAGTCAGGATCCGGTTTCGTAAGTCGATACCTACGATGGAATACAAGCTGCGAAGGGGTTACGCAGGGACTTCCGTCGGCGAACTGGAACTGTGTTTCCAGGTAAATGCGCGATAGAATTCTGCAATGTTAAACGCGTTCCAGGACTCGTGGTGATTTCGATAAACTGATCCTTTTCAAGAAACAGGAAGACCTACCGAAAGGGTAGCAGTCGTGTTCCCTTACGATACTCTTCCACGAGATTTCTAACGAAATGGGGACAGCGTCACGTGCGTTGGATTCCTTATACTATTCTACGTATTGAAATATTATCTGACCGAAACAGATTGGTAGTTTCAGAACTATTCGCTCGAAATCGATAATAATCATGAAATTATTATCAATAATTAGTCCACGATGAGTGCCTTTAAAAAATGATAACAAGTGCAAAACTTAATTTAGATGTTTTCGATAATAAAGAGATAAAATACTCGACCAATGACGTTTGCACAACCGCAGAGCATAGGTCGCAGTGATAATATGGAGGAACATTTTCAACGTGCCAACGATTATTCACGCTTTAACCATTCGGTATCTCCAGATTACAGGGAACTTTTTGATGAACGGATTAACGTTGGGTTGACTTAACGCCGCTGATAAGAAGCCGATAAGAGATACGTAATTGCGACGAAACGGCGATCGTCGGTCTGCCCAGCGGGAGGTCTTTATATGCTGCCATTCTCACAGTTATATTGTCACAGTATCGAATCGAGAAAAAAGTCAGAGCCACGCTTTGCATACCGCACGTCGAATCGCAAAATAGGATGTGTCACGTCTCTATTATCCCTGGAAACGTTTCTTATCGACCCACCCAATCTTTTCCGTTTCTCACAGCATGTATTGTAGAGTTCTGAGAAGAAAGCGGTAGACGGGGGAAAAGAATCCCATATAAAACCTACGGGAGTTATACAATATACAACGTATATAGTGTACACAATATCATATCTAATATGTATATCTTATGATATACATATATTCTATATAATGTATGAGATATGTGTATAATCAATGTGAGATCGAAATTCCACGCGATATTTACAGAACCAGTACTTTCTTTTCAAAACCCAACACTGCTAGGAACATATTCCTTTCCGACGGGAATTAAAGAAACGTAATAACATTGGGTAATCTTAGTATCGTATGGTTTGGTGGTGGTAACGGCAAATATACGTTATCTCGTTTTTCTGATTTCCTTCGTTTCGTTTTATCTTCCCGTGTACGTAAAGGAACGTAGCGCGCTTACATATAGAAAACTCGAATGCGGAGCGGCGCGTATTTACAGAGAACTTTTCGGGAAGAATCATACAAAGAGCCTCTCCGGTGGGCTACTGCAGGTTACTTTCGTGTAAACATCAACCTTCACGGAGTGGGGCCGTTATCTTAGGATTATTTCTTTCATTCATCCTCGACTTAAGGATCCTAAGAATAAAATATTCACGATGCTCTTTAGGGTCCGCGATTCTTCAGGGCCAAAGGCCGTTTTCTGGTAATTACACTCGTTAATTGCAAAAGACCGTCTCGTTTCCTCTTATCCGCGTTACAGTGTACCAGTGCGATCTCAATGGGAGAAGGTATTAAAAGAATGTTTATGAGCCACCCGCTTTTGGGTGTTAAAGTATAATAGGATATATGCCTTTAGGCGCCTTTCTTAGGCTTCGAGGATTAATATCGTTAATTGTTAGTTTCAAAGGATGCGAAGTATGCCGCGTCGAGAGATTCTAGGGGGAAGAGCGATGATCTGGAAAATTAAGGATTAAGATCTCCGAGCTTATATTATTTAATACTATATGATGAGTGGAAGAAGCTTTGCAAAAGCATTTCGTTCGTAATTCAAAGGAGGGATTTTCTTAATACGGAAGGGTTATCTTCTTGAATGTATGTGATACCTTTGATGTATCTTTTAAACGAAAAACATAATAAAAGCTTTTACCTTAAATATACATTAGTACGTATGGGTAGGAAATTTCTCTGTATTTTTAAGATACGTTCAAGAATATTGTTTTAAAACACTGTACTATCATTCTCACATTACTGTTTGTCTTTCCAGTCTGAAAGAGGGAGATTCTCGGATTTATACGATAAGAATACTCGTTCTTATTCGTCTGCCTCGAAAATATCACATTACGCGTATCGGGTTACGATTTATCAAGTTTTTAGGCATACAGAAATATTTAAAAGGGGGATATCAAATTCCGCGTTACCAAGTTATCAGGAAATATTGACTTGCGGACCGTAAATATCGGACAAAAAGTTTCATGTCAATTAGCAACGTCACATTTGCAACATACGTTAATCCCAACATAATTCAACTACTAATGATAAAACTGTTAGATACTCCTTATTACGAGTTAATAAAGTATCATTAAAATGAACTACCCTACATATGTCACAAATTCAATATATTGAGTGAACGATCAAACTTGCAATTTTCGTCAATTTGTTCCATCTGTCCAACCACATTGACATTATGCCGCAAATAGACCGATATAATTATAAATATGAATTTTAGTTTACGAGAACGGTGATTCAAGATATAATTATGTTCCATATGTCGGACGATTTCGTAGCAGAAGAGACAGAAAACGAAATATAAGTATGCAAAAGGTTGCGCAGAATAAAAGTGACGTTGCACCGGACGATAGATCTTCATTAGAGGCAGCCAGTGCATAAGTCACGCAACAGGGGGTGACTTTTAGCCACCCTCGTAATTCTTTAGCACGTACTGCAAACCCTACGTGGAAGCGCACCAATAATACCTCGCAATCGCGACGGATCACTAGAGATAATACTCCCCGATCTCTCATAATTCGGCTAACGGGACTTTTTTTAATAATGTACCCCAAACGAGGTTGATTGTTCAATAAATAAAACATTCACTCAAAAGATATTAGTGTAAACGTAGTATTAAGTATATCGAAATAAATTAATTCATTAAAATATATAACATATATCCTGTTATTATGATCCGTTCTAACACACTTTTTCATCCGATAGTAATAAAAATCATAGAATTATATGGAAATGCAATCACATAATTATGTATAATTAATAAAATACTTTGTTTCAACAAACCAGTGAAATATAATTAAGTCTGAAGTCTTAAATCTATAGAACAGCATTTTTCAATTAAATCAATTACGCGTGTTCCATGATTTCCAACCATGTGGTACTGAATTATTCTTTTCACTCAAGCACTGTATCAACAGTTATTTATATTTTTTTCATAATCAAAATTAAATTAATCTTGATAAATTCAATTTATTTAAAAACATATTGACAAATATAACTTTTAATACTGCTCATTGTTCCGCGGTGAAAGTACATGGCCCGTGGTAAATGACAAGTAAAAATCGGTAGATATCACGGGGATGTAGCTCAGTGGTAGAGCGTTCGCTTTGCATGTGAAAGGCCCCGGGTTCGATCCCCGGCATCTCCAATTTTTTGTCATTTTTATTTCGTCTTTCACATATAACTTTAAACATAATACGGTATCTTATTAAAGATACAAGTAGTGTCAATTTAAAGAAAATATTTGGGACCATTAGTTGTAGGGGCTATATTAATTTTTAATGGAGAAGTGCCATCATCGCCGTTCGCCTGTGGTGCTCTTACAGCGCGATATAAGAAAAATGAGTATAGTATTCTGAACGAGCTACGCTAAGAGAGTCTGACGGAGTGCCAAGTTTACAATACTAAAGCTAATACAAAACGACGTAAATATGATATAAATATAAGGTTTTTTACTTTTTGTCAGAACAACGAGGAGTATAGGTTTTCTGATTGTAGACCTATTCCATAGGATGAAATTTCACGGAGTTATTATTTTTCCGAGAAACCTCAGAGTTATTTGCGTGGACATTCAATTGGGAGCAATTGAATCGCAGAAGGTAAAGGAAAATTTAATCAGTGGGTTCCGCGAAATCTACCGTTATTCTGTCCAAGCAATCAGGACGCTTATTTTTTCACGAAACCTTGCAAATCGTGTCCATCGAGAGTGGAGCAGATGTTTTACGTTTTGCGAAGCCAAAAAATTGCGAATTCAGCACGATTTTATTAGGGTTTCCGTATTTAATTTTCCAGCAATCTATAACGATCGTGTTTACTGTGATTTACCTGTTTCTTGAAGCGGAATGCAATTTGAGCTTTTCCGTAGATGAAACATTTTTAGGTATTCACGAAATAAGTACTATACGTCACTGGCATACAAAATCAACAATTATGAACATTTTTTAATATTAAATTTTGCTCTCGATCAATCGTAGAATTAGCAGTCTCCGAATTAGACTATTCAAATTATTAATTAAATACTACAGTAATATTACAGCTGGCCAGAGTAAGCAGGATTGCTTCAACTTCGAAGAACTTGGAAAATTAATGAATCATATTAGAGAAGTATATGAGGGATTCTAAAAAAAGTTAAAGGGAGAGAACGGTCACCAATCGAGCGTACGTAACGTGGTCCGAAGGGGTTGCTGGTTGCTTGCATGCTTGCCTGGCCGGATCGGAGTTACGTATTACTGAGGGACCAATCGAAAAAAATGCACGTAACTGCAAAATCATGTTGACTGCAGCGGAATAACGTGATTCCGGGATCACGTTCGCGTTTATAATCCACTTAGTACAAAACTGCATTCAGCTGCACAGAGAACGTTTAAACGGGATCCCTGCATCACGGCGTATAGCTTCTATGACTCTCCGAGCGCAAACTATGCAGTTCTCAATATAAATGCATTTATCGCTGATGCACTGAGGGAGAAAATCAGAGTCCTCTGCTACGACTACCACCATTGTCTTCCGCACATTGCCGTTCTATTAGATGTCGCGTAGGTGGTGAGCAAGGGGTTGTTTCGGAGGGTTCGGAGTGAAAGGACAGAGAGAAGAGGGTTGCGCACCATTCCTTTAGCATTACGTCATACATCGATTCTCCGGGGATTCCCATAGCGTCAACCCGTTGACTACCACCTTCCTTTCAGTGTACAGTGTACACTTATTTCATCAGGTAAAAATGTGCTCTCTTTAAAAGGCGTAACTGTATCGATGTGTCATATGTATTCTCTACAAAATTGATTAAAACATGAAGATTGTTAAATCTGATTTAAAGGTGATATTAGTGTAGACTAATTCAATTGTGACTTTAACTATGACCATTTGTGTGAGGTATCACGGTAATTGACATCTTTCGTGTAAACCAATTAATCTAAAGAAACTCATTTGCAAGTGAATTTAAAAAAATAATGGAATCGGTGAGACACTTAGGGGGGGAACCGTTCTCGCGTGGTCCGTGCCTAAAAATGGGGCTGCCAAGGCTGATTAATCATCGGCAATCTCGCGAGAGCGCAACGGAAAGGACGTAGCCATTAGCGTTAAACGACGAGAACTTCGTCACTACGCTTTACTCGGACACATATACTCCGGCAAACGTGTTATTCTTTTTTCTCTCTCGTCTCGTCTCGCAAATACGATCGAAGGAGAGATAGAGGCGGAGCAGGAAGAGTAATTTAATTGAAATTCCCCTCCGAAATTGTGGAAAAATCGAGTCATACGATCGCCGGGGCTGCGCGAAAATGGAATTACAGGAGGAAACGAGGTTTGCTCGATGATGCAGGTGAATACCGGTTTCGTGAGCAAGAAGGGAGGGATGATGAGTATGGAGCGGGTTATTCCGCCATCTCGTCGATGGTAGGGGGAGGGCAGGAGGGTTGTTAGGACAAATTTTTTGGTTCTAAATTTCCGCGTAAATTGGCCCTGCAAAATTACTCTCAATTGCGACAACCTGTTCGTGAGCAACCTCGATAGCCTATACGCTCTCATTTCCCGCTCTCGAACCTGCAATTCAACCGAAAAATATCATACTTCCGGGGAATGCACGAGTTTTTCGATTGATTCGACGTATATGTACGTATATATATATATATACACACACAGCAGGAACAAATTACCTCGCACAAATCGATTCATAATCCCATCCGTAATCGAGAACTTTTCTCGAAACAGCGAAACTCGGAACCGACGGCGCGCGATGTAGCGGAAAAATTGGCGGGCAAACTAGCCTTGAAATGTGTTTGATATAGCCGTCAGGGATAGCCACTTATAATGCAATTAAGCTTAATCAAAAATCAACCAGCCCTGGGCTACGTACAAAAATTACATTATAAAGTTTGATAACTCTCGAAACACATTTTCGGAAAATCACGTACATTCCGCGTACCGAAATAAGGAAACAAGTTCCATCGTTTCAATATTGAATACCGTATCTCATTAATAATAAATCGCTGAGTGGATCGCGAATAGCATTCATCTTCGTATGCACATGTTAATTAGAATCGTCGCGAAAAACGGTATATTCCAGGGAAGATAAACAGAAACAATGTAATTCGATTCGAAGAGGTGCAAATATTTGGTAATCTTGTAACATGGTGCTTCGTAGCCCGATAGGGGCAGTGGGTTGCATCGGCTTCGGATGCAACATGAAATGTACATACATTCATATGTATATAGACACTACTACCCCCACGGCGAATCCGGAAACCGCCCGAGGTCAGTTCCACGAAAATATTCCCTGTAATATCGTGTTTCGGTGAATCTAGAAACTTGCTTTTGACGAACTAGGGATGTTTGCATACAAGATCACCTATAGATGCACTATGTACTTTACTAGGATGCATTCTGCATGGAAACGGAGGTCAGTTATGAGAAAATATTGACTGATCGCGTGTAATGGCCCGTTCAAACACCAACAATAGAACCATTCGATTCTACCTACCTGATACCTATGTTCATGCTAAGCACGGCTACTTAAATACTCGTCTGCGTATGTGGAACACGTACGTTATCGCGTATACACATACGAGTAGGTGATATGGTCGGCTAAGTAGAGAAGCGCGGACGTTAAAGCGCGTACATTTCCTGCTCGGCATCAATTGTCATTAAACGACATGATTATTGCGCATGTTGATGATTATTGCGGCGATAGACCATTACTGGAATTATCCAGCCAACCCTGCGGCCCCATAATGATCGATACTCGATACGCACTTATTGAGAATTTCGTTAATGGCCGCCACATTGTGTCGAATAGTATGCATAGCCTCGCGAAAACACCGAAAACCCCATCGGCATTTCGCTAACGAGCCGTTTCGAAGAGTACGCTTAACTCAGGTACCGTTATCCTACGATCGTTATCATTCCGATCGCGTAAAATATCAGTGGCCTGTCAGTAACTCGTGCTTGCCACATTTCTTTCAACGTACTACCGAACGGGTTCAAGTTATTCTTTCGACTTAAGCTCCTTTTCCCATTCCAATGTAAACTGTGATATACAGATAGTATAAACACAGATGGGAACTCTAAACAGAAGATGAACTACATACCAATATTTCTTTGAATACTTGACATTTTTCGTGCAAGTAGAAAGAATGTTCAAATAAATCTCAAGTGTATTTTTAATTAGGCACTGTTAAGTAATTACGTAATATAGTCATATATTTGGTTTGATTATGATACATATAATCTTGAAGCAATCATATTATACTCTTAATTGGGTTGCATAAAGTAATGCACCTGTATCGTCCCCCTACTAGTCTATAGTCCATGATTTGACGAAAATAATAGATTTATCATCCGCAATTGGCTTCTAGCAGTTTATTTCATAGGGACTCATAGACGTAACGCCCCTTCTGTGCCTCTCGTCTATACGGTGATATACGCATAAGGATTTTCTCTATGATATGCAACATGCGGGACGTAATTCAGTGCGTGCAAGTCATCGGGATCATCTATGGTGTGGTATGGGCGGATGATACGATCCATCATTTACGGCGACAGCTACGAGTATTACTCGAAAGTAGCGGCGTGATTCTGCTAAACGCGATGCTAAACAGGTACTCTTTCTATCGGGAAGGTTTCCACGAGGCATGCAAGAGTAATGTCGCTCGTAAATGACGTAGCATACGCGAATTTCAACGGGCCACAGATAAATGCCTCCGGAGAATATATAAAATCACGAAATCGTGTATCTAAAATACAATATTTCCATAATATGACTTTCCGATAAATAAAGAAGAAAAATATCGGAAACGAAGGATGTAAAGTCGTAAAAGACGGACGAAGAGAGTAAGGACGAATCAAATTTATCTTCTATTTTCTACTGTCGCCGTATCTCACGGAACTTAACGAGGGGACTTTTACTTTCAGGACCGATCTCGGCTTATCACGATGGTTTATCTGTTATACGAATATTCACGCAAATTTATCGATCAGGACTGGAGTCGTTTCGGTAGAACCGGCACTTCCTCTCTCTTATTCTGACGCGTCACTTTTACGTTTGTCCCCCGGGAACATGATAAGAAAAAAAATAAGAAGATACTTTCGGAGTCGCGTTATGAGCATGAATTTTTATATTGAGATCTTATCGCATCCTGGTGCTACCGGGCAGGGAAAATAAAAAGAAAGATTCGTGGTTGTAATGATGTACGTTTGTGCAACACGAAGTCCCGACTACCAAGAAACGAGTAACTTCACCGCTCCTTTCTTCATCTACTCTTTTGAGGAAGACAATATTATGTCAGCAAACGAGCTACGACATTAATCATAATCTTTCGAAGAGATTACATTTCCACCATTACACGCACACTTCGACTTTCACATTGTTGAATTTTTGCAATAAAATATCATTTATAATATATTATGTAAGAAATAATAAGAAACGAAAAGATGGTTTACTATATCTGCTAGAAATACCATGTACGCATTAAAGACTCCTATAAATGTCATACTTAGTATGAGATAAGATATACTTCGTGAGTATTGTATAACGTAGTATAGATGTGTTAGTGTTTGACAAAAAAAATATTATGTAATATTCATGCAGATAATCAACTCTTGTAGAGTATTTCTTGAAAACATTCCACGAAGGCAGCGTGGCCGAGCGGTCTAAGGCGCTGGTTTTAGGCACCAGTCCGTAAGGGCGTGGGTTCGAATCCCACCGCTGTCAAATATTTTTTATGTTTTCTTTTTACCTCAATAACGATCAGCTGTATCTGATACGTATAGGAAACTTTAAACACGTGGAATTAGGTAACCATATTTTTTAATCGCATTTTTGCGAGGTATTTTCGAGATTGTCCTACCGAGAATGTCAGAAACAGTTAGGCCATTAAAAATTTCATAGTCGTAACGCGATTATTAATAATTCGTCGAAATAAACATGAATTGAAATTTGTATCCTATATCAATTTGGAATGAAAAATGGAATTTAATGTCAACGTGAACATATTTGATTAATGCCATGAATTTAATGGTCCTTTTAAGACATTATGTTGGAAACCGGAATTCATACAAGTTACATATTTCAAATTATCGTTTCCATTTGTGCATTGAAGAAATATGTTCAAATAGCATGCTACTCTTTGACTGTGTGGCTATAAGATATGTGACATACAGGGTTCAATGTATGTAAATGTACATAATTGTTTAGAGAAAGATCACTTATAAATAAGGAAGACCGTGAAAGATCAAAAAGATAAGTGTCCCACCGGGATTTGAACTCGGTTAGCTGGATTCAGAGTTGAGAGTGCTAAACATTATACCATGGAACCTTAAAAAATATCTTGCAAAAAAAGGACGAAGTACCTTCGCTGATAACAGAGCTTATCAAAAGTAGTAGCATTTCTTCGAGGCGTTTAGAGTTACCTAACACGCGCCACGCGCTGCTCTATAAATACCGCGGCTGACCTACTCCTATCAGCAGTGTGTACGATGTAACAAAAAGTACATTAAACCCCCATTATTTAATCAATTAATCGTTATCTAATAAAACCTAATATTACACGATTAATTGGGTGTAAAATGAATCACATTTAAGTTGCAATAAATATCTGGAAAATATTCACATAGTTTTCCTATTCCATTTTGGAACAAGTGTAAATACATTGTCTTTTAAACCTCAAAATTTGAGACTAAAATTAATCACTGGAAAACATACAGATTAATTTTGTATGTTTGACGTCATTGGAAAAGATGAGTTCTATTTTGCGCGTGCATTAAATTTGGCACCCCGCGTTAGAAACCCACAGAGGCATCGAATTACGACGAAACCGGAGAAGAAGAGTCGTCACGTGGAAATATCAATTCGTCAGCTGCTCTAAAATCTCAACTGCTACTAGCAAGACCTCTCTTATAGGGTACTATTTACACGCATGTATTAGACTCAATGACCTCTTCAAGCTGTACAACTTAACGGGTGTATACGTCGATGTACGAACATATCAACAAAGAGATATGTGTATTGTTTGGGTACACTACGTGTAGGAATCTGAAGTGCAAAACCGAAGCCTATTGTGTCTAGCTTATATTTATTATAATGCTACTGTATCTGGGTTCAAAAGTCTTTATCCAACGAATAAATATACATAGCAATAATAGTAGTAAGAATGAATGACTTGTATAATTAAAAGTAAATTAAATTATTCCTTTTAGTTAACCTTATTTCTAAGTAGCAATATTTTGTTCTATAAGGATAATTATAAACAAGAATGTTGAAAATTGTATTATTATTATTAATTATTATTTGGAAATATATAAGACGTAATTATCTATATGAAATTTATTGATTACACCCAGAGCGACCAGTTGATCCCGCGAACTTACAAAAAACGGGGATGTAGCTCAGTGGTAGAGCGTTCGCTTTGCATGTGAAAGGCCCCGGGTTCGATCCCCGGCATCTCCAATTTTTTTTGTCCCGCGAATAACGCGCCGCTTTATTTTGCCGGATTATCTGCTGCAAATATTTGCCCACCATTAATATCAAATGCCACTTATGAGCCATATATGAGTCTTACGTTCCATATTATCTCGGGTACACATTACGACGATATTTCAAGTAATGCCACATATGTAACACCGTATATTACTTTGTGCCGAGGGAATTAAAAATTGCACAGATTCGCAAAGTGCACACGAGGTGTTCGTGATTGCGCGATTGTGACCACGTGCTTTTCTATTATCAGCTCGTTTCAGTGTCCGGTGACCGTGGTATGGTCGCACACATGAACATATACATGCATACGCAGGCGAGTACATTAAAAGGAAAAAAGTACGCCGTGCACGTAGACAGCATACCAACCGATGGCCGTGGCCGTATGTAAAATGAAATAGGGGAGATGATAGGATGCAAATGAAGCCACGCAAAGAGATTGAATGGTAATAGTCTTCGATTCGTCATATGCAAAACTTTCGTATATATGGGAGAAAATGCGCCCCTGTCGACGGGAGAGAAAGATGGTATCATTTGAATTGCCGTTCTCATCATACGACCAGATACCTTATATCTATCCACATCGAATGCCGGAGAGAATAATCGCGCGAAATATACTGTGACAGGATCTTTTTTTTCTTCCCTAGCCCCCTCTCTCCCTCTCACTCACTCTACTCTCTCACGAAGGGTATGTGCCACCGTGACCGGAGAGAATTAATCATCGTGGAAAAACGACGCAGTAAGCAAGAACATTGCTTAGATCTAACGTAATAGAACACCGATGAGTTGTACAATATAAGAAACTCGCGAAGATAACGGCCTTGATTGATCGGAGGTAAACGTGACCGTTAATGCAGCAGTTGCCGCGGAAAGAGAGAAAGACGCGTGATTTTAAAAAAAGATATGACTCCGCGGAGTAGTTTCTTTCTATTGTTCTTCGTCCGAGCATCCCATTATCATTCATGGTAATTCGATACCCATGAATACCGAGAATTACATAAATTTGCACTATGGACGAGGACGTTCTTCTACTGCGATATAAGAGTTCATTAAGTTATAATCGAGTGTGCCAAACTTGTTCGAAAGGAATTCGTGGAAGATTAAAATTCATTCTACGTGGTTCATTATAAATTCAAATCATCCACGGGAGTCTAATAGAATCAGAAACCTGCGGCATTCGAGATATTTCAGTAAAACAGGAAACACGGGATCCCCCTATCAGCGGACCGTTATAATATTCTGTCGGACAATTCCGTATCTATTTTATTCTGTCCCCAACGAGGAACGTAACTATGTGAAAACAACATAAAAAAATCTCGTCGCATAGATATCGAAATCTGACCCGGCTTGGGGTCAGCAGTGGAGCGTATGACCATTTTGTCACCCTCGTGGAAATTTTATTTACGAATATCCTTTAGCTCGCGTGGTCCGAATTTAGGATTCAACATAAAAGTCCCACTATCCCGTGCACCGTCGCGGACTTCTTGTCGCGTTACAAGCGGGAGACTTCCGGCTGAATGTAAATGTCCAATTGTAAGAGACGCCTCGAGCGATCCGATGGATTTTTTACAGAGTGAATCGGAGGTTATCGTGTGACGTTACAGTACTCATAAATTCACGGCACAATGGAGGTATTTTCATCGTCAGACCCATACTTCAGACACGCTTTCTTATATGACACTATTTTGCAAGAAGAACCCCGAAGTTAATTCCACGGTGACTCTTCGACCGGTTCGTAGCGAAGGAGGGTGCGAGATCAGGCACGAATGACAAAAAAAAACGTTGCAAAAGGATTGAAAACAAAAAGTCAGTCGGGTGTCGAATGGTACAAAGTGCAACGGGAAGTGACGAGCGGCGTGGTTAGAGGTGACTGCTGCAGAAATCCATCAGATGGAAGAGATTACGCCTGTCTCCATGCCCGGGACAATAATGCGGCCCGCAGACAGTTTTTGTATTCCCGGCCTTTTTTTATATTTTTTTTTCTTCCTCCATCTCCTCCCCCATCGGGGTGTTCCGTTGCTAAGGGGAAAGGGAAGCTTTAAATATTTAGGCGGCTAATTTTCACGAGGATTTTTAAGCCGACGAAGGAAAGTGAGAATTGAAAAGAAACGCGGTGACGTGGGGGGAGTTAGGAAACCCGGCGAAATGTCCTCCAGACTGAAATAATAATGAGAGGCGCCAGCGCCTTTAATCACGATATTAAACATTTACGATTGCCACGACGTCCTCCTCTTAAGACTTTCTTCTCTTTCTTTTTTTTCACACAGCTCCGATCTGATCTTCCCTTCTTTACAAAGAAACTCTCATTGTAACCCATCCACCTTTCTTGTTTATATTTACGTACTCCCTGATAATCTTATACGAAGACCAACCTCTTTCGTTTAAGAAACCTCGCGAACGTTACAGCTTCTATGAAGCTCGAGATTATTGCGGATGAACGTACTTTCACGATGGAATATAACGTTGTATGTAATAGGTGGATCCGAGTAAAAGAACCCTGGACATTGGCGAAAAAGTCCATTTTTCTTGGCCGACGTTGCTATCGCGAGATTATGTCTCGTGCAGTTATATTGATGACACCGGCAAAGCCGCCGAATCGACTAGCCGGCTCAATCTAGTCCTCGGTTTGTTTTGCTTTCGTGCAATTTGTCATCCATTGTCTGACCACGCGCACGACAGTCACGATAATCGCGAAACGTTATTTATGGTTTTCGGTTGATTAATTTTTTTTATCTTCCCGATACCTCCAGAGTGTCAGTGACAAGACAACTATTCGTAAAACATCCGCGACAAATCCTCAAATAAAATATTAAAGTAATATGAGTTAATAAAACTGCTGTATTATTAGTCTTCCAGAATTATAAAGATTTAACAGAATTGCATTTTTGTATTGATATTAAAGAATTGTATTAAAAGATAAGCAGGCGTTAAACCGAGTGACACGGTTCCCCAATGTTCTTCAAGTTAAATCACATTTTTAAGGTTCGATTAAGGTGACGATGACGCGAGGCGATAGCCCGTGGAAGACGGAGATGAATTTAATATTCCGAATCTGGGTAACGCGATTTCACGAAACGTCAGATTTGAAACGCGTAAGCATTACAAATTCGATTTCCCTTCCTAATCTCTGTGGGGTGAATCGGCTTGCGGATAAAGTACTTCTAACGTCCCTATTTTCCACTTCTTTTTACTCTTCCATTTCCACTGTTCAAATCGAATTATATCAATCGTGTAATAAAATGCATACACAATTCGATACAAATAGATTCCGAACCCGGAATACGCTTAACATAATTTGCATCACCGCTAGGCAATACCAGCACACGCTGATAAGATAATATTCCATAAGGTAAAACGGACTCTTAACATGGAATTCTGCGTGATAAGTAAAAAGGTTCAAGAAAAGAGACACAAAAAAGATAATGGCAAATACCCTGACTCGCAGACACCCACCTTGTATTTTTTCCCCCATACCTTTCCCTGTTTTTTTTTTCTTTACTAGTATACCTTTATACTTCGACCGCAGGATCGACAGAAAAGGCAGCCCTTAGCAGCAGGGGGACCGAGAAGGATTCCATTGTGTATGATTCGCGTAAGGGTTGTTTGAAATACGTTCATCTGATTTTTTTTCAGGGCGACTACCTCTCGTTCTCTCCCTCGTTGTAACGAAGGAACCTCGGAATGTACGCGGTAACGTGAGAATGACAACAGATGCGGTGGAATGAAATTACAAGTGTCCCGGTATTGTAGCCGCGAGTTGTGCTTTTTTAGCGAAATTGTTGTGACAAGCATTTCAACGTGCGACTCTTATACTCTCGACGTCGGTCTATAGACTCCCCTTCTAAAAAAAAAAGGGAGGTCTTATGACACTTTTACGGTGTCAAGTCCTGGTCTTCTGGGAAAAGGGCTGCCTTGTCCTTACTCCTACCGGTTTAGTAATCCGATTTAATCGGCTCTTTTTCCTTCCCGGTAGAACGATTCAAACGAAACTGGTGCTTGCACTTGGAAATGTCGATAAAGGGATTACGTACGCTTTGTATATGTGGGATGTTTAAACGCATGAAGTGTTGGATATTTATATAATGGAGATGTATGAAAGCAAAAGTTATTAAGATTATTGTAATAACTAGAGTAATATCAGATACAAAGAATATTAATGAATAGATGCGAAATTATCTAACGTCGTGCATTAATTTCGTTATCGGTTTTGCAAGACGGAGACTGATTATGCTGAGTTTGCTGACTTATCTAAGATTCCCTAATTGTCTACGATTATTCAACGAGTCATTTACACTCGGCACAATTATCGCCTCCATCAATCGCGAGGCCTAAGTCATTTCAAATCCTGCTACTCAAGAAGCACCCGCTATTTATCTTCCTTAAGCGATACTTCGTAATTGCGAATAGGCTTTTACTTGTCGCTCTAATGGATGGATTAAAGACCGCGTGTTTATAATGAAAGCATACGTTTCTACTTTTAGAAGTTGAGGTCAATATTTTTAAACCGGCATGCGTATATATATTCTGCTTCACGCGCGCGTCGATTATATGAATTTCAATAATAATGTATATTTTGGGCATAAAGGAATATCAGTTATTTTTTATTGTTTAACCCGTTAACCGGGGATAACTAGTTAACTCGTAATTTGAATCTACGCTTGTTTCGCAGATTACGAATAAAATTACAATTATCTCTTCCATAATTATCAAATTTTTATGTGTATAAGTATCAGTAATGAACAGTCAAACCCATATATAAATCGTAATTATAATTATATCGCACGGATATTTTGTATTAGTGAATTAAAAGTACCAGCGTAATGCCGTTTTTTGGACGAACTCCCCGGTTAAGAGGTTAATTAATTTGTGATATACATAATCTTATGTTTAACACTAGAACTACCAGCGATATATTCAGCTATATTTAAATATTTACGTATACGTCCTTAAAGAGAAGGATGGATGGAAGAAATAAATTAATCGACTTATTTTCGTTCACTGTGCAACGTGAACCACGAAAAATTTTAGAAAATGAAACGATACAAATTTGAACAATTTTATTAAATTTATTAAATTTCGAGGACCCGTAATTTTTCGTAGTTCTAGTCTTAATGATATGTATTATTGTAGACAATAAAAACAAAAAAGATCTGCTAAGTGTGGGGTTCGAACCCACGCTCCCATACGGGAACCAGAGCTTAAATCTGGCGCCTTAGACCGCTCGGCCAACCTAGCTTACATGTTAACGCTTGTACTATCATAATAGATAAACACCATCATAGGCTTTGAAAGTACTTATTAATGCAATAATATGTAATGTATAATGTTCATAACTATATAACTAATAATAATATGTATTTAAATCGAACGATATCATATACGATTTAAATGTGGTTTAAATGTGATATAAAGCTTACGTGAATTAAAAATGATTAAAACGTAAATGTCATATTAATTGCATTATGCTATTAAAAATGATTGTGTGATAAGTCTTTTTATATAATAATCATATTACATCTACGGACATAAAAGTTAAGTTTTCTTTAGTAAGCGCAAGCACCAAACGCGCCCGCGGAAACGCTAATTATCGTCGAATGCTAACGAGCTTTTTTCATCGTTCAAAATCGAAGAAAAATTACGGCACTTACAAAAGGCGAAGGGTGATTTGAATAATACAGTCATTATTCACCTTCCTGGTTTTCCGCGGTGACTAATGGTGATTTAAGAAAATAGCGAGTACTCGTAAAACTCGATTAAGATCAAGTAAATCGCACTTCGTTCGAATGTTCATCGTGTAAGCTCATTAATATTTGCTTATAGCAAAAGTGTCTGGAAAATCCGATGTAAATAATAGAAATTCATAGTACTCACCGAAAGGAAGAATATTCCATAACCCAGTGCACCAGCGTTGACCGATAATCCGCTTCACTTCCATCGAGGTAGAGTCCAACGACCCGTATCCATTAGTTGCTTTAACACTTAACACTGTGTTCTGCCGATTTACACGCGTATCATCCACACTCCTCACCGATTTAACGAGCACACATTGTATACACAATACGCTTACGTGTTGTAAAGTCGATAAGTCACCGCGACGGGCACATTCAGGTAGGCATTGCAATAAAACCGAATCCTACGTCTGGACGATGTTCCGCGTTGTAAAAAAAAAAGGGAAACTCCGATAAAAGTGGTCGTATCGGGCGGACCGAGGTGGATATAGTAACACGGGACATCGCCGTGTCGTTCTTGATGTTAGAATCGCGTGCTACGAATGTCGTACCAGTCTGCACCTATCCTATTGTTAAACCATACTCGGTAATGTCATTAGCGCAATCATTCTCCGTCACTTTGAACGACTACTCGAGAATACTTGATATTTAAAGTCGCCTAAACTTTCGGTCCCACTTCCGACACGAGCACTCCTACGATTTTCTTTTGCCTTCCGAGGGTCATTTGTCTTTGGAATTCATCCGATAGATATATTTCTTTGAAAGCGGGATTTATTAGAACGACGTTCGCGAATGTAATTACGACTTGCTTAGGATGGATTGGATATATCAACGATTTTAAACAAGAGAATGATTAGTTGAAACATGCACTCGTTAATAAGCACGTGCGGAGAGGAATGCAAACCCCTTTCGTTTCTACATCATCTGCAGGAGCAGTGTCAGTTTCTGTATTTAGGTTAACATGTGTCAAACTGAACTTTCCTTCCAAAGTTCCGAAACCACACAGCTGGCGGGACGAAAGCTATTTATCCCGAAATTACTTGGTTCCAAATATCTGACATCGGAATGTGAATAGTATTACAAACGTTTGATAACCTAAACGTAGATCCATTTTTCAACAGCTTGAACTTAATTTATTTAGCAAAGCTATTTCTTGACATAAGCGGAACGAAATATATTTGACTATGGTCAGTAAGATTTGATTTATAAAATGAGACGTGTATCTGATCTTTAACCATATTTTCAAAAATTATGTCAACTTTGTTTTTGGTAAGTAAATAGAGGTTACGCGAGTACTGACAAAGATATCGTGTTACGATTGCAGCATAGAAGGTGCATCGCAAAGATGTTTGTAAATTGACAGGTTAGGTTATCGAAAATATAATCTGGATGGATAAGAAACTACAAATATTGGAAAGTGAATGAAAGGCCTTATATTCTAAAGATTGATCATGCAATTTGTTGTAAATACTGATTGTGGCTGTCAACGACACGTAATCCTGTTCGACCTACTAGGTTATCGCAACTAAGAAAAGGCTCATCGTTCTACCATTGAGATTGATCTGGATTCTAGTCATATCACGTAATGTAAACACTTCACACATCACGATTTCTTTAAAATATACAAAAAATTTCCTTTAATCGAAACGAAGCTACGAAGAACGCAATTCCCTGGCGTACTTGCGATACGTCTGACGTCATAGTGAAATGGCGTAGCACTACCGTTTATGGTCGAAACAAGGCGTTGCGAAGTATTAGCAAGTTGAGTAGAAATTCAAGGCTTGATTTTAACAATAAATTAGTAGCAAGAAATTTAATAACCGTACTTAAAAATTATAATTTGAATTTAGTATTAAATCAGATTTCTTGTTAAATTTAAATAACAATCTTTATATAAAATATAACACGAATCAGATTTACAAACGAACGTAATTGGTCTTAAACATGCATGAGGCTAAGTGACCAATCAGATGATAGGAACTAACCAGCCTGAATTAAGGCTAATCCGCACGTTTGACTGTTTTACAGTCCGACATGTTTGATTCCTCCGTTCAGTGTCCTGTGGGAATCTGATAGAAAACATTATCAGTGAAGTGTTAGTAAATATTTATGTTCGCGTCTCCTTGCGCCGTCCTTCTCGTGGATTTCAAATAACTTTTGCTGAGTTACTTTCCTGCGTTTGTCGACTGCTAAGCTGTGGGTGCAGGTTGCACGGCAAAGAGTACGACGGGATTTCCGCTTTCTGGAAAATGGAGACGGCACACATAATGATGTAGTCCTTTGACTTTGTGTGCGGGTACAGAGAAAAATTAGCTTTTTGAAATAATCCACGTGTGTTATTGGCTAGTAAGGGTCGTTTCATGTTCACCGCTCATTGTTTTCGCCGTGCCACGCGGGACTGCTTTTATGCCAATACTTCAAAGTGGCATACGTCTATGTGAGTGTACTGTGCGATGCAAAAGTTGCGCGAACTGGAATTACATCCTAATTATTGTATTCGGGATGCCTCCTCTTGCAGCTTGCAGTTGCGGTTCGGTGAGTTACTTGAAACATACCATAACTCTTAATTAGTAACTATTCTAAATACGCCTGGCTAAGTTAGCTTGGTTAAGAATTTCAGGGGATATATCGGCGTACAGGAACTATTATTAGCACAGAATGTAAAGTTACTATTATTATCTCACAAAAACGTGAAAATAGCGGTACATCAACGACATATAACTATGTTATGCTGACATTTTTCCAAATATGTTTTTTTGTATTTTGATACATACTACGTTGATACTGCATAACAAAATTTAATAAATTTCACAATATAACCTCGCGACTGCCATTGACCTATGTTGCACGATCTATGGATTCCTTTTTCATGCCATGACTATTATTCAATCCCGTGCATTGGGATAATGAATTAATATAAAGTGTATTTGTTAAAATTATATCTTTTTAATCAACATTTGATCCGAAAATCGATATGAATTTTTTCGTAATAATGTACGGTGCTGTAAACGAAACCTTTGTAATATTTGTACACCGAGGTAAGCTTCGTTAGAATATGTAAGGAGGAGCACTGTCGATTGGCTGCGCCGACTGAAATACTAATCACGAGGCCGCTGTCTTTTAAGATTATTAAAATCGTCAAAGCTTCAAAGTTCTCAAAGGGTTAATTACCCTACGGGATATTTATGGTTGGCTTATCCTTCCCTCGCTCGCCAGGGAGCAAAGGCGAATAAAGAAAGAGCATACGGACAGAGAGGTACACGGCGAACTGCCTACCGCGGAAAAGAGCCTTTCTCCTCGCACTCTATTGTCGGCTCTTCTGGATAGGTTGCTTGAACGATAATCGATTTCTCGCGTCATGTTGAATAATAACATACTCGACACGATACGACTTAGAATATATTTGACAATTTTCAACGTCCACAACAAATTTATAACAGAAATTAATGTCAGCATATCCATTTTTAATAGTACACCCGTGTACTATAAGTCTGTGTCATTTAAAAATGAATCCTTACAAAGTCGGTATTAAAGGAAGTAAAATTAATCCATCGCATTCATCATTGATAATCATCAAGTATACAGAGCCTGCATTAATCTTTTCGCGATTAAGAACGTTGTGAACGAATTGAGAGATATCTGACGAAAGAGCAAATGGAGTGTCGAGTAAAAAGATCAATGTGGAGAAGGTGGAGGTATAAAAGTAAGGTATCCGTGTACTTGTATCCCGTTGTGAGTGTACTTAGACAAAGTACTTACTCGCAATCGCTTTAAGAGCAGGAGCATGCCAACTATGAAAGGTGTTAAGAGGTACCGTGAGCTCCCTAGCCGCGATAAAGCGCTCGTATAACCGTCCATACGCGTCTCGGATTAACGGTCAAAGAAAAAGGCTCGCTCGCTGATGGCCGACATCGTCACTTAAAAAGAGTACTGCCACGCTCTTATACGCGAACTGATATGATCCGTTGGTTTTCTCTTACCTGACTGATGCATTAAGTATTCATACCTATCCGCGTATCATCCTTAAAGCGCGTAAAAATCTTTACATGTTAAATGCACGCAATTTATGTTACTAGCGAAGTGTTTTAGTTCTCGGGAAAAATTGCAATAGTATCGTTCTTGGAATGCATCCGTTCTCGTGACAAGTTCGTATCATTTTGTAGCGAGAAGCGGTTTGCAGAAAGTGACCCGTAACCTCGAGAATATCTTGTACTGAAATAAGCATAATGTATATAATTTATTCTGCGCAAAAAAGGAAATACTCTGTATATTATTTAATTCTAAAATGAAAGGAAAAGTCAATTCTAAATTATGAAGGTTAGCGTATCTATATACTATTGGATATGGAAAGCGTGTTTTATCACAAGATTTCAAAGCGTTACTACGTAACATGTCTTTTTAAATACGTTACGTAATTTGCGTCAACCTGTAAGCACACGTAAACCTATTATCATGAAGAAAGGTCGCTTATCAGGGCGCGCAATAGAACCCAGTCGAAATAATGTTTGGAACCCCTCGTACTAAACGTTCCTAAATGAATCGTTAATCGTTAACGGCGTAACGTTACTGCTCTTACGACTCGCTTATAAACCGGAAATACGTTGCTCCAATGTCCAACTGTCCAAATCGTTCACCAGTCGAATCTTCCGGACAATAAAGTCACCGGTGGTTTATTGCCAAAAGAGACCCACCATGCAGCAGGTTCTGCTTGTTTCTGACCTATCATTAAAACGTACGTTAAGCACACTTTTTTCATTTCGTTAAACCGCTCTTCTTCCGCTACGCCCATTTGAACCATCTCTCTGAACGAGATTCGTAGGATTGCCGAAAGGCTGTAAACGGTCTCTCATCCAATACGGAATGTCGGCTACCAACGGAATAGTCGGGATTCCTGGCTTTATTAAGCCTTCGGTTTATGCGAGACATTTTGAACGCTGACCCACCCGTCCTATTGGAAACAAAGCCGATCCCGAGAAACTATTAGATTCCCTTGACTTTCATGAGTAACGTAAAAGCAAAGATTCGAGACATTCGGATAGTAGGACCATTATAAATGTCGTTCTATTTAGTCGGTAGATTTTAGTTCGTATAGCTGAGCAAATTATCTGTGTAGAATTTTATAAATGTATGGTATGTATGAAATAATTCTAACGTATTATAACATAATGTATGGTAATAAATTATTTCGTGATGGTTTTATGCATTGAGTAATTTCGATGATTTCTATTGTATTCAGAGAAAGGGCATTTAATGCCATTTATGAGAAACGGACGCAAATAAAATAGTGTCTATCCGTCGGCTAGTTTTATTACTGTTTTTGTATATCTAAAAAAATGTAATTTAGTTTTTGCGACTCTATCGTACTTTCTGCACCCTTTCGTGTGCCCCGTAGATGCGAACACGTTTATCCCTCTCGCGCCCCAAAATAATCGTAAAATTTGATAATTAAATTTAATCGTACCACTTTAATGGTCCCGCGTTCCTGCCATTGTGTCGACTGGCCTAACATCTACTTTGATGGTCGATTACTTCAGAGCTTTAAAACATATGCTTTATACGTTCCATTTCAAAACGATGATATACTATTACGATCCGGACACATTATTAACATCCTCAACATTTATACTCGGTGAAACACATATCCTTCACGAATTAATATTCCAAATAACACTGGTTGCTATCCTACATTAAAATGACCAAAAGATTCTTCCCTCAGTTTCTATCATGAATTTCCTTCTACATTGCTTTATTTGAAATAAACGCTTAAAAATGTAAGACCTGTATAGTTATTTATTGTAGCAGGATATTATATGGTGCATAGGTACACTTCTATCGTAAGTAGCAAAATATGTTTGCAATTTAATGAACCATATGCTCCACCTCGGTATTCCATTAGGTACGATCTTCTTATAAGTACGGTCCCTAGATAATATTAAAATAAGAAATATATTTCCCGACTTATTAACCACCTGTCTCCACTTACATGGCCACCATAGGTTACTACTGTACGTGGTTGGCTCTGATTAACTGACGCCTCATAACTCATATTAGGTGTACGATTGAAATTGCTTGTACGCACCTCCGCAGCCATTTCTCTGCAATCAGCTTTTTAAATTAGCACACGAGTGCTTCGCATACTATTTTATAAAATACGTTCCAGAGTGGCATTTGCATTCGGTCATGTTTCAATGTCGTTAGATTAGCCGGAAGGATAAAAAAATCGTTATCGTAGGGTGAAAACACTCTGGAGTATTAAAGCCGGCGATACTACTCGAGCAATCTTGGCTCGGTAAATGGTGAAGTGCACGTAATTTCACGAAAGATATTGGATAACCTTTCGAGTGCATCGTCGACTGTAAACGGCAACGGGGAGAGGGTTAACTATGTGGAATATATCTTTAGCGTCGGTGAAAACGTGCGTATCACGGTGATAGTTCATTTTCAACGTGGAAGAGTGTTTCATCGGGGGTCGCCAATTAAAACGTCGTGCTCTCAACAATGCCGTAGAATGGAGCCCGCAATTCCGCGCTTCATCGGCCTGGGTTTTTGATGCGAACTGCGCCGCTGATGCTGCCTAACAACGGGCCAGATATGCCTTTGTATATATATACACACATATACATATATATCAATATATACAGAGGAATATAGTATACCAACGCGTACTTGTAAGAGTACGCACAATGGGGCAGAAAACAAGAGACGGTCGGGACATCAAAGTGCCGGAAGTTATGGAGTGAGAATACCAGTGGTTCCGGCGCAGACTGATAATCATCTCTACGAAATACTTTGTAATCGTTAATTACGCTATGGCATCGGCTCTTTCGGCAAAAAGATCGAAAGCCGCCTAGGGGAGGAACACTTTTGTATATTCTTCTATTGGGAGGTCTATATGGACAAGTGTATACCTTCAAGTAGATAGTCCTCTTCGAGTTCCAAGCCATTTGAGTCAAGCAGCTCTTTATCCACCACTTTGCATTCTCGTGACAATGGTCATTTACAGATTATTTCTTGCTCCTTTCTTCAATGGATATTCTCCATTATATGATCAAACTAACAACCATACAGTAACTGTTTGAGTTACATATAGCACTTCACTATAGAAAGATTCCTCTTAATATTTGAAGATCATATTATACTGATTGTGATATATTTCGAAATCGATGCTCAAATCGTATGTTCGGAAAGAAATAAAAATTAGGAACACCGATGAAGAGAAACCGTTAATGCTCATCGTGAGCATTACATAATAAACTAGACATCTAATCAGAAACATGAATCAGTAAACACGGAAGATATTTTAGGCAATTATCTACTTTCTATTTTAAATAGCATGCTCGATTAACACATACTTGGTAATTATCGCCACGATGATTCGCACATGTCGAAGTTTATTATCTACACCGCAATTACACTTCAAATCATCAGTCTTGAAAATATCACTTACGTAGAATACGAATGAGAAAACTGACGAGAATTTACCAATTGAGTGGAAACAATGATCTAAGAAGAGGGTATTCCAACGATTCTGACGATAATGGTCGAATTTGTCAGCCATATTTAAATCGTTTAAGCTGTCAACTCGCGAACGTCTACGGTACATCAAACTTCTACGCAGAATCAAATGAGGCGTCGGAAGATTTCGCGAAAATTTTTCTTTCGAACCCTACGCAGGAAGAGGTCCTTTTTCTTCAGAAGGGGCGTAATATTCGAGTAAATGAAGCGCGCTGAGAAAGGAATCGCCGGAGGAGAGAAAGGCTCCGCTAAATATTCCAACGCTCAAACGCATTCAAAACAGTCCTCATCGCGGATCGTTTGAGTATCATGCCTTTTATACTTTGAACTTTTACGAATGTACATTACTTTTTATCACGCGCATATCTCCGATAATGCTCGGTGTATACGCACACTAAGGCGGGCTGATATAAGTTATATAAAAGTTATATAAAGGAGTGTGCACGAGCATGGGTTCAATTTTCCAATTGTATAACAGTACACGCAATTCACGACACTTATCCATCCATAAACGTTGCTCTATGCTTTGTCCGTTATACGTACTACCTCTTGAATACAATTTTCTTCAAATGCTTCTTGAAAAAAATTCAGCAAGATGATTCGCGACGTAGAAGAACCCAGTTCTCTTCGAAGTACTGGCGTATAGTAACCCTCTAGTTTTCTTGCTCGAATTCCCTTTCTGTTACTGCTGACTACCGGTGATAATTATTACTGGCAAGCTCCGGCAGATAATATGGAAACGGTGCCTCGGCTTCGAAGCTTCCGAGTTTCACGTGGAAAATAATCACCGGTGATTCTCGGAAGATTTCGCCCCCCTGGCCAGGGCGTGTCCTCTTCGTTTCTGGTTGGTTTTTTGGTGGCGTCCATTAACCGCGAGAAGTGCTCCTCGTCCAGGCTCGTGCCGTGCAAACCGCACCAGGAAATCAAGACGAGTTATCATTACCATCTAGAGATTACCGTAGCGGAGTGCGTATAATCCTGTTGCTAATAAGAGCACTATAAAAGGGCGCGGTGTCGGGAGAGGAGAAGGGAATAGGCAAGAGAAACGTTATAAAATCTGAGCAACCACAAAAACCGCAACGTTCCGGCGCTCTAGGTTCAAGTAGCAAGTTCAGTGGCCTTGATTGGCGTTGCTAAAGTAGTTGGACTCTGTTTTCTCGATAATACGGATTGCAGGTGCAGAATTACTTCATCGATATATTTATAATTGCTTAATTAAGTCATTTCTATTATTCTTCTTGCTGAATCAATTTTTTGGCGAAAGCAGTTTTCTATGATAGCGATTGTTTATATGATATAAATTACTATGTGTACAGTGTACACCTATCACTGGAAGGTTGATACTCGTGCGTTCGTACATGTGTGGCTACTCGTTAGGGAAATGGAAAGTATATACCTGTACTGTTAAATGGCAATATTGATTGCTCGTATTCAAGAGTTTTTCCGAGCTCTCCCGTAGATAGGATCGGGGAGATCGATTGATTCGATCGCGATTGTATACACCATGGTCGCGCACGAGTGACGCTGATTGCATTCTGAAACCTGTATCTCGCGCGAAAAAAAGGTGCCGGTGCACCTCGATTGCCGTCTCTTATAACGGAAAACGCCTCTGGAGGCAATAGGTCACTCCATGATTGATTGCATTTCATTTTCGATTTTCATTTTGAATGATCGCGTACTCGTGCATTACCAAATATACGTTCATCTGTTTTCATTTCTGTGAGACCACCTTTCTTGCAACACATTTGTCTTCAGAAATCCTCATACGAATTCATTCATATTCCATGTTTCTCCCAAATGTAAATTTGATCACGATTTATTTCTAACGATTATCACTGTTAAAAAATGTTATAGCGATCCCTTAAAGTTTCTCGGTTTCTGTGAATACTTTGATAAACAAGATCGCCTTAAATCCATTCTTATCCTCATTAAGTTCGTACTTGTAGATGACGCATATATATGGCTATCGTATCAATGATGTCCTAAGTTAATTATCCTAATTTGAAATGCAGTGCACATCCACACAGTCCATTGTCTTCTCTTCACGCGCAATTAAGTCTCTACCGCGTAGAATAGATCGAAATCTAACTCAGGATTCAGGTAGGATCGGATATCTGGACGTGGCTAGTGGATGTTAACGGGCGTCAGGTGCGTCGAGACGCATCATCAACTCGTACAGGATACACGTGTAGATTCGCATGCATATAGACCTGCTTGACCGGTAGGACGTAATACGGTCACTCACGGTTGTACTATGTCCGTGTGAGCTGCGGCTGCGGGGTTTCATCTGTGAATTAGGGTTAGCTTGCTTTGGATTATTACGTCATAACAGTATGACCACCTGGATGCAATCGCCCGTATTGATACGATGAAACCTGTCGTCCTATTTATTGCCCGTGTCTCGATATTCCCATCGCAGACCGAATTGGCCAGGAATTTCATAGTGTTCGATGATGCTTGTCACTCAAAATTCCGAGACGGTTTATGTCGGTATTAAGCACATTAATCAATGCCCCCGTAGATTAGGTGAATTGAAGTGTTACCGCGACTACCATTATTAATCACGTATCATATCTATTCCTCTTAGGTAGATTTCATTCTACTAGTATTTATATTTATCATTTTGTAAATTACTGCACGAACCTTTTCGTTATAATATTATGAATGATTCGTGCAGAGAATATCATAACTAAACATGAATTTTCACTCTGTGCAATAAAATACGTGTGGTAGAGATTATGGAAATAATTCATTCGAGTGCAACGACCCGCAAGAACTTTTTCCTGTATCAAGAATGATTCACCCTAAACGGTCAAGAGGAACTCAATTTACTCCGTGGCTCCGGGTCCCCGCGAAATTAATGCAAAACACGAGGTGCAGTAGGATACGCGCCCGTAAAGGCAGCATGGTTTCCGGTACTCCGAGCGAAGGAACCATAAAATATGAAATGTATTAGATTGATAAGACTCGGGGAGTCTTGTTGGATATACCGTGAAACGGTTGAAAAGAGACATACAGAGAGAAAGAGAGTATAAACGTATTTACTCTGGCTCAGCATAATATCGCGAGCTTTTATAACCAATAAAAGTTACAGCTGACACTTCTCTTCTCTCTGCAGCAACCGAGATACGCGGTGCCGAATGCACGGGCACGCTCCTTTTTCGTTCGTATTACTGGTATCGTCTGTGTCGAATACGTGGATGTGTGCACTGTTCGGAGGAACAAGGCGATTTATGAACAACGAGAGACATGGTAACGAGTCTCAGCCATCGAAACAATCGTGGCATTGTGCCTTGGGATCTCTTTGTGCACTCCGGCTGCTACAGGGCCAAACGTCCCTCGCTACTCTGACCAACCACTTCTAACGCCTCGTGGTCTTAATTTAATTAAGCCAGATATGCTGGAAGCACGTGCGTTCGAGACAAAATGCGTCTTTTTCAAACATATATGTTTTACTGCAATTAACTATTCCCGTCACTCACTGTTTTTATTCATCCTCTAATAAAAACGATCGTAAAATCCTCTTATTGCATTATTATTTTTATACAACGCTTAAGGCGACTCTCCCGGACCGATACTAATATCGCTAAGTAATCTGTTGAGAAAGAACTTACGTAACGGCAAATGGGAAACGATTATATCCTCGGATGAATGTCCCCCGGTGCAATTAATAACTACGCTTGATATTTTCGAGCTAGGAAAAGAGGATATAGGATGATCGTTTCGGAAGGCATATTTTTTGTACGGCACCCCGAAAATCCGTGTTACGATCGCTCGTACGAATCACCATTGGTAGCTGAACTCTAAATATCAGGACAATAAAGATTTTATGAATGCAGCTCCCGCAGTAGGAGGGCAAGCTAGCAATTAGAAATATTTGCTCCAGGGACAGTTAATATCTTCATTCGAGCTGGACAGCGTGTCCCACCGATGGATGGAAAAAATTTTATCGCCGTGAAAGGAAAAGGAGGATAAGAATGATGAGAATGAAGAGAAGTAAGCGAACAGATATCTATCCCGTAGAAATAGAGAGAGAAAGGACTCAGTGACTTAAGCTGCCATCAAAATGCGAGCCATGCTGGCCCGTTAAAATTACGACGTTATCCTTGCTTCAGGTTTTTCCTACTAAAAGGAACTTCGGAATTATCAGGATTTCGTTCTGTTACAATGTACGTCGAAACGACGTTGTACCAGCACCGGAAAACGGTCTCTTTCGTCTCGAACCGGAGATCACTGAAACTACCGCAACGAAATGCAACCCGATTCCCCGCGATTTTAGTTTCGTCAAGTCGTCGCGCTTTTACGGTGCTTTTACTACCCGGAATTAATCAAATGGAATAAAATAACGAGAATGACTCACATAGCGGAGTTGCGAATGGGATTTATCGGCGTACAAAGTACCTTCTGTTTACAATTACACCGGTAGAACTTTATTACTAATACCCAGGAGAAATTGCAATCGACCGGTTGCCAACTCGTTCTGTAACGCGGAGTATACTCGTCGACGTGCGGTCGATATCACGGACTTATTCGTTGCACTCTCCCGTGTTTTATTGGCGCTACCACCACGGTATATTATACGTAATAATTCATGCGAGTATCTTGCGCTTAGATGCCACTGATACGAGCAATGAAACACTCTCGGGGCACGAAACGTGATTTTACAATAACTGTTTATGTTGCGCGGTGAAATACATCGATGTTCGTAATCGTAGTTGTAAAGTCATATTGATATTCCTCGGAGATAAAGGATGATTTTTTCCACATATATGATGAATGGTTTATGACTTACACAATAGATACACGACAAATTGCAAAAAATATAAACAGGAAGTATTTGCACTTACTTAATAATAACCGTGAAAGAATCTAGCATGCAGTTGAATTACTAGTTTCTAATTATTCTGATTGACTTTTGAATGGATCCTATGGATAGGACTGACTAACAATTTTCTTTGCTTCAAAAAGTAATTAAACCGTGAAATAGCTCTGGAGGTAGAGTAATGCCAAGAAGGTAACGATAGGAAACGCCCGTTGAAGGGTTGATAAAGGCCGCGTCGCTGGTTAACGGGAAATGCTTTATATATCCCATACCCTGGAGAATATCCGAAGAAGATAGCGTTTGATATACGATCGCACGACGGTATAAATTAACTCCTGGTGACATTTAGATTAATTGTTCGAGTTCACGGTGCCCGGGGCTGTTTTTCGGGGTAGGCAATCGTAATCATTATCACAGCTGCTTTATGTTACTCCGCTATAAATATTAAATGTGGTATACCTTGAGACTGTTCCTGACCATACCTGTATAATTTAAATAAAATATTGGTAAACAATTGAAAAGCATACGTTTATATCTGCAGAAACTAAATCGGGAAAGGTCCATTTTTAAGGATGTGTAATAAAATTCTATGGGTAATGAACTCAATATTAGACACGATCTCCTTTCAAAGATTCTCGATTTGATTTTGGTCGATGTAAGGGGAACACGAACCCCGCAGGTTTTGGGAGGCACGCAAGTATGGAAGACAGTCGTTAGGACAAAACGTTCCCTTTGATCTCGTCACGACCATCGTGTCCCGCAGGAACGCTTTCCAAACGATGTCCAAACTCACTGGTTGTGTCCTGCACCGACTCGTTTTCCACGGTTTTCGGCTCTCTTTCTTTCTATCGTTATTGATATTCGACGGTCTTAGGCACGAATAGGGCTGCGGTAAGGCGCCCGCATTGTGTCAACAACCCTCCACGGAAAACCAGAAGCTGCGAATTATGATAGGGGCTGAAGCACCCCGGCGTTGTCATTAGTGGTAGACGAAGGGAACGAGAAGAAGTAATACAACGAATCTCGTCGAGCACGTTTTCAAACTTACGCCACGATTCGGTCAATTGTATCGTGTGATAGGGGGTTACTAAAAAATGATGATCTTCCTATACGCCACTCTTCGTGATCCATTTTTCCAGATCAAAAGCTTGAGTATCTTTTAACAGGTTGATTGATTACAATAGTCTATATAGTATACTACCTCGCCCGGTCGTCTGGTGTTTTATTCAGGATGCAATTATCTTTTGGCTCATTTAAGGGCACCAGAAAATCTCTTTGTGCTTTTGGTGCAGAATGTTCTCGTTTACTTCAGTTATACTTTTTCGGTGGAAAACAGGAGCCAACCGACGCCGGGGAATAGCAATTTCCTTGGGTATATCCGGATTTACAGTGCTCCTCGAGGATATCGAGCAAATTTAGCGCGAAACACGTAACGAATGAGCTTCGGAGTGCCGAGAGCCAATGGGGAGGGAAAGAACATATATATTGCAGCGGCAGTTGAAAAGTTTAACTACCTCACAGCTCATAACCCCGTTATGACCTCCGTATCCAATACTTACACCTATAGACAAATACAAACATACGTGTCTATAGCTCATCGCTTATTATTTTCTTACCCTGGTCAAGACAAATATTGTCTAGACATTAGTGGCCCCCATAGTTCGAGTGATATCCACCCTGTTATTTTGAAGTGAGATACTTTTCCGGTTCCATGGCACCGAGATACCGAGAGAAGAGCAGAGTTAAGCCACAGTTGGTAGGGTAGCGCAATTTTGTGGTCCTTTCGCTTAAGTAGACGATGGTCACTTTTGTGTCGATTTCACGTGTCGCGACTGCCAGGAATCTTTGATCCTTCGTCCTAAGCCTCAAAGGAGGAGATGTTATGTCAGCATCGAGGGTTGCCCCGCCTTCTACCTTTCCCCACATTTTTCTCAATAGATTTCCTTCTGATCTCTTCCTAACGCCGCGAAGCTCTGAATGTGAAAATAACAAGCTCCGTAAATCCGAAAAATATCCTTTATAAATTCATTGATAGATCAAGTGGGACGAGATTGATACGTATTGTGTACGAAATACGTTGATATAGGATGTGAATAACTCGATGCGTATTAATATATGAAATCTTTCTGATCTTTTACTGTGCGATGCTGAATTAAATGTTTATTTTGTTCCTTAAATGTATAGGATTATTCATATAGCTCTATCAATCTGCTTTCACATATTTCAATTGTGTATACTTAACTCGGCAAGTTCCATTAGACTGTCCGCGTTTAGCCGAGCGAAACGAAATGTTTTAAACGATGATTCAGCTTGAGAATCCAAGAGACACCCTTCCGTCAGTCAAGGAAGCGTCAAAAGCTGTGATCACCCCTTGACAGCCACTTTAAAATTATACCGATAATGAAATCCAGCCTCGACCCCTAATTCCTAAGCTAAACCCCGCGGACAGACCGAGGAACAGATGCGGGGACAATGGCGAGTCGATCGTCGGTACGAAATGAATTTAAAGTCGGGATTTAAAGGCTTCGGGAACACAAAACATTCCCCCTTTTTTACTGTACTACCGTGCACTCGCAATTATTACAAGCCGATCACCCGTAAGAGATATTGTTAGTCTTCGGTAAAAGGGGGTTTAACATAGGGAAGAAAGTGTTAATGCTGATTCGTTACAATCTTCCCTCTTCCGTAAAATATAAAAAATTTTTTAAACACTTATTAATATCTATCATGGAGAAAAGTCTCCATGATTCAACTCTTGCGGACGCGTCTTCGCATAGAGTCGCCTAAACATTTTTGCAGTTTTGATCATAAGAAGTGGATTAAAAATTGTTTCCTGTCAAAACATCCAAGTCGATAATATATGGTGTCTTTAAAAACATAGGAGAAGTATGTGAAAATTGCTTCTAATATTTTTAGATTTCTTGAAAATTTCCAATCCAACTTTTTTGCTTAAAATTAACTCATTCTATTCAAATAGCCCACCTTACCCTATGTCTTATTCGAAATCACAAGTCTAATGGTAAGTACTTCATTACGTACACCAGCCCAAGTAATTTAGGAATATATGCTAATGTTTTTCGGAAAGGAGGAGCATTACGAATTATGGAGCTTGCATAGACATCTTAGATGGTTTTCACGAGCAAGTACATAAAGCTATGTGCACAGACTGTGAATGGCTGAGAAATGCCGCGATCTTCCAAGTTTCCGCGTAAGTTTGTCCTGTGCCATTTAGCGCGGAAGATTTAACACTTCCACTAGGTAGTTTACGATATACAGATATATGTATAGTATCTGGACTGGTTACGATGGTGAGTACGAAGGAACGGGGAATACTGTGTTGTAGGTACATATATATTTGCAAGCAGGAGGCGTTATGCATGGGGTGCCATTCCGGCGCGCTTTAACACCCGTATATAAGGGTAAAATTACACCTCCGGCCATTCCTGTATTTTCGGAACTTGATTAATGCTGCCGTCCGAGACGATTATGGCACTACGTGACGAGCTTAGTCAGGACTCGCGAAACCCATGCTCCATGTCTGATAATGTCTTCCCTAATTCTCGTCTACCATTTCGTTTTTATAGTAATTACAAGGCCGTCCTTTTAATGGGGTTTTGAAAGTAACATTTTATGTACTGGCTAGGATATTATTTTAATAGCACGTCAGTGTGTATGAACGTTGATGATGAATTATATTGCTAAATATCTTTGTTCTCTGAAATGAAATCAACGCTTACTTGATACGTACAAAACTTGTTGGGCGCTGTGATATCCAGTTAATCCGTTGATATGCATCCATCGAGGAAATGAGCCACAAAAGAACGAGAGGATTACTGTCGCGACTGCTATTCAAAGCGTAGCCATGTCGATCTTTGACGGCAACATAAAATCTTTCATTTCCATTTCGAAATTCGATGTGCGTAAGCGGGCGTGTGCATGCAGACACGCGGTCCCGTAGTCCCAAGCGGAGAGTTTTTAGTGTCGCAGGGGTGCGAGGCGATAAAAATCGCGAAACATTATACAGATTTGTCGGTCGGACTGGTTTTACGATTTTTCTTCGCGCCGTCAGTCGAAAAACGGGTGCTTACGTCCTACTGGTAGTGACTCTCTCCCACTTTTTATTCCCATAATTTAATTATCTCGGCTTTATGACCGAGGACTAGCTCTAGTGGGTTAGATCCGTCGACCATAACGCCTCACATAAATCCGGGCGAGAGATATCGCGTTTACTTCGCTTCAGTCTCCTCACGGATATTCCCCATAAACGGTAGTTCGAAGAATGGTATAGTACTCCTCGACCTTCGTCTCGGACCAATTTGCCGAACGTCGCCTCGTTTGCTGCAAACCTACGTTTTCGAAATTAAATTATAAAGTTATGGTATTTTGCGGTTCAACCCGTATACCATACGACAAGCACCGACGCTCTAAAATTTCGAGATATGACCGAGGTAATATAATAATAATTTAATCTACGTATCATATGCTTTGGAATCTTTACGATGTCATTCATCATTTCTCCGTTCTGAAATCGTTAAGAATTCCATTACAGAAAGTAGAATACGGAATCATGAATAATTTCCTTCGATCATTCTCGGATGTATTATAACGTGGAAAATCCTATCATGTACTTTACGAGTATCGGTCACGGTTAAGTCGTAACGGGTGGCGGATCGTCCAGGAATAATTAAATTCACCGGTCCGGTGACAGTTAATGATCGCAGCACGTGTTCAGTCATATAAAAAACTCGGTGAAGAACTTTCGCACGCGTGTTCCGATTTCGTGTATACATGGGGGTAGAAGCCGGTAGCATAGTGCAGTGGTGCACGGTAGGATGGTCATCGGTTGCCAGGTGGTCGTTTCACCGGAAATGGGATTCTGATATCTCGAGGAACATCCCTTCGTAAATGTTATGGAAATGAGGTCAAACCACCGAGTGTACGCTCGCGTGGGGTCAGTTAATGTACTCGGTGAAAATAGGTGAGACGGAGGTAAAAAGGGGAACACGTAAAACGAAGACTGTGAACCGCATAATGGGGAATCACCGTGCAGGGCGGAATCCTTCATACGAGACCGGTAACATACTAGCATGCCGAGTGTTCATGCAGGGGTGCGACTCTACGTACAATGAGTACAGGGACACAAAAAAACGCTAACAACATAACGCTATACAATGGTTTCGTCACGATTTCTTGGGGTTCGAAATCAGCGGGGTGGCTCTCGAGTGATGTTCGGTGGGTAATTAGAAAACGTCGCTTCGTTGTTAGGGGAAAATGTGTATTCTTTGGTAGGTTTTTCCTACTCATTCGCGAATATAAAAAAGGACCGAAATGATTACTTCGTCGAGTTCATTGATAAATCGAGCTATCTATTTTCTTTGGTAGATATCGAGCGGTGCTCGTTAGCGGAGTAGTTTCCTTCAGATTAAGCGATCTACCGTGACGTCCTCGTTTACTGTCAGTGTATTTGCTCAAAGCAATTTGTTAATTTGAAGCGGATAAGCATCGGCTATTCCCACAGGGGAAGGCCACTGGCATTCGGGGTGAAATTGCGTATTTATGCCGCGCATAATCCGCCCATTCTCCAAATGGTGGTGAATCTATCAATGCCCCGCATTACCGGTTTCATTTTCCTACGTCGATGGAGACACACAAAGCCCTAAAAAATAGATTCCGTCCGGTTATACCGTAGGTCGCCACCGGAGAAGGATATCGTCCAATTTTTTACTTTCGCCTCCTGTCCGAACTGGAGGAAAGTCCACCGACGTTTACTCACTTTTTTCCTACTTCCGGTCTTCCCAAAGAATCGAATAATCGGACTCCACAGATGAAATTCAAACGGATCTTTGGCGACAGATAAGAAAAAACATACATGATCGATCATTCCTCGAGGAGGGCGGAATGTTTATTCTAGCAAATAAGAGGAACTTTTACGACTATCTTTGATTAAATTCCATGTCTAATTTAACAGAGATATCAATATCTCCGGGGTTTCATATGAACGTTGAAACTGTTGCGTGGAGTGTATCATTTTTCCAATATCGTACAGTTTCCATCCAGTAGGTTTTCATTGAACGATTATTGGTAAAACGTGCGTACCATGGACTTCGCGAAGGAACGATTTTCTTTCAATCAACGGTGGAATCCTTACGAGACGAAGTTTACGTAGCGTAATAAAATCGTACGCTACCGTTTGAAAGGCGACGCGGTGGAACTCTTGTATCGCGAGGAACGATAGGAAGAAAGGATCAAGAAGTAGATAGCGGAACGAAGGAAAGTGACGGCGAGTAGGCCTGCGAGACGTGGATGATTGCGAGAAATAAAAGTCGCAGGGTGTGACTGATCGTTTTTCCTGCGAGAGAGATAAAAGGATAAGTTGGGCTTGTGTACGTGTTAGAGGAAAACGTGAATAGGAGGAAGGAGGTGGTAGAAATGAAACCGTTACGCGCCGAGGGATATTAGGGTGCTTCGAAGCACCCTATTCTCTCTTTCTCTCTATCACTTGCCCTTTCTCTCCCTTCCGCGCACGCATACCGAGAAGAAAAAGCGTAGAATTTGTAGTCGTATGATACTCGTTTCGCGATAACGTTTTCAAGTACCCACTGCCGCATTCCCGGCGTTTCATTTCGACTTTCGTGTAACGGCTTCTCTGATATCGATACCGGGAGTACCCGGAGAGAATTGTTGTTATTGGGTGGAATTTAATCTACACTGGCTGCTTGTTACTATTGCGTTTTACAATCGAACCAATTGGAAGAAGTAATTTTCTCCTTTGAAATGCTTAATAAACTTTAATGAATCGGTGATTAGAATCTTTAATATGTATCATGATCCATTGACATTGCATTATGCAGGTTTTATAATGAGCATCCATCAGAGTGCATTAAGTACGGTAAGTAATATCCTTGATGATGGAAAAGGGAAGCAGTAGCGTTTATTATGATATTTCTTATCGTTCCGTGACACGCGAGCGTGATGTAATTTTTTTCGACGATTTATGAGTGATCGATTAACGACGGCATAATTTAATTAAGTAATTAGTCGTTTATCATAGAATTCACTCTGCACGGTGTGTGTACGATGCAAAGTCTTCTAATTGCCAGTATGATGCGATGGTAACTATATTTCGAAATCCCGTAGAAGACGAGAACTGTCGGCACGGTGTAATTACCTAATGAACTAATTGGATTAGCATTCACAGTTGTCGCGCGTTTCCCACCGCGAAACGAACATACCGAGCATTGAGACACTCTTCGTCCTTATCGGATGGAGTCGTGTGCCGCACGTAATTGCACCATCGCAAGAGATAATATGCTAACGAGGCAAGTGCTTTTAATGATATGTGTGAATCCTACGGTAAACAAGTTCTCGTCATGTGTGACTAATAGAAACGTTGCTATCGATGTGTGAAGATCAAGATCGAATGTGTCATCTTGAATAATTACAATAATATTTTGGAAAGACACCAAATATATTCGGCATATTTAGCGTTTTTATGTAAGGCACCGATGAAATCACTGATGAATTCATGTCACGATCATGAAATATCGGGGGTGCAACGTAAGCGAAAAAGAGCTAATAAAAGTGTCTCCGTGATAATTAGCTTCTGCAGAGTGTGGTAGCTCTTTTAATTGTTATCGTTAAAACGAGGAGCTCCGGTCGTCGAAAAAAGGTACGGGGAGTCGAAATAATAGCGAGAGATAAAAGGAGGGCTGTTCTTACTTAAGGGACGTCCGTTTATGATTGAGGCAGTTCGTGCTTTAGTAGCTATTTAAAAACTCTGCTTTATTACGTCCCGCCCGCTGGCATAGGAGATTTTTATAATCATTATCTTTCCTGAATTCGGAGACTCGGATTCTCTTGTACTCTGCTTTCCTACTATCTGCTTTCCACCCAGAATATTTCCTAATTTTATGTATCACCCGCGTTGCACCCAGGAATATTTTTATTTCGTAGCCCATCACATGTTTGCTTTTACTACTCAATTCAAAATATTAAAGACACGAAGTTGGAACACTTTTATTATGAACTCATCCGAGCGACATAGTTTTCATAACTATTATAATATAGTTACGAATAGAATCCTTTATAAGGAAATTCCGTGGCACGTATAAGCGAAACATTTCCATCGAATGAGATCTCCCTTCGTATAATAAGGAAGCGACCTGGTGAAACGTACTCGTGACCCTTTCTGATCCCAAGGCACACGACTCTTCGTCAACGAACGTCACGGCAACTTTACATACGTTTGAACCCGACAATGCCCGGGTTAAACGATATTACATACGCATTCAGCGGTGTGGAGCAATGCAAGCCCGTCGGGTTAAAGCGAAGATAAATCAGCGTAACGTTATTATGGCTCATAGAAATCGTAGCCACTTCTGAATCCATTAAGGGCGCTGCAACGCGAACGCTGTTATTTCGTCGTGGAATCCTTCTGGGCCAGGTGTAAAGGCCTCGAGCTCGAGGAGGCGTGCGAAGGGAAGAATAAGGTGAAGGAGGTCGGGGTGTAGATCGAGAAGGAGGTTGACTGATCGTGAACGATTCGTCAAAAGGTTCCCATGGACATACATGCATACATACATACATACATGCGAACGTACTCCTTCGAATCCCTCGACTCTACTCGTACGGCTATAGAGTAAGATCATTCCATGAGTACACACATGGAACTGAGGTCCCTTTGTCGTAAAGGTGAGTCAACCTGCACGGAATCGGGTCGTCCCTGACAATGGATTGATTTAGTGCACTTGTGTTTGAGGCGTTCTCGGAATGCTTTAGACAGATCTTAGCTATCCCTCGAACCACGCGTCTCTGGATACGTGAACATATATCGAACACAGGGTACATATGATCTTCTGTCCATACACGTGAAATTTGTGTTCGTAAAGTACACCTATGCGAGCACGTGTATTAAATGCCATTCCTTTCGTCCATTATATGTCGTTCAGCGCGATGCTTGTCGTTCGACGTGACTGCCTTCCTATCGGGGTTTCTCTTTTTAGGCTACGTTTCAGAAGCTTCGAGGATTATCGTGCTATCGAATGCGCGGTCACGCACGTGTATGTATGACGTGCTCCTCGTATGACTCCACCTGCAAATCCGGACCAGCCTCGGATTTCAAACGCGCCCACTTCCATTATCCTCGGCTGAATAACCAGACTCGATTAGAACTCTGCGTAGGTTTTCATAAGGATATCTGTCAGAGGATTTTATAAATTACGAAACCGACGAATCACTCGATCGCACTGGGTTTCCTTTCTTTTATGGACTGGATTAGAAGGTGTATTTTTCTTCCTGCCATTCTTGTATTATCTCAATAATTCTTCCGTACCGTGTTTCCATGCATTATTCACATTGCCATTTTCATCGATCACCTTCCAGTGCAAAGGGTTATTATTTCCATGAATATGTTGGCTTGTTCAAAAATTCTTGTTTCCGCTACGTTCCAGAATTATTAATTACCATTCCGAGTAGAGAGAATGTACACGAGATTTTTTGCATTTTGTCTCCGAATTTTTTGCGAACGTGCTGGCGACCGTCTCATTCCACGCGGTCGATTGACTGGCACGAATGAAACCCTGCCATTTGTACGTTGACATTTGGAGAATAGCATCGGTGGAATGGGTTGTGGAATTACATAGACAAAAACACGTACACTGGATGACCACCTACGCAGCGGGGTGCAATTACTTTCGTTAGAATGGTGTCCGGAGGCAACGTTTTCCAGAAAATCAGATTTAGTCCAATTCCCAGAGCTGGATCGTGCAAAGAACGTAGAGAAAAAGAAAATAAAAATAACAAATATTTTTCTCTCTTTTAATAACCGTCGTTCAGATGGATTACTATTGTAATGGATATATTTGTAATTGGCATCTATCTAACCCCCCCTGCGTAAAGATTTACAATGGTGCACTGAATGAACACTTTAAAAGATTCCCTTTCTACGAACCCCGTTTTTTAAATCTGCTGGGGAAATTTCAGTGTAACGTATTCGTTTAAGCAAGCTAGAATTTGAGGGCGGTTTAAGGCGGATTAAGGGGTCGACGAAGTGGTGGAACTTACGATCAGATTTCACGAATGAGTTCACCGTGGTTCCAGCTGACAGCTGGCAAAAAGTCTGTGCACTTTGCTGCGGAGAGGCAGGTTACTCGAAGTTAATCCGTGTTTCGATTCTAAGCAGAAGTCAGGGGGTCCTTCTGTGGATCGAGGTCGATGATATTATCCGGCTCGGTTTTATTTCGGGACACGGCCGCGATTAAAATTCATGTTGACGAGTACCCTTGACTTTTAACGAACCACTTCGTACCTTTTCATCGACTTCGACGGAACTCACCTCTCATTCTTAAGAATTAAATTTCTTTCGCACACTTCAACTTGAGATGTCTCCAAGAAGAAGAAGAAGAATGTTCTCCTAAAATGTTATATAACTCCAATACTTGCAGTGTTATAATTTAATGGTGTACTTTTACGTGTAGTTCCGTATTTATTTATAAAGAAGGGGTTTGAAGAGAACCCATATAAAAAGATAGATAGGGAACTGAATGGCAGAAGCTATTCATCTTAGGTTCTCCTTGTTTTACAAGAAAGCTGCTTGTATCTAAACAAGGGGAACTGCCCTCGTTAAGGGAAGAACGGACAATTGTTTTCGTTGTTGGTTCGACGAGCGATGCGAGTGGACAACTCGATCGTACATCACCGCGTGACAAAAGTCGCCTGTTTTTGCGCGAGTGCTGAACCCGTGAGGGATGATCCGGATGCCCCGGCACGAGGTATTGAAAAATTAATGGTTCATAGGTGCACTCAGCCGATCGACTCAAAACACGCTCTCGTTGTTTTGTTAACGAAACGCTCTCCTTTTTCATACGCATTCGACGTAACACCGACAGCAAAATATATTCACGTCCGAGATGAAGAAACGAACGTGAGCCATTAACGTCGGAAACGGTCAGCGACATAGAGGATAAAAGAATTCCAGGGATAAACGTACGCGAGAATATTCCACAACGAATCCTGAAAAAAATGATACATCTTATACCGGTACGCGAAAAAATACCATGAAGATTAGACCCGTTTGCCAGGCTGTAAAAAATCTCTTTTCGGGCAATGGTGGAAGGTTAAAAATTGGAAACAAAGTGCCCAGCACGGGGAAGGTGATGTGATTAACGGGCCAGAAAAATGTACTCCAGTGATATTATGACACCCGCGCGCACAGACGGCCACGGTACGCGCTCGGTGTGAAGCATAAACCGAAGCATAAACCGGGCAAGCGAGCGTAAAGCATAAAACGCGAAATGCAACGCAATGCCCGGTGACAGATGCCGTTTATTAACACTGTGCATCGTCAACGAACGCGTATGCATATGCCTGTTGGTGTTTCTACGTTAAAGTATACCGATGTGTGCAACGTAGATATGTACACTGTGTCTACGTTGCGGTACTTCGTTTCGCTCAGACTGCAAAGGTCGCCTTCCTCGTATTCCCGATACTTTTTACACTTTTACCATGACACTGCCAATTTTATTATTCATCTCGGTTGTCGACGTTGGAACTGCAGAAACGTTCAACTACGATGGGAAACTGACTTTAAAGATCATACGAAATGACTTTAATTTATTTCCCCCCCTTCAGCAATTTCGATTTGCGGATGTCCACTTACGCTCGTTTTCTCCGTTTTTCATTGGCGATAACGATAACGTCGATCTCGCTGAGAAGTTGTGACTTGCTTCTTCTTTGCATTAAATGATGTGTGACTTAAAGTTTTATTCAAGTTAAATGCAGGTTCAGGACGACTGCCGGGTTAAGATGTAGTTCCTGCTTTTAGACATTTCGCTAATTTTTACCTTGATTCGTCACGTGATATAAAAAGGGAACGCTGCTGGAAATTCATTGGAACAGACACGTCGAAGTACGTAATGGTATAAAGAGGGAATCGCATTTTCAAATCGGATGATGAACCTGATAGTGAAATTTACGGGTGTGAAATCATTGGTAGTCGGCGGTGCTGGGAAAGGGAGGATTTCGGGTGATGTTGTTGGGGTTGGCACGGCACCCTCGCTCCTACGACACGTGAATTAAATGCATTTTACACTCTGTTTCTTCGCCACCAAGAGAGGGTAACACTCGACCCTCTAATGTCCGGTGACTCGGCAAAGTGCTAAGATGACCGAGGCATCAATCTTCACGCTTTCTCACTTTTTGTCAAAAACCAGAGTGGGGTAAGCTTTCCTTATTCTTGGTCGTCCGACATCTTTTCCTAAGACTTTAGGTGTGTGTTGGAGTTGTATGTAGAAAAAAATGAGTGTAGCTACTCAGGCCGAGAACTCGTCGTTCCGTGGTTTCGAGCATCCACTACAAGCTTCCGGTTTTGGGACGTTGAAGAATCATTCCCTTCCCGCCCTTTCGTATTTGCTTCTTCGAGCATGACAATCCAAAAGAGGCGCACGCGTACACTTTCCGTGAAGAATCGCTGTTAACTGTTAATAGATTGTTTTAGTGACAATGATTTATAATGGTAGACTCAATATGAATTACTTTCTTGTTTACCAAAATATAATGTTTAAATATATTTGGTGATATTTTCCTTTTCGTATTATCCTGTAAAATAAGTTGCACAATGGAAATTCTAAGAAGTGAAAATACTAGAATTCAATCTCCCTAGAGCCCTTTGCATTTCTATGGAATACAAGGAGCAAGCTACGAAGACTTTATTTTCCACAACGTAGACCGAGTGCCGCGTCGCATCGACTCTCTTATTCCAAGTTTTCTCGCGCAGTGTCGCGCATAAAATAAGTATTATGCAGAATACGAGAGGGTTTCCCTTTGGCTTTTCGGTCTCGCCCTCACCGAGAGGATTTCGCCATCTCGAAATCATCCGGGCCAAAAACTAATAAGAACGAGTGAAATACGCGAGTCTTCCAAGCAATAGCCTTCGAAAGGGCGACGGTAGTAATCGTTGAGAACGAGACGATCTTTGAAATCCTTCCCATTGGTGGAACCCCGCGAATCATTCCTTTGGAAATGCAATGCGTGCCGAAGAAGCTCGAGACAACTTCTATTTCTTCTTTCCTTCCTTCTGCATGTAGACGAACGTAAGATGCCAAGAGGAGTAAAGTCAGAAGGCGACATTCATTGACTCGGTCGCCTTGCTAAGGTCGTGCGGTGTCAATAAGGGGGAGGTCTTGCATTTAGTACGCGTAAAAAATCGTACCACCGACCGCGAACCGAGGCAATAAGTTTCGTTGGTTTATCGCCGACGCTTCCATGAAAGCTGCAACGTCGAATCGTTGCAGTGACCGCATCTTCACGACTGATGCGTATTCACGTGAGCAAACGATGCACAAAAAAAGTGCGAGTGTGCAAAGGATGCGAAAGGTGCGAAAGGTGCGAAAGGTGAACGGATGGGAGAGATGCGCACACCCCACGACGACCGACTGCATATATCATTCTGGGTTACGCGGTATTCGCGCACGATGGACAAACCCTTTTTTTTGTCGAAGTTCGAAAGACTGCCAAGGAAAAAAGGATTGGTGTTAGGTATTGCATTCGGATACGGTGAGCTGCAAATCGTACTACTTTGAGATACACTCTGACACTTTTATAGCCTTACTTTCGAGGGAATTCTACGTGCTCTGGGTAAACCGTGTACCGATAACGATTCGCTACGATAAATTTGAAAGTTTTCTTTTTAGTCTTGGCCCGTGATTTCTGAGAATAGATTCCCGGTAGAAATGTTCGGATTAAAATAAGGGAGGTAAATATTTGACCCGGTTAGATATCATAAAGCAACCCAAGTAAAGTAGGTGATAAATTTTGAACTATGCGAAAGTTAAGATAAAGAATGAAATATTCGATAGAAGGCGCCCACTGAGAATTAAAGCAGTACTATATACATGCATGGATGTGCATTCGTTTAAGTGAACCACGTTGGGAAGACTAGTGGGTTAAGTCTGGCGGTTTCACAAAGCAAATATTTTTCTCGCTTTACTACCAACGGTCGCGTCACTTTCACGAGCTTCCAACGTTCGTTCGAGGAATGAGGAGCAATATCGTAGAATGTAGCCAAGAGTTTTGGTCTGTACGTTGCACTTGGGGCTAAGGAACTCGTACGCATTTCATCTTGACAGAGAATTTATCTCGTGTTCCCGTCCTAGGATCACGAGGTCGAATCGTAAAATTGCGAAATAGCGGCTTTCAGCCTTTATCGCGAGTCGTATATCAAAACCTTTCTAATGAATTCTATCAATGGCTTTATTATTTGCAAACCGTATATATAATAGCCTATCGTCACGTAAATCACATTTATCTCGCAACATTAACACCGGCGAAATTGAAAGTCCTGTTTTAAAAGTATTTCCGACGACGTCCCGGAGTTACGATATTATAATTGCACTTACAAATTACTTTCGACAAGCGTGACTCTTCAGCACGCCCCTTTCGCGCGCGATGCCTCTTCGCATTGGAGGTTTGTCTTTAAGCTCCAAGGCGGCAAAAGAAAAAGAAATTGTCGAATAATTAATCGTCGTACGGTCAGGATGGTGGTCTCGCAAGTGTCGGCCCGAGAGGACGTACGGTAGCCAGTAATGCCGGTAGTCCTGACAGGATGAGGAGAGGCTAACCGCAAATTAATCCTCGAGAAAAATTCCGGCTGCAGTAATATTCTCTTTCGGCTACACGCGGGGATGCAGCAGCGGCAGCTTCACCGAAAGAAAGTGAGAGATGCCGATAGCAGGGAATGAGCGAGAGAGGTGAAAGCTTCACAGGAGAAATGCCGACCAAGGCGTGAAGCTTAATCGAAGTCCCGACCTTTAAGGTGGCTAACGCGGTCCCGTGCCTCCTGCGACATTATTTATTTATTTACGCCACATTCAATTACGGCTGCAAGACCGCAAAACTGATTGCACTCTCCGTGCCGCGAGATAACACGCTCGAGATTCGCGACGCTATTTGCATGTAAATTCTTTCCCGACGCGATTCCGCACGCGGAAGAATCCGCACCGTGGCGAATTGAGATCGTCTGCAAGGGTGAACTCGAGAATGTCCGAGTTCAGAGTGCTCGGTACATACCTGGAGTTGTACATTTTCACCTCCGACCTTCCTTTCTCATCACCTCCCTCTTGGCGTGTCACTTCTTCTTCTTCCCGTCAACTTCGGTTGGTCTTAGGCTCGTAATCGTGTCTTTGTGAATTACTAACGCTTAAGTCTTTATTGCACGCTGTAACTTCAGCATACAATACGTCGTCAGAATCCTCTATTGTATTCGTACTGTGCGTGGTGCAACCGAATGCAAATTAGAAATAAATGTTGGCGTTTTAGTGATCAAATAGAAGAATTATCAGCGAAGAGTAAAAGACATTTCTAGACGGAAGGATTCTTTAACCCAAGTAATGTAAACATCATTCTTAGGTATCGATGCTGCAAGATTGATGACACTAGCAATTACTGAACAAACATCTGGGGAAGTGTATTACAGAAGCTTGGATTAAAGTGGCGTAAGAGATACGTGCCTTAACGTCGTTTCAGAAGCCGAATAGTTTTTTTCACCTACAAAAGGCATGCCGTGGGCGTATCCGAGCACCCTTCGTCAAATAAAATTGATAATACAAGAAAGATCTGGCTCAACGGGCCACCACCCGGGGCGCAAGATGCCGCTGACAATAATCTCGTTGTAAACATTTCGTAACAACATAATTGCTTGTTCGGAATCAGGCGTGCGCGATCGTATCCACCCTCTCACTTCATCTTCTTGGTAGCTCGAGAAAGAAGCGCCGGGGGTCTTTTTAAATTGGCGACTTTTTCGGTCAACAATCGACCCTTCCGGAAAGGTTGGTAGCAACCGCCCGTCTCGTCTGCCCGATTCTCGGCCGTGAACAACCCCATAGACACCCTACGGCTATGCTATAATGGTCACGGAGCAAACCCTGAAAAGAAGCCGCGCTACGAACCTCTTCCTATATATATACTTTACCAATGGAATATATATATATAAAATACACGTCTGCGAATAGAATTTAACTTTCACGGGACCTTCAAAGGGACTGCGAATTTCGGTGGTTTAAGGTGAGAATCTCCGTTTCCCTGGGTTTTCTCTCTTTTTTCTACCCTCCTCTCCATCGATTGGAAGGGGCAAATCTTCTTTGAAAGCAGCCTTGTTTGCGACAAATGTACGCGGCTGACTTCGAAGTGCTCCCTTTTCGCGAGTAAGACAATATTGAAGGTTCGATTGAGAAAAGTTTCTCGTTTCTATCTGTCTCTCGGAATGTCACCGCTAGCACGCTGGTATTCTTCTTTGTACGGAAATGATATATTTACATTGAATAATCGGAGTTGCGTGTAATGGTGAACTTTTATTATTTACGTATGTATGACCCGCACGCATCCTGTCGATTTTTGACAGATGGAAGATGGCCAACGCCCATACTACAACACGTGCTCTCAGCACGTGTCTCTGTCCGAGGGTGCAAAAGTAAATTTCGATTAACTGCAGTGTCACGCGTAATGCGTGAGGCTTGTACCTAACAAATAATACACATTTAATATGAAAGTGCTTCATCAAATGCATCATAATGGATATGGGTATTATAGATATTATTTTTAGTTTATGGACGCAAACATGTTATCTTTCCTCCACGAATACTTTCAGACTGCAACGAGAAAAGTACTTGGTTTTCCTCACTCCTGATATCTCCGTAGAACAATACTATTTTCACTTGAAAAGTAACTCATGCTGGTCGAGAGTATGAAGTATCCACTTACTCGTTTCTCTTCTCGACGTTTGACCGTTTCCATCGTTGGAGGAACGGACGTGAACGTCTTATCGGTATACCGATAAGCCAAAGTCCAGTCAATCCGTCTCTTTCTTTTTCTCGATCTCAGTGTGGTCTCGGTGGAATTCATGCGGCACGTACGTGGAACGTCAAATTTCGAAATTTAAATCTCCCCGGAGAAGAAGAGAGGTCACCGCGATATAGCCACTCTTCTCTGGAGTTCCCCGTATTACTTTTAAACTTCCGACGATATATCACGAGTGGTACGGGCAGCGGTCAGTTTCTGCATGGATATCTGCACGGACAGGGGCTACCCTATAAAATACGTCCGAGCCATTAATCCCGAATAGAAGGAAAATATTCAGCTCGCTACTGAACGACCACGTCGCGGACCTTAATATGAATACAAAAGCAATATAATTCCATGTCTATTATTTATCGGCGTGTCGTTTGCGGGCGCAAAAACATTTCGAGCGCGACGAGGCGCGGTTTCGCTTCATATATGGCACGTACGACGGTGCATTTCGAATGCGTCAAAGGGTCCTTTACACGATCGGTGTCGATGACATTACCATGAACTGTTAAAGGGATTAACACCTCCCTCGTGTAACTGTCAATCGCCCTTTTATTTTACAGTTTACCGATGACCGTTTACTCGACGTACTCGAGGAAAACAAACTTCGCATCCACATTTATCCATTTTTTCTGCTCTTTGTTATATTTACAAAAGCTTTTACTGACCCCTCGCTGAACGTCAATGCTTGTGGCATTTAATGAATGTACTATATAGGTTGAAAAGTTGTCTGATTTTCCGCTTTATTGCATCCATAAATTATATATACGATCTGCACGAAGTATACCTTCGGTACGATAATTACTTCAGCTTCGTTTCATATTACGAAATAAACACTTGCGAAGCGGTGAACCGAAAACATGCATCTGTTAGCTTCGATGTTCTTTATCCTCAAAGAGATATTATCTTTCCTGGCAACTTTCATGCGGTATCCCCTTCTAGCGTGAGATCGATTCTCTTCAAGAACGACGCCGTTTTCGACGGGAGTATCGCGTTAGATCGGAGCAATAACCATCTTGAGCCATTGTTAGTTACCGATTTTCGTCAGCACCCATTCCGAGTAGTAGAGGCTATTCGCACCATTTCCTTGGTGCAATTACTAGAAGGCCGGCGGTGATTTCGTTGTGTCCTCCCTTGGCTCACTCGCTCTTTCCCGCTCTCTCTTTTTCTCTTTCGCCTCATACCCTAAATACGAGGCTCTAGCTCGCGCGATACCTACGAGGGTGCTGAAGATAACTAATCCCTGTTACCGTCGGCGTTACGTTTTACGTTGATTGCGTCAACCCTTCCCCATTGCCGTCGTTGGACAGGTCGTCACACTTATCTCCCACAGAGCGGGACTGCCGGTTTTAGCTTTTAACCTTGGATACTCGCACCGACGTGCGGGGGATTGTCAAGCCGACGTTGCTTGTTAACAACATTGTTAATTTCAGTCGGTGGGCGCCGCTTTAACGCCCGATTCTGATTAGGAGGTTCGCTGGCAGCTTGATTAGAATTACCAATTCCAAGTGCCGCGTCGGTTTATACACCACGAGATAGCGATGCTATTTCTCAATTTAACGCTACTGTAAAATGGAATTGTCTGCGAATGGAACCGTCATTAGAAGAGATATGTATACATTTGCACACGGCATCGTTCAATATCGTTGATGAAATCGTTCCACGAGGAAAGAATGGATATATTTTAGTATACGCGCATGAATACCTTTTGTTAAATTTAGGATCAGTTACGAGGATTCTATTCACGTATACGTGTTCCGTTGACTCTTTCAATTTATCACGAAGTAGATCGCTTGATCATCGATCATCAAACGAGGGCTTTGTTCTACGGTTGCCTGTAGGCTTTCAGATATTCTCAGCATTTGCGTGCACGCAAATCGACACACGTCTGCCCGAAGGGTGTATCTGTTTCTGTCACCAGTGTCCAGGATAATTACCGTTTCTATGCTCGAATAAATTAATAAACTCCAGAGTCCCCTGTTGTCGACACGTTCGCGTGATTATCGAAGCACGATGTGAAAAAATTGCCTCTATGAGTCCCTGCATATATGGTCATGTAGCCGTGACTAATATGACGGGGATTGGCAGCTTCAATCATATTAATATAAACAATAAACAAAGCTATTATATGGCAACGTATTTGTAATAAAATCACAGTTTAATTGGCAATCTTCGCTAATCATGCGCTAACTGGTCTAAAATATAATTGCGAGTATAAATTGATCATAAAATCGTTGGTAGTAAAAATCATGTTCATTTCTACATCTGCTACCGTCTTTCACTATGGAAGTACGATAGAATCAATCGTGTAGATGTAGCTACTTATAGCCCCTTCCGCTAATGACGAGGCATTAATTGGACAGCAATTAATCCAAGAGATAGAGTCGCATATACGCGCGGCGTAAGGTTACAAATGACACATCATTGCGCCTCGGAGACGATCCATTAAGCTTTTTCCTAAGCACCATCATTAGTTCCAACGCCCGCCTTTATCAGGACTATTCTTTTTGTCCACGTATTACTGCACTTCCCCTTAAATCGCCCGAAAATCCGGAAAAGGTTCATTTCGAGGAATAGTCATCTTCCTCTTATTCGTCTCCTTTTGTTCCAGCAATAAGGCACTCGCGCAACCAGATACGTATGCGTACCATTTTACTTTTAAACATTAACACGCTCGATATGTTACCTAATATTTTTCTGTCTCCTCTCATGTGCTGTATTTCCCCTGAATAGACATCCCTGCACTGTTTATTCACGGATGAGATACTTCCTGATGCGCCAAAACGTGTTTTCTCTCTTTCCTGTCATTGTCCTCTCGCTCTTCCGTTTAAGCTTTATTTTGCAGGAGCGTGCTTCGTCTGTTTACTCGCGCATCTCGACGGTACGTTGCTCCTGGAAGCGCTAAAATGCATTCTGCCTCTTACCGTTTTCCTTCTTCCGTTTCCTCGCCCGCACGAAAAGAGTCTATTCTACTCGCAATTCACTCTTGGAACTTGGACCGTCTCCGGGTATCCACGAGAACAGGAATATCAGTGGAAGGCGAGACTTCCGCCGAATACGGCACCCCGGCAATCCTTTCAAATCCTTTTAAGTCCATTCTTCTAATTTTATGCTCGCTAGCGCGGATGCGTCTTTTACGAGTGTCTCGAGATATTCGTCCCATCAAATCTACGAGCAGATCTTTTTCGCCGGCACGTACTACCGCATGGATTTATTTCCTTCATAAGTGAATTACAGATAAGATATCACACTCCACTACTATATTCTACTTTCCTATATTGATCTTATAAAGTGATGCAATAAAATCCGTGGAACAAAGAAATAATTTTTAAAAGGTTTTATAAGTACATCAATAAAGACAGATGTGCCTTTTTGAAATAATAAAGTTTATCGTGACTTTTGCTGAAGTATAACCTGCGAAATTTTATCTGTAGCAATACTGCATCGGGTAACGTTACACGATAACTGCATTACAGGAAATATGTTGGCCATTTGAATATTGGCTTTTACGCCTGTGCCTCTTTCCGCGTATCATTAAACTGATGTATGCAAAGTGTCGTGTAATTTTCGCACATTATTGATGCGGAATGTAATCCGCGTGCGGCAAAATTTTATTGCACCCTGCACTGCTTCGGAGAGGTGTAGTTCGTGGATAATCCAATTAAAGTGGAATTCGACAAGTAACGTCAATAAAATTTTCATACGTCGGGGTGAAATACCGATCGCTGTAATATTTTAACAGGTATTTAGTTTGTTTCGTGCCACCTCGCGCCTGGATTTTCAACGGAAAATACTGTCGCGCTGGATTTCCCGACGAATGAATTCGTCATTAGATTCGGGGACGTTACCCGGGTTTTGCTTTAACGCACTCTCCCACCATGCTACTCTCCATTCAGTTAGGATTAGGCAACGTCCATTGGATTTCCCGAGTTTTTCCTCTACTCCGGTAAATCCTATATCCAACCTAACGATGATTCGATACACTGCCGGTCTTCCAGCTGCAGATTGACCAATCGGGTTATCATAATATTTTTGCGATTATCTTGGGTTTCGTGCGACTCGGGATTTTCATCACGCCCGAAGCTCTACGGATCGTTGCTTTTAGATAAAATTAGGGGATGCGACGGAACTTTCGAAAGTAGCCTTGGGAAGTGATAACATTTTGTGAGCTAAATAAGCTACAAAAATAAAGGACGTTGATATCGAATAAATCCTCGAATTATAAGAAAGCTCGAGTTATAAGAATAATAATAAAGACAAACACACATAAAGTCTACGTAATAAGAAGCAATTAAAATATATAACATATATTCTTAACCAAAATCTTAACGTAAGTATAATTCTACAGCTTTCGAATGAAACAAGCAACATTATTTCTACTACACTTCTTCTTCAACTACAACATAAATTATTCAATGCTAATCGGATTAAGGACTGTTTGTGTACCAGTATCTTCTATCTTTCAAACGAGTAGTGCACACAATAAATTCACGCGTTATCACTGACGCGATAATGATAGGCGATAATGTTCTAAGCAGCGTGCCGATGTAGGCCGATTTTAAACATTTTCACACGACGGCATCGGAGTCCGCGGCGGCGTTTTGAATTCCTCGAGGGATGATCGCGCTTTGATGAGGGTGAGAACGCCCCGGGGGTTAACTCGTATTTCACGTGAGGCTTGTTGTCGGGTGATAGGCATTAAAATGGCGAACGGCGCATCGATCAAAGGCCTGACAGATTTTAGATTGCTCTCTCGCAACCGGTGCCCGGTTCTCGTCGTTTCGACGTTTTCGTGGCTCCGGATACCTCACTGTGTCCCGGCATCGGGATCGGCGACGGAAGGGGAAACGTCGCGAGATTTCATTGCACGGAGAAATTCTCTACGCGTATCCACCGAGAGATATTCGTATGACTGATCGTCGTTCGACTATTTAAATTCGAGAGAACGAAATGGTTCTGTGCCCGTTACGATCCACTAGATGAAACTGTCACGATACGTTATGAAAGCATTGAAAAAAATGAACGAGTCGAAATGTCTGTATCCGTGGAAGATCGATATTTTTGAATGATATTACTTTTGGTTTAATGTACAGAAAATTTATATATTTCCGAGGTTACATTCCGTACTAGAATCTCAAGTGATCTCGGCACTTCGAGCTGTTCCTTCTTACTTGACTGTGACACGGTATTTCTTAGATTCAAACATATCTCGCGACGATACATGAAAAGAAGTATTACGCGGATAAAGAGATTAAAGAAGTGGAAATAGGTTTTTTTTCGTGGGATTGGTGACCGAATCAATTGGATGATTTGGTATTTGCTCCTTTCCAGACGGGCGGACGTTGTCAGACTGGCCGAGGGGTTCGAATGGTATGCTATTATCATGCGTGACTATTGTCGGACAGAGAGTTACCACAGTCCTTTGAGCCAGGTCCGATATGAGCATATTTGAACTCACGCACACGATCCTGGTCCATCGACACGGTGCTCTCTGGCATTCTGCCTACGAGGTGTTTGAATTTAATCAACTCGCTCATGCGTTCGAGATCTGCTCGTCGCGCGAACTCCTACTCAAAGCTCGATTAACATCAAATACCATTATACCACTTGCTGTCGCAGATCATCCTGTATCCTTTTAGGCAGGATCAAAAATATTTGTACCGCGATGAGAAATAAAATTGGAACTTTTCTACTATTGTTTTAAATGCAACCTTTGTTAGCGGATTTTAGATTGACTCTTCTTGCTAGCATTCTGTGATGTTTGATTTTTATAAAAATGGTATAGAATATTAATGTAATTTAAGAATAAAAATATTAAGTTCTCCGTGGATCAGAATTTGTCTTATTGTATAGTAATGTCCGAAACGTTTTCAGATATTTAACAGGAGACTTTATACCGAATGAATTAGACTACACAAAAGGTCTTTGATACTAATCAGTATAAATTGTAATATTTTAAATTCGTTACAAGATCGTAGGCATAAAAAAACCTGAGTTTTTTGTATGGCAACAAAGCTGTAGCTAATCAATACGCCCTTCTAAAAAGGACCAGTCGACTCTTTAATTTTTCATTGCCAGAACCGGTGATCGCAGCGCGAATTAAAAGTCTCCACCTCTCTCCCCTAAGGAAGTATCGCGCACAGTGACAGATAAGCTTTTTCTATCTGTGCTCCATTGTCGGAGAGCTGCAGCGGAAACATTGACTGATCGGTGAGACACCCTTAGAATATATAATTACCAAACCCTCCCCGCTCACGATTTAGGAACTGGAAACCTCCTTCATCCTCTCGGTTTCTCCGCGACCCGCCACTCGGCCTGGTTGCTACAACACCCCACTAATAGGGGATGACTGTAGTCTGACGTCACCGTGAAGAGAAGAGGTCGCATCGAGGAATCGGAAGAGAGAGAAGGAGAGAAATCCAGTGATTGATTGGCCCATTCAAATGCTTATGAACGCCCGCCGTAAGAGAGTCAGAAGTTTGTTGGTAGCTGATTGGCCCCCACGTCCTACACCGAGAGGATCACTCCTCGATCAGTCTTTCGATTGTCATACGCGGAGATAAATAAATTATTGTCTGAAGACGTCGAGCCTAATGGAAAACGGTTAGTACGTAACATACGTCATTCGAGGAGATACAAAGAAGACGTTTAAGTCACTAAACAATCCCTTAAACGATAACTTATAGATGCACGTCTTACTAGACTCACGCATTCTGACACTTCAAAAGACGATCTCTATAATCCACTTGGTATCTTTAGAGCTGGCTCGATAGAATTGATTACTTGATCTTGTCATGATACAACATCAATAATAAATGCTATAGGTTCTATACATTACATAAATCTTGTTTCGAAATGTCATTATCATGTTAATATTTTCAGTAGTTTACAAAGTCCATAAATTATTTGAAACTTTCATTTCGATAGTAACATATTTATTTAGGGTGAACTGGCCATTTCCGTGGATGCACGATCGTTCGTCATTGTCGATTGGACATTGACAGTTTTTCAAACAGAAGCGGTTTGATTAATTAATCCATTCCGCCAATTCAAATCGAGCTCACGACACGATACCGGCGTATGGAATATCAGTTTGAATGCATATTGCTGACCACAAACACTGTGGTTTCTCAGCTTTCTGGATATAGAATCAATATTCTGCATCCACGAATTAACGTGAAATACTTTCTGATAATAGATCACTAGCTTGAATCGCATTGATTTACATGGCATCGATTAATACGACCGTTTCATCTTCCCGTCGAATTATGTGTTTATTTAAAATCCTGCACATGCTTTTAACGTGTCTGCAGGCCGTTTATCTTCCTACCGATTATTCTGTTTGCGTCAGAAAAGGACTGACATCTGTAATACCTTTTCAATTTCGAGGAATTTGAATGCCAATAAATTCGGGATTTACTTGTTCCCGGTATTATCGGCATCGAAATATATGTCTTGTTGGATTCGTGATTTAATCTCGATGGCTGAATTAATGTCGGGCTAAAATTTCAGTTTTTAATCATCTTGTTTTTCGTAGGTTAAATAAATAATTTTGCGCTTATTTATACTGCATTTGTGCATGACAGTCTTTTATCACGAGTTCGTGGGATAATCGTATCGCAACATAAATTCACCGCCGATTTCGCCTGGCAAACAAAAAAAAACTCTCCCACGAGTTGACTTTATGGACTTTTTCTAGACATCCGGTAATACAACCGATAATCTATCTAATCCTTCAGGGGTGTCTTGAGGCAGAAAAAGTTTTTTTTCTCTTCCCTCTTCCGGCCGCTTCATAAACGGCGTGAAGTTTTCCCGTGAAATTGGGTCGACTTCGGAAACCATCGAAAAGGGGGAGTCATGTTTTATCCCCTGTCTGTTTCTCCTCTCATTCTTTCTGACCGCGTAAAAAATGCAGTGGACATTAAGCAGTCCTCGGAACAGGCGATGGTCCGCGAACGATGAACGAACGTTCACGGAACCGTGAATGATCGAGGACTTAGCAATCAACGAACGTGTCCTCGATTATTCTGAAATTTGGTTATGCGCAATACGATTTTCCTTATTTCCTGGCTTCTCTCTTACCAGAGAGATCCTGTTATTTACTCCGGGTAATCTCATATGACGGATTGCCTCCCTTCTAATTCTTTCTCCTGTCTCCGGGGGTTGATACGAATTTACTTAGAGGGCTGATTTTCCCGCTAGTAGTTTTCTGTCCTGACTGACCGGTCATTTGTCCGGACCTTATCGCACCCTAGGGACTGACCAAAGGATATCCTATCCAAGCGTGGCTTGTACTGGATGTTAGATGCATTTCAAACCAGCTATTTCTCGCAAACAGTTTAGGGAGAATAATACCTCAAGAAGAATCCGTGTCACTTATGACTTGTAATCTGATACGTTTGAAACATTTTAAGTAGCCTTTTAAAATAAACATTTATCTTCCGCATTTCTCCTTGTGGATACCTCACAAAACGTTTAAAAATGATTTCTGTCAAATTGTTACCAAGGTTGCTCATTAACTACAAGTTTTATATTTATAACTGTATTGTGCTATTAAGTTGAACGGACTAATCCTTGACCCGCAGTGCTTATTACCTGTTATATAGCAGTAATGATCGCTGGTGTCCAAGGGTTCTTTGGTAGTGACACGGTAAATAGGTGTTAATGTGAAGCATCTTCTACAGTTGGGGGGTTTTGGGTCGGGTGTACCCTGCGACGAGATTGTAAAGGACGGCCCTCAGGGCGGACAATGTATTAAGTACCAGAGGGACACCATTCACGAGGGATTACCTTAAACGCACGAGCAGGTTCCATTGTCTAAACTGATGGTCCAATCCAACTCCCGTAGCACTAACTGAATTCGCTGGAACCTCCGAAGAGCTATCTTGACCGATTGGATATCAGCCTCTGTTATCTGCAGACTGTCGTTTCTCCTTGAGATTTCGAGATTTCCGTAGATCGGGGTATCCCAACGTTCCTAGTTTAACGACTACCTGCAACCAGGTACAGAGTCGAATGGAATATTATTATTCCTGGTAATTATCAGTGCGGTTCATCGAGCAATTTGGTATTCCGTTTGTTACTGAAATAATCACTGTATCTAAATAGGTCTGATAGCTAGATGGGGGATGTTTGCATAGGGTACACATTTTAACTTGAAAGAGTAGAGTGGAATGGTTAAATAATTACGTACACTCGATTGGACGATCATTGACGATTCTTCATGCAAACAGTGTTCCGCCTCCTTCGATTCAATTCCGTTCATTTCGTGGCCTCTAGCCATTGGAGAATCTAATCAAACATTTATGCTAAATCACGAAACAATCCGCATGGAATCAGCAAATAAAAGGGCCCGTAGCCCCATTTCACCGCCCTTAAAGCCCTCGCCTGGTCATTTGGTTCACTCTTCTATTTACTCGTGCTCGACGGACAAAAACTTGATGGACATTCCGCGCCGGACAATAGGTCGTAGGATCGACGACGAGCGACGACGAGCGAGGATGAGGGCGGATAAGAGAGAGAGACGGAAAAGGAGAGGCCAGTGGCAGTATGTAAATTCTTAGGGTTAGCTTCGGCCAGACAGAGTTGGCTTTGGGGCTCGAATTTGCATGGGCCACGCATTTGTGGCGACAACTACCTTCGCCAAGGTCCTCCTGATTGCCCTCGTTTATTAAGATTAACTTTTCTCCGTGTAATCTCGGAAACTGAGTGTTCCCTTAATACCTTCCGTTCGTATTGTTCCCGTAAGGCTAGTGATTACAACATAATCAGTCGATTTTGCCATTAGAGTACCTTATCTTTGGTAGATCGATAGGAACGTTCACCATATTAATGAGAAATAATTATTCGTAGACGCGAAATAACATTTTACAGCCGCATGAAACTAGTTATCGTGGTATATGGCGGTATAAAATCCGTTGCAGAACGGGGCACAAAAAGGTATATGGCTCTGCTCTATTCTGACTCTAGCATACAACTAGCATTAAGTGTTGTAAAAGCAGCCGCTGTAATAGCTAGTTTTATGCGTACTTACGCCGCGGCTCTCGGAGCTTCTTGCATCATTAACGGGTAATAAGAAAATTGTACGCAGGTAACCGTAGACCTAGCCATGCTTGGAACTTACAATTAAGTTCAGGCATTATTATTTCTCTTTTCAGTAGCTCTAAGATCCCTATGGATTATACATACGCGTCGCGGTTATAAATGTCACCTGTTCCATAGATTCACGCATTCATCCCTGTTTTTTAATTTAATTGATACCCCGCTACTTACAATATGCTCATAATATAACCGCTGGTTTTTGCGTGTTTCTAATGATATATATAAATAGGGACAAATTAAATTGTAATCTTTGAGTCATTAATAACATTATAAATACCCCGAATCGAACCTTTCTAATTTTCCTTGTAGATAAATAATGCTAAATATATCTGACCAATTTCGGATTTAATGTTGACTACGAGATAAGTTCCCGTCTATTTTGATACACTACGAAGTGATGGTTGTTGAACGACCGTAGAGAGCAACCAACCCTCCTAATCTGGGAAGTCACCCTGTTATATAATACAACGGTTGATTACATCGGGCGTATTCACTCACACCCCCGTTGCTAGAAACACAGTCCGCATCATTTATCAAACTCGACGTCACCCACTCCTTCGTTGCTTTCGCTTATATGCCGGAGACGTGAGGCGCGGTTTTCGCATTGCAATTTATGTTATGCGCCGCACTCTTCGTCGAGGATCGATCTCGCGAGCCGATATGCGTGCGGTGACATCGGGGAAGCGAGAACCATCGGATCTTCCACGAGACATCATCATTCTATTTCCGTGCGATTCGCCTGTCTGTCGTGCTCGGAATTCGTTCGCGCGACACTACGATTGATCTTCTCCCAGATACACGATTCACGATGGAGAAAATGGAAATTATCTACGTGGATACATTTGTTTCTCTAGATTTCTTATTTACCATTATTCCTCCCCCGTATCGAGTGAGAATTCATTTAAGATGCTTTTAACTCCTTGCGTAGTCTTCGCGAGTCTTGTTCGGTTGTTACTTATCCTTTGTTACAGGATCGTCGTAAAATCAATATTTAGAATAAGTAATATTAAGTAAACGTGGGTAACGAACACAATGGCTTCTGGTATATGAAGTGCACTTCAGTCAAGATCCTTCCCCACGATGAGAAACGGCGGAGTTTTGGAGGCTGGGTTCCGTAAGCGCATGAAATGATGGAGCAATGCATCCGAATGCGTTTTACCGAGGATCAAATGCATTACGCGTGTTGCGTACGGAGACCGCAGGCATACACGGAGCTTATAGGCTGCATGCGGAAAGGATTACGCAACAGTGGGAAAACTATTGACACGGAGGTATACAGAAAATCTAAACGCACCGCGACATCGGCTGTACGGTCGACGATGAAACGATTTAAACTGTCATTACCTGTCGATCAAAGAAAGGGATCCGATCGATGATCGCACTCGTACGTCAGATTTGTCAGGAACAATGGGGGAATACCGCGCAGAGACGGCGGATCAAGCTTTAATAACGACTCGACGTAGGATTTCGACTCTACAACGAAATTTAGGAATACCATCATCGGTGCCTTTGTACACGGAAAACAATACCTCGTTTTTGTGATCCGTGCCGCACAATTTTGGATCGTCTAAACCAATACTACTTACGATGGAATAGCTTTCAATTGGGAGGTATTTGCGTCGAAGATCAATCACGACAACAATAATGAAATATTACTATAATTATAAAATCACAACTTTCAATAATCATTAAAAACTTGTAACGAATGTAGCCGCTGATTTATTGTTTGGATTGAAAGTAATGGTTCCTCGTCTTATATAAGTCGAGGATTGTCCTTTGATTACCTCGACTTTTTTACTAAAGACGTTGTCCACAAGAAAGTTAAGGATAAAGAGGTAGATGGACGTAAAGAATGAGAGGAGGGAAGGGGAGCCATAAAAATCAGTGAACTCTCAACAGGGAGGAACCTCAAATGCCCTCAGGGAAGTGCTAAAATCTAGGGCATAAACACTGACCGCGACATAAAATGGTACTCGAAGTATTGAATCGTTCTTTCACTCCTCTTTTTTTCTTCGTCTCATTCTCTTCGGCCAGCATAAATCACTGCCGCCTTCGTATTTATATTCATAGGCGCGTTGAGGAAGATTGAAGAGCTGCGGGACCGCTGGGAGTTGCTCGTAAAATCCGTTAGATTGTAAAATATTGTTGCGACGAACCGAAAGGCCGACCATCTTCCGCCGGATATGGAAGGTTACGGGAACTTCAACTCTATAGTCTCATTATGTCCGCGATCTTGGACGGGCTTCCTTCTGAATGTCACGCCCATATTAAATTACGGGACTTACTCCACTGTGACGAGATGTTGATTTCTCAGAATGAAGCATTTTATGTAAATATACAACGCAAGAGGTAGAAGAAGAAAAAGAATGAACTACTGCAATGTTTTCAAATTAAGATACTATTCTGTCTCTAATTATTATAGTTTCTACTATGAGAATTTCAAGAACACTATCTATATGTACTACACCTCATAACTCCTGTAGTTCATTGGTCTTCACCGCAAAAAATCGGGTTATAAATATTTATCTGTATTATGTGGTCAGGATATTTGATGTACGATCTTGAAGGTCAATTACGAGGTAAAAATGTCGTTCGCGGTCTTTCGGCATTGAAACTCGGTTCCATAACAATATTCATCCACCTGGGAGGAAAGAGGACGGTGTGTCGTTGGTCGTCTATCCTGAAACCGCAGACTCGTAAGTAACACTCGTCTGGCGGAAGTCTACGTGTAACATCGATGAGTAATGCGACGTGAATAGCCAGTTATTAATCATTGCACCGTGTTAAGTCGAAGGCAATGCGCGTGAACCTAACGGATATATCTCCAAGACGAAGATGCTGCCAGAACCTCGATTGATTTGTAGGCATCGTGTGTCTTCTGTTTAAATTAGGTATTGGTTGGACCCATACGTTATGTAATGCATATTCATATAATGAGACTCCTTATGCAACTATAAGGTCGTGGTAGAAAGTTGTCCCGCGATAAAACGGACAAGTGAATAATATCTTTCTTAAGGTTCTATTACATTGCCTTGTCCGCCTTCCATTAATTGTTGATTTTGAATTAAGGTTTGATTGTTCGACAGTAAACCCGTGCAAATATTCCGTTCAAACATAGGATGTTGCTTCAATTAAGTCGCATTTCCTAATATCGCGGAGTAGTTACTCCGTATTGTAATCGTGTACCTGGAAGCGCAGCGTGTATGTGCACCAATATGGTAATACTATGCTGTGGGATCGACGTTTGCGGACGTATATTAGACGTATATAGTATATTGGCACGTGTAAGCAGAGTGCGCGGAGATGTCAATCCATTAACTCTACCCCTGATCACTGATTACAACTCCCACAATAACGTTAATAATCTACCAAAATTAATTTCCTACTATATCTATTAGTTCCGAGGATACCTAACCACATATTCGCATATTCCAAATCCCATTACCTACCACTCGAATATAATATAATTATTCTTTCGTACCATCGAATTATCCTCGCTAGGACCGTAGGAACTCTCTCGAGTAGTTTTCACGGGATCGCACTACGAGCAGGATGCACGATCGTAATTAACGCAGTATGGCGCTTTATTTATACTACCAATATATTATGTACCTCGGAATACGTACATGGGCTCCGTACAACTATATAGGCATATACATTGAGATCGGCACGTGCTACCAGGGTGCAAGGGGGTTCCAATTCGATCCTCCCTTCGTAGTCCTCCTCACCGACGCCAGCCTGCTGTAGTGAGGAGAAACTGGCAAGAGGAGTTTGACAGTGACAGATGACCGCTGTCCAGAGCCCAATACGTATACCCACTGGACTGCTGGACAGTCCATAGTGTCCTAGAACCACCTACGTAACATTCCCCTGATACAAACCGCTTCTGCTAGTACGCGTATACGCGTGCTACACCATAGTAATTCGAGGTTGCACCGGCCACGGATACACCGCGAAATGTCACGTACTTATCTTCCGATAACATAGGTCGTACCATTTATCGCCTCTGACATTTCGGCCCTCTTTTCCCCGCTTCTTCCGTCTCTTTTCACCAGGGGATCCAAATGTTAGCATTCTTTATAAAACGTTAGTTTCGAACGAAACAATGATTCGCTCATCGCGGATCACGTGTCACGTTTCACCCCTCGGCTCCCTCCGTTCTCCATGATATTCAATGGTATTTGGAAACTGTCCATTCTGATGCGAGGTAATCCACGTAGCTTAATGGATATTTCAGCAAAAAGCATATTTTGCTGATGCTACGTACGGAACACGAGTGTAAGCCGAATGAATCAGATTTGGTTATAAAGCCAGTATTGTAGAATTGCATTATTGTCAAACCGGATGATCGTGATAGTAATAATGCATGACATTTTCGAATAAGAATATTTCGCCAATATTTCGTTCTGTTTAATGGAATTTCTCTATTACGGAGTGTATAACGTTGAGTTCAACGTTTCCGGTTTGTTTTCCGTCCGGATTAATTCCGTGAATTTTTTGTAATTATCTAGTGGCGCGGTATTCTTCTGTGTCACGAGCAATCGCGACACTCCATTTTCCGAGGTACTAATCAATCAAATCCAAGCTAGACAGAAAACTTTTCCACGATATCAGCGCAGATATCCAGGCTTATCCACCGTCGAAGAAGGAACAACCCCAGTTGCTTCTATAGGGATGATACCAGATTCGGAATTCCGCCCGGCACTCAAGCGACCCTTGACTAATTACCAGGGGATGACTGGCATCTTCTCTCACTTATCTCTATAGCTTCCTCCCTTTCAATCGAATTACTTTTTCTAGGTATTCACTCGTGTGGCGTCCCAATTTTTTGGCTAATTGACCCAAACCTCCTACGGCGGGATCAACTTGGGATCAGGAAGAAGTGCATCAAGACATTTGTCTTGTCATCTAAGACAGATTGAATTTGAAGGACCGATCGTTAACTTCCGGGCATCTTACTCTTAGGGAAGTCTTTGATAAACATTTTCGGAGAACTGGATTCGCAATACATCCTACTTTAGAGTAGCCCTTTATATTCCTATTAAGTATACGATGTAACCGCAATTCTCGTTTACAACGTCGCAATTTGCCTTGGGATTTTGGTGCTCCTACTTTGTGGATCGCGCCCTTCTCATTCTTCGAGGACTTTCAATTTAGCATTTTACGATTGTTGATAATAAGGGCGGGGTGGACCCAGGTGGTGGGTTTCGCATCCAAGCTCTAGTACAGGGTCTAGAACGACGTTTCCGTGCGACGTGGTATCGAAGGGCCTTTTGTAAACAGCCCTAATGCCTGGTTACGACTTCGTTGGCTCGACGCGCGACCGCCTCGCCGAGTGTTCTTTATGATATTGCTGGATTAGACTGAAATATTTCACACTTGGAAATATCTTCCGTGCTTACGTTTTATGACAATGCTCACCCTCCACTCCCCTTTTCTTCTTGCGAACTCTCGTAAACGTATTAACTAGATGCGTTCTCGTTTCGTGAAACTCTACTACTCGAAACGTCTCTTACATCTGGCTAATCCCAGTCTGCAATTGCATTTCCATTCGATGAAAATGCCCGGGATTTACAGATACTCGTATAATCGAGAAACGTCATGGTTACTTGGGTTTGGTAAAACATTTATATGCTTCAAAGTTGTTAACGACATTTTACGGATTGTAAGACCATATTCTTGTTTAGTTACTTCACCGTCGTTGTCTTTAGAAATTCGTGAGTCCGGGCACACCCTTGACAATCGTACCGATGAAATCGTACACGTCGTTAAGGGAGCGGTCGCGAGAAAAATGATAGGCGTCAATGTGGTCTCCGCCTTTGACTGTGATAATAGGTACGAATTCGTTTCGATTCCCAACGGAAACACAGTGCCACGTGATAGCGGTATGAATAATTGCATCCACGATAAATAATACATCGGGTGACATTATCTACTGGCGATGAGTTACAGTTGAGCGGAACCTAGCCACGAGCATTGTGCAAGACGTAACTTTAAGGGGTAGATCTTAATCTTGGTCCAGAACGGTGAAATGAGGAATTGTCTTGAGATGACGCGGCTAAATGTGCAAGAAAATCATCGTGTATTCTTCTCATCGTATCCTATTAACATACACCAGTAATTCGAGAATAGTACACACTTTAATCATTCGATTCAGCAATCATTTTCCGAAGACAGCGTACGTACTCTTCGTGATAATACTTCCAATCTCTATTCGTTTCTTTTAGAAATATATTGCTCCAATTTACCAGGTGTCAGTTACTCGATTCTTTTCCTCGAAGCAAGCAGCACGAAAAACGTCCTAATTTGATTGGAGAGCACTAACCTCTTAGGGCTGAAAATACGTTTTCGACGAGACGAACCGAACATCCGTACGAGTGTTTTCGGGGTGGGATTTGAAAAATGCCGAATCCAATTTCCCTGATGATGGTCTCCAGGGATCTACGGACCACCCTCTCTGTCAGTTCTCGGCCCGATGTGTTTTCGTTGCTTTTGCGTACCGAATATTCTCAACCCCTCCGTGCTCGCCGAAAACAAATAGGGTAAGAGATAACTCGCTTCCGTGACCGACGGCGATCATGCTTTCTTAGTTACCTCTAACTTTCGAAAATTAACAGGCTCTCGTAAGGGAGAAACGGTGGTCGGTCCGTATTACGAGAAAATTACTATTTCTGTTAAGAGTCCGTTGCAACCGCAAATCGTTTCCACGAATAACTCACTCTGAATACATCTCTCTTATTCCATCCCGTAATTTCTGTCATGCGATAATCTCGCGTTTCTCTTGATTCGCACTAAGAGATACGTCGTTTTTGCTAGTTAATATGCCGCAATTCAGTAGCAGGTCAATAAATGCGGTGTTACATATTTCAGATCAATGTGCTTGATTATTGGTCACGAAAGTGGCGAGCTCGGCGCAACTTTAATGCTGCACCAACGTGTCATTATATCGCACGTTTATTACTGGCTGTATACTCGCGATAGATCAGTGCGGCGTGAACGTGACACTCGTCGTGGTCACTTTTGTATAAACAGTGAGGTCATAAAATTATAACAACACTACCTGACCCCCTTACGTAGTCGTGGGAAATTATCGATAGCGCGCGTAATTTTGCCTCGTGGTTAATCTTGCCAGAGGAATATATTTTTTTTAATGACTCAAACGTTCTTATTAATTCCACGTTGTCTGGAAGTTTCGCAAACTCCGGCAACAAGTTCTGCGTTCTATATAGATGCCAATAAGATTCGACGGCCTTGTCGCGAACAATACGAGACGTAGTAAAGCGAAATGCTTTGTCCAAGTACGTTTCTACCGGCGCAGATTAATTAACGGCGTGGTCGTTAACTGTGGCAGTTTCGTTATGCGCGGAGGTCCTCATCGACCCTTCTGCAGTTTCACGCGGTCATCGCGTTTGGAAGTCGTACTAATTAAGACTTACGTCGTTATATTCCTGACGCTGTATCTCGCGTCGTTGGTTTAAGCTTGAGAGAGCTCAGAAATGTAGCGAACCAGACGATGGTAGAGTCAGCTACAGCATTCTGCTTTAGAATGGGCTCGTTTCGTCGGCGAACTGCACAAGATATATCGTAGGACATCCTGCCCGCAGGAATAATCCTTGCGGTGTTCTCGGCCCGCAGGAATTGCGTGACATTAAACTCCGTCCGCGAACTTAGCTTTGGCTTCGCAGACGAACAATGAGCTGACAAATATCTTAGTCCATTCTCAGGATCTCCCACTGTGAGCTGTTCCGTTTACTTAAGCCGGACATTGGTAACATTCGGAAGGGCTGAATTCTGAAATTGTTTGGGCCATCGGTCTACAGAATTTAGTGCTTTACTTAAAACGATATTTTATCCTGAGCAAACTTAAATCTCTCCGTATGAAGCATATATAGAGCTCGTGCTTATTGACTTTAATTTTAAATACATTACTGGAAGGTCAGGTTTGTAATTAGGATATTCCTGACATTTAATCCTTCTTCTAAAATTAGTCATCCAAATAATTTTCGGATTAACTTGGATTCTTCAAAGTCGAGGTTGCATTTCAAATACATATACTGTTTTAACTAGTATCATAATTCACGCCATGAACAATGAGGTGACGAATAACTTTCCTGCGTACCGACGAACCCCCTGCGACGTCTATTTCATCGACTTAAGCTGGACATCAGTAAGGTTGGACATTAGGGACATTAGGAAGGGTCGAGAGTCAGGATCTGCTTGAGAGATCAAGGGTCGTAGCTTAAGAGGATGTTATTATTTACGAAGAAAATTGTACCTTGAAAAATGTTCGACTATCACTCTCTTCTGTCTGCCATTTGATGCCGATCTACCTTCATCGAAGATGTTGATCCAGTAGTGAGATAAATCTCGGTAGACGGTTGCACGTTCGACACGTGTCATGGACGTGACTGGAACTGACAATTGCGATAGTGGCTCATAGTGAAAACACACAGTGATACCAGTACAGTCATGAGAAGGGCCTAGAAATGTTCATAAATTGCAATATCTGTCGGTTATCGAAGAGAACCTCGGTTCGGTAACGAGCCATCAACGGACCGAGAGCACATGGGTCCCGATAATCCCAGAAGGGTTACCGAACCCTCCTCGAATGATTTGCGAAAATTTGAATTCTTCTTCTACATATGCATTATCTGTTTCCCCCTTTTTTCCTTCTTTGGCATATAAATAATACTCAAAATGGGCGACCGTTTTTGGTCCAGTATTTGCTGACCACATGCTCATGATACACATAAAATAATAATAAATTATATTTTATATAGAAAAATATTATTTAAACTTATACAAGGGCGGCCTTAAATCTTCGAGAAAAATTATTTCTTTATATAACATGTACTTTATTGTGAAAATAAATTTATATTGTTTTTACTTCATTGAAGGGATTGATTATTTTGATGATTTTCTACTAATTTCCAGGGGTAAGAGATTATAAGTTTTGGACTTGAAATGAAATACTGATACGAATTCTTCGCGGCAATTTTAGTTTCATTATGTTTGTCTCTCATCTTGACAGCTGAAAGAAGTCACTTTAAACTCTTCTTCCTCTGTCTCCTTTTCCTAATGATTTTCGGAAGACAAGCCAATTGAACGGCATGCCTTAAGCCGTAAGAGCGACACGATGTTAATTAGAACGCCGTCTCGAGATGTACCGCAGCCCCTGAGAGAGACTTAGTGAGTTGACTTGATTTCGAGGTTTTAGACCAGGTTTGAATTAGGGCTGGCTTTTCGTGGAGACGCCCAGAGGCATCCACCACCAAATCCCGTAGGAAGTTAGCACGGATTACAGGGAGCATCCATCACTCGGTTCTTTTGAGTTCTGCCACCTCGGCAACCCTGGAATAGTATTGTCACAGACGAGATATAAGCACTCTTTGTTGCATTGATTTTTACCGCGTCGGTCATTTTTTATTTCATTTTTGTATTATTTATTTCAATCTAGCATCCCAATTTTGTAAAAAATCCGTTCCTCCTATTTATCATATAATTAATGTGCTTACAAGAAATAATTTGGTTTTTCAAACACATCAATTCTCAATTTATAGACATTTAATTTAAGGGTGAAAATGATCGACATTATTGTAAGCAATTAAATCAAAGTTTCGAATTTAAACTTTGTATCTGAGTAGCATTATAATTCATGTAATTATTGCAACTGTTCGCAGAGGGTTGCTAAAGACGGCTTAAAATATTAGAATTTCACGAGACTTTAGTGTGTGGTTCCTACCCTTTGCAGGAATAAGGTTGTCCTCTGGCGCAATATCAGTCAACCGGAAGGGAAATTGAATCGACTGGGTGAAAGGTATAAATGTAAAACCTTTTGTGTTCACTTTCACGGATGAAATTCTCACCGCGGCAAAACGATGGGTGTTGGTGCTTGGCTAATTGTTTCGTTTTGAATGTATGACATCGTTATCCTCGTACGTTAACCAATCGGTAGATGCATTTAGTTTTGCAAGATGAAGAAGGACCGAGTTGATCTGCTTTTAAAAAGGCATTAGAACCTGATCGTACAGGGGCGCGATCTCAGAATAATGTCTGATAATTAAAGCGAAGCCCGTGGCGGACGAGTATCAGTCAGACTTAGCGTAGCGATCTGTCAAGTCGTTCCATGAAAAATCCAGACTGGAAAATCTCAACCCTTTTACGCACGGTCACGTGACTTGACAGGAAGGGCGACATGGGCTAACGGCACGTGACCCTCAGCCTCTGTTTTAGATACGCGTGTCAAATCCCAAAACGAAGCCATCGACTCCCTTTCACCCTCCTTCTTCGCTTGTCCTTCCGCATATTTTATATATTTTTTTTTGCAACCACAAGATTGATACTGGTCATTAACGGAATGAAACACTATTTCGAGCATGATAAATAAACACTAGAGATCTACTGTGAAAAATATCAATTGTTAAATCTGAACTCACCGGTATCGGTATTTTACACACCCGATAAATGGTAGAAATAAATTGAATTCTTTTTATAAGGAAGATCACTGCATTTTTCATGAAACGCCGTTCCTTTTCACATGGAAATTGAGGTAGTTAGATTCTATAGAGGTTCATGCCCAGACAATCTTATCGAAGGGTTTATAAGAGAAGAAGAAAGAGAAAACAGAAGTAAAAGGGAAGAGAGACTCCGGCGAGGATCGGTGGTCTCCGCTAATTCTTTTTCTAAGTTCCTTTTTTCCTACTTGGATCCTTCTTCACGGTGACGTCAGAGTGTCCAGCTCACGTTCGGAATGGCGGAAGGCGGGTACGTTAATGGCCTCATAAAAGTTAACGACAATGTTCTCTTACGATTTTCTACTATCCTTTCTTGTCCTCTAGCCCGGCGTCGGCTATCCGTTCCTGAAAGAACCGCGTCCGAAATTATTGTCGCGGACGTGGAATTAATTTCCGCCCTCCGTTGCAGCCGATTGAATTTCCGTGCCGTTTGTAGTAGACTTTAGTGCCGTATATCGGGATTAGAAAAACTCATTCGATGCAATTCCAAAGTTTTCCTAGGACCAGATTTTATGACGTTCTTCTATGAGCCGAATAACTTTTAATTGAATATGTCGAGATTCCAGTAGTAAAACTCGGTCTTTCGACTAGCGTAATATACAAGTGATACAAGTCGTCTTGTAGTCAGACAATGATCATCTTCTCGTTGTTTAACTGTACTTTATATTAGCCGATGTTCTTGATAGGCAGAGATTTGAATAGAAATATAAAGTTCTCGATGACAGTAGATAATTCCAGGACTAGGAATCTCTGATAATTGGGAAGCTGCTTAGCATATTTCTGGTTCTAATCACAGACACCAGTCAGTAAGTAAGGGCGGTTTAAAGTCTCCGGCAATCTCTCCTGCCTCCCAGCGCGCCACCCTCGTTGTACCGAGATAGGGGCTTAGGGGTGAGACCAATCTGCTTACAACCCCCTTAGCCTGAATAATTAACCCGGGGAGAGGAGAATACGTGCGCGACTTTTTGCCCGTGTCATTTATTACCAAACCACCTTGTTCGTTAACTTCCTATTTGAATCTGAATAGACAGGAAAGGATAGATGAACAGGTATTAAGGTACAAGGTGCATCGATCAATCTATCCCTTAGGATATCATCTACCTTACGCAAACGTGTTTACAATGACTTTAACTTTTTGCGGGTAATATTTTTTTGAACTTATCCTTTTTTCCTACACCGCAACACCTGAGCATTCCCAGGTACGTTGGAATATCGCTCGCGCTTTCAGCTTAATTCGCTGTCATTAGTCACACGTCGAAAGCACCCCGTCACGTACATGGAAAAATTTATTAGCGCTATTGGATGAGAGAGTGAGTCTGGGTTTCACGTATAAAAGTGTGTATTTGCATGCGAGTGCTACGGCTTTCATTTGCCTAAGCCACGGAGATCCGAAACGGTTGGGATTCGTTGAGGCTGATTTCAACCGCCACGGTGAAGCAGAGGGGACATCGGGATTAATGGTGATTTTGAATATTTAATTAATGAAACTGCGTCAGTATACCTCCTATCCTCGTATGAGAACTTTTTTCCCATTTTTCATATCCACCGATGTCGAGCCTGTTCCGCGTTAATATCCGGAGGGACATTTTTATTTCATTTCGCAATGTTACAATACTTGCTTCTGATCTTTTTCGTTATATTATTCTCATTGGTCGAATGAAATGGTATTTCCGAGGCAGAAATGATTCCCGTGGTATGTTGGATTTGAAACGATGATTAGGGTTTGGTAACTGCAATTATCCCGATTTGTCAAGTGAATGGATTATCGCGCGGGGTCACTGGAACGTTACTTTTAATAACGGGGATCGTTAAACTTATGACAAATTTCGCGGCATCCGCCTACTTCACGCTTCGCCTATCGTCAGACGATGGCCCTCAATTGGAATTCATTTAATCTTTGGTGCGATATTAATTAATAACGGCTGCCACACGGAAGATGGTATCGTACAATAAGGGGGTGTCGTGCATACTACCCGTATGTTTTCCGTATCGACTAATCGTACTTTCAAATTAAACAACGTACGAGGGATTAGTATGCATTTTAATCGTCCCGAGTACTGTAATTTGAAAACAGTCTACAATTCCTGCATATTACATCAAATTTAAGAATATTTGTTTAAAAATTATGAAGCAATAACTCCTTGTGTTCCTTGTAAGGCGACAGTTCACCTCGTACTTGGATTTTGATTATTTGGATACAAAATACGATGAGTAATTAAAAAGACATGTTCGCGATATTCGAAGAATTCGGTCAAAGCATCGTACGATATGATAAGTTCGTTGAAAAAAGAGCGGAACGCCCTTGAAAACGATCGTTAACTCTTGTTCGCGATGACCTCGAGCCATTTGCGCTTTACCCGTCGCCAATGCACGCTGACTGAGTAAGTACAATCGTTTTTAGACCATACTGTATAAACCCCACGGGCAGAAAGGGGTTAGGGAAGATCATTATCAGAGGCTTAACCACGCGAGAATTTTTAATCAGAGGGTGCGCACCCCTTAGGGTAATACCGTTGCTACCGATAAACGAACAACAATTGTCAGCCGGCTGTATTTAATTTACGGATCCACGGCGATCTTTGATCGGACAATATTTACGCGGGGGTTACTTTTCGAGTAGGTGCTACCCCGTAGGATTACTTTGGTATAGGCCAGTCATCGAAACCATGTGGTGACGTTAGAAGTGCTCGGTGCACGAGTTACCACTTTGTATTAGATTCCTTGTCGGCTCAAATGTTCCGATAAAAATACTTTCAGTACATGCCGCTGCACACATCTACTCTACTTTCGTCATTAGAGCTTATTTATAGTCGAACGTGTGTACGGAATAAATTCCCCGTAGTTTAATGTCATTCATTTTCATTATGTATAAATCAAGAATCATAAATATCAAATAGAAAATTCGAGGCTTTTATACCCACTTTTCATCCCATTATTCACTGTCCTTCACGTGGAAACTGTCTCCTGGAATTTGACCCTCGAAGCCACTAAACTAAACGAACCGTGGATAGAACCGGACTCTTGGAAGCACTGATTAGCATCATCTTAAGGTTGTATATACGATCGTAAGCACTCAGTCCCTTTGGTATTCATATGCAAAACTGACCAGATAGTGGCCACCAATTTACATAACGTTAGATTGACCATGATTTCATTTAACCGAGGGTCCAGTCTTGGTACACGATGGAAACTGTAAAGGGCTTCCTCGGAGACGTAGCCTACGGAAATTCATGCAAAGTGACATCTTGAGATGGCACCTCCACGAAGAGGTTCGTGATTGAAACTGCACTCAGCCACCGAACGTCTTCGTTTCAATTGTCACTCGATGTGTTTCCGATGAAATTAACAACGGATTTTAATGTCCGTCTCCCTCGGTGCGACAGTGGCAACTAAGGGTTGTCTCTGTTACGATATGAGAATCAATACACGCACTACCGGAATACTTAGGTTAATACGCTTATATTCCGTTGGCAGAATCGTAGAGCCGTGAAACATGGTATTAAGGGATACACCGATCCTTGATGGTAACAAATGATAGGAGCCTTAATGGTCCAAGCAAGTATACATGGCGATGTATATCTGTATATACACACCGAATGTCTCGCCGTGACTCGAGACTACGCTTGTCCCTTTGATCGATTGCTTTTGTCACTTAGCTACCGTGAAAGGCTTTGCTGCGATTGTGCCTTTTAATTACAAGCTTAATTATCTTTCGCATTTGCCCGTTTTCCTATATTCGTATCGGGGAGATGGGGTTCGACTTTAAAACCTTATTCCCTGCGGACTATGGGAGTCTGCGGCATCACGTCGCGTAATATGCGTGGATGAACTTCTATATATAGGGTGGGGTTAAAGTTCTGTTGCCGTTTGTCCTTTGCTTTGTGATGATACCCTTAACATCACCAAACTACTCTTTCACTGATTGTACACTAGAAATGACATAAAATATGGGAATCGAAAAACAAGTAAATAAGTTTATAACGTATTATATCTGTTACAGAAATGATGGAATAAAAAACTTAAAATATTCGTACGTAGTAATATTTAAGTGTTTTTGTTCTTGTAGTAACTTATTGAGCTTTGGATGTAGATTTTATGGCAGCACATTGTGTTGTGAGTTATATGGGAACACCGTGTACAGCCACGGTGTATCATAGGTATACGCTGAGAGTATGGGATACGGGTTACTAAGGCCCCCATAATGACCGCTGCAATCCTGCCCTCACACACAATCCCATAATTAAATCCGTTAATCAAGGCTTACGGCTTGGGCTGACCCTATCAACTTGGTTTATTGTGATCTGCGTAATCTATGCTAAATTAAGACGGACCGTCATCGCGAAATCGCGCGTCTCGTTTGGGTAACTTGAGCTATACATTCTGCATTAATTATATCAGTATCTATCTTTAATTATAATTACAATGCGCCATCAACTTAATCGAATAATTATAATTCACTTGGTATTTTATTCGAAGGTTGCTGTATTTTCGCGAATACTGCGAATACTGCTAAGATTTATAAGATTTTCGCCATTCCAATTCCTTTGTCATAAATAAGGAATAATGTAGATTTTAAGCGATCAATAAAGATAACTCGAAAGATTATAAGACTCACTTCTAAGGAGACGCATCAATCGTGATTGGAAGTGATACTTGATGGCAGTGATGGATCTACGAAGTCTGATTCTTAGATTTGTCTTAGAATTAATTGTCCGGCTTATCTTTCTGCCCGACTTCCGTGACTGTGGCTTTATTGCTCAGAACGAAAGGAGAAGGCACGTAGTTAAGCATCGATCGCGAAGAGATCCATGGTGGAGTTCTCTCGCACAGTAGACCATCTTCCCACCACCGTGGTCTTCCCATCACCCTTGTCTCTCCGACATTTCGTTGGCTTTGAAATGACAGAAGTCAAGTAGAGCGAAATACGGAGAACGCGGTTGAAGTGTAATTGGCACTGGAGTGCACTCGTCTTGGTTCATTAGAGAAAATATCTTCCCCATTGTCGAGGGGCTTACGTTACTCCAGCTTTCTCTTTCTCTTGCACCTACCTTCGATTCACATCTCTCTTTTTAACCGTGCCGTCTGTTCTTTCGTTTTTCCTCCTTTACTATCCTCCGAGGGACAGAATTATTTTTGTTTCAAGTGGATACGGTCACTCGATGCAACCACCCCTCGGGGGTTGCCCTCTTCTCGGCTACGCGCCGGCTTATTGTGGAACGTGAAAACGTGGAAAACCTTGTGACAGTCTAATCTTCTCGAGTATTCCGGAGAATAGACCCTGATTCTCGAGTGATCTCCAAAGGAATTGACCCGAACGAGGACCCGCCTTTCGAACCGGAATTCCATATTTCGCGTAGCTTTAGTATGCTTGTCTCTTATTTGAGCTTCCCTTTGAACTCCTATCATCGGGCACTAAGTGAAACCTTCGTACCAGTGCCCCTTCGTTCATTCGTTCGTTCATTTTTCAATTACATTTCATTTTAAGAGCATTTCAATCTTGAATATTTCTAAGATTCCTCCATACCAACATTATTTGACGATTAAGTAATAGAGACAAGTCTCAGCGCTTCACGCATGAATAATTTTTCAAAGCACTTATCACGCACTGCGGTGAAATCCATTATATTCGCAAACTTAACGCGTGAAGGACGCGCGACCCCAAAGAACTTTAAGTTCCGTCATTGAATGAAAACTCAGGTTTAATGGCCACCATGTTTTACCAACAGCTTATTAACCGCAAAACGTTTCTTCACGATGGCCCTTTTGAAATTCTCTTACGGTCGGTGATATGACAATGCACGTGCTGCAGATGCTGCGGTGAGAATGAGAGCGCAAAAACAAGAGGGAAAAGGAGGGGGGTACACATCGCACACTTTTCGAGAGAGTCTCTGCGAGCCCTCGAGGTGGAAAGGAGAAATATACGGGTCCGCTTTGTGTACAAGTGGAGTGTGCACATATAAGAGGTTTTCAAGAGACGAGTGCTTACTTCTGCATACCTGCATACTTCAGGTCCGCGAAAGCACCTGTTGAAACCCACGGGCTTTCATAGTCCGTTCGTTCACTTTCAAGCCGATTCACCCACCTTGCTCCAGATTCGTAAGTATATCTCGATATTACTTCCTGGCCGGCTCAACGTACCGTCGCTTAACGATCAGTCGACTTTGCGGATGAAAATATCAAGTCAAATATTGTTCCTCTCTATCTGATTATATTTTATGCATTGGTTTCTTGTTATTTTAACGAGCACAGAAGCATACCGCGTAGACAGGGATATATAACCAGAACGAACAAATATCTGCTCGTTTAACGTCTCCCTCGTGTCGAGGAGCGTTTATACTCGGCAGCAGCCCCTCGACATGAGCGTAACCATATCGTGATGCAGCACGAGAGCCAGCTTCTCCTTCTCTAAGAGGCGAAACTCTGATTATTTATAATCAGCCGGGGGCACCTGCTAAACGACGTTCCCATGCGACCTGAAATAGTCCAACTTACGAAGGGTCACCCCTTTCGATAAAAAGGCAACCACGAGTCCTCGAATCTGACACGTCACAAGGTGGTGGTGCTTGGTTGCACCCGTGCTAAATATAACAACGATACTCCACTACCGTCGCAACTCGAAAAAAAAAACTCGAAACCACTGCCGCGGTAAATATAGCGCCTCTCCCACGACGCTTCTCGGCTAGGTGGATATTTTCTCCGTTTGTTTGGCATTACTCACGTTTTATACCTGAAACTCGAGAACCCATTTGCCGACGGCTAGAAACCTACAATAGGGAATGCATTATTGATCGTTGATTGGCAAACCTTTTAAAGTGCTACCAAGATTGAGAATCGCATTTTTAGCCTGACAATCGAGAGACACGCTGAGGATACCCTTATAAATCATATCCTGCCTGTCCTCGGAACAGAGTTGGAATCATAACGGAAAAGAATAAGCAGGGAGAGTGAGTCGGAGTGGATCTCCGTCGACGATAGCCGAAGAAATGATGTATTACACTGTCCTCCTAAAAAAACAGTCCCCCCACATTCTGATATAGATTTTATTGGAGGGTAAACCCTGGCTACGTGACGGCTCATTACCCGGTTTCGTGGTGGACAGCTAAAGAATGGTCACCCCATCGGTTTTACACGCGTCCAAAAATCTATGTGTATGTATACATGAATATCTCCGAGTTGGAAAGTAGCGTAGACGAGCAGCCATGTGTTACGTCTCATCCCACGCATCCCCCTGGTCAACCATTCACATTATAAAACCATAAAACCTACCACTCTCGCGGTCAGTGCCGATGCCTCCTACGGGGGCCATGTGTCCGGCAGTTTTTCAGAAAAATTACGGCTATGAAATGTTTCGATCCCTTTCCCCATCGAACCACCTCGCATCACTATTCGATCCTCATTCGTCTTTATGAAGGGAAATAAAGTAAAAAATTGTTTTCCGCGATTTTCTCCCCTTGCCTTTTCTCGCTTATTGCGTACTTAAAGTACAGTAAACTTTTTGCGACGAGTGCCGAGTCTCACTACCCACCTGTGTCAGCCGGTTTATCGGAAGAGGATAAGGGAAGTGGCACGTAGTAGAAACTTTTTACTGGTAGATATATATATATTGACAAAAAACAGGCACGCTACCATCTGGCTTCCAACTTGACTCTTTGGTGTACCGTCGAATGGAAATGTCAACAGTAATATATTGAATAAATTCATTGAAATAAAATGTGTTTACTTTACTTTCCTAAGTGGCATTGCTCCCTCGTACAATAATATATTTCTCTAAGTGCCGACGACACTCGAGTTTCCTTTTTTTACCAAAGCCACGCGTTCGTGGGATTTATGTTTACCAGTGTATACAGAAAACAATAACCACCGTTCTTAGTCGTGGAAATATAATCTCGGCAAGTTCAGTGCATAGGCGCTCTATGCGATTCTCTTCCTAAGATTATATTTAGTATCAATTTCTTAGCATACGATCATAGGAATTTCCCCTTAGCCACTACCTTTAAAAATAAAGCCCAAGCTCACCGCCACATCGCCGTGCTTCTAGATGTTTGGAGAACTCTTTTCCCGTATGAAAGACAAATTCATCTTTATGTCCCCTTCTTTGGACGATACCGTGGAATCAGGTCTCCCCGAAAAAAAAGAGGTTAATCCTCGATCTTCTTTTAAATAGATAGGGAACGTAGGAGGGTTAGGTGAGAAGAACTGAATAGAATTAATATCTAATTGTTGTTGGCACACACGACCACTACTACTACTACCATGGATGAATCTAGCGCGACGCGTTTTCGGTAACTCAAAGGGCCACCCAACCAAAGAATGGTAGCCTTAACTAACTATAGACTCCTTGGACGACATAATCTCTATCCTAACATGCGAAGCGAGTGTGTTCTTTGCCGCTAAGTACACATTCAAGCACGTTCCTGCCCTCCTCGCGCGTTTTACCATCTTCCATACCCTGTCACGTTAAAGTGTGGGTGTACCCGAAGAGAAAGAGAAAGAGAACGAGAAAGGGAAAGGGAACAAGAGGGAGTAGAGAAGTGAGATTTGATGGGGGTTGTACGTGTGAGAGGAGGGAAAGTTGAGGGGACATGCAAGAGCTCTGATCTTTATGAGTCACCGTCATTCGGATAAAAATACCGGGGCGCTTGTACAAACAGTTACCCTTCGGGTGTCTTTTCGAACGACGCCGTATCTCGGACAGGTTCACACGGCACTCGACCAACCAGGTGGCTTCACCTCAAAGACGTGAGACCTTTTTTACACGAAAAGAGGACACCTTCGCTTCTTTTCTTTAAACACTCCATCGGGAATTACCTAATTCCTATTGTAGTCGTAGAAGAGGCAATGCATTGAGTCACGCGTTTTGAATCGATTATATCTTACCAGGAATTAATGGTACACGATATCCAGCAAAAGTGAAATTTACAGTAATGGAAGGTATGATTAATGTCTTATTACGTGGCGTATCATTTTGTATTGCGTTTCGCTACGGTAATCTATATGCCATCAAACGAGAATGACAAGTCTGCCGAGCTTTAAATCATCCGAAATAAATTCGTTCGCAGTATGCGTTATGGAGTAGACTTCTACGGTAGGAAACGCTGCGGGTCATTTGTCAAAGAAACTAGCATCTGATAGATTCACTATACGACGCAAGAGGAAACCTCGTAAAGTTAACTGTACCGTTGGCACTCTCTTATTTCCTTGTACGGTGTGTACAATAAATAATAACTATTAAACGATATCCGGAGCCACGTGCTTCGACTGGTGATAGGTTCGCGTTTAAAGACCCGGAGAACAAGAGGCAGGGGATTCCAGGAGATTTCAGGTAAAGCGTCATAAATACATGCGACAGTGCCCCGCTGTTTGACACTAATACTAATGATCGGTCCTCTGGAACGATAAATCGATACAAAGGCGACGGAAAATCGGTGAAATTGAGCGGAACGGATATCTCACCGTGGTCCTTTCAAACCGGCAGTTTCCGGTCGGCTAGCCATGCTTGCTCGTCTCTCGACTTTAATGATGGGAAATGACGGTTTATGAGTTGACGACGAGCTTGATTTATTTCGCGCACGCAGGAACTCTCCGAGTAAACCTTCCTCCTATGGAATAGTGTTTGGTGCTTCAATGAAAAGGTGTTTTCATTGATGTTCATTGACTCCAGTCAGAAATATCAAACGGGTGTAATGCCATTGAAATCCGATTGGGTACTTCTTCCTCGCCACAGATATTCTCTCGTTTTCTCCCTCCAAGCGTTTTTAGCGGGAATACCGAATATCGCGGTTCCCTTGGAAAATAAATGACGACGGATTTTGTGTACGAGTGTACGCATATGGTGATCGATAAATTCATTTATTTTCAAATACGAGCACGCGGACCACTCAACAAGCTCGTATCGAATTAAATACTCGTCTGGTCCACTCAAATATCCAGACAACATCTGCAAGCAATTTCGTGGTGAAATATACACGTATATATTTATTTATACCGAAAACCATTTTACCCGGAATCATTGCTCTGGGAAGAAAAATGTGGCTTATCACGAGAGCAATAAATTTGATTTGAACGGTGATTAAGGGCAATTATTATTTTATTACGTCGAAAACGGTCGTGAATGTTAGTCCCAAGTGCCACGAATTTGCACGGAAAACAACCGAGGGGGGTTTACCAATTTCGTGATACAAGCTAATAAAGTTGCACCCGCTAATTTCTAGGACCCTTGAAGAGAAACCGGTCTCTGTGTGTGAGTTACTCGATCTAAGGGGTCGCCGGGCCACGAAACCACCTACGGTGGAGGAAATACGCTTTTAGGCCTTTGAGGGCGTTTAGATTCCAATCTAATAAATACTTCCTCGAGGCCCTTTCAGGGGTGAAAACTCAATGAGTTAACCTTTCCGGTGTGAGAACCTTCCTTCCTTGAATTCGCCTCGTCACTTCTATATAAATTCATAACCGTAATCAATCGACTTCCCTAATACCTTTCCTATACGCGAATATCACTTAACATAATTATGCCACTTTTATGCGTTCGTATAGTAAATTGTTTACAAACACGTTTCTTCTAATTATGGACCGCTTCTAGCATAACTCTTTCCCAACTGAATTCCGTTAAGGCGGATAAGAGGTACATAACAAACCAATTTAATTTCAGTAATCTACGCGAAGGGGTTTATTTTCGCGAGTTCTCGTTGTATCAACTATCCGCAAAAAGAAGAACGGTTTTAATGGTGCGTGTAATGATAGGAAACTCGAGATTTACAGCCAATCGGCGAATTGCGGGTGCAATCGATCCATTAGAGGCAGTGAACTATTAGAAGATCGATGCAATCGCAAAGGAGCCATTATATCTTGTCTAGGTACAAACGACGAGCTTCTCTATCTGGCTCCCTGTTTGATTTTATTATTCTTGGTCCGCCGTGCTGACGTATCACGGTAGGGCACACCCACGATGCCCATAATTCACTGCGAAAACCCATGCAACCCGTTCCCCCGGTATCGAACACCAGTGTTTTGCAACGCACAGAGTGTTGTCCGTCGTCTGTCACTACCGTATACTTATCGCGTTTGCCTCTGGCCACCATACACGATATAATTCTACTTACAAGCGATTCTATCGGAGATCCTTACACAGCCACCGTCACGTTTTTCATCGGATATTTTTCTACGGCGAGTCACGGTGCTGCCGAGTTAAACGCCTTGAACACGTGCAACTTATTGTTTCTTCGCGTTCTTTGAGATACGTGCCGCATAGGAGTTCTTAAAATGTTGATTTGCGTTTATGCACGCGCCAACGTGATTGGAAGCTCGTTTAATAGAGCCGTTCCAGCAGATAATGATATAAATAAAGTTCACGATAAGCTAGAAAATATAATGATATCACTCATAGTAGGATAGAATAGCGGGTGTACGACGTTAAATTTGAATTTAATTATAAGAGTATTTCATCGTTGATACTCATGAATATATGAGCACATACTTTATGCTCCCGCGAAGGGCTGTGAAAAGGATTGGTATATGTTAATCACGCGGAATTCGTTTTGTCGGTGATAACAGCAACGGTGGGTTTTCCCCTTAAACGTGGTACTCGATTGATGTCGAGCTCGGAACACATTGACCGACGCGTTTCTGGCACGGCATTTCGTCCACCCTCGATCTACCCTCGTTCCACGCTCACACGAGAAATCGTCCCAGTGCCGTGCCCGGAAATTGCGTTTTGTAATGCTTCTAGCTAACGGAACCCTCTGCCACTGTGCTCAAAAGTGAAAAATATAAAAAGCACCGGCCTCCGCGTCCTTTGTACACACTGTCGCAGTCCGTAAAACAATACGCACTTTCGGTATAAATATGTTCCGTGCATCACAATAACCGTTCTTTCGTTGAACGGGTAACTTTGGTCCGTCGACTGGCGGAGGAAAGTATTAACCAGGAGTAAGGTAGGAACGGTCAAAAGATGAGCGACCCTCGGTGGTCGGCAACCCCCTTGTTGCTTCGCTATAAAGCAGTCACGTGTCCCCCCCGCATATACAAGTCTCCCCCTTTTCTCGTTCGTGAATAGTCTATGGTGTTTCGGAACAGAGATGCTCTCACGATGGGGTCCTGCTGACTGCCCCGATGGCGTGACACGATGGTGTGACCAGCAACCACCGCTCTCTCATTAACGACTAATGTCGATTCTGTATCTTCCACTACCTGAGCTGCGTCATGCCCTTTTGCCTTTATTGGAATCGCGTGAAAGAGTATTTGTTTCTGCCCTGCATTCACTGCTATCTTTTTCCACCGATCCATGTGAACGCTCACCCACAGTCTACGCACCATTACAAGATGATACAACGTTTCGTATTTCCAGTTACTTGTATGTTCGATGTAAATGCAAATTAAATAAAGAAATGGAGAGTAACAAGTTATTTATTTCATGCTTATCCGTCTGCAAATATTAGCATACCCGATGGCAAGGAAAATGGTAACGTAAAAATATGAATACAACGTATGCTGGTAACGGTAAGTCAAACGCGTGTTAATCCCAGTTCATTTTTTATTTTCGTGCGGGTCCCGCCTTGAGCGTGTGAGTATTACAGCGAATGGTGTCGATGAATGGATTCATCCTGGCGTTAATGAGAGGAGAACAAGCGGAGCCTATTTAGGATTGGGGTGGTATAATACGTCAGGTAGTCAGAAAAGCACCCGGTGTTTCGTTCTTTGAGATAGATAACATCGACGAAAAGGGGCAGAAAACCCTTTCCGCTGGAGTAACCCGAAAATGACGTCTCTTTAGCGCACTCCACGGGATGCACTTGGTTGCACTTCGTATGTATACGCAACCAAGATGTGTACATCAACCAAAGGTTCTACATTCATGTAACAAGCGGTACATACACAAATGTGTCTCGTTGGTTGCGAAAATGCCGAGAGGGTGAAGCTGCGACATAAACACGAGCAGGACTTTTCTATGGCATTCGAGAAAGGGAGTTATACTCGATAAGCATCACGGCTCCCGGGGTCTGCTTTGCTCGTTTATCACCTTTTTATCGCTGGGCGTGATTACCTGGCCGCACTCGACATTAATTTACATTTCCTGGACTCATATGCCGTCTTTGGTAGAGTCACGATTAGCCGAAGAGACTTTACGCAATAAATGGAATCGAAGAGATCTAACCAGTCGTCGCGTGTATCCACTTTGTTTTACGATTCTGGAAAAACGTAGGGAACACTTTTAGTTTCCGCCTCGCGCTAAGCTTTTATTGCTTCTACCTTGTCCACGTCTACCAGTGAACATTTCGATACTCGAAATATACTGGAGTAATTAAAATTTTAATGACCACGGTCATTCTTCCCCGTCACCACCTATCGTGAACGAAATATCGCCTGAACCTTAACGAGCCTTTAAGACTACATTTCATATACTCTAGTCACCAGCCTGCAGCGAGTTATGTCAAATTCTATACGCTATAAAGAAATTAATTAATCGCAGTATTAATTATGCAAATGTTATGGAGTGTTTCATTATCCACTTTTCATTAAACAGATTTGTAACACAGTAACATTTAAATAATTTTGATCTATTTAAATATGCTATTGAAAGTAGAATACTAATTCCTTAAAAGACAGCAGGGGCGATTTCGATGCGAACGATTTTATTCGTTTGTCTTTCAATCTTTTACGGGCCAGGATTTATGGGATTTAAAGTTGGTGAATCACGTGTATCGATTCATCGATTCCCACGTAACGGGGCGCGACCAACCAATCGCATTATCGGCGTGGAAACCCTGTTTTAAGGAAATCGTGGACGATTTCTCTCCCGTTTCTGGATGTGGAAACACTGCACGTGTGACTATCTCTTTTGGCTCGTTTTCGTTCCGTTCGACTGCTTGAAAAATGCTCGAGACGAGTCCCTCCGTGGCCTGGGCTCTTCTGCCGACGTGAAAAATTGATGCACGAAAATTCTGACGTCCCGCGATTTGTCAAATTCCCTTCTCTCCACGAGGTCTTATACGGTGGACAACGGTTGCAACTTTGAATTCCCTCTTTCCTTTTTTCCTTTTTCTTCCCTATCGATATCATCAACATACGCGGCGAAGACGGATCCTTGGAGAAAGGGAGAAAGGGACGGTTACGCGACAGGGTTTTGGGTTTCAAAATGATTGGGGTGAAATTGGGGTAAGCCGATACCGTCTGGCTACCCTCGATGTGATTTCCTCAAGGGCGATCTACCTCGGGTATATACCGGTCAATTTAGACCCCGCATGTCACTCATAGAAGAAAAGAACCTCGGAACTCCTATCTCGCAGGGCTCCTTCCGCTTTTAAAATGATCCTTTATTATAGGATACCTCTGCAGCCTCACATTTAATATCAGGTTTCACCGCCTTACAAAACAACTTTTTCAATAACTTTCTTCGTACACAGGCTTCTTGTCGACTGATGAAAATATTTTATAGATACTTTACTCTAATGTTCCATACGCGGACAAGCCCTATTTACGATCGTATCGGACATTATTTCGAAACTTTAATTCCCATCTTCCTGTTTCGGATTCTACCTGGGAACGAATCGATCCCTCTTTCTTCCCGCTTTTCTATAACGAGCTTTCGTATCTCAAGAAAATGAAGATTGACATGGACCACGTGTCGGTCGGCTGCCGACCAGCCCATTCGTTTCGCACACCGTTTCATGGATCTAACCCAAACCTAACCCAGAACTAACCCCCACGTGTTCCAGCATCCAGAACCCCTTTGATGGTCAGTTCTACAAATTGACGAGCATCAATTAGCCGTGGCCAGTTGTGGTTTCTCCAAGATATGACGACAGGACTCGTCTCACGGTACTTAGGATTGTTCCACGAGTGGCTTATCGTGGCCGATTGCCCTTCTACGGCTCACGATTGGCAAACAGCGGTTGTTCCGGCTACATTGTTGATACGCCATTGAATCTTCCTTCCATGTCTATGGGAACTGACCACTGGTCAGTTTGCCTTTAGCCTTGATCTGACAGTGACGAGCGTGTTAAACACGGATATCCCTCGTCACTCTACCTTCCATTCATTTTGCTACCGAGTGGTCATTTCGATTCTTTGCTCCTCATGCTGATAAGACACGTTGAAAGGGTGGCCATTGTGGAATCTGGGGTTTTATGCTTGTCAAACGTGCTCGTACACCGTGTTAACAAGGATGATCGAATGCTGCTGGAATAAAAGGACATCGTGTTGAAAGTTCTTGAAAATCAATAGGGTAGTTAGTTGATAGTTACAATGAATAATATGGTAGGGCGAAAGTTTTTGGAACCTAAATGGTTCAGTTCGATGGTAGATATTTAAATATGTTCTAGGACCGTTTTGGGTCGGAAGAAGCGGTTTAACAATTTTTTCGAGCGAAAAATGGGTCGACCCAAGTCGAAAAAATGTAAAGGGGTATACGTTCAAAAATGGTCAAAAATTAAAAGTCGCCAATTTCGCTCCTACATGGCCCAAATCGATGGTATATGATGCCTAATGATGTTCTAGGACCGTTTTGGGTCGAAAGAAGCGGTTAAAAAATTTGTTCGGGCGAAAAATGGGTCGACCCAAAATCGCAAAAATGTGAAGGGGTATACCTTCAAAAATTGTCAAAAAATCAAAGTCGCCAATTTCGCTCCTAAGTAGCCTAAATCGATGGTATATGATGCCTAATGATGTTCTAGGACCGTTTTGGGTCGAAAGAAGCGGTTTAAAAATTTGTTCGGGCGAAAAATGGGTCGACCCAAAATCGCAAAAATGTGAAGGGGTATACCTTCAAAAATTCTCAAAAAATCAAAGTCGCCAATTTCACTCCTAGATGGTCCAAATCGATGGTATATGATCCCTAATGATGTTCTAGGACAGTTTTGGGTCGAAAGAAGCGGTTTAAAAACTTTTTCGGGCGAAAAATGGGTCGACCGAAATCGCAAAAATGTGAAGGGGTATACCTTCAAAAATTGTCAAAAAATCAAAGTCGCCAATTTCGCTCCTAAGTGGCCTAAATCGATGGTATATGATGCCTAATGATGTTCTAGGACCGTTTTGGGTCGAAAGAAGCGGTTTAAAAATTTGTTCGGGCGAAAAATGGGTCGACCCAAAATCGCAAAAATGTGAAGGGGTATACCTTCAAAAATTGTCAAAAAATCAAAGTCGCCAAAATCGCTTCTAAACGACCCAAATCGATGGTAAATGATGTATAAACATATTCTAGGACGATTTCTGATCGAAAGAAGCGGTTAAAAAATTTGTATTGGTCAAAAATCGGTCGAACCCAAGTCGAAAAAATGTAAAGGGGTATACCTTCAAAAATTGTCAAAAAATCAAAGTCGCCAATTTCGCTCCTACATGGCCCAAATCGATGGTATATGATGCCTAATGATGTTCTAGGACCGTTTTGGGTCGAAAGAAGCGGTTTAAAATTTTTGTAGGTGTCTCGACAATTTGTTATCTGCCTTTTTTTCCTAACTGACACAAATAGACCAGTCTTACCCTATACCTTCCATGAATGCATTACATATCAAAGAAACATGGGTTATATTCAGTACGAAATTAATTTGCAGAATATGTACCAGACAGTATTTTTTTCATTATTGGAGTAATGGAAGGAACTCATATCACTAAAAAGAAGTTGTACAATAATAATAGCGAATATCCCACATAACCGAGGGGATCCTTGACTCTGAATAAATGTCCCTCGGCATAGAGCAGAATGGAAGCAAAACTCGATTCCTTGATATCTGAATATCAACCAATTACCAGCGATACACGAAGGGAACTCGGCATATGTATATTTTTGTCATTTTCTCCGCGGTCGAATTTCAATGTCATCTCCGTCTCCCGCACATCCTTCTCAATTTATTCCGCATGATTCTACTTACACTTCACGCTGCCGGATGATTTGCATTTTTCGAAAAAATATATATGACACGGGGCATACAATTTTTGCAAGTCAGATGCGCGATATCGCGCGTAAAGCGTTATGATAAATTGTTTTCCTCTCGGATCGTTTGTGAGCTGTCTAAGTGGAAGGGTTCCTGAAATAGATACTTTTGTGGAATAATTTGATGTCATTGTACAACGAGGGTCTTGTTTGGTGCTCAATCGATCCCGGCTTTAATCGACTTTCCCCTAACAATCATTTAATCTCAGTGATACTAAAAAAGGAGAGGGAATATTAATGCATCGACCGATGGACAAAGTCACGAAAAGTGTATTCGAATGACAGACGCACTGAGTACCATAATATTTGCATGGGAAATTAAATGTCTGTTTGCGAACGTGGAATGTCCTTCGTTGAAAAGATCGAATAGCACCATACCCGTAGGCATGGCTCTGTCGCGATTGCTACGATATTCAGGGGGAATATCCTACATGGATTCCTATGGCTGCCAAACGAAACGCTTATAACATATTCTCTCTGATCTACTCGATGTTCAACCATTCCTACTGCCATCCTTCTATTCCGCCCACCAATTTTACTCGCTCTAATCTAGCTTCCTACTAATCCTCCTTCAGTAATATAATTCCTTATACATATATAATATTATAACTACTTGTATCATATAATCCTTACATGTTACAATGTCTTATATTATATAATGCCAGATATATTATAATTCTTTACATAATAAAATTCCTTATCTCTTATACTTTCTTGTATAATAGAATTCCTTAGGTAATTTAATTCCGCACAAAATGATGGATAATAAGAGTGAAATGAAAATACAAGCATCGCATTATTAAAATCATGCAGAATCATAAATCGGAAAGATTGTCAAATACGCGTCTTCTGCAAGACAGAATATTTCGTCTACGGAAATGATAACCCTCCGGGATTTCACCCTTATGACGTCTGACATTTTCACAGGTATATAATATTTCTAAGGCGGTCCAGATCGCTCTTTGAGGAACAGTCTCTATTGAGGAGCGCGCCTTTGATCTCGAGTCAGGCTTTATTGAACGTCGGGACGCGATTGGCGAGTTTCAATAATATTCTATTTCCCCGAGATTAAGGGAAATTTGCAATTACGCGGATTATGCAAACATATATTGCCAGGGTATATTCAATCAGGAGTTTTTCGATGGAACAAGATTATAATTTACTACCGATATTCATCCGCGACTTCATATGAAATCCATGATTACCTTCGTATTGAATCGTGAATGTTTTATGAAGTACGACATATAAAAGTACCTTGGACTTGAAATATTAGTTTGTCAATGATGAATACCATATTCGTAGACAGTCATGGTCAACAGATACCTTCGTGTTGAAGGGTTGTAAGAAACACGCTTTTCGTTCCGTTGTCTTCACTTTTATCACATTCACCACATATAGTGAGTGGTTCTTTATCGCGACTGACAAACGAATCGTTTTTTCACCGACGACACTGAATTAGTCATACTACTGCGCGCTACTTAGGAGTATTAAATTATTTGCTTTGTTTTGCGCGACACTGCGTTTCGCCGGGAGTTGAAACGAAGTTACACCGTCATAAATATACCCACACATTCCCAGCGGAATTTCGAACGATTAAAATATCCCGCGGAGCTACTTCACCAAGTAGCAAATGAATGCAAATAGAGCGGTATAACTGCATCGAAATTGCTTAACGATGTAATTCATTTTATAACGTTCTACTGCAACTTTGTTTTACGATTGTTTGCTGCAAGATTCGCTACGCAACCGTTGAATACCGGAGTCGTTGCCGTTTCATACTTCACTCCGCACTCGTGACTCGATTCTATTTCACTGAATCAAGTAGGAAAAACGTAAACGGGTTTCAATGAAATTAACTAGAAGCTCCTTGTATGAGACGGTGCATTAAAAAGTTTTCGTTCGTTGCCCTTTCACGTTCCTTCCTGCTAATGCCAGGAATGTATTCGCGATTTACATGCGAATTATTTCACCCTTTCAGTCTGGCCGGACATGCTGAAACGGGCGGTAAGTGACACGGCTGCCCTGGCATCGGCCATTACTACTAGCCAAGGTTCGCTCACTATTTACCCTCGTAGTTAAGGCTACCCCATAAAGATTCAGATAGCGCAGGAAAAGGCTCACCCTATATATAACGGCGTGTTTTGTAGCAAGGCTTAGCAACCGTGGTTGAGCACTAACTGCCCTACGACAGGTTAGATGAAAAACTTCTCTTTTTCATCCTCGTTCACTCTCTCTCCTATCTCGCCTTTTTTTAACGTCTACTACGACAAGCCTAATATTTCCTATGCCTGCACCCTTCCGCCCGCAAACTTAACCCCATCTAACCGCCACGACTCGTTGCCGCCCCATTTTTCTCCACTTCCCTAACGTTACAACTAAACAGATTGTTAACTGCTGGAAATTCTCCAGGTGTATCGGCGACTTCGTGGTATGCACTTTTCCGAATAGCTGGCTCGTAAACACCGATAATCATCAATGTACGGAACTCACGTGCGACGAAATATGTCGTAAAGTTTCAATTGGGGTTGCATTGTTTATTATTCTTTCGAAGGGTTGTTTACTGTAATGTACAAGGTCAATATTGTTCTACCGATGTTCCTGTATGCAGATGTTAAAGAGGAAGATAAAGTCTGTATTTGATTTAATATAGATTAAACGCAGTAGATTAGCACGAATGAAAATACCACGGAACGGTGGACGCGATTACGCGATCTCTTTGAACCGTCACGCAATTTCATAATGTGCAACCTTTGGAGAAGGAAATGCAAATCTAACGGTACGAAAAAGAGAGGACGAGGGAAATGGTGAGAGTAGGAGACGGATGGTCGCGGTGAGGTGAAAAAAACCCGTGGAGAACACAAGGTAGCCTCAAGGTAAACGCGAACGCTGAAACACGGACTGGTTGACGTCCGAAAGAAAGCGTACATCTTCCTCGCTCTATCGCGTGTCGCTTTTCACGATTAATTACTCGAGTGAGGAAAGAGAGACCGAGAGGACGAAAGGGCGAAAGGGCGAAAGGACGACAGGTTGTCGACGTGCGAGAACGTTACGAAGGACCGGTACCAAGCAAACCCTCGAGGCGGTCGTGTCTGACATTCTGCGGATGTCAGAATTTGCGCGACAGCATTTTTAATCACACGAGCATTTTAGCGACGCGCGGTACTCCGGACGCTTTAATATAGGAGCAATGCGGTTATGCATAGTGATGAGAGGTACCGAGCTGAGTGCCAGTAAGCGCGAAATGCTTCGGCTAAAAACTCCATCTGTAAGCAAATTGTTTAATTACTTACGATATTGCGGGGGGTGCTAACGCCCGGAAATTCGATGCAGGGACAGAAGCACCGTGGAAAATAGGGAAAGGAACAGGGTAGCAAAAAGGTAGAGTGGGAGAGAAGAAGGGGATGAGGGTGGTAAAAGAAAGTAAGGGTGGCCAGAAACGGTAGACTAAATCGATTTTAATCTATGCCGCGAGCGGGTTTGAATTCGTTAATTTCCAGAACTTGCGGTCTCAAGAAACTTAATTGTTCCGAACGCGATTGATTAAACCGAGGCGTTGGTTCGATGGAAATTGAAAAACCTTTGTGGATAATACTACCATTTTCTACAGATGGTTCTACTCCTTTTTCGAAGAGAGCACCATTTTCTCATCAAGTGCAACTAATTGGTAGTCTGCGCACGCTTATATGCAAAATAGAAAAATGAATTAAGGTACCCGGTTTGCGAAGTTTAGGAACAAAGTAGATACGTCTCCTTTTCCTTTATGGATATATGCACAATTTTTACGGGACTTCACTTCATCCTTCATTCCCTTTGTACTTCGTGGCTGCATAAAAATGAAGTGCTTGTTGTTGCGGTTTGATGATACAACCACTCCAACATTATTGCAATTTTCTTTAGGCGGTTTGCAAACAAGTACTTGCAACGTTATGCAGGAAGTATTGTAACGTATTTAGTGCGAAACACGGAGGGGCACAAACGCGAAATGAAGTAGGAGGATATTTTGCCTGTATCATACTTTTAATGGAAAGGTATCGAATTTCCGTGAGTAAACAGTGAAGAGCCATGGAAAAATTCGATGCATCCATGAGGGACTTTTGATATACTAGAGTGATTGCTCTACTGGTACTCGCATATCACTTCGCTGACATTATTCTATGGGTATGTTCGCCCCCTCTCTCTTTCTCTCTTTACATTTGGTCAATCGCATGTTCGGTCGAAATTGAATAAAACCGGCCAGAATAACCCGACGAAATGTTTCATACCGTTAGGAAAGGTATGCTAGTCATAAAAATCGCCTCACCGTGACCGAATAGCTATGCGCCAAGAAGTATTTCAACGAGAGTGCCATAATAAAAATCATTGTATAAATTAGAGCAATAGGATAACCAGTAGTTAAAGAGACGAAAGAATAAAATATTTCTATCAACGTCGAACCTTTCACGTCACTGTTTCTCAAACTGATGACCACTGATGGTTAATGGACCCCGAAGCAGCTGCATCACCTGCTGTGAATAACGATAGATACTACTACACATTGGCTTTTGTCCATGGACAGAACCGGAAGCAACTAACAATGGAATTCCCTGAAAGCTCAATGGTCCTACGATTACAGTTATGAATGGAGGCTGTGTCTTACCCCATGGTTAATTATTAATTAAAGCCACGATACTTTCGCAAGCCCCGAGGACTTCGTATACAGCTCAATGCTAATGGAAATGAGTTGGTTTACGAATTCGATGTTCCATCCAGGAAATACGAGTCAAAGTTGTTCCGTGATTTAAACCGAGTATCATCCCCCTGTCAGCCAAGTTGTCGGCCCTCAACCCCTTGTAGTACAAGGTTCGTCACCCCTAACCAACTATGCTTAGAATATACGTATATATATATAGTGGTGTCTGGATTGGATTTCTAACCCTACCTATGTTTGAACCCAGAGAAATATTTTCATAGAAATCCACCACGGAAATGACAGAGGGGGAGTGAGCGGAGAAATATCCGACCACCTATAATCCGCAGGGGCTCAGATGCTCGACCGCTTCTTTTTTATCCTTTCCCCGGAAGAGGATGCTCATTACGGGGAAGGTACGGAGGCAATGTGGGGAACGATGCGACCGACGAAACGGTAATTGTTTTTAATCACTTCGAGGGTAGTGGTAGCGATGGTGGTAGTGCTATTTCGACAAAAGGGGTGAGATCCAATGCGGTTAACCAGGAACTACCCCTCGCACCCACTTTCGCTTAATGTCGTAGCACTTCTTTAACCCTTGCGCGGAATATTGCTGTAAGAAAGGAGTGAGGTCAGATTTGTGTGTTAATGGTATATCCTCTCATTTTTCTTTGAATTTATCACCCTCTAAATATTTCGAGTAATATCACTATGTTAGTATGCACATTAAGTACCTCGGTGAATGAAACGATTATGATTATTATAACAGTATTCTAAAATCAGGATGTATTTATGGAAATCATGTATATTATATTTGCAAAGATTGCTGCAAGGAAAAAGTGTTCATGTTCGCATTGATTTCTTCCAAATAGGGAATAGAATGTAACGTCTAATGTGTCACGCACAGGCATAATTTCCATTGCACGGAGCTCTATAATCGACTGGTAATTATTTATCTCTGTATTACGTGAGTGTTTGACTCGCCATTAATATTGTGTTTGCCGCGTATACTAAGATGCAGATAGATCAGGATACTATGTAATTGGTCATTATGATGGACAGGATAATCGGACTGTAAATGTCGCGTCAGTAAATTGACGTTGCTGTCTTCATCGATTGAAGTCTTACCGGTAGAAAATGAATTCTTTAACGGAGCCTCTTACATGCCGCCGATAAATAAAAGCATTACATTAGTAGAGTCAAAACACGCAGAATTAATTCCCCTGCAAATCAACTAACAAAAGACACAATTTCTCTTAAAACCGATCGTGTTCCTGCACCGTATTTTTATCGCGGTGCACGATAAAACCGCAAACTTTTATCCGCTACATTCTACAACAATCACCTTACATAAATCGCGGATAAATTATGTCTCGCACTAGGTAATACTTTGTGGTCAGCAGGAGCGAATCAGATTACAGTACAGTCAATTCTCCAGAAACGATGACTAATCCATGACAGAAAATGCACGTGTTTAATGGATTACAAGTATCAGTTCCATTACATTCTTATCAAAGTATCAATGTATTTCCTTCGTGTTTTAAATCTATAATAAAGTACGGTATCATTCTAATTCCTGCTGAAATAAGAAATACACGGGTATTCGTGAAACATGAATACCAACTACGATTTTTAAAATGAATACGAGGAAAATAACGAGAAATTCTAGTGTGTAGCTTGTATAGAATAATCGTGTAATGGCTCGAGTCTTTTGAAAAGTTTTTTACGAGCACTCGCGCTTGTCAGGTGATGGAAGAGGACGAAGGGGTTCCTGTAAACGGTGGAAGAACTTTCATTGCTGCTTATTCGTATGACGAAGTTGAATGAGCTACTGATGCGAAGTAGGAAAGGAGCGTGGCCAGGGCGAGTGCGGGGGCGTGTGCGGGACCGGTAATATACGTTGGCGAAACTGACAAACAAGGCTCGTAACGGGTTTTACGCGCGAGGCAATTATCAGAGTTGTCAGGCAGTCGGTTTAACGCCTCCATTTATGTGCGTATAAACGCGAACGGGAGTCGAACCCGCGAGCCAATGAAATGTAAAGCCCAGGATGCATTAATCTCCGAGTCAAAGCGCACCACGCCGCAATATACATTACAAAATACCATTTTACACCGTTCCAACCGAATTTACTCAATCCGCGGACTGTTTAATCTCCATTACACCGTTTAACTCTAAGTATACTATTACCATTGTCTAATAATCATTACCTTTCTCTATGCCTACCATTTTATGTTGTTCGCAGAAAATTGCTCGTTAGGAATCATCTTATATATTTACATGATGCTGAATTTATTGCGGTGTTTTACGAAGTGTAAACCTGTTCACGCGTTCAATTCGTATCAATTAAAACCGGCTTCTTGGTGACAAATTATATCGTAATTAGAACACTGTGTTGATCCATTAGTACTGTTCATTGAAATCAGGTACACGGCGGTTATCTAATAATTTAGTATCAGGTAGTAGAGCGTTCTCTCTTTGGGCTCGAGGTTTTGCTCCTTGTCCGATACATAAACTAATTCCAGGTGAATTCTCGTCTACCTCGGTAATACCAATTAATGGTGAGATTATATAACGAACGATTACACGTAAACGTTTTCGAGTAGGACGCGAGCCGGTCGTTCAACTTCTCACGTTATCCAGCTAGTTCCCCGACGATAATTAATTTCCGTTCGTTTCCTTCGCGAAGTAACATCCCAAGGGGTGTGGCGCGACTTCCGATCGGAGATGAGACCCGGTGACTCAAGCGATATTCTAACGGTTCGGCACGCTATCCAGCCGTTAGATCTATCGACGATTAAGGCAAGGAAAGGTCGGTGGTCTTCGATAGTTTCGAGAAAACTCGTAGGGGTGGCTGTAGAAAATTCAACGCTCTCTCGGCACTCATTCCTCTCGCGCTCGCCTAATGGAATACCGAGCGCGACCTAATGCACGGTCTAAAGAATATCTAATTATCTAACACGTGACCTCGCACGTGTGGGAAGCTCCCGTCACTATTTTCTGATTCATTTACCAGGGCTACATCGAACTTAGAGAGAATACCCAGAGTGTACGGCCCCTTGGTGAGATATTTTGTAAAGTTTACCCCGGGACTGCGCAGTGTGAAACGCATGCTGTTATTAAAGCTCTTTTTACGCAATGCCACACGCGTCTACCTGCGTTTCTAAGCGCGCATACACGTGCCGGCTACGAAGTGCACGCAACACTTAGTCACTGTCGATCCTAATAATAATATCGAGTTTCATTGATCGGAGTCGACTCAAAGAGAAAATTACGAAATCGGAATGTTCACTTGATTTTTGCAGACCGAAGATCGACGCACGATAAGTCCAATCGTGAGTAATAATTCTTTTTCACGAACCGGGTAACATTGTAAGAGTAATGTTGCAATATGGACATTTTATGGGGTACACAAAGAATCGTGTTCCTTAGTATGATACAGATTTTTGTAACAAGAGGGCTCGATGGCCAATGACATTTTTTTTTCAACGGAGAACAATCGTATGTAAGAGAGGAGCATGGAGCACCGTACTCGTTGAAGTTCATTCATAACGGAAATATTTTTTTTCCACGAGCATACTCGAAAATGTCGGCCGCTCGAGGGCCTTGTACGAAGTTTTCGAGTGTTTCCCATGGTTGTCAAATCGTCGTCGTTCGTTCCATCTCCATGCAATCGTCAGGTATGCTCAACTATATGCCTACTCGATGCGACAGCCATTACCACCCCAATGACTCCGTGGTGTACTTTAATATTTACTATTGCATCCCTCGAGTACCCTCCAAAGTCGTGTATCGTGCCACGCTCGAACGCCATTCTACCCGTCAATATGCTTCGATCCTCTGCCGAAGGGGTGCCAAGAGGGTAGCATCTCGATAACCAGAAAGAGACCCGCTAGGGAAAGAATCGAGAGAAAGGGAAAAGAAGATAGGGAAGTGGTTGCATTACTAACAAGTAAGACCCACCAAAGACTTCTACCCTACCCTGCCCTACCCACCTCGAATTCCCAAGTGGAGTTAATTGATCGGAAGTCTTGAGGCTGCACGTGCCGTTTTTGCATTGTGTTAACTCATTCTACCGAGCCATAGAAAATCGACTCGATATTATTTCGGAATAAATAGTCACGTATTGAACGATCTGTTATTTGCCTCGCTGCACCTCGATTAACCCCTTTTCTAACCCGTAACCATGAACTAAAACGATTTTCGTTTGTATACCATCTTCAGAATTCAATTGAAAATTTCTAATATCCCTGTATTCAATGAATCCAATGAAGTCAATTTTCACGAAACACTTCAGTCATCGAAATTAAATTTCTTCGATGGTTATCTGGTAAAAATGGCATTACACTGACCAAGAGTCACGATTAGATCGCAAAATTCGAGGATGTTAAATTGAATTTTATAAGTCCTTGGGTAATTTTGAAGTCGAGGGATAACGGTGATCGTCACCAGCGGGGATAATCTAAAAAACAAAAAATACGCGGCTAAACCGGAGCGTTAATGCGATTGCGAGAGGGAAGTCTGACTGCGTACCATATATAATCGAGTTTCCATCCAGCAGTGAAAGGCGGAGAAGGACGATGGAAGATAGAACCACCCCGTTTTGTAATTGCTGGTATTTATAAGCAATACCCGGCGACTACGGGGCCGTGGGGCTTTCCTAAACGTAATATGGTAATACGGGCAATGGCCCATATTGACATGAACGATGCCCACCATTAGCGGGCCCGGCGCTGGATGACTGTTTTTAATTTCCTCGGCAAGTGAATTTCTCCTCGATGGCTAGGGTGGATATTGCCGCGTATCACTCATAATCATTTTTTTCTCCTGGAAAACCTCTCTATCTCCCGTTTCTCTGTCTCTTCTCGCGTTTTTTATCGTAACCCTATAATTTCTTCTCTTTTACCTATCTCGTTGTTTTATGGGGCGTAATTCTCCTCGAAACTGTACAATTTTTCTGGAACGTTTCACGATAGTAGACTGCGTAGATAAATCTTTACGAATCGTGGCATGCCACGAATCGAGCGCGATTTGGTTTGATTTCGAAGATCGCCGTATGATAATTAAAATCAAACATACGGCGTGTCAACCCTCGACGACCCCAAGTTACATTAAAATTTATTCTCTTAAGTAAGATACGTATCGCGTTCAAGGTACACACACACGTGTCGCGTAATGCTTCGAAAAGTCATCGCGAGGCTAATTTCATTTGACAAAACGAGTAGGCGTTTGACGTTGTTGCGCGTATCGGGAACGCACCTGCGTTTCCGACACCCCCGTTTCTGTCAGAGTGTGTGTGTCAAGTGGCCATTAAGGGCCACCGAAAAAAGCACGACATCTACGATTTCGATCTCCCGTGCCAGAAATTAAATCACCATTACGACCGGTTGCGCCTACGGTAGATCCGCATCGGTGTGGGACTCGTGCAGGTGTCACACGTCTCCTTGCAGTTACGGCACTGTCGCGGTGTGCTACCTGCAGAACTCCAGTCGCCTCTCTATCTGATCAACGATTTGTCGCGGTACCTTTTGCCGCCACCGCACCAAGATATCCTTCCGCGCTTCCAACAACCCACGTGGTTTCAATTAATTAAGCTATCCCGCATAGTTTACATACTTATACATAACCGTACTAAGTAACAATATTATCTCGATCTGAATTATGTTTAACTACCTATTATTTATGTCTCACAATTACTCATGGATCTTATAATCTCCTTTCGAGATTCTTGAGAATCGTCGTTGTAGTCGTGCAACGTTACGACCTGCAACGAGTTTCTCTCATGAATACCAGGTAGAAAGATTTCGTGGAGCAAAGCACGATACTGTATTCCGTTCTGTGGATTACGTTTCATCCTTTAAGTCCGAAGACAAGCACCTCATTGCAATGAAGAAGGGTGAAAGGGTGGGAAGGTCGAGAATCGTTAAAGCCCTTCAATTCTTTCAGCGAGCGCCCAGAGAAAGTCGAATAAAGTGAGAGAATAAAGGAGAGTGAGCGACCATCTTACTAAAGAGATCCTTATAGCGGGTGAAAACGGGACCGACTAGTAGTAAGAGTCAAAAGTCGAGGGCCAACGGGGAGAACAATAAAAAATTGGGCAGAGGGGCAAAAACGGAAAAGAGAAAGCGAAGGGAAGTCTTTGGTACCTCGTAAATTACCAAGTGGATAATACATCGCTGCGACATACTTGTTTTAGGGAACATCGTGACTTCATACGTTTTAATGTACTCGTTAATAGTCCCTTCCTCCCCTTTCCCTTTTAATTTAAGGAAACTCCCCTCAGATGGATTACTAGTTAGATATATGTTGATGAAATCTCGCAGGATTTACTATTATCATTTCGCGTTGATTAAGTAAGATTCGTATTGCCAAACATAACGGCGAGGGGCGCGTATTTCCTCATTACAAGAATATAATTAATATCGTCCTTCTTACTGGTTCGGGGCAAGTTACCCTCTCGTTACTACCAGCTCTTTAAATCTTCCCCACGAGGGATTTTTTTGCTGACAACCTTATTGCTTAATGAGTCTAATCGGTTTACATCTCGCAGTGCGGCATCCCAAAATGGCTAATCTGGTTGTTAAACGAATTACTTCCTGATCGTTGAAAACGTTGACTCGAGCTGAACGTATTAACATCTCTTACCGAATCGTTCGTTTTGGTCGTCCGTGATTTTTGCTTGACTTTCGACATGCACTTTCACGAGGAACCATTACGCGAGGAGAACCATACGGTCGCTTGCACGCCTGGCAAAAGGTCGTAAAGCGTAAAAGGCTGCTTTAAAGCCTGACTCTTAATGACGTCCACGTGCATAATGCTTACGTGGAAACGAAAGTCCTCCCCGATTATTGGAAGGCTAATGCGTACTGGTGATCATGACGAAAATACCACCGACTCTTTGGTACTAAGTGCTGAGATACTTTTGCTAATGGTATACCACCGTTTATTTTACGATACTATTTCTTTTTATTTCGCTCCTCGCGTATGTTAATTAGTATCACCGTCGCCAATAAATGGAGGAACGATATTGCAAACTGGATGCATTTCCAACGAATATCGTCGATATTAAATGTACAAATGAATAACACTCCGATCGCCGTGCAATGCAAAGTAATCAGTAAAGTAATTTAGATTATGAAGTCCGTGGTTGTAGTTACTTAATGGTGTACATTTGCCTCGATTCCAAGTGGTCTATTTTTAGTACGTCTAGTAAAACGGTGTCTTATCGTATGTCTCTTTAACCGACATCTCCTCTAATCTCCAACACGACAGAGAAAGATTTTACGCACTCTCGCTGCAACGAGCCGCGCTCGCTATGTAGGATTTTCACGTCCCACGGTGTTATTTATTTTCCAGCAAACCCGCTAACTCTTCCCTTCGTTTACGCACATAAATACACGTTTAAGCCTGCACCGTGGTATCTCGACGAGCCGATTCGTCTCTCGTCACTCATCCGGGATCATCAATCGTTTCTCGATCGTTCGGGAGTTACTGCGGGTCCTCTCCAAAATACTTCCCTGCGAGATACCAAGTAATCCAAAAATAAAGCTGTTTACTTGGGGGACACCTTACGGTCTCGGTAAAGTGCTACGTTCGCAACGTCCTTCAATAATACGATATAATAAATTGTTTTCTCTAAGTAATCTCATTTCTTTAAAGGACATTCATTCAATAATAAATAAATATTTCAAGCATAACTCGATAGATGTTTCAAGCGCAACTCAATACATATTAAACCATGAGAGAGTTTGACTTTGTTTGAACTTTGTTGGGTCCGGGGGATGCATGAGGAGGACTCATGTTCCGGAAACTGACGAGAGTGGACAACCAAGGTGCGCGCACAGGTACAAGAAGGAGTTCCTACGTGGTTATCAAGGATTACGCTCTATCATTCTTTTAAATCTTTCTATCGAATGGATTTATCAGCGCACATTCTGGGACAATAAAAATTAAAAATTCAACAATGTTTTCTCCCCTTCCTTGAGGGGTTACGTATGGGTGTAACATTCATAGGAACAACCAGAGCGCCCGAGGTGGAAGGTTTTACCGGGCGACGTACGAGATAATGATATACCTTCGTACCGTTATCTTGTGCATTTATCGGAGCGGTATATAGGTGTGCATATACCTGTACCAAGGTAGTACTATCGCGGCAGCCACGGGTTTGTTTTATTTCCTCGCTCGAACCTCGCCAAACCACCGCGTAATGCGCGTCTGGAAAACAGCTTACTCGGTGCACGCTCATCGAACGGTTTTACATTTCGTTCTATGTTCATCGCGTAATCGCTGCCTTTCTCTGCACGCGTATTCCCCGGCCTCCTCGATGTCTTCCAATATTCTACGTGCTCTGATCTATTTTCATTTCTATCGGAAATATCGCTCCATTTATGCCAACTCGTCTGTAAACCTTTATCTCATTACACTTAAGAAATTTTAAAATGTGTATGTTAATGTACAACTTACAAGAAATCGTACAAAAAATATAGATGTCATAACAACGAATTACGGTTGGATACAGTGGATGTTGCCTTTGATTCGATCAAAGACATAAACCTCGCGCGAGGTCTACAACCCAGAATCTTTATAGGGGATGAAAAATCGGAAACACGATGTCGTATAAATAACTTGATCGACAGTTTCGAGTTTGTTTGATCAGTTCAACCACTAGTCTCACGCTTTTGCGTAATCCAAAAGATGCGTGGCGTTTGTTCTTGGACAAATCTGGAATTCGCGTTTTCCATTCGCTCTGCACTTTGCGCATTAAAGCATTTCAACGATCCACCCTTCGCAGTGGAATACTCGTAACTAGTTAAGCCGTTTTTCTCGATCTCCTTGATCGTCGATAAAGGCAAAACGTTCGTAATGATAGCTGGGAGTTGGAAGTTTTCGAGGGTTCAATGTAATATCGTGGGCTCGCAAATCACGGCTTAGCTTCCGTCTACGTTTTATTGTTATGGCGAATATTTTATGAGGATATTGTAAAATTAAAAAGCGTCGCCACCCTACCGCCAATTCGGCTTGTCGGGTGATAATAAGGGTGGTTGTGTCGGGGACGTCGTGCACGATACTGCATTCAAGGGCGAGGACACACCATATGCCCTCCTTCTATTTTTTCTTCTTCTCCCTCGTGCCCACCTTCGCCCCTCGTCCTTACCGAAAAACGCTTTAAACCACGCGGGGTGCCAAACCACTATTTGACTTTCATTACGTCTTATGAAAGGAGAAATTTATCGGGCAGATTTCATCCGATATGTTTCCCCGCATTATGGGTCCCCATAATCTTGCCGGATCCTACGAATTTTCCTATTCACTGATCATTCTCCATACGTAAATTTAAATCAGTTTCATCTGGCTATTTCATAAAAAGAATATCTTGAAATCTATGCTACGTATTTCATCTACAGTTATTGTAGTTGGGAAAACAATAATGATATCATTTTCGGTTTAAACATGTTTTACATTCAAAAGGTAATATTATAACGAATAAAAATTCGTAAGTAAAAAAACATTATTAACGATATTCCCGATGAGACTTTCAATGTCTTCAAAGGATATTCGTTCAGTTTCTGCACCTAAATTCTCAGTTAAGGCCAGAATGACAAGGGAACAATTTGCCAGTTGTTTAAGTGCCAAGTGTTAAGTGCTCAGTCGTTTATGTTTCGCCATTATTGTTTTATGTTTGGCCTCCCCTTGTCCCGACTTAATACGTGCACACCAATACGAGGCCACCCTCAAATTATACACGTATTCTCTTAAGTTCGCGCATAGAACGATTGAAATTAATTCGTGTTTATGACCAACGTATAAAGCTGGTACGGAGTGTCGAGAGAAGATAGCCAACTTATGTGCCTGTCTCGTGCTTTATGCTTTCACCATCATCGCATTTGCAGAATCTATTTTAGAATTCATATCTATGAAAATCATACCACTATTCCAGATATCTTGTGCCTTCAGGATCATCGTTATATCAGGGTATTATAAAGGGAGGATCTTCAGCAATCCCTGGTGCACGACATTCATAATACTCCAACAAACACCGTGTTCGTGCTCAATCGCTTCTCCACCCTTCTGTTGAAGGAATGATCAATCGGAAAGTCTACTACCGATATAACGAAACGAGGATTACAAACGCGTTAGAGTTTCACCCTGCTATCGTAACAGTGTAACGTCGTCGTGGTAATAAACCGAAGTTTAATCACCTGTCGGATTAAGGCATGCATTTCATTCGGCTTTACGAGGTTCTACGATCAGCATCCTTGAGAAGCAGTAGATAAAGTGTACTTTCGAATACGCACAAACTTCGAGAATCTACCAAGTTGCAATAACATTAGAACGATTGTTCCCGTATGAAAAAATAGTAACTTGTTATAATAAGATTACACGGTGATTGGAGCACATAATTATATAACTGATGGTCATTTTTACAGATATCATCGAACCCATATTCAGTAAAAATTGATGACTCGATAGGAGTCTATGGGATGAGGTATGGGATATATCACTGAGCCACCGCATCACGCACGTGTCGTTTTACAATCGCACACTCGTAACGCGCGGGATTTTTATCACTACCCGCATCGATTTATCACGTACTGACAATGTCTTACACGCATAAGTGACGGATATAGTAATATTTCATCCTCTAACGAATCACGACAATGGATTATTCAATCAGTGACGTACGAGTAAGATAAGAGTCTGGTAATAAAAAAGAAGTAGAATAAGTATTCACATCGATCCTCTCATACAACGCATAATTTCTGTAAAACACACAGTGTACTATTATTTGTAATTATTTAGAAATATACGTATAATATTATGTATAATTGGAATTATTTGTTGCGTTCCTTAATTCTACGTGAAATAATTGCGGGTTTCACAGATTGTGACGTTTAAATTAAATGGAACACATTAAGTATGTGTTTCGCGGTCCAGCGAGTCATAAAGCGTTGCATTTTGAAAACCGCAGTAGATGCGCGGAATAAAGTCAGGCGAGTACCCTTCCGGAAAAAGCGTTTCTGGGTCATTACGCAGTGATAATCACTCTCATAAGCCGGAATCGCGAGACTCGAAAACTATTAGCATATTAATGGCCGGCAGTTCAGTTAACCCTTTCATCGGCGTCGGCCAGATTTGCATCTCACTCCGACGGAATCATGGCGAGGTGAATGCGGGGCGAACCGCGGCAGGAGTAGAACGAGTGCGATGAGCGACGGCGGGACGATGGCGGGACGGTGGTAGTGCGTTAAAAGCCCGACTCGACCACCCTCGCGAGTTTCGCGAAATTAACATGACAAACTACCCCCAGCAATAAGGGGGTCGAAAAGATATATCGGGCTGGATATGCGGGTGTACGGCAGAAACAATAGATGACGGCGGGTGGGTCGACGGGGGGTGAACTAAAAAGCAAGCTCGATGAAGCCGTTCGTCGCGTCTGCGGAGTATATTTCACCGTGGCTCCTTGTTATTTACACTGCACGCCATTATTTCGTCCTGGTAATACGCTCGACTTTGCTAATAATTTAGTCGAGTGTACTCGAGCATGCTATCGGTCAAGCCAATCACGAACATTAATGCATCGTTTGATTGTCGGATACGTCAATGATACGCGTTATACTCTTATAAACTTGTTACCGGCTGGAAAATACTGGCTCATTCGTAATTGCACTGTTCATTCGATTTAACCATTCAGCAATGAGCATATCGAATCAGGGAGCTACCTAAATGATTGGCTCACTCTGCCATGACATGTGTTTGATATAATTTGTTGAATGAAATTATCCGATATTCATGTATTACTGGGTACTGCTCCCAAGTATTATTCACCATAAAATCCAGAGATTCCTTTTTAAAGGGATTCAACTATTCGAAGCTGGTTGGAAGAACGAAGCGGAGGAAAAGCCGTGAGCGATGGTACATAAAGTTATCAGGAATCATAAAACTGGGCGGAGATTGGGAAAAGGCAGCTGAGAAAAATTAGCATGGTAATTTGTCGTTGGCTGTAGCCGCTCGTAAACTTCGTTAATTAGCGCTTTCCATCGTCCTATTCCACCGGTAGTTTGCATCGAGGCACCTCGAGAAGACTAGTTCAAAATTCCCTTCTATCTTAATTGATCGTCTTCTTTTATGAAGTTGCGCTCATATTTTTTGAAATTCGTGATCTTCCTTGGTTTATACGATCACCTCCAATGGCACATTACTTCCGCTTGACACGGCCACCACGTGGTTGTTACAATTTGTCGTCCGCGTTTATCTGCGCCGCGGCTCTTTTACGACTTTCTTTTCTATCGGAATAAAAAAAAATAATACGAGAGATGACGAGTGAAAGAGCAAGAAAAAGAGGTCCTTTTGATGGCCGCGCTTCTGGTAATGAGGAGTCAGGATCCTTTCAAGGATGCTCTATAGAGAACCGACGGGATTTGATAATTACAAGGATTATTTCGGATTTTAAAAGCAGCGAGCCGCGCCCTTATCGCCAGACCGCGAGAAAATTCTAAATCTGCTCATTAACCGTGCTAGTCTTGTACATAAGGATTTTTATTTCTCCTCTTTCACCTGCCTTATACCACCCTCTATCCACCCCTCCATCCATTCCTCCTCTACGTCATCGATTTCACGGTACCCCGTTTGTCTCATTGTACCATTTTAATTGGGACACTCTTCGGATGGTAATTAATTTTTAAGTTAATTGGTGGCGGTATTACTTAATTAACGAGCACGTGCCGCTAAAAGACACCCTTTTCCTCAATAATTATAAGCAGGATTTAATATTCTTGCAACAAAGTTAACAGAGCTAAAAGAACACAGGTTTATAGGGAGATATCTCTCCGACTAAGCACCAAAAGCATAATACGCTATTGAGAGAAACGTCTTATTTCGATGTTGATATTTGAGACGCCAAGAGAAATATCGTTCACTTCCAGACGCGGATAATTTTCGAATTCATGTCCATCGCACCGTAATTTTCTACTCCATCGTTAAACTCCCAATGAAGGAATATCAAGTAAGCATTTGTCTCGTTAGCAGCTACTCGTTGAGTGGTCGTCTTAACGGAAATAATTGGCCGTCGTTGAGAGCTTAAATCAGCTTGCATTACCGTTCAGAATTCTCTTCCTTAACCCCCTTCTTCCTCCACCCGTCCCTTTGCCGTTGGTAATTCTACCGATTTTCTCAAACAACCGTCCGCTCGTTGGTGCGATGAAAATATTTTTGATGGGTTATTAAATTAAACGATTTTTCTTATTGGGAATGGCCTGTATCAACTCCCGTTCCATATCTTCCCTACCCCATACCGATGTCCCGTGGGGCACTTCTGGTGTACTATAACGCAGGGGTCGTTCCATGGCAACCCCTACACAGTAATTATGCTTTTCTTTTTATGTCCGCGCCATTTCATTGGACTGATATAATAAGGCATTGTTGCGGAGGGTACGAAAAGATGGGACAACGTTTTTGGGATCCTCGCCTAATTAGATCTTTGCATTCACCTACCGATCGTATTTTCTAAAAAGAACTTAAGCTGTTATAGTATTAAGCTGTTAACCTATTACTACGGATAATCATGTTTCCATCAATATTCGTCCCCTCTCGCGCGTTCCTTCTAATAGCATGGCAAACTACATCTCCGAACAAGCATACGGTTGCAAGTTTTAATTTATTATCGTATTGTTACCGATAAAAATCCTTTTATGTCTTCGAATGTACCAGCTCCTCGCCATTTATCTCGGTACATCGTGAACAATAGAGAAAGGTGGAAAGTCTACGTTGAAAAGAAAATCTTCCAACAACTCTCCGCGTTTCTACGCGACTTAGAACGCCACGACTCGGTGCGTGTATACGCCCACCAGTCAGAATAAAAGCGAGCGTTCGTCAGGTTTTGCAATCATATGGAAATAAGGTGCTAAGTAAGAGTTAAGGTGAGTGTGTTTGCTCAAGTGGCGCCAGTCTTTCTTCCATTCTTCCCGACCTCTTCCTCTCTCGTTCTCTCTCTCTCCTTTCTCTCATCCACCAACGATGAAATCGCTGGATACGTGTACCGTGGAACACCTTTGAACGCAAATACGCTTCTATTATACCAGGCTACTTCATAAAAAGGGTATGACATTTGTAAAGAAACGCGATACATCCTTGTATTGAAATAAATCAATGCACGGTGTAACGATGTACATCTGTGACTCGTAGTCAAGTCTCTTAAAATATCGTCGTGTCACTGCCCCGAAAACATTCGTTCGCCCAATTCTTTATGCGTGTTCCATGTATAATAGACTTTTATGTCTATCATAATTTACGGCTATCAGTGCACTGAAAATAACACCGACTTTCTTAACGATCTTCCTACTCGTAGATTTGATTCGTTGTGTAGCGCGAGCGAGAAGCGAGCAATATTTTTAGTCGAGATACTCGGAGACTTGGCTTGACCTATTCACCAAGGCTAACTAAAGTAATCCATTACTTCCAGCTTGGTCAACTGGTTGACGACATTTAGGTCAAAAATCTCTCCCGCGTTGCTTCCCGCCGACGGAACGGTGCTCGGCGTCGCGTTTTCTGCTCGACGCAATAAAATTCAAAGTACACAGAAGAGCGGTGTGCACGAGTCTGCTCTTTCGCAACTTTCTTTCCACTCGCTCTATTTTAATTTCCCAGTCCCCCGGATATCGTCGACCGTCCGGGGAACGACCACCCGGTGGAAAGGTCGCCGCTTTTGTGCACTTCGCGTACACCAATCTTCGCCTCGTTTGGTACAAGTATTCGTAGAGGATCGTACATGTCTCTTTTATATAGAAACAAACTTCTATCTCGGTATTTATCTGTCTACCAATACGTAGCTTTATACCACCGCGCGCGCGCGGGGATACTTTTATTTGCCTGAATTTTCCTATGTGTTTATACAAGGTTCGTGTATTCGAGCAACCTGTACTTGATACTTCTTTGTTTATTCATATTTGCATATATTTGTATATCTATCTGTACGAATTTATCGAATTCTCATAGAAAATAGTGATCGCGTTTTGCCTCTATGTACTGCTATATGTACGGTCACATAGAAGATTGTATTTGAGTTCCGCTGGTTCGTATATTTCGAGCTCACACGAAATCATGCTTATCTACCCGTCCGTTTGTGTTCCAATACTTATGCGTGCACGTATCAACGTACATTCGCATTTATGGTTACTATAGGTGGTCATATGTGCTGGTTCGCGCACACAGAGGCAATGGAATCGCGTCTGCTCGCGGAATACGAAGTTTTGTTTCAGCGAAGTCCTGCCTTTACAAGTAGTTTTACGCGACGTAACTTACGAGTCGGGGCAATCTAGACGACTCGCAAGACGACGGTGATATTACTTTCTTGGGTTAGGTTAGGATCAACCAAGAAAACCAGGGTTACCGACCCAAGACCCGCGCGCACGACACACCGTGTCGAGTTCCTTTAATGCGAGACTCTGTCTCTCTCCCTACTCGACTTTCTCTTTGCTTACGTCTATATGACTCTTTCTCTCTCGGTTCCTCGTTTTATCAGTATTAAAGTGTAAGTGTTGAGAGGTGGTAGGGCCATTCCCAAGTAACGTTGCTCGCATTTTGCGATGATGTGAGTATCCTCGGTAACTTCCTTCCGACGGCGTCCTCGATGAGCGGAAATTCGGACGGTATCGAATTAGACTCTCGCGTCCCCAGGACTCGTCCAAATTTCAGAGACTTGGTCTAGACAGCACTTAAGGTGGATCTAGCAAGGACGATCATGTTCCAACGCACCGGTTCGTGTCGTCGATGGCCAAAGATTTTCGAGCAGGAAGGATATTGCATAATGTCCTGGGGCTAAGTTCCGGGCCGGGAAGAGCTTCGACGCGAAGTAGTTCGATCATAACTTGGCGGAATATTGCGGATATAATGTTTGTATTCATAACGTGGATCGAGAATAGCCGGTATTTAAGATCTTCTACCGATAAAGTTATATTAGTTTTGATTTTGTGTCATGTAACGATACGATCAACTTTTATGTGATAATATGCAAAGCTGTTCGTTAAGTATCCACTTTATATGAAGAACGATTAAAATGGCGACGAAAGACATTTAAGAAATTCTCTTAAAAATGATAATTCCTTAATACGACGTACTTCTGAAATTCAGCATGTAGAAATCACATCCAAGAGAATGAAGATAACAATCTACCCGGAAAACCACCCGGCATTGTAACCAACGAGGAAGAACTCTTCAGACGTTTTCGTTTCAATATCCCGGTAGTATCATGAATCTAACGGGTACCGGGCGAGAGGTGCCATAAAGGACATCATCTCGTCGTACTAAATATAAGTGCTACCGCTAAGAAAGAGGGACGGCTTAAAACATTTTTATTCGTATCCTGATGGAAAGACGACGGCACGAATTGTTGAGAGGTAGCGAGAGTGAGAGTTAGGTGAAAGGGGGAAAGCCGAGGTGTGTCGCCGAAGTTTTTCGGGGTGGTTGTCGGATATAATCACTGTAGGACCGTCCCTCCTTGTCGTCTTACCACCGTGGACCCCTCTCTCTCTTACCGCTTTTCCCTTTTTTCCACCAACAGAGGTCCCCCCTTCCTCCCGCCTCTTATTTCGTCTCACGGCATTGTCCCTTTTAGTCCCTACGGGATTGCGGGGCCAACACGGCGAGATATCGGATCAATTTTTTAAGCCGAGGGTGCCGAGACTTTACACTCCTTGAGAGACGACAGTGGGGTGACCGTGGGGTGATGGTGGCGTAGTGAGGAGCCATCGCGGCTACGCTCTCGGGGGTTCGTACTTTCGAAGGGCGATGGTGAAATCAAGCCGCGAAGAAAATTAAAACGAGGAACCGAAGGATCCCGAAAGGATCCTGGCCAGGATACCAGCGCATACTTATACCACCCTGACGCTTCGTCAATCTTCCTCTCGCAAACAACTCCATGGAAGGCCTTCCTCCGGTCTTACGACTTCTCCATAGTCGAGGATCGGTCTTGTGTGAAAATACCGTGATTGCTCCCGCCCGATGTTTTCTCCTTTCTCCGTGGCATCTTTTTCCCAAGATTAGGATCTTGATTTTCACTTCGGTGTACATTTCAACACCCTTTCCAACGACACTTCTAATTTGTATAATGAGAACTTTGGTTCGTCCAAAGTGCAATCGAAAGAGCGGACTTTTCTCTATAAGATAACTCGCGGACAAAAATATCCCACGATTCGTTCTTTCGTAATAATTAAAAAGACGGGGCCTCCTCCGAGCGGTGGGTGATACTCGACAACGAAGTTGAAGAAAGTTCCCAAATAATTGTCCATAACTAAGGAGTCCGTTAATATTTTTTCATGCAATCAAGTGCAATCGAAAAAGCGGACTTTTCTCTATAAGGTAACTCGGGGACAAAAATATCCCACGATTCGTCCTTTCGTAATAATTAAAAATACGGGGCCTCCTCCGAGCGGTGGGTGAGACTCGCGAACAAAGTTGAATGAAAGTCCCCGAATAAGTGTCCATAACTAAGGAGTCCGGGAATATTTTTTCATGCGACAAAGTGCATTCGAAAGGGCGGACATTTCTCTATAATATAACTCGCGGACAAAAATATCCCACAATTGGTTCTTCCGGAATTAATTAAAATACGGGACCTCCTCCGGGCGGTGGGTTACACTCGCGAACAAAGTTGAATGAATGTCCCGAATAATCGTTAATAACTAAGGAGTACATGAATATTTTTTCATGCAACAATGTGCATTCGAAAGAGCGGACTTTTATCTACAAGATAACTCGCGGACGAAAATATCCCACGATTCGCTCTTCCGCAATTAATTAAAATACGGGGCCTCCTCCGAGCGGTGGGTTATACTCGCGAACAAAGTTGAATGAATGTCCCGAAATAATCGTCGATAACTAAGGATTCCGTGAATGTCCCGAAATAATCGTCCATAACTAAGGAGTCCGTGAATGTTTTTAGATGCAACAAAGTGCTTTCGAAAGAGCGGACTTTTCTCTATAAGATCACTGACGGACAAAAATATCCCACAATTCGTTCTTTCATAATAATTAAAAATACGGGGGTTGAATGCAACACCACTGATCACCATTATTTACCTTACGCCAGTCTGTTGTAATAATAAATCAAATAAACATATCAATGTAAAATACATTGATATCTTCTAAAGAAACCTATCCTTCATGCGCGATATATTTTTACATTTACGACAACAACAATTTTGATTTGCGAGAAGACTAAAAAGTAAAATAGAATGGCATCATCTATAAAGATGGTGTTCGTTGATCGAATTTTTCTCCGTTGGAAGTATTCCGGGGCGAGTGCGTTGCTCGTGGTCCGGCTCTCTTCGTAAATCGCTTCATTTCCCAGTCGAGGATTATAACGCCCTCGACCGCCAATAATAAAATAAATCACAGCCTCGTAAAGGCATCCGTCATGCTAGCGGTGTGTACGAAACGGCGCGAGGCTGGTACCGGCATCGATGCCAAGCGGAGTTGCGGTTGTAATATAGTTTAGTGCTAACGCACGAATGCTTAGAGCGATGTGCCATAGTGGACAAAAGCATGGGGCTATATTTCTTTATTTAATGCTGGTAGTAACGGCTTGATGGCAAATCCGTTTTATTCTTACGCTGACTCAGCCCGCAAAAGGTACGGCGAACTTGCCGCTTGTCGCTTGTCGTTCCTGCGATGCTTCTTATATGGCACCCGAGCATTACGCTGCTCTTCCTTCACACGATTCACCCTTTAGCACGTAATTTTCATTCATCATTGTTTCTTCGTTTAGCTACCGCTTGCTTCCGTATACCACGTGGGTGTTTCATAGTTTCTCCCAACATAGTGGTTTCCTTTCCAGGTGCATATGCCTTCAATTTATACGCAAACGTCCATCCGCATATTTATGACTTCGTCATCCTACCGTTTCATCCATGCCGTAGTTCGGCGACAAAGAAAGCCCTTCCGTTTTAGTATCAGGGAATTTCGATATTCACTAGAATTCTATTAACATTTGGAGTTCCCTAATAAAACTGGTAGCGAACGAAGAAGTTGATGGGCTAACGTATATATAGCAGTCGTTGGAACCGGAAACGAGTAATTAGACCGATCGTCGGGACACTATTGGGATGAATTTACGGCCGGCGTTATACACGTACAGGTTAACGATCCGTCTGACCCAATTACGCGCAAAAGCACCAAATGGAAAAGCTAGGCAGTCGGCAGCGACGGTAATTTTTCCGGCGGCTCTTTACCGTCGTTTTTCCCTGAATTTGCAAATTACGAGCAATACTTTTTTTTCGTCGGTCACATAAAACTCCGGTGGTTTTTATGATGACGTTACGCGACTCACCCGTGTGCGTATCGGTGAGCGTATTTATACGCACGAACCAATAAAACAGAAAATAATAACCGTGGGGTTTAGAAGGCACTTCGCAGTCCCCATGCTTCCCAAGATAGAAGAGAGCAAACCCTTCGATACCGGAATGCCTGCTTTGAATTGTTTGCATTTCCTTGCCATATTTTTGCCATATTTATTTCCCGCTTGCACAACCGATCACATCCTTTAGTCACTGCCAGCTGTTCGCTGCGAGTTCCTTACGGCAAAAGAAATCGTAAAAAGGATCCCGCCAAACGGAGGATGTAGTGAAAGTCTTTGATATAAAATGCAAAGGAAAGAAGGAAAGAGCCAGGAATTAAATCTTTCCAGAGAGTCGTGCAACACGTGGTACGGTTGTTCGATATGAAAAATTCGTAACACATATTATCAAATATAATGAGATCTATAATATAAGAAGATCGATGATTCATCATGGCGAGTTAAGAATCTTCGTTACGCATCGTAATATTCATTAGTTATCTCATTTGAGTCGTACGGTGTTGAGCTGCGTTAATAGGCCGGTCAATGCGTATCACAGTTAGCCATTACGTAAATCATATACCCGCGGTAGTACACTCTTGGCCAAGACTTTAATGACTAACCCGTAGCGGGAATCGTTTCTTTACTGAGAAGAAAATAAATCATATAATTAACGGTATAAACTATAATCTAAACTGTACACTGGTAGCCCGGGGTTTACGATCGAAAAACTTGATCAGGAGAAATACGAGGAGCTGCCGTGCAGCATAAAAGACAACGACGAAAATTCAGCCTCGAGTATCGCGCGCCGTTATTGCCTCGTAAGTGATAACGCGAGATAAATATTATATGTGCGGCGAAATAAAAAAAAGCTCGAGCAGCGTGAATAGCGGGTGAAACCATAAACGCGACGCGACTTAGCGCGGACATTGGATCAGGGTGAGTTAAAGAAGGCCCATGAAAATCGAATGCGAAGAGGAAATTAGTTCTCCGCGAAGGTGGTTCCTCGAATGGCCGACTGTAAAGATAAAGGTGGCATAAGAACCGTCGGAAAATTTCCGAAGCCGCGAAATAAAACTTCCCGCCACGAGAGTGTTTGCTTTTTCTTTCGATCGCTCGGTTCCTTCCCTTAAGTTTTATTCGAAGCATAAGCTTCACGGCTCCCTCGAACTTTCTCTCTGTGTGAGAGGAAAAAAACAGGGTCGCTTTATCCTTCGGGCTGTCTTTATTATCGGAACTCAAGACGAGAGTGAGCCGATCGCTTTTCGCCTTCTTTACAACCGCGAATGCAAATGATGCCCGTATCCGCTCCGTTCGCTTGACTTCCTCCCTGAACTGCCGTCGAAAGATGCCCCAATGTCGGAAAGGGTGAGATACTCGGTGGTACGTTAAGGGTAAAATGCAGATTCGTGCTGTACTTGCAAATATTCATTAAGAAGTGGGTCTACGCGTTCAGGCAATATTGTGAAGTATATCAAAGTGAATGATAAAATGATTATTTGATGATCGATTATAATAATTATAATACATATAATCTTCAACTCGTACATGAATATATTTTTTGTAACTGCATCTTTGCAAAAATAGTACATACTTAAAACAACAACTTCTGTATATAATTAAAACTGTTAAATAATGTCATTATTATCACTTCAACTTTACAAGTTCAACTACTTAAGAAACCATTGTATCACATTCGATTTACAGAAAAGCCAATTTAGCTAAAATCAATTTCTTTACTTATTTGCTTCTACGATTTTCCATAAAGAAAATTATTATCATCCCCGATATCTGTTTCAGATGCAATTTACCTTCATTGATATTCAGTCAGGGTAGAAAGTCCGTGTGCATAAAACATTATGAATGGAGTCGTACTAGAATGTAAGCAGCGATAATACTGACCAATCATAGAAAAGGAAGAAGAAGAAGAGAAGAAGAAGAAGAAGGAAATGGAAAAGGAAAAGAGGGAAAAGGCAGAAAAGGATATTTTCTCGAGTGGTTATTTACGGTCGTTTTTCCGAGTGCAACGATGGCGCAATCGTTCATTTTTTTATTTGCGAAACGCTCGACGCTTCTTCGGGGAGAAAAACGCGTCGCCCGGCCTCCGGGCATTAGCAGTGATATTTTATTCATGAAGCACCTTATATACACGGTACCTAACCCAAACCGAGTGCGATGCGAGACCTACTAAATAAAACATCCATACGCGCCTCGCCCATAAATTTGTACACGGCTGATAGATTTACAAGCCGCCCTTGCCGAACTGATATTTAAATTAGTCCAACTACGGGCCACTACGGAGTCACTTCGCCGCGGGTGGCTTACCTTCGACCCCCTCGCCAAATATTTTCGCCGGTTTCTTCCCTTTCTCGAAGGAGGGAAACTACGAAAAAAATATGTTTCCCGCGAGTTCCACCGCGATGCTTTTCTTTCCGTTTTCGTGGAAAATCGACTTCGCCGCGGTGTATATCACCCGCAGGTACTCGATGAAAGGAATCTAATGTCGGACACGATAAATCGGCTTTCCTGTCAGGCACATTTGCTTACCATATTTTGTGTTTATATATTTCATCTTTATAAGTTAACGTGCATGTAACGGGTATTTATGTATATAACGTGTAGGATTTCAAAGAAGGTTCGTTATTTCTTAGCTTTTTGAGCTGTTTATTCCTTGGTGTCACTGACTAGTGTCACTATCACATATTTTATAATTCATAAAAATCGTCAGGTCCTCATTCCGCATCCCCTAAGAGTGAGCCGAGTGAAGTACTTTCAGCAGCCCAGTGGCCCACTTGCAAGGGAAGGGGGTTGTAAAGACAAGAAGAATTAAGTGCGGCACACCCCCGGTTCCTTTTCCGAGGGTCGGTGCTTCACATACGAGGTTCGCCTCGCTCCGAGGGTGTAAATAATGAACGAAGGGATGATACGCTTGCGAGGAGTCACGGAGGGTCGCCTCAGTAGGTCAATACCTCGCGACCTGGAACACGCTCTTTCCACCGAAGAAAAGACCTCCTCGGAGGTAACGAAACAGCCTCGAGATTGGTAACGTGATATTTGTTGAATTCCCGACTTATTTTGGTTAGCAAACAGCCACGAAAAGGGTCTTTGGATCGAGGAGAGTATCCTCGAACAGAAGAAACACCGAAGATCAAAGAAACGACGAACGTAGATAATCATGTGGGATAGGGTCTATCGACATACGAGCGAGTAAACTATCTCTAACGGTAGTCCGGACTTAAGCAGCAAAGCATATGCGATTGAAGATGATCCCTCCATCGTGATTCTATGTCGGATTCTTTACTATTCTTTTCCTGTTTGTTGGTAATCAATGATTTTCCGGGATCGTGGTAGAGTTGTCTTTTACGAGCACCTTCGAATCGCATCGAGACAGGACTTTACGCAGGGAATATGCTAAACCGAGTCCGCGGAAACTCCCGAACACATTTCCTTTCGATGCAAATAGCTCTAAGGTCTAATGACAATCCCATCCCGTGGGCGCAAATCGACGCTTCCAATTTTTCCTTTGGTCCTTCTTCCACTTTGTCTCCTCGTCTTCGTCCTTTTTTTCCCTTCCCGATGCTACCCGGTAATGGCGTATACCGGTGCTGGCATTCGAATGCAAAGCGGGTCGTATCACTTTGCGGAAGGAATATTCTACGATTTCACGACTGCGAAGAACATAATTCTTCCTTCGTCTTGTGGTGTGTAATACCAAGTTCGAGTAGCTGATATCAGTGACTTTCTTTGCGCTGAGATTTTTATTTCACGATAAAGCATAACAAACCTTATTATTCCATTAAGTAGCCACGATAAAAACAAAGTGGAACTATCATTTCGCAATACATATAGATTGCGAATAATGTTTTTCTTCCCATGGTCTCTTACCATGGTAGATTGGGACAATTTAGATAAAATGTATTTGGAGGCTCGATTTTGATATCGGAAACGGTCGTATGTCGTGACCAAGTAAAAAAGATAAAGGGGAACCCCGGCGAATAGATGGCATGCCTACGGGCCTAATGACACCGAATTCTTTTTCGTGACCAAATAAATGTCTTGATTCATTTAATGTTTGCTTGATCATTTATTTAGGACGAAATTGAGGGGAAATTAGGTCAAACCGGGGTGGAACCGGAGCAATCGTGAGCACGACACGGAGACAAATAACGAAAAGTTTCGGAAGAGAGCAAAGACGTATAGGAATCAAAGATAAGGACGTAATCTTACACCTTTTCCTTCGAGGTTGTCCCTATGAGGTCACGTCCCTCCCTGTTTATCCTCTTTATTACGGTGCAGGGAGGAGCGGCGCAGTTGTCTGGAAACCTGACACATCCGATACAAGCGCGACAATCCTAAAAGGACGACAGAAAAAAAGTGGAGGAGAGATAGAAATGGATCTTCTTTGATGAACGTAGATAGAGGTACCGGGAGTCCTTGTAAGGGCTCTCGTCCTTCGTCTCCTTCCTTCTTCGAGTGGGAGACCAAGTGGTCTCAGAACTGAAGAACCTTTCGAATAATGTCACATCGGCAGAAATGTTCCGTGACAAAAGTGTAATTATACGCCCTATCTAACGTTTGCTTTTTACGGGAAAAGCACGGATACATTCGCTCCGGACTATTTCCAATATAAACTTCGACCCTTAACGGACCATCGTTCGCAAGGCGAAGAGTCACGTTCAAAATTCATAGACAGAGTGAATACAGTAATTAAATCCCGTCGTATCCATAATGCGAGGGATGATATGGAGCCACGTGAATGTATATCTGGGTATAATATTTATCGCGTAATAGAATATAGCCAGTCGGTGGCCGGAACGGTCGCGTTTACGTGGTCGGTTAACTCAGGAAGCCCATGGAACGTAAACTCGAAACTAAATCCAAACTAACCGAACTGTCCATGTTTGTCTCTCTCCTCCCCTCGCTAACCCACCCACCGTTTCATTCCTTCTCACCCCCTTATCCGAACCGGCCCCGGTTATGTTCCATGCTCCGTGATTTCGCGGTGTTTCATCCGCGCACATTTCGCCGTAGAATTGCATTCATCGGGCGTATGCAGGCTTTCGTATGTATTGGCTTACACGCATCGGCTGTACAGTCTTTTGCAATGAATATGCATTATGAAGTATAACACCACGTGTTTGTGCAACTGGTGCCAATGCATTGCATAATTCAATGATCTTCGATGATCATCGATATACCTGCCGTTTTTGACGTCTATCAAATAAGACTTAAAATATGATATAACGATAACGTACTTCATAAATACTTCATCTTTCATAATCACCCCAACAGAGTGTACAGTGCTATGAGGTTTCACGCAGACGACTTTACTAATGCCTATGGTGTGTAGTCACCGGGGTACCGTACATTCATCGAGGGGATTGTATTACACGGAGAAACGTACGATGCATTCGTGCGAAGTTACAAACACAAAAGACTGGTACATGTATACGTATCCACGTATGTATACCTTGAATCACACATAAGTGTCCTTTGCATATACGCATGTGGATTCGTACGTAAGTGTACGATCGTATCGGATGTATCGTGGAATCGTAAACCGGTAGATATTAAACTTTTACAATCCCAGCTCGTTGGCTGGCTGGTTGGACAAGAGGTTATGATGATTAGATGTAACTCGATAATACGCGGGGGGTTCACTAACATCAACATATCTCCGGTGGCTTACCAACATGTTGGCAAACCTCGGGATCGTTAAAGGTGCCGTTAAATCGGCGAAAGCGAAAAATCGTAAATGTTTACTCGCAGCCGTGCAATCTATGAACCCACCGAATCAAAACGGTGATCGTATGGAGTCGAGGAGTATGCCTCTGTCCTGTGTGGTTTAATTAATAACATTTACTAGTGGAATCCGAATTATTTCGGGACTCTAGATTAGTAATTTCGTCTGGCATAATAATTGCATATACCTCTCGAATTATCAATTTGTCTATCAAACTTTGAACACTATGGATTCCACGCTGTTTCATTTTGCATTAGAGAGCGTCACAATTTGTTTGGTATTGCGGTGCACTAGCATCAATCTGATGCCTTAATATCAAGCTCTCGCTAATGCCATTTTAATAATGATTCAATAAACACATCAGCAAATTAACAACAGCTATCGTGAAATCGAATATCCTTTAATAACGCGTGCACCGCAAAATCATATCTCCATATTTTACCCTAATTCACATTGCATCGCATAATCATGCTACACAAATATCGTGTCTATTTTCCACCACTTCTTACGCAGTACTTCTGTTTAAGAATTATGTATGATTCCACAGAAGAAATTTATGAAAACACTATTCGATCGTGGAAACGTACGTCGGTCGATACACGAGGAACCACGTTATTTTTATGTCCTAACATAAACGTAACAGCAAGTCATAACGGTTGTCAGTAGCAAATAGGATTGCATATCCAAGTAAAGCAGTCCGGCCCGCATAATAATTCTCGGCATTGTCAAAGCCAAATATGCCCTTCGACGTGGCCACACGCAGTTATTAACGTTTATATACCGAGTAAGATAACGTTTGGCTACCGGTTGACTGGCAATGCGAAGTAACGATCCTACTCTCAGGATTGCTGGTTTAGGTATCCCCGACGGTTACAATTCCGGTTATTGGACGTAATTCGTGATTGGCACTGGCCGTTTCTCGCGGCTTAGTGCTAATAAATTCGACCTACCACCCGCCACTCGGGTCTCCATCGACTCCCTCTTCGAACGGGGGGGAGGGCCGAGGGGGTTGAAGGAGGGGAGACCAGGGAACCACGAGATATAAAGCGGTTTTGCTTCGCCGGTTTTATGAATATGCTTTCTCCGAGTAACTGCGTAACCAGAACTACTGGTAGCACCCCTTGCATCGGAAGGAGGAGAGTTACCACCAGCCTAACCGGAAACCGGGGTTGAAAGCCAAGCGAACGTTATAGGTGGACGATAATTCATCGACTTTCCCGAGAAACAAGGGAAACCTTTCCGTACTATTCCAGAAGTTCTTTGGAGCCGTAACCACTTTAACGCGGCTTTGAACGTCGAGTGCAATTCCATCGGTCGGAGAAAGAGCACGATATTCAACGATGAATCTCAAGTATAGCTGTTGTACTTAAAAAGCTGCGCATGGTCTTATTGAATGTATTCTAATAAAATAAAGATTCAATTGAATATATATTTTACGACGTTCTATAAGATCCTTTTAATTGCCTAATGGGAATCTTAACTAGTTCATACACCAGGGATACTTATTATGTAGATAGAGTACTTCCGGTATACGGGAAAACAAGAGGGAAGGTAAATTTCCTATATCGATCATTCGCGAAATCACTTGGCCCGACAAGGGTTCGATGTAAATTACATAAACCATGGAACATTGTCTTACCGATGAAATTCATTTATGGCGTACTCACGAGCATAATCGAGTTTGCCGGGGTACCAGACAGGTCGCCTTCGACAAAGTGGCTTTTCCTGACTGACTCAGGAAGCGACGAAAGCCGGAAATACCTATATAAGGTGGAACTTCAAAGAGTAAGGGAACAGAGGGACTGGGTGCACGCTCTCGAATATCTCCTTGACGAAATTCTGCCGTTCTTCCCCGATAGCCAGACTCGTGTTTTATCGCATTATTTATTGCTGCGAACTGCGGGGCTGTTTCCACGGTATCGGTACGATACGACCACTACATTCTCATTTTCTTCGTCGACTACCGGGAATCACATACACCACCGGCAAGCTGCCGTTATTGATGGATTCCTCCCTTATGAAATATCTCGGAGCTCGGTACGAATTTATTGCGAGCCGTTCGACTTGCTTTATCTCGTATTGTTCATGATAAACCAGCAGTGATATCCAACCGAGATGTCTCGGAGAACCTCCTAAAAAGCCCCCCGATGACCAGTTATTCGATTCTTTTTCTGCGTCTATCCCCGTATGTGAATGTACGCGGACATTAATGTCTCGACAATTCCTCCTGAGTACTCCATTAGTATGACAGAAATATGTCCGTATTAGTACGGTCATGAGTTACACAGCGAGTAATCTCATTTTTCATCAAATACCGTCTACTAGATTTAATAATACATCCGTAAAAAATATTTAATATAAGCAAGATATAAATGTTAAGTCACCGAGGCTCGTACTAATCGTAAGCAGGCGAATTCCGTTTGATGTCGAATGACTTCTTAATATTTCTGTCTTAAAACGACATAATTATTATTCGCAATACGACGAAGAATGTACTGGAAGGAGACGGGGAAACCTGGCGAAGTATTTATCAAAGAAAATTTTCATAATCCGGTTGGTAACGGCGTGCTTTTCCGGGTCTGTGAACGTCATTAAAAGAATTTGCACGCTCTCGTCAACGGCTCGTCCGCCCGTAAAAAACCTTCTAGATAGGGTCTTCCTTCTGATCGTTCTCTTTTCATGGTATTAAAAAAAGCATCTTTACGTGACGACGACGCGTATGCAATTTCGAACTTCTCCCGTGATTATAGATTCCAGTTACTTCGTTCTCGGCGTTTCTCCTGAAACCGAGGAATTTGGGGCAGGTTGCGGTTCGAGGATACACGCGATCCAGTAAAACGGAGGGAATCCTCTCTTCACTTCTTTTCAAACAACTGTTCACCGTACCGGGCAATTCGATTGGACGCGATATTATAATAAGCGAAAAGAATACGCTTTCTTAACTTGGCACGCAAGAGAGACTCGCCATTATGTCGACGCGACATATTCAAGTAACCAATGGCGAATCTATTATTTTAATTGCCTGCAATTTTGTATCCCCTGAGAAAACTCTTGCGCCAATAATACCATTTTTCTTCCCGGAGGTTACACTTATTGTCGTAAAAATGAGTGAAAATCATTCCGATTCGTTCAGGCACGAACCTCGAATTATGACACTCGTTTAAATGATACGTTACCCGCAAAATGATTAACTCTGCGGAGTAATTTACCTTCTATTAAAATATCATTTCTGCTACTCTATAATTTCATTTGATAAAAATATAAGAAGGTGGATTTCATATTTGGCAGCTTTTTACTAATTCTTTATATCATAAAGGGAGTTATAATTTTAATAAACAACCTGTGAGATTAAGTACCAATCATATTACCTATTCAAACTGGTAACTCGTCAATGAAACTGATCACGATCTTTACGACACTCCCTTGCAATGATTACAAAGCAGACAAAGGTTTCCTGAAGATAAGCTTCGACGAATTTGTGGTTGCATTTTTCTCTTTCAGAATGATTGGCAGAGGGTGCAGAAAATTAGGAGAAGATATTGGGTGCTCCTCTAAGATCAATCTCCTTTAGTTTCCCTATTTTGTAGCGGGACGGGGCGACGTTCAATTACGTAGTCATTAACTCACGATTGTCTCTTTCGACGTAACCTCGTTACGGCGACTTGAATCCCGGGCGCGGCAATATCCGTGCACAGATCTCAACACAGATAGGCTTTTAGCGTATTAGCAGGCACAATGTGACAATGGAACGTAGTCTGTGCGTTACGAGAATAGCAAATGCTGCCACTCTATCCGTTTCTCATACAATGCCCACCTCGTCCTGCCCCTACCCGGTTCTGAACTGCAAATAGCCAGGCGAAACACGTATTTCATAAACGCCCGTAACATCGTCACCGTGAAAACGGACGACCCACTCTTTTTCCCTCACGTCTTCTTCACATACGTGGGAAATTCTATCCCCGACGTTTCAAACATTCTTTTTCAACCCGATCGTATTTATCATAGAGGAGATATACCTTTTACTCAGCCTCTCTCGGTACTCCGGAGATTTAATTCGCTGTTTCATACGCAAAGCGAAACGAATAGAACGAAATATGTACACACGCGCATTCAACGCAGAGAGAAAATTCATTTGGAATATAATTCCTCCCCGAGCTTAATACACTTTGTGCCAGTTACTGTTTTTAATTTATCTCCGAATGTGCTCGTTCCCGTAGCGTTTCTATTTTTAATACAATTTTCGAAATGGTTATTCAGTCGTTATACACTTTTATGACATTGTTAGAAAAAGTAAATTAGGTGATCGCGTAAAGCTAGATAAAAGGACTCGTATTATAATACCTTCCTCATAATATCACTCAAATGAGATGTTAACAAAAAATAAGAAATATCTACTACTAGAAAATGATGTGCTTGAAGTATATAATTTCATATCCGTGCAATCTTAACTATGAACAGAACCCTCCATAAACTTAGAAAGCAAGGGGTTTAATCCAGTCGACGGCGTAACGTGAAATGATATCTCGACCGTGGTTGTCCGCCAATCAGTCAGATTATGCTGAATCCGGGGAACACGATACGTACGTTATCAAGCAGTACATAGGGCACGCTCGATGGATATGAGCTGGTCATGTACGTGTACACGCGGTTTGGTACAAGCAGAGTAGAGCAGAGTAGAGCAGATCATAGTGGAGCAGGGTTTCGGTGGATGGCCGAACCAGTCAGAATGCCGGTTGGACGGTCACTACCGGTACACGCGTCGTAAAGTGACGATCAGATCAGGATACAGGAAATTGGCCGGATTCGCGAGCAATGGGCCATGCTGATACTGGGGCTACCCCGTTCCGTGTTTACCGCGGATATCAGCCCAAAGTGTTGCAGCACAATATGCGCGATACACGAATGCACAGCAACCCTTGCTGCTGCACGAATTCGACTCTGTAATTCGTGATCCAACCCCACAGGAAGGGTCAGGAAAATTTCCATGTTGTTCTGTTTGCGGAGACTCTCCGCTGCTTCGTGATGGAGAGCTCCTCGACCCCGTACAATGTACAATTACCGAACATTGTTTAGAGACCCGATTTACATTGGTCGATGTATTCAACCACATTTTGTAAATGATCCATACTTAATTTTCATTTTCGAGTACGATTAATTCTGTGTTGTAGATAAAGAATCGAGCGATTCTATTACATGGATGTTGTGCATGGAACTAATTTTGAATGTACATTTTTATGAAAATTGAGTGAAACGATTTTGTTAGATTAAGTCCAGGTTTAGCATCATCAAGCTAAACCTGGACTTAACTGAACGCTTCACGAGGATAGTATATTACTTTGCCACTCTATCGAGAGGTAGTTTGGGGAATAATTACAACATGTACATAATAAATTTACGATCCCATCATAGAGAATCAATATTCCGTGACCCTACATCGATCTAACGTACTAGGAGGTAATAGAAATCTCGGTGAAGCTGTTCGGCAAAGTTCTTCAGGGTAGGCCAATATCGCGTCATTAAGCGTAGATAAGCCAGTGGCTAGAGCTCTGGCCAATATTGAATGGTCTCTATAGGTAGTGTTGACCGGAGGGGGTTGTAGGTTGTACGGTGGTGTAGCGGGGGTGATTGTGCATTAGTGGCACCATTGTGCCAGCCGCCCCTCAAATCCATATTACTCGTGTAGTAGTCAGTCAGTGTCCGTTGCTCTCTGTACATCCGTTCGTTCGGATCTACCTATTCAGGATGTGTATAGAGATCCGCCCCGGTTCCTGGCACGCTCTATATGCAAACCGCCACGTAATGAGTCCGTCAACCCCGTAACGTCGTTTGCTGCTATCCTTGCACTTAGGCGTCGAAGCTACGGCCATTTTCCACCGAATCCTCCGTACGCGCTCCCCGTCTCGAATGCAAATCCGTCCTTCTACCACCCGATCACGCTGATGCAAATTCGCTCGGGGTGCGATTATCGCGAGTATTCCAGATACGAATGCCTACCAAGACACAATGAATCTCTACGCACGATACGCTAAGGAAATAGGCTCCCCAATAGTGGAATATTAGAAACATCCATCTGATATAGATGGAATATTAGATTTTTTACATCTGCAGACGTAAGGGATATCCATAGAATAAGTCTAAAGTTTTATCTTACAATTAGACATATCAGACGCATCTTAGAGATATCAGTGACCGCAGCAGCATGGTAGTTTATGCGGCAGTTTCCACGGATGGTGCGAGGGGTCTCGATTAATGTTGGTTATTAGCAAGCTGTCATCCAGTCGTCGTAAGGATCGCGCGTCGCGAACCGTTTTAACAATGGCTCGTCAACGTGCGAAACGAGATGACACGGCCGGGCGCGTGTGATAATTATTCTCACGCGCATACACGGTTCTATCGGACAATTGTTTGCGTGCACTCATATAAACGTCATCGTTTCACTAACACAGAACCCTCGTATATTACGAGTTGCGAGCTGGTTAGCTGGCATCAGTCGACGTCGCCGGCCTAATGTTTGGCATACCTTGTCGCAATATGTTACACACCATCCACCGACCAACCCTTGCACCATCGAATCGGGATACTGCAAGTATCTCTCCGAGCCGTGCCTCTGCACTAACCTGCATGCAATCACTGTGGCTAGCAAATTTCGCCTCAACTGTATTTCAACAGTTTAACTGCACGATAGCAAACGCAGAATTCCAGCGTAATGAAATATTAGATTAAATGTACATACTAACGGAAAGACCGTTCCAATCACGGACGCACAAATGTTGATTATCAAAAGCTTTATGCCTAACGTAAATAACAGAGTATTTTTGCAGCATCCAACAAAATATTATACTTAATATTCTAGACATATGTAATACTCAAAGGTTCATAATAAAAGCGTAAGTAAGATGTACTAGGCACAGTAGTGTTCATAAAAGTCAATCAATGTTCGATGATGTATGAACAGGGTGTGTAATCCTTCGTCTCTTCGAAATGACAGTAAGCTACTCATCGTGGTAACTGGGAGTATGTGGAGATATACGCACGTATATTAGTGGGAAGTTGTTGGGTAGCATCAGTCGGCGTCACTGGCATAATGTTTAGCATAGCTTGTCGCAATATGTTACACAGCATCCTGCAGCGAGTACCCCGTCCCAGCATCGAATCGGGTTAGTGCCAGTATCTCCGCGGGCCGTGTCTCCATTGGAGCGCAATATAGGATAGGATGGGTGGTGGGTTTCACCGTCACCCCCCTTGTTTAGAGGTGGTAGCCGGCTGTCAGCGTATGCTAATCACGGTAATAGGGCGTACGTTGTACCGAGGCATCACCGGCCCACGCTAATATTTCGAAATAACATCGATTTCGAGTACATCAGTACTAAGCGCGGCAGACCAAATCTCTCTACGCTGCGGGCTAAGGGTCGCGAATCAAAGAACCGTAGGGATTTGACCATTGTCAATTACGCAGTGTTACTATTGTCTGACCACGTTTCATTGCTAACAATGAGAAAGCACTTGGTACTATGCGGTCGAATTGTATCTACTAGAAAGTGACATTGGTCAGGGATGAGTAATACGTCGATCCAGTGGAGACTCGCAAATGGATTTACTCGTGATTGCGTATAGTTTGATTCGGTACAAACGTTCCGATAATGAGGATGAGATTGAATGCACTATGCGAGATATAAAGGTGAAAGTAACTGGAGGAACTACCCTTGCGAAATGAAGTTTGTATGACTCAAGAAAGAAAAATTAACAGTGGGTGGAATAAATGCGATCACTGGGAATTGTAATTGTAATTTATATAATTGACTAGCGTGTGATTTGGAGGAGGAAGGAAAACAAGGGTGGCCACCAATTCGAGCACTTTAAAAGCGGTGTCCCTAATCTCCCGACGCCCGTGTTATTGGTTCAAGCCCGAACAAGGGTAAGAGGGCACATTAGCGCGACGTTTCGTACAATATAGCTCCCAGGGTGCCGGTATAGTGTTACTGGTGGAGGAACCAAGGATATTATAAATTCCAAGTCAAATGTAGCGTATTGTAATTTCGTTGGGATATCACTTAATACAATCAGTACAGTTTTGTCATGGAAAAATTGCTCCGTATTTTCCGGGATGAGTTCTCTCCGTTGTGCTTCTTCTCTCTTTCTTCGTTGAAATTGTTTCCGCTTGAATTAAGATAAACGACGGAGATAAGATCACGAATCTAATGGCCGCTATAATTTTATGATTTATCGGATTTAATTTCGAAATACATATAATTTTTTATCGAGCAAGACTTTCTTTATTTGACGAGTATTCGGTATCTGGCGACTGTGACAAAAATCCAGGAGAAATCTCTCCGGAGAGAGTTCGTAGCTTAAATTTATCTTGAAAATATATGGAAGATTGTGTTACTTCCGCAAGAGCATACGCGAGTTCGCATTTCTCGGTGAAACACGGTTTCAGCTCGGGTTATGTGCGGAGCGAAAGAAATGTTGTGCAGCCACGTGAAATTAAAAATCCTACCCTCCCCTCAAGCATGACAAAAGGAGATGCTCCAGTTGGTAGGTACCGGGAATACAGGATTACGTCTTCCTCCTCATCTTCGTCTCACAAAAAAATAAATACCCTCGAGCGCGAGCAGAAAAATAAGCCCTTAAAGAGGCTGATGAATTTTAAATCAGGCTTGCATTGAAATCAGGAAAACGTCTCCATTGCCAGAGGACTTTCAAACTCCACCCTCCCACTGTTCGACTCTCACTACGCCTTCTTACTTTCAGTTTTTCATCTCTTAATAATACAGAGGCACTAATACCCTGATCACATATTCTCGGGGATGAAAGGTAAATCTTATGCTTCGGGCGGGTTATAAGGAGCACATTAATTCCATTAGAAAAGGCGATCGTTCCACTCTTCCTCCTTCTCCCTTTCACTCATTCTTGAAGGACAGGTTTTTCGTATCTTATTCCTTGTCAACGATTCCAACCCCGTTCTCATATTTTCCCTTTGTACACAATCAGCTTATAAGAATGTAAAACCTATTAGTACAATTAGATTTGGCTCTCACGGTAAGACAATTTTGCTTCTTCCTTAAGCATAACTAAAATGAGGTATGCCATTATTTGAAAAATGCCCGACACAAAGCCACGTACATATGTCACGCATTTAATCCGTTCGAAATTCACGGAGCATCTGAAGAATGTGATTAGGCAGCTAAATTCAAGAAGCACATACGTTGTGGGATTTTATGAAAAGATCCCCGTAATCTTTTGCTTGTCGCAATAACACGATACCCGCCAGGAGACGTCGTAAAAGTTATTATCACGGAGGACAAACGACGCGATTCCGGTAGCACGTGTAGTTGCACGTAAGAGGAGAGGATATTCTTCATAAGAATACTTCCTCCAGCACGTATCCACGGTATCCATTTGTCACGCCACCAAATATTTTTCGCGTAGATATCATTTGCCCTTTACTCGTAGGCGGCTTTTAAAAGTTCGCTATAAGTCAGTGCCGTGAAGTGTAAGGAAGGTGGAGGAGTGTGGTTGGCAAGTGAATAAGACGAAGATACGAATGAAAGAGAAGGAAACGGAAGTGAGATCAGTTGCAGAACAGAAGAGAAAGTCGTCGTCGGTCGATCAGTATTCGAGGGCCGACAATCCGGCGCGCCACCCCCTGGGAAATCGCTTTAAACCTTTTAAATTCGAAACCCTCGAAAAAAAGAGGCGAGTCCTCGAAGAGCAGCGAGGCAACGGTGGCAATACAACCGGCATACTCTATATACATACGTTCCTCCCGGTAGCCGGTTGCACGGCACATAAATACATCGTGCACGGAAGAGGGAAATCTGTTTAAAATATGTTCTCTCTCTCGCCATTTCGCCATGGTCGTTTGCCACGGGGAATAGCTAAATGCTTTTTGCGAGAGGCCATTTAAATCTTTACCTTTCGTCCCGTATATTCTTGCCTCTCTGTCCGTTCATCTGTCTCCGGCTAACGTACATTCTTCTCTTTTCAAATTCTCTCTTTTTCTTCTAACGTGTCTCCCGGTTTCTTTGCCGTACGTCGAACAGTTCAGGGAGCAAGAATATAGATCTATAGGTGGAGAGAGACCGGGGCAAAAGAAAACAAGAATCCGTCTGCGACCTTATGTTAGATTTTTGTTTGTTATCAATTCTCCTTATACAATCCCGTCTGAAATTTTCGAGCGAAGTACGTACACGATCTCTTTTGAAGTGTCTGCAAATATGACTCCCCTCTCCGCGCAGGACGTTAAAGGCAAACGTACTTTAAACCGCCGCGGGAGTCTGTTTTCTCGTATCTGCTTCCTCTATCCAAGCTTCTCTTCCTCCGCGGATCTTTCTCTGATTCTTTGCTCTTGCGTTTTATCGAGATTGGCCGCGGTTGCCTGGCTGCCTACCATGTTCCTCAAGTCCCTCAGGAAATGGGGATCCGGATGCAGCCAGACAAGAGATCCGCGAGTAAAATTCGCGTTCCTCGACTATACAGTCCATACTACTCTATACACGCCGATATCTCGTCACTTTCCTTTATTCTCTATCTCGTACCCCGGCAACGGAACTTTTGCCTCCTGTTTACGTACGCATTCAAGAAATGCAGTCTTTACATACTAAAAAAAATCGTACCGCTGCTATTTCCCGTAAATAGTAAATGACAATGCCCTAGAGAGCGGAAGAACAGTGGTCGGTACTTTAACGGAAACCCAACAGCGACGGAAGCTTTAGTCGGGCCATTATGAATGGCTTAAGTAAACTTTCCGGCTTATTCACGATATTCGAGTCATTCAAAATCCAGCCTGTTCTTTGTCTTGATTTTTGGACGTACGCTTCTACTTTTCTTTTAACGAGTAGAATAACAGGATGAATAAAGTATCTTGCGAATGCATATCTTGTAAGATCAACGATCAGAGTAGGAATCGAGCGATCGAAAGAACATCGAGGGAACATCGTGGTATGGAAGACTCGTAGCTGAAAGGAGGCTAAGCGCCACCGTTCATGAATTCGTTGTCGTTCGATTAATAAAAAAAAGTCGTTCGATCGGTCTACGAAGGCTGTTGTAACATACGACTCGACCTTAATACCACTGACATTTTATATGTTACTACTTTTCTGACGAAATCGACATTCCCGATGTTTTCCTTTACGTTCCATTCTGTCAGTATTTATTGATATAAAACGTTACCGAGTTCCCCGGTCTCGTTTCTCACATTAAGATTCCTACCGCTTATTCCCTTCGTGGTCGTCGGACAGACTGAAGAACCAATGGTATCAGCCTTATAAAAATACGAGGACACTCGAACGTGTATCGAACGAGAAGATTCTCGGAATCGAGGAGTATTTATTTGAAATATTTCAAAACGATTTGGGTCTCGTAATATCGTATAAAGGATCGAGTGGCAATCCGTCCTACCAAAATCTCGCGTTTGATCTCCCTCTTTTCATCGCTTTCTCCATTCGAATGATCTTTCCGGCGGTCCCTTGTCAAGTGGCTATTGTAAGTAAATCGGTCACTTCGCCACTCATAAATGAAGAAAGGAAGAAACAAGAACATATACATAATCGAAGATGGTGTAAGAGAGGGACGTAGAGTGCGATATCACTACCACTGACCGTTTTGGCCTCCCCCAAAACCGATGTCCGGTCAGCACCCTTGATTCGAACGTTGCCCTCCCCGTGTACAGGACTTTTATGGCGCATAAATATCAAGAGCTCTCCATGATATCCCTACTGTATTATCAGAAATGCTTACTATCGTATATAGAGAGAGACAGAGAACGGGCAGAACTGTTATTTGGAGCAATTCTATATCGTCTGGCCCACACCTACGACCGGAATGCCGGTGATTCGAAACAACTCGCCTCATGCTGGACTTTCGCCAATTTCCCAACCGAGGAGGTAAAATCATCCCCGTCCACTATATTGCGAGAGCACTCGCACCCAAATTCAATCTACCGTCCGGTTCATCCTTTCCGGGAAAAAACGAAAGATTGAGCAACGGTAAACTGGCTGGAGTCTCTTCCTTCCAGAAATCAGAGCTAGAGAGAACTGCAATTTCTTCGGGGGTAAATCGCATTTGGTGTTTCCGTACCGTTTCTTAAAGAATATCTCGATTCCTGGATATTCCTTCCTCGTACAGATTCATCTATCGTACAGATAAAAATGCCCACCAGATAACCAAACTAACTGAACATCTTCATCGATAATCGAAGGAATATAAAATCTGAAGTATTCTCGATTGCCGATTAATCATCGATCCCGAGCCAAAGAACATCTGATCATTCTGTCATAGGTGGTGTAAACGAGGGCGGTAATTTCTTTAACCTTCAGAGCAACCCTCGAACCTCAACGAGGAAAGATTTCCCATCGCGTATATACCGAGTATAAGAAATTCACTGAGTCGAGAGGGAGATCGCATATTGTCAGGCCATCAGTGTCCCTCGATCCGTCGTCATTCCCGAGCAGTAGCTGTCTCTCTTCTCCCTTCTACACCCCCGTCTATGACCAACAGAGCCCGTTCGTCTCGAAACATCGCGGATGGGGTGAAGGTATATCGCCCCTATCTGTATCCGTGTATGGTTCCAATAAAACGGGAACCACTCACAGCTTTTGTGTCGGATACAGTGGCGTTGCTACCGGGGGTTGCAGGGAAGGGACAGGGTGGGGTGCTAGTGGTTGTTATCGGCCATCAGGTTTTATATCCGTCCCGGCGAGGGTAGAGAAGGGAGGAACAGAAAGAGAAGGTTGCCAAAGCAAGGGGACGGTCAAACGATACTGGATACCGCGTGTTTCACAAAGATTCTATGAAGATTGCCCAGGATTTTATTACGGGAGAAATGTCGGTTAATAAAAATGAATACGTCGGAAGGGTGCGGCAAAGTGGAACGCTTGTCTTCTTCTTTTTCCTCTCCTTCGTCTTGCTTTGACTCATTCCGTCCGACTCTACTCTTCCTCTTCCTGATTCCTCGCTATATTGGTTCGCTCTATGGCGACCGATTCGAAAACGCGATTTCGCGCCGGCCGCGTAAACTTCGTCGTTTAGATCGCCCCGAAGCTGCTGGAAAAAGTGGCACTTCTGCCTCCAAGTAGACACGTTTATCTTTTCCCTTCGGTCCGTGACTCAGCGACGATCGACCGTTCGAGATCTTACGGAAGATTGAAGGTGTAAAATTGGCAACGAGCCCGAAGTTAATGGCACTGTCGAAAACTCTTTATCGTAGAATCCTTAAGATAGATTACTTTCCCAACTATTTCCTTGCGCTATTTCACTTGCGAGATATCGATCTCGCAGTTCCATTCTTCATTTCACTATTAAGATACTCGTCGCCTTATTTCAAGCTCTATGCTTATTAAAAGCATACTTCCGGGTGCGAGTTCGATCGTATTCGATGATTGGTTTACTTGCCTCCCACGTTTCAATTTGAAGAATTTACTCGGTGCAACGCCCTCTCAGGCACCCTTGGAAGACAACAGGCGCAATTCACAGTTCGCGAGTGTAATTCTCGAGTAATCCGAGCCGTCGCCAACAAAGTTTAAAGTGCTAATTCATGCGCACTCCAGGAAAGACGATATATCGAACGAGAATCAATAGGGACCTGTCTGAAAGTCTTCAGGCAGAAAATCTAATGAAACGATTCTCGATACGCGTGGCGCCTTACAGTTTCGAAAGTTTGCATGTGTCTCTGTTTCTTCTCTGCAACCTTTATATTTTCCTTTCTTCCAGAGGTATAGATACACGAAAAGGAAATTCGTCTTCTTTTCACGAGAAGGGAGACGACATTGTCGACTACCAAGACTCATCCAATTTTTCAAGGAACATACGCTGCAAGGATCTAAAAGACGGTTAATCCGACAGAGTCTCGCTGACGTAGCTCCTAACTGGAGCTACCGAGGAATTCCAGCCGCGATAGCTCACTGTCGATGCCGAGACACAGCCTCCAAACGTTTCTCGATTGGATCGACGAAGAGGAAAGAGAAAAAAAAACGAAATGGACCGGGGAGGTAGGAAAAGGGACAAGTCCTTTCTTGTTTGCTCGATCCCACCCGCGATGGGGTCAGAGGTGAATTGACTGCCGTGTCATTTGTAACAATAAAGGTGGGAGTCCTGATGTCTGGACCTCTGACTTTCGTTTTACTGATACGTAGGGCGGAACGATGACCCCTTTCCACGAGATACCGATGGGGCTTGATATCCTTCCTATATATATGCAATGAAATTGAATAATAGGACCTCGAGCGTTTTTATTCGACCACAATGGATACACCGTACTGTCAGTCCACTCTTGATACTTGACTGATGGATCAATTTATTTTCTGACTTCACTGTATTTTTATAAGTACGCCCTACTATAAAACGGCTTGATATTATCCCTTGCTATCTCCGATTGTCCCAAGCGAGTATAAACTCTATGGATATAGCTGCAGATATATTTCACGTCTTTCTGTATAGTTTTATATCGTTCCACTTTTGTGTATTTTAAAAAGAAAGGTTGGCAGAAGGTTTAAGGCAAAGGCGTATTCTCTATTCACTAGAATTGGCTTCAATATTTATTACGGTCATCAATTTGGTTTTAATTCCGACGACACTTCTCGGATAACCCTGTTATGTTTTGATAAAACGATTTACTTCCTTCTTTTTCCCTGTGGGAATGGTAGAAGCGATCTTCGCGCGCGTTCTTAAAGGCTCGTCAGTCTCGTGTCGCAGTTAAGCGATCAGGCTTGTATGCATGAAGCTTCGAGGCACTTATTACAATAGGACTTGACGTATGGACGACATAAGTCAGCCTACAAAGACCGACCGAAACTTTGTCTCACGGCTGACAAAGAAGCTCGAGACCAGATGAAGAAGATCCCGTGACCGATTCACTAGACGATCCCGATGGATTCGTTACGGAGTGGGCCCAAGTTTTGGAAATATTTTGCTCCGGCCCCGGAGGTCGGGGCGCGTGTCTCAATATTTTCTCTTAACCGAGACGCTTTTCACAGTTTAAGCAAGACGTATGGTGTCGCTCTTTGTTAGCCCCATACTGAACCGACTTAACCATGGTTTGTCCTATTTTCAGGTACCCATCCCATCCCTCTTTGTATCTCTATTATCTATCGCAGTTGCGAAACTTTAATGTTCCGAAAGTATGTACATAAAAAACAGCACGCCCAATTTCCCCTTGAGACACTTTGGGATCAAAGACACCGAAACAGTTGTCACGTTTGTCATGCATTCCTTACTTTCCTTTACATCTTTACCATACTCACTATAAAAAGTACTGTCACTAACAATAATTTTGAAATAACATTTGTACCATGTATTTCCCTAACGACGATGATAATAATGTGAACCACAACATTTCGATCACTGTAACTCTTTCGTGTTATTATATATGAAAGGGGTATCTATTGTCGACGTTCGTGCATTGGAATCACGAAGAACATTTATACAGTGTTTTTTCTGTCTCGCGTTTTGCGGCAGAACGATCGGAGTAGACCACAAATATTCGTATCGCCGGTAAGATAGTCGGCCATCAAAGAGGTAGCTGCGCGGTGTAGTCGTTCGAGCGTCACGTAACGATTAACGAACAAATGGCAGGTAGTTACCGGTAATTGTAATAATTGTAGGCCATATAGTGCACAGGTTCTTCTTCCTACGCCGGTCTCCGTCGTCTTCTTCCTCCGAAGACGGATGGAAGAGGACGACGAAGACGTGCCATGTGTCCGGCACACTGGGAAACCTATTGTGAAGAAATACGTACATTCGTGCGACTCTATACGCACGACTATGCACCCTCTTGTCCCTTTGTTTTCTGGTATTATCGGACAAAGAAAGAAGTGGACGGGGTGAGGGGACAGCGAATCGCGGTTTAGATTCCTGGACTGTCATTAAAGCGCTTCTTCGAGGGTGTTTTAATGGGCCCTTGATTTCCGCCCTACGATGGAAAACGGCGGAAAGTCGCGACGGTTACTTCTACCGGACCGTGAGAAAATACGAATATTTTTGCGAAAGAATAGTACATTGAAACTCGCCGAAAAAAATAATCGCGTGCTAGCTCTTCCCCGTACCACCTGCAGGAAGAACAAGTGCCAAGGATAATGAATGTATTGACACCTGTTCTACAGTGACAGGTATCACGGTGTATGAATTCTATAAGTACTTTCAAACTCTTCAATATTTAGGGTTCGAATTACGACATATATATATATATATATATGTCCTCTTGTAACGCCCATTTCACTTAATGACCGAAGAACATGTTGAAACTAAGGGAGGCGTGAAAATGGACTCATAAAACACTTTGTAATTACCAATTTAAGTCGTAGGAAAATATTTAAAACGTTTTACCGGGTGCCGTAATTAATTTAATTACCGGCATTATTGAACCTGTAGATTTTACCTCGAGTTATTTATTGATAGGAACACAACACTTTTCGTACACACGGAAACGATTTATTAGCTTGATATAATTGTAGAAAGGAATTCTAGGATAGAGAGAAAAAAAAGTGGGAGAAAAACGAGTGAAAAAATCTCATCTACGTGTAAGAAAATTCCTGCAACCGCCGTGGAGGGCATAATAGCTAGTTAGGGTTCATTGTATCGGTAACGCGTGTACCTATGCTCATATGCATGACAATGCTTGTCTTGGAGCATTGCCATGCTCTTTAGTGACGCTTTTTTTACGATGCATTTCACCACGACCACGATACACGCTAATGCACGGTAATTCTTTTAAACGGACGTCTGAACAAAATTTCAGATCGAGGCCTTTCGTCAAGGTACATCCGTCATATTGCTATGCTAAGGAATCACCGTGTGATTTCGATCGAGGAAGCTAAAGGTGTTCACCATGGAATCCATTTAAATCTTGGCCTATTTGATTTGTTAGTGGGGGCCCAGTATTATGCAAACGAGACACGTAGCTTTATGAGTAGAAAACACATGATATAAAGATACTTTTCAGAAACGAATAAAGAAATTACTTTCGTATTCATCGTGGTGGTACAATCATCAAATAAAATAGCAGTCTTTAACCATACGGTTCGTTTAACTTCTTTACGAGGAAGGTTGTATTAATGGACGTTTATCGGCGACATAATATACGAGGGTAAAAGTGAAAATGTAAAACGTATCACAGCTGGAAACTGAACACTCGACGGGCCACCACCAAAGCTGAACTTGTTCCGCGATTCATGGAACGCGTGAAAGGGTATTAGTCGCGGTAAAACGTATTTTTTTTTACTTTGTAACCAATATAAACTTTCGATGGTAGTCACAGGGGAGATCGGCAAGCCGATCTACCAGCAGAGTTTTCGACTTTTAGAACCGTGACGTCCGGTATCCCTTCAAGTATTATTATTACCTCGAGGAAGACCTCAGATCTTTTTGGGTCTGGCGACAGCCGAGGAACAGTATTTTGGCTACAAAGGTCCGTCACGGCTCCTAAGACTTTTATGGTCGCCTTAGCGCGTCCATAATAGTCCTGCCTCTGATCGTGAACCGTAAGCCGCTTCAAAACTCACTCACAGAGTTGCACAAAGTTGCCCAAAGTTTCTTACCGCTCGGCGAACGCGTTACGAGGGAACTGTTGCGAAAGGCAGTATATGGGTTCTGTGTGGATTATCGGTCCTGATGGGACTACCTTTCGGCGGCACGGTACCCCATGGTGACCACCACAGGGAGAGTTTACATTTTAGACCACCCACGATCGATGCTAGATCTCGAATCTCTGCCGACGAAAGCCATCCAGAACCAATCTATTTCTTTTCGCGTTCAAAAGTTCAAACGAGACACCGGCGACAATTTCGGAGATTCCTAATTTTACACGGCTTCGGATAGGATCTTTCTAAATAGAGACATTGTACGGTGCACAACATCGTAAAACAATTACTCCAAATAAAAAAGGTACGTCGAGATAATCCAGAATTGAAGCATTTGGTCGTAAAACATGGTAACTAACAAACAGTAAACTTTCGGGAAATCGATTGTAAAGTTTTCAGTTAAATCAGCTGTCCTTTATCGTAATTTAATACCAACCTTTTTCTTTTAAAAAGTGCAAATTCTTCAGAGATACCCTAAAAAATCTATGAAATCAGCTGTAAGGAATCCATTGATACCAATAATTCAATTTCGCAAACAATGTCAGATACCAAGTATTTTATTGTAGGAATTTTTGAATAAATAGTTACGCAATATTCTCCTACCGCAAAAAATAAATAAGATGAACACGAAAGAATATAATAACCCGATCGCTTGTGACCTATCAACACCGGTATTCAAAGAAGTACCCACGCATACCGGAAAATCCTATGCTTCACCCACGGTTTCTCGCGAGCGTTGATCTTCGGAGAAAAAGGCAGAAGCCGCAGGAGACGCGTTATCGGAATACCGATTGAACCGGCACGAGGAAACGAGTAGCAGATCGAGTAGAAATTAAACGATGTGTTTCAGTGGGACGACATCCCACGGATGGCTACTCGTCCGCCTATTCCGTCATTTCATTCATCGATACAGCTTCCGACGGCAAACTAAAAACACGATTTCGCCTTATACGAGCTACCCGATACTTCGTTACAACCAGCACGCACCGTTCCTTTTTTTTTTTTACTACCACCGACTACTACTACTCCACCCTCCGCCTCCTTCTTCCAACAGACTTCGAGGTTTCCCGCGTTTTCTGCGGTGATCAATGACTCCTTATTGCAATCTCCCGCTCGTCTTTTACACGTGTTGGTTACCGAGAGTGAGTAACTTGTGTACACAGAAAAAGACCGGTCGCTTGTCGAACGTAAACGAGAGTCTGCCATTGTGACATACGCGATTACCTTGGACTTATATGTATATAAACGTAGACGAGTTTTATGAGTTGTACGACTGGAGTCATTGTCGACTAGCTAACGGGTCTATTTATTCCGTTCTACGACGACCGGGTAATAAATAAAAATGCTATACGCCAACATTTCAAGATTCTTCATTATGTGTATTGCTCATTGTGCTAAATGCAAACCTGGTCATTTCTCGGCGAGGCAAATAGTATTTACTTAACGTGATCAGCCAAGTGAATCGTTCATAGTTAATTAAATTCTCAGGATTTGTTCAGGAGTAAAAAATCCCCGGCTATTATAAGTCTTATGCTAATTACGCAGTTAATCCCTTCGTTCCTTACGAGAGGAATTACTTCTTTATTTTCTAAATAATATGTTTCGCTGAGAATAACTAACGCCCGTCAATCCTCTCGGGTATAATAATGGTGTTTAAAAACGTTTCATATCACCCATTTGTAAATGCATATGTCATGCATTAAAATAAATAACTATTAGTTTAACTATTATATATATATTATATATTTTTAGTCACGTATTTTGAAGAGTAGTTGAAATTGCCCGTAGAAGTCTTCTGGTGGTCCTCCGATAATCTCAGGACACACGAAACCACTCGCGAATTTCTTGTAGTCCCAGAATATACGAAACCGCACGAGAATATAATTGAAACAGTTTTTAGAAATATATAATATGGAAATTTCGGAAGATTCAGCCGTTCGCGATTTCTACGTGACAAGCACAACGTGCCGTGATAGTATCCGAACTGTGTTTCACTGGCGACGGAATAAGGTATACTTCAAGCAAGCAATTCCAGAATCATAACAAAAACGCGATGGCAACAAGAGATTATACGCTCCGAGGATTCAGGTGGTCGATCGATGGGAATCTCACATTGCCAGATGTCCGAATGTAAATCCGGTGAAAAATACCAATTTCGTCTATTATTATCTACCGCGTACGTTAAATATAAACGCGAGACTATATCGATACCATCACCCCATTACTCGTACTTAATTATATTCACGTTCGAATTTCAATTTAAATATTATATTAATTCGCGCACGACGGAAAGTCAATCAATTTAATATGCAAAACGATCAATGAGAGCCGCCTAATTGAGACCTGACCTATGAATTTATAAAGCGTAACTCTCATAACCATTAACGTATTCCAACAATTCGATGATTGCGCTCGATTATAAAACCAATTTGTCTCCGATTTAAGCAAATACTTTTTGCGAGTCCGGTGATCGTATCGCGCGTAGCATAATGGAGTTAACAAAACACAATCTAATCCGGTAAAGATAATTACCAATGCAAGGTTTAACGATATGTGTACACATTGGTATTCTCTGAACATTAATCGGATTTCCTCCGGTCGTAAGGACTTATTATTATTGGAACACTGTGTGCGGTGTAGTCTCACAGTTCGAGATACATTTCTATTGGTTCGCTTGGGCCGCGTGTGCGTACGCGTGCTTGTGTTTAAGAGACGTATGCGTAGGTCAGTACGACAGTATATAACGCAACTAATACGAGGTGTAGGTATGACGAGATCGTCAGGTATGGAAAAACAGCTTTCTCTCTCGACAGGCTCAGGTGGCATACGTAGGAATTAAGTAGATAAACATACGTGGAGTAATACGCGCGCGTAATATTGCATCTAGACGTAGAGTTCCACCGGTAATGCGAGATATTCGTTATGCGAAATAAAACTCGGTGAATGTACTACATTCATGATACTCCGTGTAATAAGTCCTGGCTTGTTGCACGTTAATTCACACTTTCATTTCCCCGGTTATCCACCTTGCTATAAAGATATCCTAAATTGCATCGTTAATTGTTTTTATGCATCACAACGTGCAGGTTATTAATTAACCCGGATTGATGTTCGCTGCGATAAATGTTATATTATGTGTCTCAAATTACTTTACACCTCGTATATCTGTTATTTAATGTTATGTCGTGATTACAATTGGAACTTTACAATTTAATTGATTACCCCGTACACTTTACGATATAATGACTCTAATATCAATACAGAAGTCATGCCTAGATATAACGGAAAATTATATCGATTATAGTATAGAATTAATTTATACACAACTGAATTATGCAATCTTTACGTACACGTTATTAACGCTAGATTTACGAGAATTTCTTATATACTTATTCCTTAAAACTTATATAATTTAAAAATAAAATATTATACTCTACTAACTTATCGTTAAGTGAATAGAAGTTAGCATCAGAGAAATGTAAACGGTTTCTGTAATTTTTCTCTTGGAATTCGAAATGCGACAAAATGGCGTGTCCCGTAAACCTAGTATTAAATACGTTAATAAATAATATTGACTTATTAATGAAAGGAGTGAACTTCCAATATCGGACTGAAGGAGAAGTCAGAGAGGTAACATAAACTCCACGGAATAATGGAAGAAACCGGAAATTCGATAGTGTACTTCCGAAAGGAGCATAACGAGCCGTTACTCGGGTAGAGACTTTCGGTCGTAATGCGAATACACGAGACGGGAGGAGCTAAAGCTTGACTTTAGTAACAGTTTACGAGGGCAGCCAACACGGGGTTAATTCAATCAGCCTATAATCCCAACTCTAACCCTGATTACCCCTCGAGAAAGCAACCGGCAGTTCAAGGCGATTCGATCCTGATTAAAAGGTTTCACCAACCTTTTCACCCGGCTATCAATTATTATATTATATCCGTCGGAATGTATCTCGAATGAGAATCATCGAATATCATTTCCACGAATTGTTTTCGCGCCGATAATAAATGGTCCTCCAACATCAACGGCTATTAAAATAATAGCGCATAAGATTAATCATGAAATTCTACAATTGCATTCGTATTTAAATGCAAATTTGTTTTCTCGTTAGTACATGAAGTTGTAATAGCGAAGCAATTATTGGTTTTCTATCATTACTCATGGAATTGAATCCTTTCATTTCTGTAAAGATGGTGCTTCTGAATCGTACAAAAAGTCCCCATTAATACCTCGCGGTTCTTACGTAACTACGAGATTACTCTTACCTCGTGCGCAGATAGAATATCATATTCGATCCATCTTAATTACCTGGCAAAAACCAAGATTATACTTCCTCTCGCGGGAGCAATGGAACATGTAATTTGATTAAATACTGTTGATATTGCAATTAAATACATTTATCAGATGCGAGACCTTAAAATTATGCCGGCATAATTTGTGTCGAAATTGAGCTATCAAAAGAATCTATTCACCACGAATACATGTTCTGGTTATCTTGTTTCTAAAATACAATCAATTTCCAAAAATGTCCGTATCTTCCTGAATGGCAGTGGTATTTGACTTTGAAAGACAAAAAGAGGTACTTAAGTTACAGATAGGAAAATGTCTGAGCATATGTCGGTTGAATGACATTTCGTGCTACCGACTATTTTTATCTTTCGAGTGAAAAGACTTGGTGCCATTAGGATTAGTAGCTTGCGGTTCGTTCACCGGTCGAGTAGCAGAAACAATGGTACCCTGCGTGCATTCGCCTTTGGTTGCATTGGTCGGCCGCACTTCACGACGAAAGTCCATTTGGAAATGGGTTAAGTGCGCTTAAGATAATTTCGAGTCCTTAAAAGCTATTAGTTTGCTCGCGCACTCCTCAACGTCGCGCTAGAGTTCATAGTTCACTCGTGGAATGCAGAAAAATCAACCTACTTCAATCGGTTCTCCAAGAAATATTCCTCTAATGTTATAGTCTTTCAAGCCTTGATAAGCAAAACGTCTAATTTCGATTTTATAACAGAAATTGCATCATATATTATTTTATTAAAAATCATACATTTTGACGACACTTCTTCTCCTTCTTCATTATTTTTAACAAGTATATTTTATAATTTTTGTCTTAAAACTAACCGTTTTTCTCATAAACTCCTATAATATTATATTCGATCGTTTAATCGAAAATTATTGATATTACAGTAGAACGTCGATTAACCGAACTAATTGGGAACAAGGTGGTTCGCTTGATTTAATAGTTCGGATAGTTAAACAGGCAAGAACGTATCTAGTTTATAACTGCAATTAATCCTGAAATTAGTTATTAGCCAAAGTTCAAAGAGTAGTGAGAACTTTCGTGATATTAGTATTCGAAGATTTAAACTCGTTTGGTCAGAAAGTTCTCAATTATTTTTTGAACACAAAACTTCATAAATATTTTTTTGGTGCAAGAGTGGTACATATAATGGACAGTTCGGATAATCGACGTCCTACTGTATAGTATTTCCGTTGTCTAACAGTACAAAGAACAATATATAGTTATGATTACCTTAAATGCAAATATTCTTTTAATTCTTCGTTCAGAACTGCTATATTTAATCGAACAAAATTCTTCTTTATTTTTGGAAATGAAATTTAATTAGAAAATATGACCGTTTTGGGGGAGAATGTATATTATACACTCACCCTTTACGCATATTCGACGGGACTGAAGTGCCTGCAATTTAAATGTAATGTGCCTAATCGACTGGGATGTTTTTACTGCTGATTGTTGCCGTCGATCTTATCTATGGTGATATTATGAAAGCATTTGCCGTGATAACAACGGCGGATCATTTTCCCCTGATAAGATCTATCGTTACATACGAATGGACGGTGCGGTTCGTCGATTAGTGAGCTTCCTGGAAATCTATTCGTACGTACATACGTGGAACGCCGAAATGCATTTTGGAGCCTTCCCTTTGTCTACCCGGAATCGATTCCATCGAATAAAGGGTACGACAACCAAACAATTGCGATACACGAATGAATGCACTAATTGCACCTCTAGCACTGCATGTAGTGGTAAATATTAAAAAGTGTATATTTTCCCGAACAAAGCAACAATCATTGACTCTGAAAGGCGAAAGGAGGTACTTAACACTAGAACTACTGAACGTATATTTGTCAGTTTTACTCACACATTTATTTATACAAAAATTATGGCTGAAAAATGTAAGTTAATTAATGTACTCAATAGTTTGGGTTATATATATGAAATAAAAGTACATAAAATCTCAAACAATGTGCCGTGGTATATTCGAATAATTTAACTAAAAATGGCAGACAAGTCATTTTGACTCCATTGGTAGCTCTAGTATTCAGTATCAGATAGGAGAATGTCAGATCGTATAATTTATCTTTCACCATTCTTGGAGTTTTTAAAGTGTTTAGAAGATTCCATGCTGCCATTGGTCTATCGGTCTATTTTTAAAAATTTGTCTAATATCAATTAAAAGTTCTACCACATGAAACATAGTTTATAGGTCTATCCTCTTGAGCATGTCAAGCTTTTACGATCAGTTTATCTTGACTCGCATCGTACTGCTGTTCATCATCATTCCGTCGCATTTCGCGTAGCAATGTCCTTTAATCGTGAGACTGTATCATCGGTATGAAGCGACGTAGCACAATGATATTGCGATATTGCGTATACCGATCCCCGAAACGTTGCCGATTCCCGATTTCGATTCCGGGTCAAAGAGTTCATTTCCGGGATTGACGGCAATTTCCCAGATGCCAATTTGAAAATTAACCGTGCATCACAAAGGAGTTTATCGGGGCCGAAGCGAGTCTCTCTATCGCCCTGGGCGTTAACATTGCCCTATCTCTGGATGCGTGTAACATAATAACTGTGTCACTTCTACCTCTGCTTCTCTCTATCTATCTGTCTCTCTCTCATTTTAATTCTCTTCTCTCATCCTATCTCATGTTGTCCCTTCATCCACTGCAGTTCTCTCTGCACGACTGTCATTCTCTTCGTCTCTATCCCTCTGTGTCTGGCTGCTGCTACGTTGCCACCGAGTTGATTGGATCCACTTAACGGGGTATACGCCATGCGACATTACTGCTCTATGGTGTATGGCGAAGTGTGTTGTTGCGTTGCGCCACCATAACCTGATGTAGCGACAGACTGGAACGGCACTAGAGATGCACATTGTCTGCATCTCGTTAAAAGGTCTCATGGTTACCGGAGATAGGTTCTTGGTAGTCCTCCATAAAGTCTCCCTGTAATATCTTGCTAATAAACCATAAGACACGTATTCGCGCTTATGGATTCATTAATAGCCATTTTTATTGGCTATTATTAACTTCATTTTTCTACCGAGTAATTATCGTTACCACTCCCGCAACATATAGATATGTAAATCAGATAATTAATGTCTCTTGAATTTCTATTTATTCTAAGCTCATGTAGATTCATTCGCGAGTTAATTATTCTTCGTAGAATTCAAAATGGCTTGACATACATTGGGTAATATGTGCATTCGATACTCGCGGGATATTTGTCCGAGGGTTTTTATTGACTTTCGAGATGTGAAATGTTGACGAATTGTTAATTGATTGGCGAGGAATATTGTTCGTTCATAGAAGGTTCACAGACATCGCTGGGAATCGTCAGGGAAGAGAAACACGGTTGTTCGTCGGGGCTAAGTGGACTTCGCTAAGTAACAAGGGCCGGCCTAATGACTCGAAAGGCCCAGATTATTTTATTATCACGTCGCCAGTGATTTCGGCGTCGAGATCGTAAAACGGCCCTCTCCCCCGTATCGGCAGTAGTTTCGAGAAGTACGCGACGATAGATAGAGGCTACTATAAACGAACCTACGGGTAATTGACCAAGCAAGATAAACAGGATTTACTTAAAACGATACCCCCCCACGATTTTAATTAAAACCCAAATATCATTCTACAGATTGTAATTCCATGATAACATTCTATTATAATTCCTACGTAAAGAACCACCGTTGAAGAATTCCGAACTGGTATACTGATATTATTACAAAAAATCATCCAACATTCTCCTCTCCTTAATAAATACTTAAGATATTTACAGATTAATACACACACATGAACTTGAAGTAATATTATTCCATCTTCCTTCATTATCGTATTTTAGCAAAAGATTGCGTCGTACTGAATCATGGCGGGTAACTCTTATCTCGTCTCCAAAGGACACGCATTACGTACCAAAATTCGAAAGTTCCACGACGTGTATTTTATCCTTGGCCATGGCGTGGCTAAAACATGGAACGGTAAATTTCTATTGACGCGGCCACGCAACGTAATTCGGTAGGCTGGTCCGTGGGCAGGAGAGTCACAAGGAGACCGAGAGAGAGAGAGAGAGAGAGAGAGAGAGAGAGAGAGAGAGAGAGAGAGAGAGAGAGAGAAGCGACCGAGGCATTATCTATCTTGTCATGTTACGTGTCTTACAATGTGATAAGCCGACGTGGACAATGTTGCAGTACAACGACTAGCTGTTGCTGTTTCGTATAACCACCGTTGACTACACATCTACGCCGACATCGCCGTGCATATTCAGAATCGTTAAAACCAAGTCAGGAACGTGAATCTCTTCATAGAAAAACGCTCGCGAAAGGACGATGAGAATTCCCAAGACATACGTCATCGTAAGCTGTATATTCTAAAACAAAGCAAGCCAAGTTCATAAGGGGGGAGGTTACGCAAATCTGTTAATTATATCTGCATTGTAATATAAAATCGTATTTCGAACTTCAAATTAATAAATTAATAATAAGTAGCATGGCTCGTAACCTTGTAACTCCCACTGCAGATAATTATATTACGATGTGTAAGTGACTTAAAAAAATTGCAGAAGGAGTAAAAGTGGCATGCAATGATTATCGTATATTTTATACTCATGCTTCATACGTGGAAACACTCGTATCACGCTCAGAAGAGCACGCCTCGCCGATCGTTAGAGATTACAATCGTTTCATAGGAAAATTGATTCGTGTCTTGCACGAGCTACATAGGAGTCGAAGGGTTTCCATTTTGAGGCCAATGCTAATGGCCTTGTCCATTGTTTAACCTATTTGCCGTGGGATAGAGGATCGTGAAAGTAAAACTTGCATAATATCATCAATTGCCATTATTGTATCGACGATATTAGAAGTTGAGAAGTCAAATAAGAAGTATGGAAGGTGCATTATTTTTTGAGGATCTTAATCTCCGTTTATAAGTTACGTCGTGTTAATTCGTATTAGTTGTATCAGAAGGATGAGCGAGTACGATTAAAACCGTACGAGGAGAAGTAATTACCTTAAATCCGTAGGCTCAAAACAGCGGAGAGCCACGGATGTCTCGCCTGGTAGCTTAATTATGCATAATCCCGTCGTATACAGGCTGATGCATTAAGAGCGATTACGAGGACATCGACAAAGACCGCTTTCAAGTGTGCACACCAATTTTCGTCGACGGTAATCGCGTAAATCATAGTCGCCGCTAGCATCGGAGCGTGTGTGATCTAGATAACAGCTTTTAATTTAATATAGTACCTTTTCCAGTCACTTTTATAAGCCCGTAAATCAATATCGTACCGCGCGAATGAGCCGCGTGCTTCGATTAATATGCATCGTGTTTTCCTAAGTGTAATATCGGATCCAGAGACATTGGATAATAAAGTCATATACAAGGATTATCCAGAACTAATTGCAAGAAGCGTTCGAAGGTTCGAATCCATTCGCCGCTCTCATTTTTCCTTTTGTTTATTGTGCTACATTTATCGCGAGAATTGCCACTGGCAATGACGAGTCATAATTTATCGATCTATAATTCTTCCTCGCATCTGTTAATCTTATTTTGGCAAGAATGCATGGGTAATTTGTCTCCGATTGCAATTTGCATTTATAGTTAAAATGGCATTGTCCGACGCGCGTTATGATTAATTGTCATAAATGTGAATTGCACGAACGTGATTGATTGGAATTTTAATAGTCCTCGTAATCAATGTCAATTTGTATTGACGTTCCTATTAAGTTTAGCAACTTCGTTTCCGCCGTGGACGCGCTAATAAAACCATGGTGTTTTTGTCCCCCGTTGAAGGCAAGGCATCAGCTGTTCGACGTTAAGACGTAACCCTTTCAACCCTTCGCGTAACGAAGCGATGGGACGACCCTTAATTAATTAAGTCCTCTTCAAAGACTCAGGTGTTCGTCGAAATCTGTCGGTTTCTCGGGGACCCTTACCAACCTAGCATCCGACAACATAATGGCGATATTATCATACGCACGACCTATTTAGCCCTTGGCTATTGTTATGGGTTTCCTAAATTCGGACCCACCTCAGTCACAGGTGTTTCTTGATTTTTATAGACATCCTTGCAACCAAATACACAGATATTTCAGAGGCAAGTACTGTTGGGCTCCGGAAAGGAATCACTCGTGACGAAGATGTCGTGTGGAATTTCAATCTTCATTGACAAATTCTCAAAAAATCAAAGTCGCCAATTTCGCTCCTAAGTGGCCTAAATCGAAGGTAATTGATGTATAAACATATTCTAGGACGATTTCTGGTCGAAAGAAGCGGTTAAAAAATTTGTATTGGTCAAAAATGGGTCGAGCCAAAATCGCAAAAACGTAAAGGGGTATACCTTCAAAAATGGTCAAAAATTAAAAGTCGCCAAAATCGCTTCTAAACGACCCAAATCGATGGTAAATGATGTATAAACATATTCTAGGACGATTTCTGGTCGAAAGAAGCGGTTAAAAAATTTGTATTGGTCAAAAATGGGTCGAGACAAAATCGCAAAAATGTAAAGGGGTATACCTTCAAAAATGGTCAAAAATTAAAAGTCGCCAAAATCGCTTCTAAACGACCCAAATCGATGGTGGATGATGTATAAACATATTCTAGGACGATTTCTGGTCGAAAGAAGCGGTTAAAATATTTTTATTGGTCAAAAATGGGTCGAGCCAAAATCGCAAAAACGTAAAGGGGTATACCTTCAAAAATGGTCAAAAATTAAAAGTCGCCAAAATCGCTTCTAAACGACCCAAATCGATGGTGGATGATGTATAAACATATTCTAGGACGATTTCTGGTCGAAAGAAGCGGTTAAAATATTTTTATTGGTCAAAAATGGGTCGAGCCAAAATCGCAAAAACGTAAAGGGGTATACCTTCAAATATGGTCAAAAATTAAAAGTCGCCAAAATCGCTTCTAAACGACCCAAATCGATGGTAAATGATATATAAACATATTCTAGGACGACTTCTGGTCGAAAGAAGCGGTTAAAAAATTTTTATTGGTCAAAAATGGGTCGAACCCAAGTCGAAAAAATGTAAAGGGGTATACCTTCAAAAATGGTCAAAAATTAAAAGTCGCCAAAATCGCTTCTAAACGACCCAAATCGATGGTAAATGATGTATAAACATATTCTAGGGCGATTTCTGGTCGAAAGAAGCGGTTAAAAAATTTTTATTGGTCAAAAATGGGTCAAGCCAAAATCGCAAAAACGTAAAGGGGTATACCTTCAAAAATGGTCAAAAATTAAAAGTCGCCAAAATCGCTTCTAAACGACCCAAATCGATGGTAAATGATGTATAAACATATTCTAGGACGATTTCTGGTCGAAAAAAGCGGTTAAAACATTTTTATTGGTTAAAAATGGGTCGAGCCAAAATTGCAAAAATGTTAAGGGGTATACCTTCAAAAATGGTCAAAAATGAAAAGTCGCCAAAATCGCTTCTAAACGACCCAAATCGATGGTAAATGATATATAAACATATTCTAGGACGACTTCTGGTCGAAAGAAGCGGTTAAAAAATTTTTATTGGTCAAAAATGGGTCGAACCCAAGTCGAAAAAATGTAAAGGGGTATACCTTCAAAAATGGTCAAAAATTGAAAGTCGCCAAAATCGCTTCTAAACAACCCAAATCGATGGTGGATGATGTATAAACATATTCTAGGACGATTTCTGGTCGAAAGAAGCGGTTAAAATATTTTTATTGGTCAAAAATGGGTCGAGCCAAAATCGCAAAAACGTAAAGGGGTATACCTTCAAAAATGGTCAAAAAATCAAAGTTGCTTATTTTGTTCCAAAATGGCCCAAATCGATAGGAGATGTTACCTAAACATGTTCTAACGATAAGAAATAGAAATACGTTATATAAGGGACTCTTTTCTTCTCACCTAAGACCACAATATATTTTCTTTCCAGAACTCACTATGTAGTACGTTGATAATTCTACTAAAATATTTAAAACGGTTAAAAGAGATGACTTTAAATCGGATTCAAGAACTATCTCTCGAAATTCTCCCTATTATTTCTGAAAACTACGATGGCATAAATAGTGAGTTCCACGATATCGTCGGGGTGTCCCGTACTCAGAACGTATTCGAGAAAAATTCGTTTAAAAGGAACACACGAAGTTCCGGAGAGAGTTTCTATCTGCCTGGAGATACAGGCTGAAATAATGGTGTTTGCCCGGATCCGAAGATATCATTGTTAACAGCGGGCAACAACCTCGTATTTCGGAAAACACGTTGCCCGGGGTGGTGCATCGAATAGAATCACTGGAGAACCCCCGATTTAAAACTGCTCCACCAGGAAGTTACGCGGAAATACATAGACATTCATGCCAACGTATGCGATGCCGAGTGCATTAACGTCGGCGACCTACTTACCGAACTCCGAACACCCATAAATCAGTTTACGCCGGTTCACTTATCGATGCTCCGCCATGTAAGTGCATATTCCTCATTTTTTCGTTGCAACGTGACGATAGAGAAGATGATGTGCTCGAAGTTCTTATCACTTCACCGATAACGACCATTCCTTCGACCATGCATCTCACGTTATTTCATGGGAAATTTTCGATTTTATTTACAGAAGATATTGAATGACTTCATTATTGAATATCATTATAACTATATGACGTATCGCGCGCCGTATATCTTTTGACATATGATATTATAATTAATCTACTACGAAGTGCTTTTTAAAGGAAGTCTATGAAACCCGTTTGCTTCGAATCGAACGTTCGGTTATGATGATAAAATTAATCGAAGTCCACTTTTACCGATCAACTACCACTGTCGGGTTTTACTTCGACACTTACTTTCCTAAGCACTTTTTTATTGTAGAGAAATGCATCGAATATTCCAGTGAAAGTGTTCTATTACTATTGGAAAAAATCCCGCCACGCTTCAGTGCCCATGGACTCCTCAATTATTCTAACGAGCGGTGCTCCATTTTCCTATAACTTAAGAGTAAGTGTTCCCCGGAAGGTTTTCCTTCTCCCAATAAATCACGATATAAAACTGCATCAAGAACAGCAAAGAATCTCCCTTATTCTTCATAAAACTCTGTAAAAGCTTCGTCACTAATTCGTGTCCTTCGACAAAGAAACTTTCCTCGGCCTTTTATCATTTTCCCCATTGTTATCGTTGTAATACCAGTGTATTAATACCGAGTCATAATCAGTCGGGCGACATCCTTGCTCCGTGAAATCGTGCAATAGGAATCCGGCGAAAACACTCAAAGGATTAGGTTCGGTCGTTTGTCAGGTTTGAAGTGGCGGAGTATTTGGGCAACACGGGAAATGATGTTTATTGGAAGGCAGCTAGGACCCAAAGGACGATCCTCCCTGTCGGTGGTCGGTCAAAGGCATCGGGAAATGAAGCTCTCTGTATGCCGCATCGTCATTATTGCGAACCGCAGGTAGACAATGGAATGGCAGAAGCATATCACGAGTGCAGCCGGCGTACAGACTCCCCGCAACCAGCGACCTATCGGAAGGAACGCTTTGCATGCGACGTCCTTTTCGAAACTCGACGTGATGTCTGATACGCAGACATAAACCTCTATCAGGTCCATTCACATGATCGCGTGAAACTATAGATAAATTCATGATTATCATATGCAATTGCCCGAGCAATTATTCAGGCTTAAATCGCGTAATTATAGACGAGATCAAAGTGATACATAGTTTAATTATGGAAATAAGGTCACTGGTATAAATGAGGTCGTAATTCTCACCTTTTTTTACCTTGCTTTAATGATATTCTCCTCGCTAACTTGATGCTGACTTAATATAAATCATGCTATAATTGTTGACTGTTAACGCTGAAAATAAGTTTACTGCTACTATAAATTCAGATTTTTCATTATCCTTATTTATTCTATTTTAATCGAAGTCTCTTTAATTCAGGTAGTGCTTTTACTCATTGAATGAAAACCGCAAAACAAGTACGCTACATTCGGTTACTTGCAATTCGTAATAGTTCGTAAATTATTATTTGCATTACGAAAGTTTCGGGTCCTTTCGGCGGAAACGAGACCCCGATGTATTTTCTGCCGTGTATCACGAAAATTGGTTTATTACCTGCTCTCTTTCGGTTTTCCCTTTGATGCGAACGGAGCCACGTGTGCGGACTCATTCTAGGTAAAGGATCATTACCCGTTTCGTGAGCGTTTGACGAAATCGCATAATTTAGTATTGCGACATTACGTCACGGAGTAAAGTAACCACAAAAGATGATGGAATACGCATCGTGTAAAAGAGAGATGTGATTATAACTATGTTAATTAATTTTCCACATAATATACGCGTTTAATCGTGGAACATTAAAACTACAATTTAGTACCACACACTTAACATTAGCAGTACGTCTTCCGATAATATTTATTACTGCATAAATATTGATGCCACTGAATTAAGCATTTTAAAGATCACATTGATATCGCATTTTGCAGAAAAGAAAATTAAGATGAGGTCATAAAATCAAGTTTATAGTCGTTGTATATCTTCCTCTTCTTCGGGTGCTCCCATGGTAGCGGCTACCCGGGACTAAATCGTTGATCGTAACTATGATCGATACCGCTTATAATTCAACCCTTGGAACGGTACCACATAGAAAAAAGGGGATCTATACGATCAAGCGTGTCGATACTTTCGCCTAGCCCTGAGCTAAATCTCCCCATGACGGTCCGATTACGGATCGTTGCTAGTAACGTACGCAGAAACACTAAAGCGTGAGCGTGTCTTGGCTTAGTAGCACTTTAATGCCACGGTAGCCATCTATATACCTATATACCTGGTCTCTCGTAAAACTAATTGCATCAGGCCTCGTTTATATCGCTTCCCCGCGACTCCTTTTCCCCTCGGCCCGCCACCCGCTCCGTCAAACTTGCCTAACAAAGGTAGAAAATTGCTCGAAGGGGAGTCCTCCGTACCCTTTTCCCTCCTACCTTGGTTCGCATCGGCTTCTCCTTCTGGTTCTTATTACTGTCCTGCATATACCGTTGCACGCGTATGGTCAAAGCGACTGCAATTGGAGGACGGAACGTAAACCCCGTGGTGTAACCACGTGCTGGCAAGAACGATGCGATCATTACTCCCTTCCCGGTAATATTAGGACTCCGCGATTTTATCGGAATTTTCCTGCTGCCGTGTACTCTGATAATAGTGATTATACTGATCCGGTATACGCTATCGTTCTTTCGTGATGGGAGCGTTCAAGTATAGCGTATAACTATACGGAGCCACTTCCGAGATAATCATTTTGTCTAAACCCGGAAATTTCCTCGTTACGAGGGAAATCTTAAGTGATTCTGACTCTCACTGGGTCAGTCGTAGAAACATATATACTTTTACTCGTAGCAGAGGAATATAGAAACGCGCAACCAAGTATGCGTTTCATTGTTACTTGAAAATGTATCTGTTACAGAATTACAATATACTTTAAAATTCTTGGAGCGATTTAGATGCAACATTTTAATTCTACCCGTTCTCTGAACCAAGTACTCTATTGAATATTGGTTTCTTATGGATGTACATATTTTCCACTAAAATTATATTCGTAGATCGATTCCAGTATCCCAGTTCCTCGATACCGGGAATTGTTCTAGCTCCAGAGAATCTGTACGCTTTCCTCTTTCCTCGTTCCGAGGACGATAAAGTTATTCACGAACAAAGCTATCGGCGATGCGATCGCATACTCCCTTTCCTCAGTGCAGGTTCGCGTAACGTTGGGATTAGCAAATAATATCGGGGCCAAGGTTACTACGGGTAGTGCACCGTTGCATCTTTGAAACAATGAAATTTCATGGAAGCGAAACACACCGAGAGGTGCATAATCGTCCCTTTGGGTTTTCTACGTTTGAAAACGTTCATCTTGGATAAGGCCATTGTTCTTAAGCGTTCGAGGCACGCGCTCTTCTGTTTGGCATCTCCACGGTGGCCTCGGATTTTTCTTCGTTTCCATCAACGTTCATGGACGCATCTTCAAACGTTTCCGCTTCTCACGGCTAAACCAGTGAGATCCATATCTCGCCTCACCGTCCCCGGATGCAAATATTAAGGATTTATTATGCATTTATGCACGTTTATCACGCCGAATGCTTATTTACTCATAAACGTAATCCGCCGTTTTATCAGCGGTTGTGTCATATAAATCATAATCAATCCAGCTGCGATTAGTCAGTTACATTGTCTATCATCGATAATAATTGAATTAACTACTTAAATTTGACATTGTTTTATTGTGATTTACAAAATATAAGAGGATCGAATGTTTCCGAATCATTTTCTCGTGTTTATTTCCATGTAACGTTGCACGATGACATGGACGCAGAGATAATACTTAGAAAGAAATTAATTTTCCTGTCCACTGACTGTCGAATACTACGCAGCGGAATAAGGAATATCTGTCGAGAAGGTTACGCTTGTTATAAGCTGGTGGATTGCGTAGTTCATCCTCGATGAATATAAACTAATTATCGTAGTGTCTCGACTAATCGGCATCGATCGAGAGTGCAGCGAAACCATTCAAACCGAGATCGTTCTTATGATCCATCGTATGGTTCGCTGATTTATCGATCACGCGCACAATCACGATCTCGCATCTCGACACTCTCGATCGCTACCGACGTGAATCTCTCTCGGGAAAACTTTTCTTACTAGCACACGTATTATCTCACTTATTCCTCATCCTTGATAAAAAAAGAACGATACGCGTTTTGTTCATCGTCTCATATAATAAAACCCATACCATTTATTTTACGATGTACACGTAAGTACATAACTCCGCAGAATTTATCTGCTTCATCTGCAATCAGATACGAATTATTATCTTGTCTTCCACGAGTTAAGATTGACACTAATAATTATCGCAAGACCGGAGACTCATTATTAAAGAATTTTCACTATTGCAATTGCTGTTCCACGAAACCCCGGTGGTTTTAACCGAGGGAAACGTCTACGATGGTATCGTTCTCCGGCACCTGGCAAAGGAACGACATTCAGGGTTAACCAAGCATCGGTCAGCACTCTTTTTAACCTGACGTCCACAGCTGGAGGAGCAATTAAACGGCATTAAGAGGCAAGCTACGGGGAAAAAAAAAGAACGGTTGGAAGTCCAGCGGGGGATCGGCCAGTGGTGGTACACTGGACTCGTGTCAGATGTTAATTAAGGCCAAGGAGCGGGAAACGCTGGTCTCTCTTGCGGAGGGTGTCGCAAGCCAAGAAATGACCGGTCTGCTTCCCCACCAGACTTCGCTATCCACCTCCACCAAGCATTAGCTCCGATCTGGCCGATATCTGAGAGAGCGTGTGCCAGGATTTTTATCCTGCGGGAATTACGACGGCTTTACAACCTACCGGTTGTTCGTCGTTATGAGGCCTATGCTCGGATCGCGGTTACTACTTGGCTCTTGGCCACTACCGTGGCTGCCGGTGGGGGGATAAAAAAATCAAGGCAGGTCAGGAACACTGCCGGACGGTTGCGTCACGGAAGCCGGTCTGTTCTCTGCCACGGTTTCGATTTCGAATTCGTTTCAATTAAGATGATCTTCGGTAGCCACTCGAATCATCTTTCTCTTATCACGGTTGTGCAATCGTATACAATGTGGTGAAGTAAGTAGATCATTACACAAACATTCTTAAGTGTACCACTTTATTGGAATCGGTATATGTGTAAATATTTATCCTTTGCTATGGAAGATTAATGTACTCTATATCAAGAATACTATTATCTCCCTATTATCTCTCCATCTTGGACGAACTATAGTTTCTATGAAGTATGAGTCATCGACTTACGAAATATCCCGTGAATAATCGTATCACGCTTTAACACGGGGAATTATTAGATCGTGAACATTGAAAGATGATTTCTGCTTATCCACGAGAGAGGAATGGCTGCGTCGAGGAGCGTCGCCGGAGGGGGTGGGCAACGATGGTCCAAGTATAGAATGATAAACTTTGAAACACAACACGACTTGGTGCAAAATGCCAACAACACTTGTCAGTGATCTTTGACGCAAGATCCTCTAACTCCATCTGTCTTATTCTCTGTATTCCGACCCGGGCTGTTTTCACTGTTATTGTACTGCCACGCGCGTATGAGGATTCGGGTCGAAAAACTCATAAGTATTGCGCGGGACGGGAACAGAGGTCGACGGTACAGGTTCGTGCTCCTCGAATAAATTCAGACTAAGGGTGCATCCAGCGCGACGTGCACCTCGGGCGTCCACGAAAGGTGCGAAAAATATTCGCGACGTCGTTTCTGTAAATTGAACCACGGTAGGAAGCGAAGGAGGAAGATACGAGACGATGAATGCAGACATTGAAAAAGGAAGAAGCGATCGTTGGAGGTTCCTTGACTCCTTCGTCGCTATTTTTCCGACGACGGGCAATGTTCGCTGTATTTGACTTGGTAATGCTAAAGGTCTTGTATACCCACTCGGCTTCACTCTCTCCTCTCTTTCTCCTTCTCTCTTGCATTCTTTACCTACACCTACCCGCTGGTCCTCGTGTCTCTCGACACAACGGCACCGACGTGGTGGTAGGTCCTGACACTGTCTTATCCTAGGGCAACCGCGGCACACTCAAGAAAGTCTCAAGTTTTTCCAGCCTCGTGGAAAAGAAACTCGTCGAATCAAAACCAGACGACACTTTCGGCATTTCATGAAATTACCTTCGCCCTCACTCCACTATCAGCGACTATTTTCTTATTCGAGTATTCGCGTTGCGAATAATACAGATCGGGCGATTGTTCCACCTACTTCGGGTACGTTTCTTTTTCTACATCCGTTCGTGTTATTTCGAGGTTCCGCCAGACTATCGTAGTTTCTGTCTTACATTGGTTATTGTACACTGACCTCCCTCAAGGTCTTATCTTTTGCAAGAAAACGCCATAAGCGGAACTTTATGTTTCACTGGCACATTACAGTCCTCTTGATGATGCCAGTTACGAAAATGTTCAGAACCGTCCCGACGAGTATTTCGCGTCCGTTGAATGAACCTCATTCGAGAAGCGTGCGTTCAATTCGAGAACCTGAATCCATTTGATAAGCTGCTTCAGTGGATTCCTTCGAGTTCTCATCGTTCCTGTAGAGCCTCTTCTCTTAATATCTCCACGAAATTAATTTCCGCTGTTACTTCGCTAGAAACGATACGGATTATACAGATCTGAAGTGAATTAACATATAACCAAGAACGTTAAGATCTACTAAGCCACAATGAATATTCACACGCCTTACGCGTTCGCCCAGAAATATAGCGATGGTGTAATAATACCGTGGAGAGTAATGCATTTACTTTGATGCAATGCACCGTAGTAAATATTTACATGTGACGATTTATGACGCCGCATAATATCGCGCAGAATTATGAATACTGATAAGACACAGAAGGCGTTGCATTTCGGCGAGACATTTGTCAGTGGAGAAAGGAGGAAGTACAAGGGGATTCGCCATTTCGAGGACAATGGTGATTCCTCGTGAGTGAAGAGTAGCGGGGTTAAAAAGTCACTCCGTAAAGTTTCCGCTGTCTTCGACTCGTATTTCGAACTGTGCGACGAGCTCCTGTTACTTTTACTGGCCTTGTGATGCCTGACGCGTAAGTAAACTTCACTTAACTTGATGATACGTTTCATTGGATTCAGCCTGAAATAAGGGTAACATCGAAAGTCTTATATCTATCGGGAGAAGCAAAAATACTTTGACCGTCATTGAACTTTATGTTCACTTATGAACGTGAAAGCAATAAAAATGTTCATTGTAAGAATTACGTGTGAATTTCATAAACGTATTAACAAAAAATGCTTGTTCTTTAAAGTTCACCGTACATGTCTATAAAGTTTCTATTAAAATGCTGCAGACTGAAAATTTTGCAATTGATAGTCTAATAGGCGAATAAAGTCATGGAGATTTATTACCATGTCTGATCGTAAATTTCACTAATATACCACTATAATAAACCTACACGAAACCGGGAGTATTGTGCCTCGATATTCGACTGCGGAGTTAGATAAAAATAAACAAATAAAATATACGCAGTAAAAGAAGCGACTCGTCGAGGACTCTGGCATCATCGAAGCCGTTAGTCTATTATGATGATGTGGTAGTTGCACTATGAAAGTATCGCAATAACGTGATTCTGTTATAGCTGTGCACTGGCGCGAAGCCTTCAAGGTCAGTGCAATCATCTCCTTCGTTCGCTCGAGCAAGACCGAATTTTTCTTGCGCGTTAATGCGAACTGCATGAATGTAGAACCTTATCATTTGATTTGCTAGTAATTACTATACGAGTAGTCAGCCGATTCGTAAAAATACAGCAACGTTACAACGCTCCGTGCTAATCGTAATCTACGCGATCCGATAACGGTTTACAAGAACAAGACTGCACGCTTTATAATCGATCATCATAATTAATTGGGCACAACCTTCAATTTAGAACAAAGATGTTCCTTTGGATCCTTCAATAAATGTGATACACCGTTATAGTTACTGTTAATCTTCGTCGTGATAGGTTTTTATTAATTAAATTCCAGCGATACATTTTGTGCTTGGTTTATCTTCTTGTTAGGAAATGCGGGTCTTCCTGAGTGGAACATGAGCGATCGTTCTAGGAAAAGCTCACTACGTTCCAAGAATTATGAGGGTGCAAGGACACGAATTCGACCCAGTTGAAAAGTGCCTCGAAGCACATTTACAGGCCTCGAGTTCAAGGGATCATCTCATTATCGTGTCCTGGGTATCTTTTATCGGCGAAACTCGTAGCCGAGACTGTACAGGGTCGTGCAAGCCCGGACACGTTTTCCTAACTTCTCTCGTCCCCTTCTGCCCGTTCGTGATAAAAAAAAATCTTCTCCCGCACGTTCCACGACTCTGTTCTCCGGGACCAAATTGTATGTACGCAGGCCCTGCTATCGTGCGCGGCGAACTTTTTGCTGGATTCTCTCGGAAATCTTTGCATAATCAGAATCGCATCCAGATGTGCCAACAGCCACCAATTAAGAAAACAGCCCAGGGCATAATATTTGATGCAACGATTAACTTTTTGTCGGGCATTAGAGACGTTTTAATTGATTCGTTGATGTCATCGATAGCGAACCATTTAAGTCTCCTTTGTGGAACTATCAAAGGCAATGTTTCTTGACCTAGCTTTTGTTTTACGTATTCCAGATCTCTTGGTTTGATTTTATATCAAAACATCGAATTTCTGGAATACTAAATAACATCGTCATATTTTGCAACTTCCTTAACCAGTGCCTAGGATGTCTTTTACACGTCGTACTTCGCGAATCTGCATCGCATCTCCTAATGTTATGGTCAGAAGTGTTGGTTCCGAGTGTACCGGGTCGTACAGGCTGGGGGACATGTTTTCCTAACATTCCCCTTGTTCCTCCTCAACCATCCATTCGTTTTCTCTCGGTCCCTCTCTTTAACTGTACAATAAGAGTAACGCAGACGAACCTCTGGGTAAGGGACAGAGAAGAGAAAGAGTTAGACTGACCGATGTAGGAGGAGGCGAAAGAAGAAAGGTATACAAGTGAACCCACTGGTACTCCCCTCACACTCCTTCACGTCCTATCACTCTTATTCCATCCTTTTTTTTCCGCGTCTTTCTTTCTCCCGCTAGGGACAGTGGACGCGCGGAGCATTATAACTCGAGTTCCTCTCTTTCGTCCCTCTCGTTGGCACAGTCCTTTCTTTCCCTCCGATATACCTCCTCTTCTTGTGTACCCCCGCACACGTTTCCACTCTCCTCTGGTGCACCGTGAGGAGTTGCAGGGACACGCGGCTCCGCTTCTCGCGAGTAAAACCGTCCTTGATCCCCGGGCCACGCTCCATACGATACGAGAGAGGCACAGAGAGTATCTACTCTGACTCTCCCTCTTGTTCAGCACGTGGTCACCACTGACGTCACTGGGCGCACTCTGCTCGAGCGTCGTCACGAGAAACCTTAGGGCCACGCTACACTACGTACTACTTCTCCCGTGTACTTCGAGATCGCATGTACTTACGTATTACTCTTTGTCGTACGATCCGTATCATTATACGTTTCTGGTCTGTCGTTAGTACGATAACCAATGATTATCCAGCCGGTATAACTACGATAATTTTGAAGGTGACGCCTATATCTCTTTTCTGCGGGGTTCAGGTATACCCTCGAAGAATTTCACCCGTGACAAAACTATATTTCGATCATTTTATTAAGAAAAATACAGTCGTTAATTGATTTGTTTGCTTGCATTCTAAGATTGGCGACGGTACCTTGATAAGTGGAATGGCGAGTGTAACATGGTATAGGAGACGATGAAACTATACGATTGTTTTCTTGAAAATATTAATTCGAAGTAGATCATTTCAATACGACGATGATATTATCGTGGCACCGGGTATACGAGACTATCTCTAGCACATCTCTTTGTTCGCATCCTGAAATTATCTGTTCCTGGAACCACCGGTCATGCAGGACTTCTTCGACCTCTTCCTCCCTCTTCGACACGTGGCTCAGGCTGACGTCACGAATCGCACGATCCTCTCGAGTAATCCTTAAGTTACGTCCATACTAGCAGATTTAACCCGTTTTCTATCAGAGTTTCTCAACTAAAATTCACTCTTCGGTATTTTAATAAATAATAAAAGAAACCGAAGAGACGCGCCAACATTTGATGATATTTTCGACGGAATTAATTAGTGCACCTGAGTCGTGAAACTCGTTCCCGAAAGATATTATTTTTCTTCCTCGTCTGACAAAACGTGTAAATAAAGTATCGTGGAGACTTTCGAAGCAATCGTACACGTAATATCAAGAGCTGCATTTAGATCCTGACCTTCGCGATCTACCGTTCGCGCAATCACAACGAAATACATTTGCAACGAAAGCAGCCTGACGGAAATAGAAAAAAAAATTGCTTAAGATTCCAGACGGAAGCCTCGAGCTCGAGGCGCAAGGCATCCAAGAAATCTGTTCTTTGTTAAGAACGTCGTCGTATAAGAAGAAAAGCCATGAGTAGTGATGAAACAAACTTGTTGCAATACACCCTTCGATCGCACAAACCGTTCCAGGTGTTCGCGTGGGAGGGGCAAATTGCACCCGCATTTATTAACAATAATTTATATTCATATCCTTCCATTAGCAGACATTACGTGCTTCATTTTATAATAAATTACAATTAAGTTTCGCGGCTAGCAACGCTTCTAATAAATGGGTTATAAACTGACGGCGGTCACTTGAAATTCATTACAACGTAATAAATTATTCAAATCCTCGTATTAAAATACATTCATTAATTTCACCGTCTACTGGAATAATATAAATTCAACCCCGAAGCCAGTTGCGTTTTATCGTCATTTTCGAAGAATCACGAGAAATACAACAAATTCATTTATACCCTGAGGGTAATAATTTGCCGGAAAAATACACCGAAATTATTTACGCGCATCGAATCGAAATTACACGAGTGCGTGTAAAACATTAAATTATTACGATCGGGTGGTTATCGGGATAAAGATGGGCTGTGACAGTGTGGGTGAGACAATAACGGTACCAAAGTAATTTATTCTCCCTCGATGGTGAAAAGGTGAACGCGTGTACGGCCGTGCAAGATACACACTCGTTGTTGTTGGCATCGGTGCTGCAACCGGCGATCCGCGTGTCTACTTTCTCCAAGGCCTTCTTTCGATCGGTCGTTCTTACACGCCGCAGGCCAAGTCCTCTACCTATTTTGCATAAAAGCGCGGCCCGCGACTCCCGGAATAATAACAATATATAAAATAACACTAATACCTGGCCTCGGCGAGTGTGCGCGGGATAAATCCAATGGCGAACTAACTGAAAGAGCAACGAGAAGCGTAGAAGACTCTCACTGATCTTTTCTACTCAAACGATTCAATGCTCGTGTGCTACCACACACGTGAGTTGCATTTCTCGTTAGATACGAGTCTCTAAGGCACATACGAACACACAAGTAGTCATTTACTCATTTTCATTGGTTCTCCGCCAGCGGGTTAAATAGCAAAAGTGCAAGCTTGCGCGTGTATGCATTTGTATGATAAATAATAATACGGCTATCTTACTTGGCTGTAAGAAGTTTGAGATGCGTTCAGGTATAGTTACGAATAAGGTTTAACTTAGAGGCAATTAAAATGAATTTATCAATATTTATATATTTTTGTAGAAATTAATGCGTTAATGATTCAATATCAGTTTCTATGCTGTATGTATTTTACTCGGAGCACAAGAGATTATATCAGTATTCGCTATATATTTGATTCTACTTAGGTAATGAGGCCTTCCAATTGCTTCAGGTGAATGAAGTAGCAAATCATCCGCAAAGGTAGCGATTAAATTAATTAATTCCTTAGTACAAGCAGCTATAGTATATAGTTGGAAAGCTGACTGTCCTTGCCCTCCCCGTTCTAATCGCGTAGGCGTGGGGAGAATACCCTTTTGCAACTTCTCGATCGAATTAAATCATGCACCCATAAATGTAAGACGAGTAATGATTGTTTTTTTACGGGCATGACATTTTTGCGAGTTTACACGTTCAATTTAATTTAAGCGAGTATCAAAGTACTTCCTAAACAAAGAGCTGGATTGGCGTATTGCGTTACGGGTTTAAAATCGAATGGAGGTAGTGTGCAGAGAACCGACGGAAGACGTATATAGGCGAGCCTTAGAGATTGTAGGCTTGGTGTTAGGGGGCCCAAGGCCAACACCTGCATCAGGCCCCACTACCTCTGACACCAACACCAACTTCGACACTAACACCAGTCACTTCGTGCTCCGGACAGAACTGTACCAATACCAGTTTGCTCTTAACTACCATTAAATATACCGGCACTTTGTCCCTCTTTTTCCTCCCCTTCTTATTGCACCGGTGGCTATGCTGATCCTTCCACATCGGCTACGACTCCCCAGGCAAATACTTTATAATTTTATTTGGATGCGTCAAGCTACATCAAAAGCTATTACAACCCGATAATGCGTAACCAGGAAGTCTCAGACGGAGGCAGATAATAACGATTAGTATTCGTTACTTACATAAATAATCGTCGCTTGCTTGCACTTGAATCATGTGGAAATTAATATTCAAAGGAAAGGTTTTCTTAATTAGTGATATAAAACTTTTACGAGTCGCAATGAATTTATTCCAAAGTTATTACAGCGTTTAAATACAAACTATTAAAGTGCTGCTATTGATAAATTGAATTTTCACGAATCTATGTATCGAATCGATGTCAATACTTGTCGACGGAGCCTGTCGAACTCCAGCAGGATTTAGCAATCTTTTTCCCTTTCGCTTCCTACGCATCCTGAAAAACACGGAAATCAAGAGACGTGCAGAAGCTGAAAAAAGGATTGAGGAATACAAAGAAGAAGCAAAGGATAACGAAGAAAAGAAGATCAAGTATGTAAAGAAAGAGAAGATGCGTATACGAAGAAAAAAGGTAGAGCGAAAGGGAAAAAGAAAGATAAGAAGGGGATCGACTGACTGCGCCGTGTCCTGCACTTTATAGTACAATACTTTACGAGCAGCGTATAGCGTGGGTCGGCCTATCTCTCCAGCTGTCCAGGTGAACCCACGTCCTCCGCGGCTGGTCCAGCTCCGCGGTAGCACAACTCCGGTTCCAGTTGACCAGTTTCTCTCCGGGCAGTCCCTCCGTTGGTTCGGCTTTGCAGTATAACCAGCCGGTTTCAGCCAGTCAACTAGCCAGCCAGTCAGCCGTGGTTGTTGATGGCATTGACGTGGTGCACCGAACGGCGAAAGTAATTCACTCTGTATACACACAGTCCTCCACCTCCTCTTCATCGCCGTGTGTTCTCCTGCTCGCGTTCTAACGATGTCGTCGATGCTCGGCTCATACACCGCTAATCTGTTCCCCGTATTCACCACGCGTCACCACAACCTCCGTTTCTAGGTTACTACGAATGCGTAAAGTCGATCCTACGAGGACGTAGTGCATCACACCTTTCACCATCGATTTCTTTCTCTGACATTCGTTTTACCATTTCCTCTTTACTCGTACGTGCTGATCGAGGACGTAGGAAGAGCATTGTACGTCGTGCGAATGGAAACATAATTGCTTTCTTGAACTTACATCATACTCATTGCGAATACAGGATTAACGATTAAGTAGCCTTCCGATGAGTTTATATATAAACGAAGTATGATGAATATACAAGTTTCCTACTGGGGGCGAGTATAAATAGAGGAGATAGATCGATAAACAGATGATCGCATTAAGATGCACAAAAAATGTATCGAGTCAATCAAGGTAAATGCATGGAACAGCATGCGTGCAGACAGCTTTATGATAAGGAAGGTGCGACGACGTCGCCAAGGACGGTAGAATGAAAACACCGGGGCAGCCTTTCCCCGTTAATCGGTATTCGTCAATATTCAACCTGGCGTTCACGTGCGGTGCCGTGGGCGGCAATAATATTGGCATCTCGTAGTTTTCCCATTAATAATTTGCCGGCTGTCGATCGCATCGGACTGCGAGGACTGTAAAACGACGACGACCTATGTAAATTACAACCGGTCGCGACCAGTCCTAAGCCTGCCACCAGAATCCTACGCTCGGACAGCTCCAACACATTTCGTAATAATTCCGCGCTGTCTATTCGCTCATGCGTGGCACGACCTGAATCTTTTCTCTCTTTCTACGCGTACTAAACCTTCCCGGGACCGTTTCCCGTCTACATTAGATAATGAACTAATCAGCCGGCAGAACCAGCCAGGAAATTTTCGTACGATGCAAGGACCTTTAGTCATTCATTGATTTGTCACGATTCATTAATAAATTCGCGACCAAAACCGGATGATCGATTAAGATAAATGCGCCTGTACCGGGATTTGCTCAAGTTCGGTTGTCCCCTGCGCCGATACTACGAATAATTATCTAACCATTCACGAAACGAAATTATCTACCACCACAATTCTATGGGAATATAAAATATTATTGAAACGTCTTAGAAACCCATTTATGGGATATCTTAGATGTCATCGATCAGAAATTGAATTCCCGCTAATTTGCAAAGTCGTTAACACAGGTAGATTCTACGAACATAGCAATTATAACGGGACACCTCACCTCGTATAATTAATCCTTTGATCTGAGCGTGTGTGTAGCGTTAATTGGATTACAAACTATCGATTCGACTAATTCGATCCTGCGTCGTAGGAGCCTCTTGGCTCGAAATAGACACCGTCTTCTTGGTCATCGAATTCCATTATTTCTACCTGCAGATTCAACCTACCACTTGCCGTCGATTTTATTCTGCATTCGCAAGAAACGCTTTAATTAAAACGTTTAATTATATTTATTAATATACTCTCGACGTATAACATATGAAATCCACTTAAAATCGGAAGAAATCCATAATCATAGAAATCATCGGCAGAGATTAGTTTTTCTGTTATATCAAGGTTTTTATTCACAGTACGCTTGCGAGGGTTCCGTTCTTATGTATATCACACGCACACCAACATGAAACTATAATACACTCTTCTGGTTATATCTTCTACGTATCTGGTGCTCTCCGTCGATGCATTTGTATTCGTGTCTTGGGTTACGACAGAGCAGGCCCGTTATCGGGGCCTGCTGATTGCCGTTGAACAAAGAGGACTTCGCCTAAGGCCCCTCGTGGGAGAAGGATACCAAGGGAATGAGAGGAAAAGAGTAACACGAGGAGATTGTCGTGATGAGGTGGTTAGACTGGTTCACGCACGTGTGTGCGTGTGGAACACGGTCCCCGGTGTGCGTCTTAAACTGCATGCACTCTCGAATAGTGAGGGGAGAGACCTCACTTCTCGCTCTCTTCCTCTTTCTTACAGTCTCTCCCGTTTACTCCACCGACACTTTGCCCAGCTCTTTCTTTGCCTATTTTCTCTCTCGTACCAATTGCATCTCACTTTTTGTACTATTTCTATCTCTTTCTCTTGCTGGTGGTACGCATGAACTTGTTCTCCTCTCAGATTCTCCAGTTTTGCACGGTGTTGGTGCACGTAAGATCGAGCGCAACGCATTTGCGAGTATCCGAGGAGAGAGAAGAGAGAAGAGAGAAGAGAGACAAGTGGATGTTCGCGAGGATAAGTATACTCTGGTAGGGGCAGCAAAGGGTGAAAGTCTTTTGGAAAATTGTTGGGTAGTCGGTTCCTTCTCTCTATCTTTCTGGTTGTGCCAGGGTATCCCTAATAGAGCAAAGCGGCGAGGGAAAACAGGTGTGTTCTCGTGAGAGGTTTATGCACCCGCGGTCTTGCCGGATAAAATTGAAATATAAAACGTGCGGATACTGTTATAAGTGCCACGGGGAAACCGGCATTCTTTTAACCGGAATGAGTTATTATTATATAACTTACCTGTCGTAACGAGCATTCGTGCATATTGTTTCGAAATAATTTATGCACGAATTTCGTGTTCCAATGCACCGATTCACTCAGTCCTTCTAGTTATTCAATTACTACATCTCGACAAGGAAATGCATTAAATATTACATTTCAAACCAACACATCTTGGAACGTCACAATTGGTCTTATTTCAGAGTAACTGCTCCTAATAAAACATAACTCTAATACCTTTTACACAATTGACCGTATCGTACCAACCAACAGGAACAATTATTAATATCGTCTTTTGTTACCTCGTGTACCTATAACTTGACGCGAGTTCATGTACCAGCTCGAAGAAGAGAAAGAGGATTGAAAACGTGAGTTTAAGTTAATGCTTCGTGGTACCTTTCGAGGGTGTTAATGCGTGTGGAGGCGGGTTTGTTGCTTTTCTTTCTCGCTCTCTTCACTTTCTCCTTCTCCTTCGCTCGCCTGTCCTTTCTTCTCATCCTATCTTATTCTTTCTCGATGACCCTCTTCTTCCAGCAACGTGTTCTCCTCCTCGCCGGTGCACTGGTTTGTTTTGGTTCACCGAGTGCAGAGTGTGTCGAGAGTGAGCGTCGTGCGTATGTTAAGTGAAGACGAAGCCCGACACTGGTGAAGCAACTTCGAGAGTATGCGTGAGTGCATACGAAAGCGGGAGGATAATAGCACACGCACGTAGCCACGCATGTTCTTCGCGGATAATGTTAACAGCCGTTAGTAAGAGATGTGCACGAGTCTCATTCCTACCTCAAAAAGGATTGCCCCGTCATTTCAGCACCGTGAATTTCACGGCGAAACTGAATCCCGATACCCAGGGTTTCTTAATAATCATGGCACGGATTAGGTAGAAATGGAAATTACAAATGACGATGCGAATTACTCATCACGGTTTATTATGTCTGCTATAAATGACTCCATGCATTATTAATATCGCGCAAAAAACTTTAATTACTCCATGAACACATAAATGGAGAGAGTTCAGCGAGACAGTATTTCGCAATAAAGTTCCATTATTTTTTCTTCTTTGATTGAATATTCGAGAATGATTAGCATTTAATGCTGGAAAATGTATACTCGTAGGTGTAATTTGAATTATACTGGTTTCTTGTCCCTCCGCGTTGTGTTATCGCATGTTTCCATTCGTAATCAATATATTCCTGAGATTTATCGTCAGAATATTAAGCTTATTTCCGACTATTTACTGAATTATTTACGATGGCAATAGGTACGATGCACTTGTTTCTTGTCTAGTGCATCACCAGCACGAGACGACTTCGTCTCTATCAAACGTAGTCGTCGGGGATCGCGTGTCGTGCAGAACGCCCGCGCTTCCCTGAACTTGAACCCGTTCTCTGGCTCAAGGTGGTACCATTGGAGAATACGAATTCATCCATCTTCCTCTAGTTTTCTACCACCCTCTCTTTCTTCGCGTTTCCGCGAGGAGTACAATAGCACCCGGCCTATGCCACCGGCGGTTATGGATGAACGGTAGCGAACGAGAAACGACAGTCAACAAGAACAGCTAAGAAAAGGGGGACTAAGAGCCGACCTGCGGTAAATCCTTCACCAACCAGAATCAGCAGTCCAACTTGCTACTGACGCAGTTAGAAAATCTACGCGAACTTGAAGAAATATAAAATGATTTCAAACTTTTCCACGTACTTTTATAGTTACAAAAATGACACGATATCGATGTATCAACGTATCTGTTTTATCGTTAATCTTGCATCGGGAAAGAGAAGAAGCGACTCAGAAATAAACACGGTGCGAAGCGATTGGGGTTCCTTGAACCGGTGGGGCACTATAGGTGGCTATTGTGAATGTTGCTGTCCGTGCAATTCGGTTCCGTGAACCTCAGGACCAGTTTAATCCGCGCCGAGTCCCATCCCAAACTTCATCTGTACTTCCTCGAATCGAAGAATGAGTTGTCGGTAGTGGCTCGAAGTTACGGCGCCGACTTGCACATAAATGCATGTGGCTGCATGAGCACCAATTGCAGCAACCCAGTTCTTTTGATCAGCATCGCGTTCGCAGCAGATGTTCCAGCTTTTTTCTCGACAAGTTCATTATCAGGGGATTAGCATCGAATCTGACGCATTTAAAATAAGCAGATTGAATCGGTTTAAGGAAAATTGCAATTCCTTGAGATTCTACCTCGGGGAATATCTCTTAAAAGATACTGAAAGGCAAAGACCAGTAATGAACTTCTAACATAGTAACTACGTATTTTATCCATCGTACGATCTTCCAGCGTACACCAATATCAGCGAGACTCGATGTACTCGACGCGATCGTTCGGAGTACATCGAACCCTCCTTTATCCTCGTACCTGCGTAGATATACCTGAATCCCCAAAAGGATTCGGATCCATCGTGAGGCACAGGTGTCAAGAGCCAGAGAGGAGAAAAAGGAGAGGAGGAAAGAGGGAGAGAAAATAAGTTAAGAATAGGGGCGAAGCGAGGGGAGGGTGCGACGAGGGAGGAGGTGGTGAAGGAGACGAAAGAGAAACGAGGAGGAGAGAGGAAAAAGAGGTAGAGGAGAGTAGTCTCTGGCACCCAACTCCCCCTCGTCTTATATTCCTCGAGCCCATCGAGGGCCGTCGCGCGCAGCCTCCTCTCAAGGATAACGAGTAATCCTGGATAGTGGATCCGCCGATCCGAGGGAGACTACTCTCTTTCTCTTTCCTCTCTTATTCTTTTCTCTCTACGTTGGCTCTCCTCGATTGTCCCGGTCGAGCCTAGAACCCTTTCCAGGCACCGTAATTACTTGTATTTTGATCCGTGGCGACGGGAGATGCCTCGAGGCGGAGGTGTAGGAGGGCCAACCGGAGGAGGTCACTTTTTTCGGGTTTATTACTAGGAAACCAAGAGAAGAAACTTCTTCCTCTGGCCTAGCTTCTCCTTACCCCTCGCCGTCCTTCAACTACGTCTTCGTCTTCTTCTTCATCGCCTTCTCTTTACCCTTAGAACGTGACTCGACGAAAGACAGGGCTTTTGTTTTGACAAATCCTCTCGTACGTGTGCGTCGACTCATCGATGGACCCTCTTTTCTGGCTTCGTCTCTTCTCACTGGGTTGGAAATCGTGTAAGATATATCTGTGGTGGATTTCTCTACTTTCTTCCTCGCTCTTTTTATCCGATCTTGTTCCTCTTGTTCCGTGTGCCCAAGAGGGTGCCAGGGAAGCGGGCGGGTGTGCTTTAACTTGCTCGTCGTTTTGTCCAAGTCCCCCTCCAAGTTGGGTCGATGTAAACACGAGTGGCTGATAGCCATGGGGCCCAGCGGGAGGACCGAGGGGCCGAGGAAGGCCCGTAGAAGAGGGACAACCAAAGGAACAGCAACCAAGAGGGACGAGAGATAAAGATTGAGGGAAGAGAAAGAGAAAAGATTCTGGGCCCGAGCAACTCCGAGCCGTGGCGAATGAGACCGAGCCGAGATACACACGAAAAGGAGCAAAGGAAGAAAAAAGTGAAACACGAGGGAGGCAAAGTGCAGCTGAATCCCAGTGGCGTAGCCACTCGGAACTTCTAACGGTAGAGGATTTAAACACAATCACCAGTAGATTCGTTAAACGAGTACCAATCGCTTAATACCTTATTTCCAATTATAAATAATTAATGTTATAACGGTACGCGCTTTACGATTGCATCGCTTTAATTGCATGGGGAACAACACAAATTTATATGACCTCCTGCATGTTTAATAACATTTGTTAAACATCCATTAATACTACACAAGGAACATAATCAATAGGGAACTATGAAAATAGAGAAATTGGATCACGTCATGAAGCCTATTAACGAACATGAATCGCTCATTGTTGCGAAAAGTAGTACACGATTTCCCAGTGAAAGAGGGCAAAAAACACGTGGATCCGTATAGTGACCCTTAGTTGCAATACGCGAACGAAGGGAGATGCTTTTTTCCGAGTTGAATAATAGAGCGAGTCTATTGTGCAATGTGTGCAAGTCAGCCCTGAATAGGTAGGGCTCTAGCCGGACAAACGAGGACGTATGTAGGTCCCAACGGTCTGTCCGTTGAACTGGGTCACGCCGAAGTGGTTGATCGTATTTTTTGTTCGTCTCCCCACTCTGTGGTCTCTCTCGCTTGCCAGATCTCATCTTCCACCGTTTCTTCCACGATTCTCTCTCCCTTTTCCTTACTCTCCGTTTCCCTTTCGCTGATCTCGATCTCTCCTCCTCTACGATGTGCGAGAAACCTCTTCTTCACTTTCTTATTTGAAGTCGAGGAAAAAAGAGAAGGCTGTGGACGAGATGGTGAAGGAAGAGGAGGAGTAAGGGCGGTTTCTGGAAGAAAGGGAAGAATCACGGAGAAGGGAGCTGGCATCATTATGAAAATGATACTGTACCTGTAGCCAAGGGGACAGACCGCAGACCATGGCAATTACGCGTAATGAAACGCCCGGGTCCACCATGGACAGGAGACGACGAAGGGCAATTGACGACGTTTATATCTACGCACCCGGGATCTGAAATATTGTAAACGGAGACGTTGTATCGCGTGTAAGTAAGTCGTAAAAGTCTATACGCTGCCTTTCCTCGAAGAAGACCGTGCGAAGTTCACCATCGGAGACGGCAGATTATATCCACTTTGCTCGGTCCCTCTATTCTCTACTACTTTGCTAACGAACAATAATATTCGTTCGGAGCATCGATTACATAGAGGCCTAGTAATAATGAGAATTAAAGGATAATCGATCTTACAATTATAATCAACCCCAAAATCCTGATAGACTCAATTTATAATGAATGTAATGGATGTAGTATCCATTGACCTTTAGAATGTTCAACGTCGTGATTGCTACCTCTCTACATTATGTGTACGTATCGGACATTTGGTGATATCAAAAGCATAAAAGCACGTGACATTTTGGTCGGTTGTTCATCCTCATTAGAATCAGTGGACGTGTCTGGCCCAAGGTACCGATGTCGTACACATGCACCGTCCGTATCTGAAATTCCTCTACACGTGTTCTGGCCATAGTCACACAATGTTTGGCCTTTTGTTTGACGTGAATCACCTCCTGTGCGACGCTCACGTCGGTGCTCTCGCAAGTCCATAAGTGTGCGTAAAATACGTGCGTAAGTTTCTCGTATGTGGATGTTCAACAGGTACGAGGGCTCGCGATGCTTTCTATACGGAAACGCGCGTTACACACGTATGAGCTCCACGCATGATGAAGGGCTTCCAGCATTGTCTCCCTACCCGTATGACTCACTAGCCGAACCATAAAATAGTCATAGAAGTGAGTTATGTTGCGATCCTCGAGCGCTATGACAAACTCACGTATGTACTCTGCAACTTCTAGATACTACCTGTATTGACATTTGACAGCTTGCATATTGTTATCTGGTACCGTTATACCTAGCGAATGTGTTAGTGTTAGGGAATCCTCAGTTATATAATGATCGTGATTATCAGCTAGGCAATTATGCTTCATTCATTTCTCTTTATGGAACACTTGTTGTAACTTTCCTCGGTGGTAATTTCACTCGTACATATTAGATAACCAAGTGCATTCTACTTTCCATGGTGGTTCGGTTGGTACTTTGGTTGCAGTAGTAACCCGAAACGGTTCTATTGCTTCTATCAATTCAGCCGTCCTTATTTTAAAGGCCTGTCTTGTGCTTTTGAGATAACGATCCACGATACAGCATCCAGGCAGGATGATATAGATCAGTAGAGTCTAGAAAGAGTACTTACTAGCTACCGTGTAGAATAGAATGCCAATCGTTATTGTCGGTAAATAACTCGACGGTCATGGAAAGATATTGATAGACACTTAATCGTTAATAACGGATCTGTCGAACATTTGCGTCAAAACGTTTCAGAATGCTGGACAAAAATTGATTGCAAGTGATAAGATTTACGATAAGATTTATTTACATAACACATTGGAATACGCATTGAAATTTCTTCTCGAAATATACGTCTTGGAACAAGATATTCTAACGAATGCTAATTGACAGTTGGGATACTTCTTTTTCACTGGTAATAATCCATTCGAGTGACAGTTCGATACAATTTCCGTGTATCCGATAAAAAAGATACGTATCGAGCGAGAACACGTGAACGGAGTTTATCCCAATGATTTTACACGCTGAGTGGTTAAATGGCCGGCAAAGAAATTTATCATTCTAATCATTCTTAAGAAAGCATCGGAGGTGTCTTAACAGTTCATATCAGCCGCACTCTATTTCCAGCTAACATAGAAAACGAAATCGTTAGCGTAGCCATTTCTTCGGTCTCGTTACTGCTGGCGTACAGTTTACAACGACCCAGATCTAAAGTGGCTGATAATTACGGCAAGTTGTCAGCGAGTAGCCTAAGCAAATCTAAACGTACACCAGAGGAAGGATACTACTCTCGAGTGGCCTGGATAGCCGGTAGCTTACGGTTGAAAGGGAACGAGGGGCAAGGGAGAAAAAAAAGATATTCACTCATGGACTTAGGTCTAAATCGAGAACAGAAGCACGAACGTCATCCAATGTGTCCATGCATGCACGTTTAGGATTAGCTCGGTCGTCCTAAGTAAGCACTCACTCGGAGCATTCAATAGGAGACAAACCGATGTCGTGTCTTAAAACACAAGTAGTCCAGAAGAATGAGATAGGGATACGAAATAAAACACTGCTACTACTTTCGCTTCTCTCCTTCCACGTTAATACTTCGCCCGATTTACCATATTTTCCGTAATTCCGTTAATTTACAAAGCATCGTTGCAAGGCTTTATAAACTCCCCCGAAAGTAAGTGAAACCTTTGTGATATGGAAGGTCGTTTGACATTTCACCATGTTTAGCTTTGGCAGCTTTTTTTCCACAGGACTCTTTGCTGTCACGTAGTCAACGCCGTCAAATGTACGCCCTCCGGGCACCTATATTTTTTTCCCTTTCCTCCTGCTTTTGGATTTGTTAAACCGGGGAATCTTTTAAAGTATAGTAGACGACTGGTTTGCCCCTCGGCCTTTGGCGCCTTACCAACCCTCCAATTAGTGGTATAATTAATAAATATTTTCCCTTCCAGTCGAGGTATTCCGATCTTTACGATACCTTCTTACTCGTGGACGACCTAAAGGGAACTAAGTTTTGCTTCTTTTTGTTTATTTACAAACGGACGACTTCTTTGGCTGCTGTTTCTCCTTCGATCTTTTTCATCTTTCCGTTTCGGTGGGACGTTCTAGAGTTACGGTCGGGAGAGTCTGGTGTGATTCACGTTATTTGCGGAGGGCACGGTGTTCCTCTTTGCCCTTCATTCCCTCCACCTTTCGTCGTGATGTCTCTTTCTCTTTCACCGTTACTCGATCACCCTTTCTCCGTTTCTTGAACGGGGACTGGTGACATAATTACGCACCGCCTGGAGGCTACTCCACCTGAGTCACTCGTCTTCACTTTCTTTTGTTCTCGTTACCACACGCTTGGTACACGAGGAGGATGCGATCGTGTGGGTTTTAAATATCAACGTAAATCAGGGTTCCTAGTTTACTCTGACACAACTTCCGTAGGGACGATGACGTAAATGTAAACAGTAACTGAACTTTCCTTGAGTGTCCCATTAGACGCTTATTTCACTGAAAGAACCGCGCAGGATGCAAATCACTCAGACCCATTAAGATTGCATAAGAATGGGGAGGAAAAAAAGTAAGGTAAAAGGATGCATCATGGTCTGCACACGTGTGTAGATTTTTTTGTTACTTATTATGTATTCATGTTTCACATTCCTGGTCAAGTTTCGATCGTACCGCGAACATAATGATCCGGTGATCGCAAATGGAGTAGGTGAACTGGAGATCTCTCATCTTGGTTGCGCCAAAAACCCTGACAAAGGCGTGTTTTTTTTCCTTCCCTTTCACCTCTGCGAGCTTCTTATTTTCATAGAACGGCAAAGGTGTAGCGTAACACCGAGATCTCCATATCAATGGCTCCCCTACTAAGCTCGCAGGTGTACCTACCACCCCATTCACTATAAAAGAACAAACCTTTGGGACAAGTGTGTTACGGTGGGCGCCCCGTAGAAACGGTTACACCATGATTTTGTTCTCCTCCCTCCCCCTCCGCTCTTCTGCCCTTCTCTCTTCTTCATATCCACCCTTTTTAGTTACCTTCGTAGGAACGGAGAAAGAGAGCAAAGGCTTTGCATTATCGAGGGGACAGAGAGATCGAGGGGGAAAACCATGCGCAGACTGTATGGGAATCTCACAGGTGCATGGTTTTCTAAGAGGGAGAGAAGAGAGAAACAGTGAGAGGGAGGGGGAGAGAAGTTAGCCTCGAGCAACGTTCGTTGGTTCGTAGCTCGATTTCATACGGGGGTGCTGATGCTCTACTAGCAGAAGGTAGTGGGACTGGATTGTCGTAATAGTGATATTAAAACACCATATCCTATGGGACGAAAAAGCACAAAGTAGGTCGCGGGGTGTTGGAAGGTGATGACACTGCTCGAATGCACGTGCATGGGAATTCGATATCCTCGGAGACGTACGCATGAAAAAGCCCGGGGGTGAGAGAGATGGCAGATGGGTCAAGAGTACCACCATAAAGTCCCACGGGTTAAGGATCGAAGCCCCATAGGAGCCTTCGAAAAATTCAATCGGTTCTGTAATCCCTCAGCGTCATCCATCGATACCTCCGCGTGTCGAGAGGTTACCGAGACCTTCCGCTCCCGACCAGGGAAAAGAGTCTATTATAGCACGACATAAAAGAAGGGCGATGCAGCTCCGATCGAACGAGATAAAGACATTTTTTCTTCTTACTGAAATTGATAACAATGGAATACATTATGTATTTTAATAAAGGATTTAAAACGTCCTATAATAACCCACTTTTTCTAAAGCCATTAAGAACACTTTCGGGCGAGATCTTCCAGTGTATCGATTTGTAGGTCAGGTTACGTATAATTTGATGAAGGGTACCGAAAAATAAAGTTGCGATTTCGTTAAGGTCTTTGAACCCTACAAAAGGTACCGGGACGGTTAGGTCAAAACTGTCACCATAAAATCTATCTTGTTTGTGGAAGTCGCTTCGTTTCTGGGACTCGTTATCATCGTTTCTCGAGATATTTCCATACCTGTGGGTTAAGAAGATCGGATACCTTGATCACTCGTTAAGAGTTAACATGCGTTGGAGTTATATACTACTTCCGTGCTACAGAGATAAAGGCATAAAGTAAACGTTAAACACATCATTTCGGTAAATGTAAAACATCTACTTAATCGATAATCTAAAGAATCATTGCAGAGATAAAAAGATCATGGTGGAAGGTCATTGAACTCTCCGCTTCTAAGCTCGCAAATATATTCCCCGTATCCTTTATCGAATCTCATATATCTTCTCAGGTATGATCCCGATCGTCGTTCGAGACCGGTGATCTTATGATCCTCTGACCTTGACCACTTAGTTCTGGTAGCGAATCTCGTGTGTTTATACGAAAAGGATATTCGTGAAGGAACGAAACGGGGTTTAACCTTGAGGAGTCCTGGCAGTGTTGGGTCTCGATTAAGTTTGCACGCCCGCTCTTACCAGGAGCGGCCTTCTTCTGGGTTGGGTCGAATTAAAACAAAAAAAAGGGCACAACCGCGATCTCCTGGTCCGACGATACGGCTGGACCCTTGCGAAGCGCAATAGCCACGTTTTCCGTTGTAAATTTCCCCAAAGCGCGAGTGGGACGTAAATCGATCAGACACTGCCTTTGGCTCGCTATGGATGAGGTTTTGTTCGTTTTTGGGCCCTGCTCCTGTACAAGAGGGAATCGAGGGGCCTGATGAGTCACGGACGGTGCCCCGCGGCGAGGGGGCCCAGTGACTCTCAATATCTTAGGCCTTTACCGCAGATTTCCTTGAATCATAATATTATCGTAGTATTCTTAGAATTTGCCGAAAACTGCTTGATTTCTATTACACCTTGACTTGCATTATTTACAGTAGTATAACTGACAGTTATTGTTATTATATCGTACGTTAATTGTAAAGCAATAAATACATTCATTTCAATATAGCCAATTTATCAACAAAAATATAGTGAAATATTAAACAAAGATAGTAACTAGTCCTACAGGTCCAATGATATAAACCTTTTATAAATTGTCCGCCATATGTCGTTCGAATGTATTTTTAATGAGTAATTAGGCGAGCAACAAATAATATTTTAACTATTAGGCCATATGGGAAGAAGTATTTGTTATAACCCAAAAAATTCGGCAGGACAGGGATATTTAAAAAATTTGATAGTCCCATAAATGTGGCCAGATCAGAAAGCAAAGACTGAGAACCATTCAACGATAGCCACGGGTTTGGGTACGTTAGGAACACGTGCAGTCTCGAACGGTCCAGGTCCCCCCATGGACGTGTCCGTGTTCAGATGGTACCTTTTGTATGTGTGAGTTGAGATATAGGATGCTCCTTCCCTCCCCCTGAACCGGGCCCTTCCTCTTTCCTCCTTCTTCCCATCGTTCCTACCCCGGTGCCCTAAGTTATATTCGAGAGGGGAGATTTGTATTTGTGCATTCGACGTATTGTTTGTGTAGGTTTGCTCCCCTGGCAGGTTAGCCACCTGTTGACTAACCTGAACCTTAGCTCTGCCCACACGAACCCCTCTGACGATGTTTTTAAACTACCCCCACCCCCCTTCTAGCCGGGTTCTTAATCTTTATTTTGCCCTTCGGGGTTAGAGACCTCTAGTCTCGGGCTCTCTGGCGCATTTAAAATCAATGCCCGCCAGCTCTCGATTCTTCTCCTTCCACCAAAAAGAGACACGCTAGGAACCGCCAGAGTCCTGTTGCAGAACTTTCTCGAGTTCGCGAACTTCTGCAAACCCTTTCCTCCTGGTAGCCGTGGTTCGACTTCGAGGGAACCGTCTTTTCGGGAATTTCTCGTAAAAACGTTTCCACGAAGTTCGCCATGCTCCGCGTTTAAGTCGTCGCATCTTTCAGCTACGTGACGTTATCAGTATCAGTGGTTACATTTTAATCGTAATGCGGAAGATCGTAGGAATGATGATTTCGAGGTCACTGAATGTATTTAAATGACGCGCAATATTTTCTTTACCGTGACTTTCTGTAATAAATATCCATTGAATTGATCGTATTTCTATTATTATAAAAGATTACATTGAGGGATAAATAGTATCAGGAAGCGATGTATGCAAATCACGTACCAAAGGAACAGTCCATGATCGGAGATCGAATTGGACGTGATTTGATTTAGATGGATAGAAAGGAAAAAGACCGGTTAGTTGTATTACACTTAACCGATACATGGTAGCAACCTTCTATTCTTGTTTCAAGATAGATCTATAATAAATATCAGTGTCAAGTAATTACTCTCACCGAGTCTCTGTGTAAATCATTCGCCTAGAACTACATACACGAGATACTCTATATTTTCTTAGAATACCTTTGTGTTAAAAGGAATTTAATTTAAATTACACAACAAAAGATATCAATGGTACAATAGTGAGGTCGTTATAAAATAGCCAGTTTGAGAAATAGACGCTTAAAGGAAGCGATTAATGCAAATGGATAGTAGCCATAGACCGAAGAAGGAGTCGAACGTGATTTGTTTGAGATGCAACCGAGGAGGAGGAAAAAGAGTAGCTGATTGCAGTGTATATAAGGCAGTGAGCCTTCTTAGATGCGACCTTAGTCCGCGTCTACGACGATACAATCTCGGCAACGAAGATATTCACGTCGGAATGAGATTTCCATCCGGAATTGCTGCTGGCCCGGTTCCAGCTGAACCTAAGGCGAACCGGGTGCACGGTGATGCTTCCAACAATCCTGCAAATCGATTCAAACGTATTCAAAGCTATTCCCCGATATATACGCGGATACTGTCACCGTACCATAATAGCTCCTCTAACGCGGGACTACAATAGACCTCGTTGTCACTGTTTCGCATTAAGTCGAGGATTCGACTCTCCGTTCAACGGAGACAGAGACCTTAGGAGGTTGTGGTCTGAGAGCTATTCCAGGAAATGAATAATTAACGCTTCTTCCTGAATTGAATAGGCACCAATCGTAGATAAATGAGCCCCGTATATCTTGTTTACATGAAATTAGGAATTAAGCCTCATTGCGTAATGCAGAAAAAAAACTTGTACCTTAAGCTATGCTTTGATCGTATTAAGTGGTTGCTTTGAGGAAGAAATGTTACGGTACCAGTGATATAAATTCGTGTTGAATAAGGAATGATCTCGTGTAATAGATGATCAGCGTTAATGTATCGCCAAAGGAGATTGGAGGTGCGGCTTCCGTTTGGTTAATCGCAGAAAATGGTTATAATTAAAACGATCTAAATAGGGCGAAACATGGTAGGAGAGAAACGGTAAACGCGTATGTATATGATCATGTTACCGCGACATACTCGCTATTGTGTACCGCCTAATTCCCTTTTCGTTATTCATAGGGCTCGCCGGTGTATCTCGGTTCTATCTCTTGTAGGTTTACGGCTAATTAGCGGGCCGATCTACTTCCACCGGTAGCTCGGAACGCGGCAATAATTAAGTCGGCTAGCGATCGTTGCACCGTCGATTACCTCCATCGATAATTGCGGCTTAATATCGCCGTTTACTGTCAGACCAATGAGCCATATGCTTCGGAAGTGCCGAGAACTAAGTTGTCACTGATAATGAATATATTTCATGGGATCTAACTATCACCCAATATGCCACATAAATTTATTCCTCCGACTTATATTAGCTTATTTTATTCATTTATTTGTAGAGTGGTATTTCATTTTATTGCATTGATTAAAATTTAACCACCACTTTTAATTACCTTAGGAAATAAATACTAGATTGCGCTGAAGGTTAACATTGATATGTTTAGCATTATCATTATCACTCTATGAGTTATAGAGATTTATGTCCATACATCATATAATTTGTGGTATTTTGCATTGGGTAAAGTTAATGTAACGGGCCAAGTAATTGTATGAGGTAATTAAGTAATCGTATTTGAATATCGTTTTGCGAACACTCTCGAGTTTATTAAGAGTTATGAGGAAAATAAAGGCTTAGTGGTTGGAAGGTGTTAATAGAGATGATAATTATTGCATATGAGACATAGCGAGATCGTCTGGTCGCGTTTAACGAGGATTCATGCAACGATGGAAGCAAACAGTATGCGAGAAAATGATTGGTAACGAAGTGTCGCGGTCTGTTAACCCTCGACAATTATCGTTGAGTCAGCGTTTTAGTAAAAATCGTCGGCCCGTTGATAAAGGAGGAGTGTGGCTCGTTTTACTGTCTACTCCAGATCGATTCTTATGCAGCCACAGATCGTTGACATTGTGCAACGGCCGATTGTCAGGATTTTTCTCGCGATAATGATTCTAGCTGTTTTGTTTCACGGCGAACAATTTCATTGGCCATAATATCGCTTGTGCCACGCCATAGATTTCAACGTCTCATTCCCAGTAATTACGATCCCGACTATCGGCGTGTGATTCGATTTTGACAGAGACACCCGAGGAATACAATTTTTTGTCATTTTCTAACAAAGCGAAAACATTGCCGCGAACTGTCGACTGTGATCGGTTACCACATAAAATCCGAATATTGCGAGATACAATGAAAGCAGAGTGACCGAGTATTTCAAACATCGAGACTTATCTGTCCAATCTTATATCCGACAGTGAGTTATCGTACTATCTTTACCAGTAGCCAGATAGTCGAACGTAGATTTGCAATTAAACGGCATTAAATCAAACTGGTTCGGCATCGTATCATCGTCCGCACTGTGTTATGTTTCTGATTACACGTGGCACATATTGCGAGCAAATTACATCAGAATAGAGTTTCGAGAGGCGTATAAATGTCGAGAAATTTCTCCGCGAGTGTCTCGTTTTCCGTGAAGAAATCAGTTAGGGAGAACTGGAAGGTCTTGTATTGCAAATCCTATAATACCAGGATCGTAAGGAAAGGTTCCACTAACTTACGCATGATTTATGTTTTAATCACGGTTTACAACGGCGTGTTCGCCCACGTCCGGGTGCCGTGCTGCTTTGACTTTGCATAATGGTTTTGAGCTGAATGCAATATGTAAAACCACCGTTTGCCGTGCGGCTCTTCCTCGTTATTGGTTACTCGTTGAATCTCCCTTTCTTCTCTCTATCTTCCTTCCCTTTCGTTTCTTCTCCATCACTCTCTTTCCTCACGTGTTCACCCGTCGAACTTCCCTCTCGCTATTTCCTTCAGTTTTCTTTTTCTTGCCGCGCTTCGAATATCTATCCGTTCTTCGAAATGCTCGTGTAACTTGTTCGATAGTACCTTGTTACTACATTAGTCTTATAAAATGTAGACAAGCCAAGAGACAATATCTTCGCCCTTTCCTTCGTCTTCTTCTTCATCATCCTCTTCATCTTCTTGTATTTCATCGAAACATCATTTCAATCCTCATCGTGTACTTCTTCGATTATTGCCAAGTAACGTACGTTTACTCCGGGTACTTGTAACATCGAACAATATCCTCGTAATGTATTCCGAAGTTATGGGAATGCTAGACAAAAGATACCGTTACCACGGAACGTGGACATATATTTATTTGAAACAGTTACTCGTTTATACACCTAATAAAGTAGATAATCCATTTTTCCTATGTACATCTAATAAATGTATTTTACAGGTAATTCACAACGTAACAGGTTTAGACAACTAATAACATATTCTTTCGAATTAGTACGCGAACCAATCTCGATAATTTCACACATCATAAACTTCCTTTAAGTATTACGTTACATTTCTTAGTACTACAGAAATGTATATATTTTAATATGATCCGTCTTAGTGAATATATTAAAATAATACAGACATTTCACTGGCTATAAAAACGATAATATGGTTACGTTTCTCAGCGATGATTTCCCTCATTAGCCAATGAATGAATCTTGCGAAAACTATGATCAGTGAATAAAAAGGGTGGCGTGAGAGTAAATGCACGCTTCTAGCCGGCACTCTTCTTCTTCACGTTCCTGGCAGAAGTATACTCCAGATAAATAATTGCACGTCATTATGCAAACGACGTACGAAGGTATCATCGGCGCGAGTACAATGAAGCTAATGACACGAGATAGCTAATGATCGTAACGATCGGAACGGATAATCAACCGTTGGGTAAGGTTACGGTGTCATGGCCAGTCGTGTTTGTATTCCCATCGAAGCTGATCGAGGATACTCTCTCATAGCTAGTCCTGGAAAAGGATACCTGACTGCTTCTGCTTCTGCCGTTCCTGCCAGCTAAAGCTTCGTCGCGGTGAGAGTCGAACAACCTGTAATCTTAGAATTATCTCCGTTCTTTCTCTCTCGAGGGCGACTCAGCCAGAAGAAGAAGAAGAGACGGAGGAGGCGGCGGCAAGGCCAAGTTTAGATCATCGACGACGACGATTCCCGCGAGCAAACTTCGCTCTCTAAGCTTGACACTATAAAGCTGCGTTCATAACGCGGTATGGTTAATCGATTTTCCCTTCGTTTATTCGTGTATCCAGTGGACAAGAGCCTCGTATATCAACGTATGGACGTGCTCGTTCGAGAATAATGTGCTGCGTATGAAGAGAAACGGAAGGGTACCGAGAGAGAGAGAGAGAGAGAGAGAGAGAGAAATATTCGATGCGGTCAACCTGTGTGTGGTCAGTGCACGACGGCGCGTGATAATGTCCAGATCGTGAATGGTCTTATCTATGACCTAACGCTACGTTGGCACTGGATGTTGCTGACCACAAGCAGGTTACTATCCGTATTATAATTTACGCACACCGAAGGAAAGGTTCAATTACATCGCTCCTACTATTTAGATACTTTAATCGATTCCTGAGTTATCGAATCCTATACTTAAGTCAGGAGTGCATAAATTATGATTAACCATACGATAAATCCAGGAGATTTTTCCAATCGGCGTGTATATCATATGGACTACGTATACTTGTTTATTCTTCTGACGTTAATGTCGAGGGAGAAAGCATAGATTTTCTTATGAGCAGAGCTTAATATAGCCGATGAACGCGTCACGGTGTGCTCACCGAGGATCCTAATGAATGGTAGACATTCCTTTCGTAATCTCACCTCTAATTGCACATCGTCGTAACGGCCTTTTCGATCGATCGTTAAGGTACCTTCCCGCTCAAGGATTCGCGCAGCCACGTATCTGGATCTCCCGTGTATCGTGTCGCCTTCGGGCTCTATGATTAACGACGCTAATGGCAGCGCTCGCGCGATCACGGAGACAATGCGTCTCGCGATGCGATCTCAAAGTTCTCCCGGTGATCGATCTAACCGGTGATAACGGCTCGCTGCGAATCATGACGATTAAGGTGCCATAATGGTTTTGCATTATGCATGCCACCACATAGAAAATTGTACCGATTACCACTCGAAGGATCTATCATTTTTTAATTAAGACAACCCCTATGCCGGATCTACTCATTGTTAGTCATCATCTTTTCTTATACAAACGTGAGTTCTTTTAAAAGGTGATCGTGAGGACGCGTTCGATACGTGTATCGCTTTCTTTGACGTGCCAACGAGAGATATTATATCATGTCAGCAATTATTGAAATTATAGATGCAATTACACTATCGCAGTTGCCTCTCTGTCACGGTTACGGATCCGCAACTTTGTAATTACAAACATTAATTATGCTCTAATGAAATTCTATATATAGTCACGAGATAGTGTTTGATACATGTTGAATTAACACGTTAATTGCTGCCGGGAACAATACTTCTCACGATGTAATCTCAATACGATCAATTAAGTACAATTACTCCGCTTTTTATTTAAAGTGCTGCTGTATCTTATGGTCTGTTTTTCATTGCTTTTATACAGTTTATTTTATCGAGTCGTTAGAACATTATATATCTGACGAACAATAATATCTGTGACACTCTCGTATTTCTATGTACGTCACAGAAATTATACGAGTAAAACGCAGGCATTTACAAGAGATTGGTAAGCCATTTAGGTCTCTTTAAAACAATACACACAGTGACACTTAAGCGTGCAATGTGGGCTCTGGTAGTGACCTTAAAATAATACGTGGTACTGCACTTTGAGATAACAGCCGGTCGGTGTCGTGCGTATGACATACGCGTACACGCCGCCGAAATGTAAGCACGGTCACGTGTTACATCGTAACACGTGTCGCGCGGTACCAGTGAAAATAAATCATGCGCTTCGAGAGCGAAGGAACTCCAGGAGGAAGCAAGAGGGAAGGAGAGTCGAAGGAAGAAATTCGAGAAAAAGGTTGAGACCCTTGTCAATTGGTCCCGTTTTGTCTCGTGCCAGTCGTCGATCGTACAAATGATCCAAAGGGATGGATACAAGATACGATAGAAGATGTTGACATTATCTCCATGTCCACTTCCAGGCATATTCACGATCTTAAGTCCCATAACGTTTTAATACAAAGATTTGTCAAGTTATGATTGAAGTTGTACTCTTTAATTCGAAGATTAACGAAGAGGTTTAAGTTGGAAGTACTTTTACATGAGAATTTATGAGAATAATAATACGATGATTATTATCCCCTCACGGTTGAGAATGGGAAGAGGCTGTTTCAAGTGAAAAGTAGAAACTCAAGAATAAGGAAGAAGGGAGGCGTTATACGTAGGAGGAATTGACGCGAGTTCGTTTCCACGCGACGGTACGAATTTACGTCGACTTCTGGTGAAACTTACGAGAAGTCTTAAACGTACACCCCGTTGAGACACCATTAACGTTTAGCAGCGGGACCGTTTTATGGAGAACTTTGTAAGGCAGAGGCACATTAAAAAATTGACCGTCAGGCCTCCTTAACGGTCGTTTAACGTGCATAACTCCTCGCTTCTTTTCCTGTAAATCGATGCCTGTCAGAGAACTGACTGACAAAGGTGGTACGCCTTACAAAGAATATACTTGTAAATTTCTACGAGCGCGTTAATGTACTTTTTATGCTCGTAACGCTCTGGACGGTTCTTACGTTTATGTCTCGTGCCTTCAGCTAACTTGAACTACATACATGCCAACGATCGGTTCTCCGTTGCTTTTGTTCGAATAAACTAACACGTGGTAAATAAAAATAATCCTGTAAATAGGTGGCTGTCAAAATGGCCGGGAGACTCTGAAAACACCAGGGCATACCAAGAATATAGTTGTAAATTTCTATGACCGTGTTAATGCACCTTTTTTTACACTTTGTAACGGTTAGGTTGATCTTCCAGGTTTATGTTCTGCTCCGAACAAAATTGACTGCCGTTGCTTCGAGGTATCCCTGTCTCCCGGGTGTTTTGTTCGGGATTACGAGGTAGAAATAAAATTACGCGATGTAAATAAAAAGTTTCTTGTCACGCTGCTAATGATTCATGAATGACTAACGAGTACCGAGTATGGAATAATTATATTCCACGGTAATATTGTATCATTCGCGGATGTCTTTCAGTGGTTAGAACAATGCTGCGTGAAAAAAGTGACTGTGCGGTAAAAGCAAGGATGAAAGAAATCGCGAAGATGAAGGAAGGTGATATACCTAGGTAGATGGATTAAATATGAAAAAAAATCAGATGGATCATCAAGGCAGATAAAGTAAATGGAAAAGTACGAGAGATCGTAATGGACATAAAAATGCTTCCTTTTGAAGAGACTGCATTACGAAACGCATCAAAGCTGCAGGATCTTCCCAGGTAAAGAGAAGAGGTGACGATACTTGTCCGATGACTGTCTTTTATTCTCACGGAAGAGAAAAGAATCGTTATTATCTATGGAGTGCAGGTGTGCGGAGGTGCATCGCGTACTTGCACTCACCAAAACCGTAATTGCTGAAGCGAAGATTTATCGGATGAATCATACGAACAAGAAGGAAAAGAAGTATTACTTTACTTACACACTTTATTATTCCGAGATTTTCACGAGTATGTGTTTATTAAAATACCTGACTTTCCTCGTTAGCTGATTTATCACTTTTAATTGGCATCATCCGGTTTATTATAACCATACTTGATCTCGCGTGTACTGAAAACTATAATTTATATTACGATCAACGAAATAAGAAGGCAAGATTGTGGGTGAAGTACGCATGTTCTAAGAAACAAGAACTGGCACTGGTGGAGATCGTACCAGTTTTGATAACAGGTCTCGGTGACCGTCGGGTGCGGGTGTGTTCGCCAATCCGGGAGCAGTAAGGCAGTGGACCAAGGTAATCTTGAAACGTCCCAACGGTTATCCACGGTGTTTAACTTGATCTATGTAATCACGTACCTGGATCAATATTCCACATACGCGTTTCAATACGTGCATGTATCACCAGTGTTATATACCGTGCTTTCTTTCTCCTGTTCCCCCTCGTTGTCGGATTCGAGGTTCCACCTTGTACTTTCTCGGTTACTCCACCTGCTGAACAGGGTGGTACGCACGTACTACGTGTCTAATTAGCGAAGCAAACAGTGTAGTTTCTAGGTACCAAATGGTAGGTACATAGTGTAATGGGTACATACAATGGTGGAGCAACGAGAATCGCATCGTCATGTCGATCCGGAAACCCCTTCATGGTGCTTTGCAGAGGCATTCTTCAACCACCAAGAGAGATTCACTCTTGACGGTTCCTCGCTGATTAGATACGCTTAGATAAGATTTAAACCCGTTAATCCTTGTTAATTGGTTTGAGGTAAATCCGTAAAATCAGTTGGGTAAATCGTGGAATAACTGATAAGTTTAAATTCAATATGTCCCGCTATTACTTTAAAGAATATACATCATTGTGTATTATATCTAAATACATATTACACGGTGTTTATGATAAATGTAGTTTATGAATAATACACGAAATGCATGAGAACTAATGTTTAGTATATTCCAATGTAAATCCTGTTTCACTTGAATTATTGGACGTGGTAAGCGACTGGAGGCAGAGGTACGAGAAGTGAGCTACTAATAAGTGATACAACTGCAAGGAGGTACTACTGTTCCGTTGAACTAGTGAAGAAAATAGAAGAATTGGAATTAATTCACCAGAGGCGATTACAAGAAATGCGTGTATGAGGAGTTAAAGGGAAGCCTCGTTTGGTATCTTTGCCGTCGTCCAATCTACGTTATAGGATGTAACGGTAGCATCCTGGAGATGAACTGCTGCGAAAGAGAAGAGGACGAAAGGAAAAGACGACAACGACGAGAACGATGACGATGATGATGCAGGGCCCTCGAGCACGCAGCTGGCTCGTCGTGTCTCGTGCATTATGCCATCGTGTAATGCCTATCTCATCCAAGGCCAGTTGTACTACAGTACTCGCTATACTGCATATTGCAATGGAAAATAAATCGTTGCACAACCCGCGCGCTCCGTAGCCGGCGTATCGGCGTACCGGCGTACCAGCTAACTGCCGATAGAGCGAGGGTGCTACTTCGTGGTGGCATAAAATTATTGCCTCGTTTATTCCAGGCAATGATCTCATTGCCGGCTACGCTGATATCGGTACGTCGATCGCCGATGCCGCTGTGGAATTGACGAGGTGTTTTTAAGGAAAAATATCACCGGCACTTAAACGTGCTTTTGGTTGTGTATCACGATTCCACGAGATTATTTCACCTCGATAAACCCCACCGTAATATCCCTGTATTAAGATTTCAATCGTTTCGTGGAATGGTATAATTACGTTGCCAATATGTTTCATAAATATTAATAAGGGTCAATTCATCCAGATATATCGGTAGCGATCAGTGTGAAATTAGTAAAGAATTTTATAGCGATACGTGAAATAAATCACAGAAATCAGATGCGTGTGCAATGCTCCAAATATACCAGTGATTCTTGTTGGGAAGGACAGATTTGTGTAGAACTATAATAATCTATTTTATCGTGGATCGCAAAGAAGTGCGATGAAGGAGATCGGGATTCGTCGATGCCCACTTGAAAATATATAAAAAGCTCGTTAAGTCGAAAGGCATATATACAGCATCTCCCGCGGGGAACGTCCGGACTTGGCGCGGACTTGGGACCCTTAAATTCGGAGTCACGTACTACATACGTATAAATGGGCAACGGTGGAGGAACCAGTGAGAGTAGGGTATAAATACACTGCGAGAGCGGGTCCCTCTCGAGCCAGAACCCTAGCAATAAAAAACAGGGGGGTACGAAGGAAGAAAATAAGAGGAAACAAAAGTGTATCGGAGAACCGGCTCATCAGCTGGCCGGACTGGTTTGTTGTGTTGCTGTCCTCCTTCTACGTCTCCGACTGCAGTCACTTTATCTTTCTTCGTCACCGAGAGATTGTTACTGCCCTGAATTTTATTCGGAATACAGGCAACCAGATCCAAGGATCGTCGAGGTATCGATTCTATGCCCGATATATATCTCACATAAAAACGCCCATCGACTTCTTTATAATTTATCGACTGGTATTGGCCTCGTCAAATATATATCAGTGGTACTGAGGTTTTTCAAATACTTCAGACTTTCGAAATAAACCACTGTCGAATATGAATAAAACTCCTTAGTAACATTTCAATTTTACTTTAATACAAACAGTCTGTTATTTACAATTATTGAAGAAACATATGTAAACGATCGAACTAATTCTTCATGGAGTGCTTTAAAGTAAGGTGAACTCCGTGATTTTTTCAGAAGACAGGAGATAGAAAAAAAGGCATTCAAGGCACAATAGACTGATCCCAAAAGAGACCTTAGATTGTAACCGGAGTGGAACACCCTGTATTAGAGACAACGGCCTTAGTGGCTTGATCGAGGCTTCCGTGGTGATGCACGGCTTCTTCCTTTATACAGTCCTCTACTTGAGCTGCTCCTCGGTGCAGCCTTAGGGCTAACAGAAGAGCCTCTTTCGCTCTCTTTTTCTCTTGATTCTCTTCCCTTTCTATCTTCTTCCTCATCCTCTTCGCGAACCTCCGCGGTTTTTCCCCTTGCCAAACTATACCCCTTTCTCTCCGACCACCTTCTCCCTTGGTTCCTCTCGGTCTTTCTTTGTTGGCTTTCTTTCTCGTTCTTATTCTACTTGTCCGTCCTCTGCTCTCCTTTTCCCCGCGTTAGTAGGAAAGGCAAGTGGCCCTTTTGCTCGGCGCTCACCGCTGGCGCGCGCGGCCGGGAGGCATATAATTTTCTCGGTGTTTTTATTGCGGGGTAACTTGTCTTCAGGTGAGCCGGTCGAGGTGGAGGTGGCAGAGGCCGCGGAGGTAGAGTACTACAGGCACAGCTAACGCGCAGTAGCCTTACCCTCCTCCCATTTCCCTCCTCTCTCTTTCTCTTCATCTACCTCTTCTTCTTCGTCGTCGTCTTCTTCTTCTTCTTCTTCTTCTTCTTCTTCTTCTTCTTCTCCTTCTTCTTCTTCTTCTTCTACTTCTTCTACTTCTTTATTCTTGTCTCTTTTCTTCGACCTCGTTGCACCTCTATCTTCTCCTCGTTCCCTCAGAGGGAATCACCTCTCTCCGAACGTCCCTCGAACAGCAGCCCAGCAGCAGCAAGCAGCAGCAGCAGCATCCTTCGAAGCGCAAGGATTTTGACCCTCGTTTCGTGTTGCTTGCGTTTCGCCGTAACTTTACTGACTTTGTTTTTCGCCTCCGGGACGAGAAGGAAAGAGGAAGAGAGGAGCGAACGAGAGAGAGATAAGGTTGATAAACCGACGGCTCTCCTCATCCTACTTCTTCCATCGGGATAAGAAGAACGGAGTTGCGAATTCTGGTCTCCTCTTCTATTTCTATCCAGCCACGCTTCTTCTTCCCTCGGTTTCGACCGAAAAGGTTGGTAGGTCGTGATTCGATCACGATGGGACTCCTTTTATTGTCCACGATTCCTTGACTGGCTGGTAACCACTCCGGAACGTCTCTTCCGTTTCGTCGATGATCCTCGATATTCTGACTTCCTTTTTCAATCGATGGTTCTAATAAAAACATTTTAACTTATTTTATTTAATAATACTTTCTGCATAGCCTTGGTCACGGGATTGCTCTTCAACCTCAATGGTACGATCTTTGTTAGCTTCAATAATTTTTTGCACGTTTTATCCTCCTCTGTCCTATTGCGGCGAGTAATGTCAGACCAGGATGTAATTGTCGCAATCGTTGCGTCGTAATTCCCAGATTGTCCGATGCAATTCGTCAGAATGGCAGTGGATGCTGGAGCGTAATCGTAAACTCAGAACGTCTTAAATGGCGACGTGCCATAACGCTTGTCTGCGTAATTAGACGATCGAGCCGTGCACCTGTGCACTCCCATGACGTGTCTCCCCATGCAGACGGAACGATCGTGCGCCCGGGCAGTTCGGGAACGTGGAAAAAATGTTGGTAACTCGATTTGTCAATACAGGATCTCGGCTGAGATTAGTCACGTGCGCTCGTAATACCTTGCGAACACGGGACGCACTCAGCTGATATCCGTCACTCGAGATCTATAGTCACTGCGATTAGTTGACCGAGGATCAAGCTCTCAACGTCTTTGAGACTCTCCCTGGGGTTATCTCCTAGCAAGTAGATAATGGACAGTTTCAATTCAAAATAAATTCTTCGATATTAATTTCTGAAAATGGCGAGGTCAAGTAGTATCGGAACCACAACCGAAGGAGAATCACGAGAATGTTTTCAGGTACCACCTGCAATGTCTACCGTTTGACTGAAGTATTCATCTAGTATTTGGAATTAATTGGTATAATTTCAATCGTTGTAAACTACTGCCAAGGTACTACTCCAATTACGTATTGGAACTCCCGAGTTCCGCCACGACCATACGCAATAATCGGGGGCGCGTGCATGGCTGCAGCTGACTGCAGAAGCATTCGCCAGATTCCAATTTCACGACAGACGAAACCCCATTATATGTACGTCAGAAGCGAAGGCTCACGTTAGGAGACCCTTGGTCAAAGCTTGAAGTCGTGGCCCCTCATGGATCGATCGAAATACTCAACTCTAGTGATCTCTCCAGTGAATCTCTCCTCGTCGATCGCCGTCTATCTAGAACCTGCTGGACCCCTTTTCGATCTACCTCCACCCATCTCCTTGCTTCTCTCTCTCTCTCTCTATTTCGCTCTCCCGATATCCAGTTCACTTTATCTCTCGTCTGCACAGTAGTTGCGGCTGCCTGGTAGCGCGAGTAACGCGCCAACTCGCGTAGCATATTATTAGCAACATCCCCGGTTGGTCGATCGACCCTGTAGGCTACCGTACAACATCGCATCTCGTTTCTCTTCGTTCACTCTCTTCCTTTCTCTCTTGTATCTTTTCAAGCCGAGAGAGAGAAAGAGTGGTTTTAAGCGAGTTGTATAGGTGGGTGTAGGTGTTACGCACTCACATATGTACGTACACGTTGGCTCTGGCTCGATATACGAACGATGCACACACGGTCGAGGCATCGACTTGCAACTCTGGCACTGCTCCATCTCCGGAGGAGCAGAGTCGCGGATACGAGGACAGGGATCCCGAGTTGCGAAGAGGGCGAAGCGGGTGAAGCGGGAGATAGCAGAGGAGGCTTATTGTTGATCGCTAATTATCCTACCCGGCAATTACATACAATTATCTGACACGCAGCAACATCAACCGAGGGTCTCTCTCTCTCTCTCTCTCTGCACTGTGAAGCTGCGTTTCGCGATACATCGTGCGTGTAGGTGAGGCATATATGTGTGTAAGAGTGCGGTGGGGGATGGAGAACTCTCAAGAGGAGGGGAGGAGAGCGAAACCGGTGTACCCGACAGCGTGACGCCAACCGTAGAGGCTCTTTCTCTTTTTTCTCGCCTCTCTTTCTTCATCTGCTCTTTGGCTTCACCGTCACTCTTTCTCTTTTCATCTCGCTCTCTTGCTCGTGCTCTTACCACGGGATCTCTTGGTGCTCGCTCCTATCCACCGGTATCACTGTTCAATCTACGGGGCTTTATCTTACGATGCGACGTAGCTACGAACGGTAGCAAGGGCTGTCGATCGAGAATGTTCGATCATCCAGAGATCCTTATAAAGTTATGTTCTTCACCGTATAATATTTAAAGAAAGCTAATAGTACAGAGAAATAATAAGAGGAATTTGCACAGCCTTTTAAAACTTTTAAGTCTAATATGTAAATAAGAATAATGGAACGAACAATTATTCAGCATCCCATAAATTTTGCTCATAATCATTTTTTATTGCCTCGTCATGGCGTGGTTTCGAAACATTGTTTCTCAACGGTGACACGAGAACGATGCGGTCTCAAGTTCTAGATAATGAGACGAACATCAATCAACGACATAAAAGTCCTCAACGACGATAATGACGACACGTTAAGATATACATATATTATCAGATTTACCTCATTAGTTTCTGTCATAGGTTTACACCTAATGTCTTGATTCTTTTCTAACCCCACACTCCTCCGTGTCAATCTTTCCAATTTTACCACTATCTTTTTATCATTCGCGGTGACCTTAGTTACGCAAGAATACTGGGGAGCTCGGTAAATTTTCATTTTCTTTGAGAAGTCGATTCGCTTTTAAACGTATCATCGTGGGCCATGACGTATCAACTCACGCACGACACTTGCGGCTAACGGTACTTCGGTGCGCACATATGATTGCGACAACGTCGTGAGCCTTGTGTCGTTTATAGGTAGACATTCTGCGTACGCCCGCAGATTGTCTTTCGATGGTAGTCGTCGCTTTCGAGGAAGGACCAATAATATCCTTGATACTCCTCTGTGGTCTTTCGACGAAAAAGTGCGTCGTCACAGAGAAGGGAGGGAACCGGGATCGATTACGCTCGAAGAGGATATAGGTTTCAAATGGTCGAACGTCGAAGAAAATCGGGAGTGTCTAACGACACGCATCAAGTGTCTCGTGTATCTTTCAGGGAACAATATTGAAAGTGATAAGGATATTAAAAGATATCGAATACGTATCTTAAAAAATGAACTTTAATTCAGGGGACAGAACAATACAGACAATAATTAGACTATGAAGGAAGAATATTGAATAATCGTATATAAATCTTCACTTGTTAGAGTCACATATGAACAGTTCTTATTGTAGTTCATGGAAGACTTCATCTTTTTTCATCGACAGCATGATCGCATTATTATCATTAAACTCAAATTTCTGGATGAATCAAGAGCTCCATAACATTACGGGGTTCATTATCCTAATGCAGCACCCAGTGAAACAGGATTTCTACGATATACCGGTAAACCCAGGGTCAACGTGCACCAGGATAATCCCTGGTGCAATCCACTTTGCTCGCCACGGCGTAGAAGAGAGACGGGAATACGGGAGAGGGAACGGGTAGAAGAAACGAGGAGCGAGAAAGAGGAGGGATGATCGTGGAAAGAAAGCTTTCGAGGGAAAGAGAGGTAGAAGATGGATAAAGCGAGAGGGTTGGATCTGCTGCAGTTAGGACTGGAGTGGTTCACGAGACGTTCAGGCGAGGACTCTGCACGCAGTCTTAGGATGGCGGACTCGATGGGGTTCAAGGTGACTTCGTGATCCTCCGGGCCGAGCAGTGTGCATTACCGAGCCGGGGGCAGGGGGATCCTTCTTCTCCGAGTCTATCCGAACGCTCATGCAACGGCTATTCTCTCTTCTCCGCATCCCGTTGCAGAAAACGGACGTCCCCTGCCATTGCTCTTACTGCCAAAGGAACGCTATAAAGCTGCCCCGAGTCGAGTATCTTTTTCGCTCGAGAAGAGTAAATTGGCATAGAAAAGTTGGCTCTCCCGCTGAAAGTTCTTTGAGAGAAAGGAACGAAAACGGTGGCGGTGGAGGTTTGGCCAGCTGATCCATCGGGGGATGGAAATGGATACTTCTCGAGGATTGGAGTGGAAGCATTGGAAAGAAACTATCCGAAGAAGTTATTGGTTTCCAGTAACTCGAGGACACAGTAACAGTACATACCCGGCATAACAGTATACAGCAGCAACTTCTCTTGTAAAGTGGAAGATCGTCAGGATCGAAAGTATCTGAAAAGAATTGACAGGGGAAAAGGATATTCCACGTCAGACTATATAATTTCCAGGGAATAATAGAGTCGACCAAGCGTGTGCATGCTTATCGAGAGGTAAAAAGGAAGCGTGAAGAATAAGAATAGGGCGGATGAAGAACATTGAAGGAACGAGAAGCAGAGAAAATCTAGCATAAGCCAAGCACGTTTATAGGAGATAAGGGAAGAAGCGCTCGGACGGGCCGACGGTTTCCTAACGTTTAAAAGCAGAGGAAAAAGGGGGAGAGATAGAGAAAAAGAGAATGATCCGCAGCGAATATATGCACTCGCGTTTAGTTGAGAGAACATAAAGAAGCACTCGGGGGAAAGGAGAAAGAGAAATGAGGCAATGCAGGATGAGCTGGCGCCACCGAGCTAATTACCGCCTCTGTTTTGTAACCTAAGCGGCTCAGGGCGTATACCTGTGCACTATATCTCTACTTACGGTACGTTTACCATAACCGAAGGGCATACAGGCTCACCGTGGAACGACGATCCACGCCATTGTATTCCGCGGGCTCCATTCTCCTCGACTCCTTCCTATATCTCCGCCTTCTTCGTTCTCCTTTCCCCACTTTGGATCGTGTTCGCAGGAAATCGCGAAATGGATCCCATTTCGCGTACCCCGACGGCCACGGAAGTCGAGTCTGAAGGTGCTGCGGATGATGTTCCTATGCCTCTACACAGTCTAAGAGTCGTAGAGTCGATCGCCCCTCGGGGGTGAACTAGCTCTCTTGTTCCTCAACAATATTGTTTGACTCTCGTTGAGGGTGGTTGCACAATTTAACAATACTCCGACTCGGAGGAAATGCGTAAGTGCTTTCGCGAGAATAGCTTTCCTGAGATTTCATAGAGTAGTAATTCAACTTGAAGGTATCATTGAATTTCCTCCTTGCATCTACCTGAGACATTTATACTGACTTAGGATACTTATGTCAGTAATTTCCTATTGTTCGAGAATAGATCCTTAATGCATCTCATTATATCTCTTTGCATTAAGAATTTAATGGTACAGGTATATTTTCACGAATATAAGACAACTGATTATTTGTTTGTTATGGGATAGGAATTATGGTGGAACCGCAGAGTAAGGAATGATGGGGGAGAAAATGATTTTTTCTGTGGTTTGGCTCGTCAGATTTCTACTGCGGAGGATATCGAAGGGTTAATTGTCACGACTAATCTCGTGGTCGTTAGGTGATATTTTTTTCTCCTTATTACGGGATCATAATTGAGGCTCCAGGTTGGCGAGAGAGTTTCATTGTCGTTCACTAGAGGAGAACACTCGACTACTCCCCGAAGTAAAGCCGAGCAAGGAATCGATAGCGCGTTTCGCAACAAATTGGTGAGTTTCGCGTTTCCCGGTTTCCTCTTCTTCTTTTTTGTCGTTCACCTCTCGACTGCCGCCACTCGAAGGCTTTCCGGGAAAAAGAGGAACGAAGCGAAGTGGTATGGGTTGACCGGGTACGACACAGGCTGCACGGTTCAAAAGGTCGTGATTTTCGGCGCGATTTCGTATTTCGCGGTTCGCCCTGGTTAATGATCCATGCTTCCAAGGACTCGGCTGAGTGTGGCTGAGAAGGTCCTTATTCCTTGCCGAGTTCTTCGAGGCTCCCGACTTAAAGACTGAAGTGGTACACAATATCGTCGACGTGGGGTCAACGACACCCCCGCGGCTCCTTCTTTTTTTTCACTCACTCGCACTCTACTCTATCTCCTTCTCTCTTTCTCCTTCCCCGCCCCCTCCCCCCTTTCCTTGCAGGGACCCTTTCTTCAATTAAAGCCGAAGGAATCGACGGAGAGATGATTGAACATTGTGCGCCACAATGCAGTAGCATGTACAGGTCCGCTCTCCGTGCTCAGCGAGAGTATGTAGTACATAGGAGCAACTGGACCATGATTGACGACATGATGTCTCCCTCTCCTCGCCTCCCTTCTTTATCCATCTCTTTCTCTCCACCCTTTTTCTTCTCTTCTTCGTTTACTCCCCAGTCATCTGTCTTCCTTCTTCCTCGCCTTTCGTCTCTTTCTTTGGTGCTTCGAGAGGTAGTAATCCTCCACGAGCTGAACATCGCGCCAGAGGCGCACAATCTTCGAGGTTCCCTCTTTTCGTCTCCCTTTAACTTCTTCTTTATATTTCACCCTTCTTTACTTTCCCTCGCTATCCTTCTGCTAATTTCTCCTCCTTCCTCCGACCGTTCTTCCTCCTATCTCTTTCTGCACTATTTCGATCTGCTACTCCTTCGAGTAATGCTAGCTTTACTCCGATCTCCGTTTCGATTCTACCACCGTCGACTTGAGATACTTCCACGGGATCCTCGAAATCAGAAGATGGCCCACTCCTCGCGGATTATATCGAGAAAAATGAACTCGACGAAGATAGTCATTCTCGGCGTAATGTGTACCATGAACTCTTAGATGCATCGAATCTGATATTAACTGCTACTCTGGTTCTCCTTATTTCATCCTCGTACGTATAACATTAGATTCTTTCCAAATGAACTCTACGTTACGTGGATCATAAGACATGCAATTTAATATATTCCTACAATTCAACGAATTTGATTAGGCTTTATTAAAACAGGAGAAATGGACCATTATTTCCTGAGTATTCGTACCATTAATAGATATGGAAATGATTGAATTACTCGGATTTGGATTCTCAACGCAGTGTATTAGTTTCGGTAAATTTTAAAGCGGAAGGGTCAACTCCGGAATAACCACTGATCGTAGTTGGCTGCGTGGAATGAAATCGCAAGCGTGAAGGCAATTCCTTAGGACGAAGTTGAGGTGAAGGTAGGAACGTGCCTGCTCCGGGTCAACCAACTCAAACGTATGGTTGTGGTGCCCCTCCTTCCTCTTGCTTGTTGCTTGCACGTCGTGTGTGCCCTCTCCAATGTCCTCCCACCCTTTCCTACTCCAAGATCGCTCGACTCGTGCCATCGAGGTGCTCATGTCGCTATATGTTTTTGCTTTTCTTCAAATCTTTGTGAAAATCATTTTCAAAATCACTTGGTTAACCCGATGAATCTATATTTCTAACAACGTTACAAAACAAGGAATAAATCTATCCGTAACTATTGCATCTACTAAATTTCATTCCCAATATATCTTGGATATAATGTCGAAGAATAACAATATTCTTTATCTAAATCACTTTGAGTACATAATTAAAATAGTCTCGATAGTAATATGATATTGATGTGGGGTTGCCGTGAATAGACGTTAGTTGTTCGCATTACCTTATACTAATCCCAATTGGCCACTTTCCTTACATTAATTAATTTTTTGCGCCAGCCAGTAATTGATATGTGCATTTATTTCGACATGGATTGGAAACAGTACTCGTTACAGTTGTATACTTGTTTAGAGACACTTGAAAGTCTATAGCAGTTCAGCCCTTGAACCAGATACTACTCAATTCCTCCGACACCGTTATATTGGCTCATTTCTACGTTCCCTGCTGCTTTGCTTAACGTATCGACACATTGCTCCAAGTATAATGATCAAGATCACCCAGAAATCTCATGTAATTTATATGGGGAAGACTACATTTAAAATGTAATTTGCACTCTTCTAGTCCCGTGACAGTATAATAAATGGTGTTCATTGCGCCTCGCTCGCCGTGAATAAAATTTACGTGCGCGGATATGCTCGGCAAATGTCTATGATCAGTTTTTCCGGTATACGGAAGTTCACATAAATACATCGAACAGGATGAGCCGCTAATTATTAGCGTCTTTTTGTCGCGTATATCATTAAGCGAGCGTTAATTATTCACTTACATCGCCATTACATACTGGTCTTCTCTAAGCATTCTGGCTGACACACCAGATGATTCATCAAGCACATGTCCCTTGGTTCTTTCGCTATTATTATCCTGAATATATGTAATAGATAGGAACTGGAACGGTGTAATTAATTTCGAGCAGCTAATTGTCACGATACGTGCGAAATATGGATACGATCGGTTACCGATACTTTTTCCCTCCCTTTTTACACGGTGCTCTTATTAAGAGCGGTGGTGATCGTTATTAGCATCTGTCGCGGTATTTCAGTACCAGTACGCTTTGCGCAAACCTAGCGAAAGTGGGTTAAACGCGTATAATTGAACTAATCTTAATTAGCGAGTAAGCGAAGTTTCAATACTTCTGTCGTCCGACTGGGAATTCGAAGTCAGCCTGCGAACTTATTCGTTCGCTTCCAGCAACAGAAATACATAACCAGTATTCAACGAACCGACCCATTCTGTTGGACTCGCACGTAATCGTTGAGTGTACTAAACTCGGTGGAGGTTTAGTTACTAACTTCGGAAGTTTGTAATATGATTTCATACGTTTCAAACGAGTTTCCAAACGCTTACTAGAAGTGGTTGTTTACAAGCAAGGTCAGTATCGCGATTAAATCGCCACTGATTACCGGTTAATGCTCGTTCCGATTAAAAATCTATCTACGCAGCATTAGATACGCTTCGTGCATCTAAAGTAACGCTGCTATTTTATTCTGAATACTGAAGGTTCCGCGAAACCTATTATATCTACTCTGATTATACGCTTCTCCAATGTTTCTTTAATCTCATCTGAACTTTACACTCCAGATACTCTTTAATGGTTCACATTCGGTCTATCTTTTGATAGAATAAGTCTAATAACAATATATTTATATTCGAGTTTTAGTAATATGAGCATCGACGGTCACCAGTGACCCCTCCGGTATTCAACGTGTTAATTAACGAAAAAAATGCTAGAATTAAGGAGACAGCGTGAAGCGGAGAGCTTTTACTTTCATGGCCGGAGGTAGAGAGCCGTAAGTCGTAAGTCGGCGGGGAACAAGTACGACTTGTCCTTCGTGCGGTCAAGTCACGTAGACTTGACCTAGTCTCAGTCAGGGTGGGAGCCAGAACCAGAGTTACCGGTGCTCCGGTGGCCGGTATCGAAAAATTTCAAGGCCCGCGCCCGGTATAATTACGGGCCAGCCATATCTCAACGAATACTCGCATTTGTTGCAATTTGTCAGTAACACCCACCGGGTAATTGCTATTAAATCGTGGCTAAGATTCGATCTTTTACTCGCATTATTACCGTGAACTACGGCATGTGCGTAGATTTATCAATTTATCGTACACGTGATCGAGTTCATTATCAGATGTCCTGTCCATCTAGATCGATGATACTCGAGTCTATTTCTATCATCCCCTATCTCTTTTTATTTCCTTCACTCCTCTATTTGCCCTCGGTGTTATATCGACTCCGATCTATCTCCATTCGCGTTCCTAGTTTTCTTGATAAATTTTCGGATAACCCCCGCAGACCAATTGAGCGTAGGATATCGCGTGTTTTTTCGAAAGCGAAGGTAGACCGAATTAGAGAGAATAAACGCTCCACGGAACGATACGCACGCAATGCTCTTTTCGACTGCACTTTACCGTGTAATTCTCTCTATCTACTGGTTTTTATCGTGAAAGCGTAAATCCCCGGGAACCCGGCTCGTTTGCGAAACTACACACTGTACAACCGAATTCCCGCAAAACGTTTCAGAGGAAAGGAGCTTACTGCCGGGATTACACACGGCTTGTCGAACGGATCGACCAATTAGATGCGATAAATTAGCCCGCGTACAATAATAGCGCGACATGCCATCGCAGCCATTGGATAGCAGCCCTGTCTTTGGCTTCATAAAATGTGATTAAAATTTCATTTCCGTTGGTCAACTTCTGCATAAATTACCCAAACTGTTATTAATTATGAATAGTCGCATAAATCATGCGGATATTTAGATTGCCAGTTTATTCAGACTCCGTTAATGAAGCTGTATAAGTTGCACTTTATTGGGAAATATATAAACGAGAAAATAATGTCAGTGACTGTGAAATTCCATGATAGTATTAATCTAAATATCGGGTTCAATTTTAGTGAGGTTATTTAACATTAATTAGAGCGGAAGGCTTAAAGTGGTGATAGGGGAACTGCGTTAATATTTGGTTAAAATAGCAGCGAAGACAAAAAACTGTCCTCTACGGAATGAACATTCAGCGGCAAAGAAACTGGCGTTTTTCTGTATGTCTCTATTTAAGTAACGGGAGAGAAAAAGCGGTGCGTGACGATCCCGTGCATAATGGAGGAGGGTCGTCATTAAAACTTTTCTGACGTCGGCATGCGTGCGTACATGCGATTCTTTTCCCTTATTTTCTTTTTCTCCCTTTGCCCCTCACGGAACTATTCTTGTTGCCGTCATCGGAGGACCAAGTTTCGCATAAGGACGAAGTGTTTACGAAGTGTTTCTAACCGATTGCGTAAGAACGGGAATTCGTAGAATTACGTGAGCCACAGAAAATAGCATATTAAATGTTTAGCGAAAACTTGTACTTCCTGGATAACCTTCTGTCGCCAACAATGAATAACTCGGCAAACCGGGAAAGTAGAATTGAATAAAACTTTCATTCACTTCTCCGAATATCCGATCGAAACGTAATTATGGAAGGAGCAGGTTGCGACCTGGTGAATCGTATTCTTGGAAAAAATTAATTCGATATAAGAATCCATTGTGCTTCGTTGTAAGAACGATTATGGGTCGCCATGGCTTTTTTGCAATTTATTTATGATGCATTTGCTGAACGTCGTATCCCAAGTTATTTTATAATAAAAAAAGATCAGAACAGGAATTTTATATTTATTAACATCTACATAATGTAATTGATTCGTATAAATTTACTTAGAATCAAAATTATGTTCTAAAGTTATTTTTACCTTTATTGTAGCTACAGTCATTCAATTCATACATTTTTTGACACGTTAATTTTGATCGGAGATATTGACTTAAGACTAGTATTATTTACATATAAATTGTGGCTGGTGGATTTAAGTTAGTTAATAGATTCGATTATTTGTGTTATGTATATAAAAGAAAAGTATATAAAATCTCAAACAATGCGTCGTCATATTTGATCCCTTTAGTAGTTCTAGTGTTAGAGTTACGTATTTTGCGAGTCACGGAAATAATTGTCACCAAGGTCTTGCCCGATCTAACGCAATACTACGGAAGGTGTGTCGAGTGAACTTTCAATCCAAGTAACGATAACATGATGCCGCCTAGATAAGACTTACGATACGAGTTGGCTCGTGGCCAGTAAGACAGTCATCTCCGCCGCGTTTCTTAACAGAAACGTGACTACCGAAGTTGCAGCCTACTTGATGAAAAAACTCAAAGGATAATTGCTGATTCGAATCGTATTATCTTTATAGCAACGTTTCAAAATACTTGACTATGAATCAGTACATAAAAACAGTATATTTATTACAAATCTTAACACCAAGTTCGTGCTATTAATACAAAACACGACCATTAAAACGTAGATTATTTCCTTCGTACTATTCTCTTCATAATTCTTTTTCTATTATCATTATCACTTACAACAAGGCCCCTAATTTTCTTCCATTTTACTTTTGAGTTTATTATTAGATTATATCGAATTTATTGTTATGGTATTATTTATCATATTTTTAATATTGATCACTACACATTTCGCACTTTACATCGAGCGACAGAATTAGATTAATAGACAGAATTAATATTAAGTTCGTGCTATTAATATAAAATACGCCCATTAAAATGTAGATTATCTCCATTATACTTACTTCATAACTTACAGCATCGCCCCCAATTCTTCGCCACTTTGCTTTAGAATTATACTCTTAATCTTCCTCACTGCTTTACACTTCTCGCACACTTTACATCAAGTGACATAATTCACATAATTTTTACCGTCTCCTTGGATGTGTGACGATGTCGGGGAATAAGAAAAAAAAACTTCAAAAGCACTGGAAGGAAAAGAGTTAGGAAGGATCAGGCAGGATAACAGTCAGAAAGCGGTGACTACTAGGGTCCGTGAGACGTGCGCGGATTTATGAACGGTGCTCTGGCACCGTTCCAGGATCTCGAGTTAGCATTTATCCCCGAGGATGCTCCTCCTACGATTCCTCTCTGCTTTTCACGAGGCGCAATCGAGTATGTATGGGGTTGCATCGTAGGGTCCCATGCCGACTAGAGAGGGCCACGTCTATTACCCTACAGAGCGCTAAATTATGCGCGAGAGAGCTTTTTACTACCGCGGAAATCGTCGTCTCAAACCCGTCCTACCACCGCCGGAACATTCGACCCCCGTGAAAAGCGAGGAAGAAGAACTTTCCGCCGTCGGTGAGAAAGACTGGAGCTGGTGTACTAGACGAAGTAGAAGTCTCCATAAAAAAGGGTTATTGTCGAAGATCGATCGTATTTGAATGATCAAAATCTCGTACTAAAGGATTACAATTTTGTGTACTTACTTGTATCCTATTTGAAATGATAGTTACATTAATCTCTAATACTGGGTTGGACGAGGCTTTTTGGATCGGTGTAAGAATTTTTTCTGTGACGCATTTATAATACTCATTGCGAACTCGGAAATGATGGGATCAAATTTTTTTTTTTCAAAATCGCAAAAATATCAAGATTGTAAAAAATTCAAAGTCGCAAATTTTGGTCCTAGATGGTCTAAATCGATGATATCTTAATGCGTTCTAGGACCATTTTAGGCCGCCTTATACTACTTGTTAAGTTTCTTACAGTCTTGGAGTAATTAACATAAATTATGATAGATCACTTATGAATGACTTTCTAAAATTCGAAATTAATTCCCTTAAAGTGTATGTAATTCCCACGTAGTATCGTTTTACATTACTTCCTATAACTGTGTCATTGTGAAAGGTGGACCAAAAAACATAGACTCATCGGGAACCTTGAAGAGCAAAACAGGAAGCAACAGCAACGTGTCGTAACGATCAGGTCGCGTGTAAACGCGTTGAAGCACCGAATCATCGGTGGCACGTACAGACGTCCAATTAAAAGTGGCGGAGCGAGAGGTGGGCCAAGAAGAAAAGGAAAATGAAATCTAAGTAAATAAGAAATAATAAAGACTGCCTCGAGGTGAAGAGACGGTTTAAGAATACGGTAGCCAAGCTAAGTTATATTTGATGCGTTGATAATTTGTTTCGAGAGAAAGACTCAGCCTCCTCCCCCTGGACCGTCTATCTACCTTGTCCCTTCATCCTCTTCCATCATGGGCACGCTTCTCTCTTCTCCCTTTCTCTCGGTCTACCGTGTTACGAACGGACCTGTCAAGTCTACCATTTATTTTCCAACTCGAGGGCCACGGAAACTGACTCCTTACTTCGCTGCCAGAGACTCCTCTGTCGCGGCGAATGAATCTGAAAATTAAGGAAAACCTACGAGTCATGGTACGCTCTTCCTCATTCGGCGCCAACAACTTTTCGACGTTGATGCGAAACTAAAACTTTCCTGATAAGATTTCTCAAGTCATTCCTGTTACTGAATCATTCGCTTCTATGTATACAATAATATGTATATAATTTCTTAGCATCTGAAAGAATTAGTTGGTAATTCTTGTAACAAATAAACCTACAAGACGTGTGTCTTAAGTATCTTTATTGAAACAATTATAAATATATCTTTTACATTTTTTTCTTTGCGAACAAACTAGGTTGAAGTCACACTTAAATATGTATACATGAATTATAACTGGCATTGATTTTCACCGTTGATACACTGGTAAATACAGTAGTAAGTATAGCATGGCGTGTCCAAGTTATCTCGTTGCATCGAACGATTATGTACGAAGGATGAAACGTGGTGTATCGACTTCGACAGGGTCGGTTTCAGGAGGATCAGTCGCGAGTCCCGAACTCGAGAAGGATCCTACGTTGAGTCGCAACTTTACGGGAGTCACTAATCTCTCTCGGAAATCTCCCTCGTCGGAGGATCATCCGTATCCAACACGAGACCTACCGGTTGTCCTGAAATACGAGGACATCGACTTGGACCTGTACTGCGAGCCTTCGCGAATTAGAAACTTATAAAAGTCTACATTCTGTAATGTCGAATAAAAGAAGCATCTCTCACTATCTCCCAAAGGGGAACCTTGAAAACGTAAGGAGAAAGTCTACGTATAAAAGGACCCCGTATCGTCTATAGTCTATAGTCTATAGTATCCCGTATGCTCGATAGGTCTTGCAGCACCATAGTGGATTCCACTTCTCTATCACGGTAAGAAGAGTTACCTGTCCCCAGGAAGAAAATCGGGTGTCAAGCGTAGTGTTTCACGTGGTCAGATGGGGTGGAGGAAGATTCTGGTAAAAGAAACGGCTGTCCGTTTCGCCTACACATTAATTCAGCCCTGGTCTTTAGGACTCGTATGTAAATGTGATGCTATATTTAGACCAGTATCTCGGGTGTATAATACGTTCGGTTGGAGAATCCTGTGCTGTTGGGCCCATAGGTGTTGGTCTGTACATATATTTGGGGTCTGGAGATGTGCGTGCGGGCCCGATACTACACGTGCGTGCGTTGCAACTGCAGGACCCGCCAAACCGGTTACCCACGCGGCTCGCCGACACCAACACCACCTCAGAACACCGACTCCAACACCAAACGGGGCCCCTTGCGTATCGTTCGGACAGGAACACCATGGATGGAACACCATCTTCTCTCTTCTTTTCTTGCTCTTACGTCGATCTTTCGATTTTCTTCGTTCTTCTTTATCCTATCTGGTTCTTGCATCAACCAGGGGGGGCAGGAGGGTTATGCACGATCATCAAACCGCGCTTACTGCGGAGGTTACACACCCATCGACCCGGAGGTACCTTCCAATGAACAGCTGGAAAACCGATCGGGTTTTCCTATAAGTACCACTCAAAATCGTTCGATCGTTTCGACAGTATCAGTCTTCAAACCCATGAAACATCTTAAAAAGCTTATCGTGATCATTTTTTACGCGGGGTTTCCCAATGCATCATCCATCACAATTAGTAATTAATTCAATAGTTGAACGCTTAATCATACTGATGACGCAGATGGAAGGAAAGTTACCGATTAAATGGACCCTATTTCTAAAATTGATATTCCGATGTTAATTCAAAGTAAGTATTTATTCTGCACGACGTAAATTTTGCAGCCTATTTGGAAGGATATTCTGAAATTTCCTTTGAAAATCGTGCGAGTCATCGAACCCTGGTGCACGAAGTAACCTTGAGACTTTCGTCACCGGGGGGCACGGCCTCTTAATACCTGACGTAACCGCACGAACTGCACGAGAGAGGAAAGCAAGAAGGAGATGGAGCAGCGTGGGTGAACAGTTGGTGTACATACACGTGCATGCACCGGTGCGTACCCCGATGATATTTATGTCTCACGCGACACGCAGATGGAAACAAATGTCCAGGATTCTCGGATCCTCGTCCGATAAACGTCTTTTCGCTGCATTCGGCTTTAGGAAAAACTGTCGTATAACTTACTCGGGATTCGCTTCTTAAACGTCACCTTTGGAAAAATATTCGGAGAATATGTCATGTGCTTCGGGTTTTGCAGGAAGGCTTTTTGACTTCATCGGTCTTCATCTTCTCCGATCTTGATGTTACGCGTGACGGGAGCAATATAACCCGTCGAAAGAAGTGTCGACAAAATTCATCTTTCGACAGTGACAAATTTCTCGTTTCATGAGATATTCTCCCTTGTTTCGTTCTACTTGTTCTTCTTATGTCCCACGTGACTCATGTTGAACATTGTACAACAAAAGTTGACGTTTCATTAGACTGTTTCTTCTGAATTACAAAATGCACTCTAATCGAGTATCCGTTCTGATATTAACAAAGCAAGTGTCAAGGAACATTTGGACACCCGTAGATTAATAGGAGAAACTTGTTCCTACAAATAGTCCGGAACGTTGTACGAGGAGGATACCGTATTACACGAGATAAGAAAAAAATGTCGATAGTCCATTACATCAATCTTCTTAATGTAGGCTTCCAAATTACGCCTTGAAATAAGTGCGTTGTCTTGATGCGGCAAAGAAAGTGTCAACAAATGTTCGGAGTCTCTTAGCTCACTAATACACCGTGCAGGGGGATCTCGTTTGACCGAGTTCGTAGTAGCGAGCCATTACCTTCTTTTTTGTTCGTCAGAGTTCTTTCTCCGGAAGACGGACGAGAGCTAAGATAGCGATTACGGCAACGCCTCTACGTTGTCGAAGGCGTGATATGATGTCAGTCAGCTGTAATGCCGACAATTCGTGACTGTGACTTGGTTTCACGCATGTGTGTTTTAACGTTGCACCAAACCGACGGCACGTGGAAACTGCCAGGGCGCGTTGCTGGCTACTATTATTTACTATTATTTACTATTCGTCGTAGGCCGTTAGTGGTTACCTCGCTGGCAGCACACTCCTGCGATAATTGGACGACTGGAGCGAGAAATCGCGTGCCATTTAGAAGCATGATTTGCTCCCATACGTACATGGAGTTCCCTATGACTCGGTAATGGGGGGAGCAGTCAGACTTCGAAATTACGAGCCCATTCAACATTTTTTTTCGTACACTACCTTGCCGTTTACGCGATAATTGTCACGGTTAGTCTGTCTTTCTTACGGTCCTTTATAAAAGATGTTGCTTATTAATATCCGACTTCCCTTTTTGGGCTCCACAACGATGCTTACTTTGAATAATATCTTAAAAATACTCTGATTTTTTTTACAAATGTGGCAGGTATATTAACCCATGTATTTGTACACTTGGAATTCTGTAATCGTAATAGAAATTATTACAGGAACACGTACGACGCAGACCATACTTCTAAATGAAGTAAGAAATTGTGGAAAATTTAGTGGAACGGTTCACTCAGAGACAACTCCGTAATTATACATTTAAAGACTGTTTGCGGCATGGAACGTTACAGTGAATTACGAATCAATTACCGGGCGTAGTTTAAAGTGGACGGAAACGTGATCAATAAGTTTCGCAATGCAGTTTCGCGGATATTAATGTGGTCGCAAAGAGATACCACGATAAACTAGTTCCCGTTAGAGATGACTTGCGCTATTATAAAATTTTTATCATGGCGCTTTATCGAATCACGCCGTAATTATTTCCGCGTATTTTCTTACCGACGCGCGATCTCTGCCGGGTCAAAAATATAATTTAACTCGCGTATTTTATAATATTAAAATGGAGCAAGACTATAATAACACATATTTTCTGCCGTTAACGGGCATCATTAGTAAATAATAATGTACAACATCGTTCTTGTTATGTTAAACCGGTATGTATATAAATAAGGAAAGGATTAGGAACTGTAAGCATCAACCGATAACTACCATGAATCATTCAATTAGAATTTATAACCTTAGCAACACGCGCAAAAAGAGCATCGGAGTTGCCAAAAAGCTTTACAAACGACGTGTCCTTTAAAATCGAGAAGAATCAATTCACCGATAAAAACGAGTAATATAAGTCACAGGACGTTACACCGAACTCAACGAAAATTTGATTTATGAGGCATATCTCTGCATTACCGAAAGCGTTCTTGCCTTTGGATAAAAAGCAACAGGACAAATCAAAATACGAAGAAGGAAACGAGGAAGGAGGAAGAATAGGAAGGTGAGGCCAGTGGCCCGGGGGGGCTCAGAAAATGCATTCGATTCCGTCGTTATTGTCCGAGTTTACCGCAATAAGTTTCCAGGATAATCTGCGCGTAGATGGAGAAGCTAGGAGCCAGGGAAGTAGCAAGAGCGGATAATGACAGGCCCTGACTCGTTAGGTGCTCGTAGACCACGAACAAAAAGGCGTACGACCGAACCAACCAACCGACCAACCACCAACCAACCGACGAAGCGACCGACCAACGGACACCGAGGATAAAAAGAAAAACCAGGGCGCACCTGTGCCTAGCAGTAACACTTTACTACCTCGATGATGTAAACGTGAACGTAAATGAGAATAAGTGGCTGGACTTAAGAAAATTGCATGCCACACTGTGACCGTGTGGCTCCCGATCGTTGCAAACGAATCATGTTTACAGAAATCGATTCTTTTATATTTATCATGGACGGTCGTACGGTTCTTCGTTAATCGATACTTATTTGGTGCAAACGACTGACTTGTAATACATTTTCCCATTGATCTTCGGAGGATGGAGTAGGAGTAGGAAAATAAATTCGATTCGTTTTACGAGCCACCGCGAACGACGATCCCGGTAGTTCCTTTACGACGAACGAGCGAAAGTTTCTAGAGATTTCGTAAAAGCCATCTTCTATAACCCACGGCGAGGATAACCAGAGACTTTGCTTGTGACATGTGTTGTAATACCGTATCCGGGAGAATATTAAGGACTGGGTTTAGTTCAATACCGATCAAAGTTTATATCAAGAATTACAATTGTGCATTCACCAGTATTTACCAGTGGCGTTTTCATCGGTATATTATTTTCTTGTGCAATATATTCTTGTCTTTCATCTGAGACGTCCAAAGTAACCCTAAACTGTACAGCGGAGAGATATGTTCTTAGGAAGATGACAAGCTTAAGTTCTACTTCGAGCATTCATGCTATACACTCTATGCAGTACCAATGTTTATGTAGTAGAAAATGAAATCAAATTCAGAATGCATTCTCTTTCCAGCAATAACCAAAATTGTTATCATAGCTGCACACTATCGGGCTTTCACGGTGCCCGAAAGTTCATCGTGTTCAAGCGCGCCCGCGAGGTTAAACGAATAAAGGCGCGCGTGTACGACACGCTGGACACGCAAAGTGCACGCGTGTATACGCACTGGTCGCGTACGTACAACGAGAGAGGGCATAAACACGGGCTATTATATACACGTAAAAGCCGCATCGTCGTCGCCGTCGTCGTCGTCCTTCGTTCTCTTCGTCGACTTCGTCGGTTTCTTCGTACGAGTCGAGGAGGTGAAGTTCATTGCCTCCTCGTATGCGTTGCACGCTGGGCATCACTGCCCCTCTTCACTCGTGTGTCGTCCACACGATTATCATTCGTGTGCGTATTTATACAGACGACACAATCGTGGTTGTACACGGGCCTGTTAACCCCCTGGGCCTTCTCTGCCGGGTGCATATGTATTACTCGTAAATATACGAGTCACGTGCTGCCTGAAGACGTCAAAATGTGAGACGTAACTCAAGGTAAGACACACCGGTACGCCACTACTCCCACGCGATTTCGATCTTCTATCCAATCGGTCTTTTAACTCTTCTCCTTTTATTTTCAATTGTCATCGATATTCATTAAGAGTGCATTTGTCTTTGCGGAGAATACGAAGTGGATGAGCGAAAGGCGCTTGACACGATTAAAATTGGCGGATATGTGAAAAAGTCCTATTGGTGCACTTATCAATGACATTCAATAAACGCATCGGATAGAACGGATCAGAAGGGGGTTGGATAAGATCTACAGGGAACACGAGCATTGTACCAGGTTGCATAGGAGAGACAAGGGATACGATCCGTGTCACGGAATGAGTGCAACATGAAATCGTGCGTGCCAGCACTCTCGATGATCGAGGATGATCCAGGCAGAGAATGATATGTCGATCGTGATCGAAGGGGGGCTAGGTAAGTAGGTGGATTACGTTTGACTGACTTGACAACGCAATGCCCGACTCGCAACAAGTTCTCCGGGGACGATGGGTGAGGGTACCGAGGAAAAGAGAAAGAGCGAGGAAATCGAAGAATAGGTAGGAGAGAGGAAGATGTTGGATGCACGAGTGCGTAACGTTGCCACCGTTCGTTGGAAAGGGACGAAGAAATTACGTTGTGGCGCAGCTTATGCGCCCTCGGGGCACCATTATATGGTAATCTCTGCATCTCCTTCTTTCCTCGTCTTTCCCTCTCGTCCACACCTCTCACTCGTGCCTTCGTCTTTTCTCTATACGTCTTTCACTCGTTCTTTCTATTCGAATATCTCTCTCTACCCTTTATTTCTCGCACTCTTTCGTTTCTTCTTTTCTTTTCCCGGTTTTGCTCACTCGGTGAGGCGTACGCATCACGACATTTCTCCTATTCCCTCTGTTTCCTTCTCTCACGAACTTCTGACTCCCTTTCTCCTCTTTTGCTCCTCTTCACGAGGTCTTTACTCTCCCCCCTTCCCGCCCCTGTTCTTTTCCCTTTTAGTTTGTTTTCCATTGCCAGTGGGTAATTGCGCTCTCTCGCTTTTACCTACCCGACGTTTTCTTCTTGCCCGAGCGTATACCGGCGCTCCTATTCGTTTCCGCGTTTTTTGCACGCACTTTTCCCTCCCCCGTGGCATGCACCCCTTCCTTGCACCCGTCCTTTTCTTCTTCTTCTTTCACCGAGTATAATTTCCTTCTTCCTTTTTCTCGGTTAGGAGTGCGGTACTGCGTTTTTCTCCCCATTTTAGTGCGATTTTTCAACGGGCGAAAGACCGTCGCGGGTCACGGCACCGGTGCTCCAGGGTTAGTCTTGATTTTAATTATACTCCTCTTCTCGTTATTGCGCTCCATAAAACGCAAAAAAACGCGAAACTGCAATCACTATTATCATCCAAATACCCGCGTTCGTATCATCCTTACTATTTCATCCGACATTTTAAGCCGCAATAAAAAATACAGTCATATGCAACGTACAGAATAAAACCTCCCATTTGAAAACATTTAGGAATAAATGTTTTCAATGTCCAGGAAACTAAATGCCATTTAATTCCACATATATTCGAACGGATTTTAATCGACATAAATGTGTGTAAGCTGCTTTAGCTTCGTTTTCGTCGGACTATTACGTAAACAGTTGGAAGCAGTGCATTCGATCAAACATTTACTCACTATATCATCTCACAGAATATACCGTCCATCCCGGTGTTTTTTCTTCCCTATAAACGAGGGGGGTAAGGTTAATGCCCGTGCCGATACTCGCGAATGACGAACTCCATGGTAATCGGATCGCCGGGGAACGAAAAGGGGGTGGTTTGTTTTGCTTATAGCACCGACGAGACGGAAACTTGGTGGATTCTATAATGGGTAAAGCGATATGCGGAGCCCCGCTTGTGGCTAAAGACTTAATGTAGTGGGAAAGGAAACAAGGGCAAAAAATTGAACAGTGGAGAGAAAGAGGGAATGTTAGCGTGGCCTGTAACTAGCCCTCGTCTCTTGATAATTTAAACCAACCACGTTTGTGTACGGGCTCGTTGAGTTACGGGGTGTTAAAACATAGGTGACTTAACTGCTCGCGTAGCACATGTGCGCGCGAATCTTGCAAACTTAACTCTGAATAAGCCCGTCAATAATGCACTCTGTTACTCTGTGGTGTTACAATCCTCTGATCAGGCAGTAGTATGAACCAGGGTGCATCATTTATTTGCCGTATTTTCCTATGGCAAATATAGTATGAGTGGCTAGTTCACATAGGTTCTAATATACATATCATCTAAGATGAAATTTGACTTAATTAAAAATTACACGCGTGATAGATAAAGGGGATATCAGGTAAATCAATCTTGAAAGCTTTCGTGTAAGTCGTTCGCATAAGTTGTTTTAGCCGGGGGCCAGTTTCTAATCGTAAAGCCGAATGTCCAAATAAAAAAGAGGTAACCCGTGGTCTAAGCTGTTTAGGCTTATCAAGCATGGTTAAGGACCGCGTTACATAAATTCAACAATACCGGGGACTAACGAGTAACGATAAAATTTAAGAAACGGCATTGTGTGCCGAGTCCCACTCCGCGTAGAAAGGAGTCGTTAAAGGCTGCTCAACCAGTTGAATTGGCGGGCTGAATGTGGCGCGTGCTACTAACACACGCTGCGTCACGTACGGTACGTACAGCCGGTGCTCTCTTATTATATTATGTATTATTATCTACTTATCGAGCTATTGTCCGTATTGACTTCATTGGATCCGATTCTGGTGAGGGCAGTCTCTCTTCGGCCGTATAACAATTGGACGAGCGCCGAGCCCGGTACACCGTGTACCGATAAAACCAAGCCCAACCGAAGAAAACATTAATTTCAGCTCCTATCTACGACCTAACTCGAAACTATTCTTTCCCTCGGTGAGATCTTTTTGCCAGAAGGTATTATCTATTATCCCGTTTACGAGGCAACGTCGACTTAGCATGATCTTGATAGCAAACCACCCCGCCTAGTCCCTCTATCTATTGGTTTCTCTCCTTCTTCGTTTGCTTGGCTGGTTGCTTGTTCCTTTACCCTCTCATTCTTCTTCCACGGCTCTCTTTGTAATGTGTAAAAGCCTGGACTAGCGAGAAATCGAACGTGCTTGCGTGGTAACGAGCAACCGCTCGAAACCCGCAACGGAAAACTAAAAGCAATCGGGAGCATTACGAGTTTTACTGCCCTACGGGATTTCTTATCTTATTGCCATTACGTAACCCGGCTAACCAGTTATTGTACGGATGCAGGCATTAACCCGCTGAAATAATACAGTAACACCGTGAAATAAAGCAACACCAGCTACGTTCGAAAGGGAGAGTGGCGCAACTTTTCCTCACGATTTTTGATGGAATTGTTTTAAACCACAGACGCGGGTATCCTTTGCTCAACGATTTCGAGCCGAAGTGCGTATCTCGATGGTGAAACTAGACAAACCTTTATTATTATCCGTCTTTTTATCGATGGGAGTGTTAAGATCGTTATAGATCGATTCTACTGGACATTTATATTCTTTTAACCACTCACGCGTGTATTCCGTATCTACAAGGATGTTACGCTTGAAATGCATATCATTATCTTAATTTAACCCTTTACACGAAGAGTGCATATTTTCTAAAAATCCGAATAACACAAGGAAATTCGTAAGTCGTTTTAATGTGCGATTTAGGGCTGCTCTTAATTAACATGCCAATGAAGCGTAACGAGGAGACACAGAGTTAGAGAGTCAGATTAATTCATGGTGGTTCCCCTTGATCGTGTTTCCAGGTTCACGTGCTAGCGTACGCACGAGACGGAGAATGTGCACCCATTTTGCGGAGGACCTACGGCTTCCATAGCGTAATATGTCGCATAATGCGTCGTAACTTTAAACCAGCCGACGAAGAAGAGTGCCAGGTTTGTAACCCAATAGGATCCGTGCTGGGCACACTTGTGGCATGCGCCAGCTTCCCTCGATCTCTTCTCCCCTTCTCTGATCCTCCTCTCGTTTTCTCCCTTTTGACGGTTCGTTAGCTCTTCTGGCTTTTAATTAGAAACGAATCCGCGAATTGATTCACTCGGGACTCATACCGAGAGTTTAGCTTGATTTATCGAGGAATCGGATTAATTGTTCTTCGTTTCTAATTCTCAGGATTAACTTAGCCGCGCCGTGAATTCGGATGAATGTATCCAGGGTTATGGAATTCTATGTAAAACAGTAATAAAAGGGGTTACTAGTATATAGAAGATTAACTTAGCACGTTCTATTGTCCGACTCATAAATATTGGCCCCGACACAATAATTTGTTAAATGTTTTAGTCACGGGATTCAATGAGTATCGTTGAAAGTATTGTGTGGAACGTTTAGCAACTTAACGTTCTAAGATCTCAGACCAGTCACGAGTTGTAAATTACGTATAACTCGCAATGAGTATCGTGATATGGCGAGAGGAACGATTAAAGTTAATTTCAACCTCGAAAAAGCATTTCTGCGCGTAAGGTGCCGTTAAGGAACGTTAAGCGACTACGCTGGAAAAGAATGACTTTTCGCCATGGGGCAAAATTACATTCATCACCCCGTAGAACCGCAGAGTCAACGTGTTCCTGATTATACGCATCACGTAACGACTATACATATGTAGCCGGGGAGTTGCAAATCCGAGATTTAATCTCGAACAAGAAAACGGGAGTTAGAATTAATCAATATGCGTAAAAGTTACTACTATAAATTTCCAGCGCATCTCCCGTCTTCTGGGATGAGCAAGCGCGTGCTTCTGTTTCTTCGTGTAAAGATTGTAAAACAGCTATTAAGCCGTTACGCGTGATACTTGACATCCGTATAAGGGCTGACTTTACGCGTACACATCTTTAATAAGAAAAAGGATGTATAACTCACTTCTTGTATTACATAATAATTATTAGAAATTATTATGCTTCAATGCAGATTATATTTATTAAGAGACGTATCTCAAAGGTGAAGTTGAAATGCTTTCCCGTAAATGCTTTTTTTATGTAAATGTGCGCATTATTTTACACGCTTGAGTAATATTAGCTGGTGGATATCGTCTCATTATAATGGAATTATTATTTCATTAATCCAGGAATACTATTATTTATATTTTTCACAGTCAAGTATTTTGGTCGAATTATGAATAAAAAGTTCATACTTCGAAAAATAGAATTTTGGTTAGAACTTGCACTTGTACCAAATGCAAACTGTATTACTCCAGCTTGAAACTATTTCAACTTCACTTTTAAAATTTATCTTCATCTTCGCGGAGATATGAAAATCATTCAATGTACAGTAGACATTCAACGTTCAGTACATTCGATCTGTAACAATTCAAGTAACTCGACGAAGTAAGACAAACGATGTTAAATCATTGCCGAGAATAATTGATAAATTTCGTAATTTCCTATAATCGAAAAAAATCGATTGGACGTTCCTTATCGGGAAGAAAGTGGACGCGTGGCCGTGTTCTTGTAGCACGTGACGACTGCTAAAGTAAGTGGCTGACTTAAGTCGAAGTAGAATCGAGCACAGGTGTGCGAGCGTAATCGCGATGTCACGGGCAAGACGCGGGACCTCTTTCCCTTCTTTACAATTCCCATCTCTTTCTCTCTCTCTTCTCTGCTCTCTCGATCTCTGGTAATTTCTCCCTCGCTCTTTCTCTTTCCTCTCCATTCTCTTTGCTTCTCCTCCTGCCTCTCTGCTCGCGGTAATCCTCGAAGAACATAGGCGGCCCCGAGTGAGCTTTCTAACCGTCGTCGGTTTGCCCTTTCTTATTGCCATCGTAATATCTTGTTTTATCTGCCCACTTTGAAGGTTACTCGTTATTTTCTTGTTGACCTGACAAGGTATATTAAAGCATCACCACCAGTCTTTCGTTGCGTTGGTGCACTGCCTCGAATTAACTGCTCACCATGGGGATTGCTTTCGCATCCAGGTTCAACACCTTCGTTTCAATGTATAAACGACAGTGCTGTATACTGCAACTTTTTTTCAGTTTCTTCTAATTACGCTACTTCAAGTCCTTCTTAATTGGATTCATTAATTGCTTTAATATTGTTTTATTATAAAATTATTTCCGCTGAATATATACTTTACAGTGTTCAGTGAGAGTGTAGTGAATGAGATGAATTTATTAAAAAAAATATATAATCATACTTTGCCAGGGTTGTACTTCTACGTGAGGTACTCTTAATTGAGGAGTTAAGGAAACATTATTTACGTAGGATTCGATCAAAGGCATATATTTATAAATCCATAATAGGCGGTAAAGGAAGAGGTAGAAGAATAAGTTCGATATTAAATACACTTTACATTCGACAATACCGCAACAGATTAAGGTCGGCGCACACGGGGTATTTATATATCAAGCTTTATTCTTGAACTTGGGTTTGTATACAGGTGTCAGCAGTTTGTTTCCTACGGCCCTAGAGTTTGCATCGCGGCTTCGGAATGCAAACATTTCTCGAAGAAATCCGTCGCCTTTCATGGACAAAAGTGAAAAGGGGAAGTGAATTAAAGTGTTAAGGAGGGTGGCAAGTCAACGACACGGAAGTCATGCATGGATTTCGAGGCTGACGGACGTCGGAAAACATCATTAATGGTTCGTAGATTGCCGATTTTCACGAATCACCGCTAATAAATTAAGTATAATGCGCGGGTATAACGAATGCGAATAATGCAATTTAAGAAGAGAGAAAAGTAACCGAAACCAAAGTTCCTCGACGAAGGGAAAAGTCAAGTCTGTTCATACCGCAAAAACGCGATCTTATCGTCGTGTAGGTGTCCTCAAGGTACTCGTAACACGCGTCCTTGCACGTGCACATTCTTCTAGAAAGAAAGAGTCGAGTAATACGGAAACTCCGGCACGCGTGCATGCAACTCGTTCTTTCGTCGGAGGCGCCTGCCCTCAGTAATTTCAGCTAACCCTAAAGCCTGACCCTGAGCACATGGGCCGAGCATGTCACGTCATGTCGGCTCAGAATACTGGCAATAATTGCGGCTTGCGGGAGCATACGAGACACACGCCGTCCTGTAAAAGAACGGAGAAAGGAGTGAAAGAGAAAAGGAGGAAAAGAGAGCGAAAGAATAGCAGAAGCGTGGAGTTCAGTGAGGCCATGTGGCGAACAGTAGTTTCACGTCGTGGATGTGAGAGCTCGACCTCTCGAGTCATCCACCCCTGAAGAAGGAGAAGCCGACGGTAAATGTTGCAGTCGGCGACGATGTAGTCGTCGCTTCTGCTTACCGCTTCTCTCGCGCGGCCGCTCTCTTTCTTTCCATCTCTCTCTCTTTCTCTTTCTCTTTCTGTGGTCGATGCACCGGTTAAACGCCACGACTTTGCAGAGGGGATTGGATGGTAAATTAAATGATAGGCGAGGGCTCGGTTAGGAGGTTTCTCGTTGAGATCTAATCTTTCGTTGCTCTGTTTTTAATTCGATCTTGTTATGCTGTTAAGGATCGGCTTATTGTTTGCCTCGGGGTCGAGAGTACGTCTAATGCGGAAGCGTTTTTTGCTCATTTATAATATGCTTCTGGTAGATTGATATTGGTTTAAAAGAATTATGCATTAACCGATACGTCGGTAGAAGATGTTTGATGGAAGTTTCGTTTAGATATTAATAAGAGCTCTCTCGATAATCGGTAATGATCACCGGTGGGCCTAAGTTCTTAAGAATAATAACTGAAAAGCCATGGAAGGGAACCGACCCCAATTTTCACTGCTGAGTAAATCGTCAGTAGCTGTTACCTGTACCGCTATACCGTACCGAGGTCTCTGCAGCTGATGCACCGTACGTACGGAGAGTAAAAGGAACAAAAGGAAGATGGCGAGGGGGGCCCCAGTGGTCTGCTCTCGACATAGTCGTAGTAATCCCGGGCATCGGTTCGCAGAAGGGAAACATCGAGTACGGCAAAAACCCAAACAGAAATCGACAATTCAAACCAATTACACCGTAACAAAAATTCAACATGCATTTCACATAAAAACATTACAATAATCCGGAATAGACCGTGGCATTCAACATCAATAACGAATACCACAAATTACTTTAACCTCTATAAACCCATGTATTTTCTTCCACCAAAGAAATTTTATATTACTTAATAGCACGGGTCACTCGAGGATAGTTTCCTTTTATCTCGGTTTAAGATTATGTCGATCACCGGCATCTCGAAATGCTTGAATACTTCGTAAATTCTTGGTTCGTGTAAAGTTCGCTCCTAAGCAGAAGAAATCACCGATAAAAAGTATTTTCTATGATCTATTCTTACCTTGAACTCTGTACTTCTCGTATTCCGAGCATCTTAAATATGCCGTGGCAGTGAAACATAAAGACGTAAAATATTTAGTAAATCGAGAACAATGACAGTTGACAAAATGCATTCGTTATTCTTCGAAAAAAGTGGCAGGTATTCGTTCCAGTGACCTGGCTCAGCAGCCAATGCACTGTCGACAGAGACAAAGAGTGGAACGAAGAGAGGATGAGAAAGAGGAGGGCAGGCAGTGGTCTGTAGTTGACGTGGTCGTGGTAAGCCTAAGCTTTGGTCCCCGCGAGAAAAAGATCGTACGATGTGGTCTCGGTAGAAGGAGAAGGTAAAAAGAGGAAGAAAGAGGGAAGGAAAGCGTGCAGGTTCTGGGCGGAGTAGGAGAGAGAACGGTCCGTAGGGCCAGGAGTCATCGAGTGACACACGCACGACTGCCACGCTTCGTGGTCACGGTCAAAGCGCACGCGAAACACCACCGAGCAGTAGGGAGGGACACGCTTCGGTTGCTCCTGTAAACGGAGCACCTCGAGGATCAAGCTACGAGGTTCTTCGATTTCGATCAAGAACGCCGAGATTGGGTTTCACGGTGCAGATGAAATAAAATCAAGTAATCATGTCGATGCTAGAGAGCCTAGAGACACGAAGTTAACCGGTGCTATTTGGAATACGATATGCCACGATGAAATGGATCGTGCGTAAATCAGAAAAAGTCATTCTTACCAGTAGGAGCAACGATACGTTTCCCTAATCATTGATCTTCATCCTTCGTTAAATATATTTATGAAAGGATAAGGTACCATCTTAAAGTAATCTAAGTTGCTCAACGGCTAAAGTGGAGTTTGAAAAATACGACAGCAAGATACATAATTAGGATCGGGTGAAGGAAAGGGTTAAAGTAAACAGCGCGTTCGAGGTGAATACAAAACCCGGAATAAGAGCCGATCGGGATCAAGCGAAGGCTCGCCGAAAGCCGGCGCCAACGATCCTAATGCGATTATAATTAGGAGCATTTTCCAAGGTTGGATCACGATAGAAGCTTCGAACGATCCCGAGGGGGTCGTTCGCCTTAATACACGAGGAACTCGAGTTGAGTATGCCTGCCAGGTATTCTGGAAGCTGCCGACCTACCGTCTACAGAAGAAGACTGAGGATGATCTCGTTACCAGGATCGTAACACGATAGGTGAGACGATCCAAAACTATCGTCGTATCCTTGGAACCTCTGATACACGCATACTCCATCTCGTTTGCGCTTATTCCCCGAGAGCATGAAAAAAGTGGATGAGGACGTAAGTGAAACAACCGCGATAACAGTTGCGATCTAATGAATGTTATGGGGTGGACACAGTTGCACGGTACTCTCCGTGACTAGTATAGGTATCATCAAGCTAGTAATACTGGATAATTATTACCGGGGATTGGTGGAGACACGTCATCGTGGTTCCATTAAGCCGAGCGGCACGTATTTCTGCTCGCCACTGTCCCGCCTCGTAAGAGTTTAATCATTTCTGCAATGGCTGCAGCTTCCCTTCAATTAGGGCTGACTCGAGGTCGAGCAGCCACCTGGGTAAACCTTCTTCGAGTCTTTTCAGACTAGACGAAAGTATTTTTCCCTCTTATTGGCGCAATGACTTTCCTTCTTCTACCGATCCTTCGGTTTCTCCTCTGACAACCGAAGAGACTTTAATTAGCAAAGATACTCGCATTAAAGAAAGCTAATAGTACCTGGTTATTTGTGCGGGGTTTAAATGTAACGATTTAATGTGCCGAGATTATAGAGTCGTGGTACATGTAAATAGTTTCCTTGGTATATTAATATTAACCTGTTGATGCCAAAGTGTATTTAGGGTTGAGCGGAAGGTTCATCATCCTTTAGGGCATTGACCGGCAAATGAATAAGGATGTATTCATTTTTATCGCGTGTTTACGAATGTTGATTATGTCTTTCTAAAAGAGAAGATGCGGATACGGGGCATGCACGCCCACCACCTTTGTTGGACCCTTTTTCAATCCTTTCATCGACCCTTCCTGAACGGAACGAAACCAGAACAAAGAGTATTGCGTCCGCCAAAGGTACTAAAGATTCTTTGAAGTATCGGTTCTTTTTGCTGTTCAGAAAACGGGAAACAGGAATTTAGCATTCATTCCCAAGGGAAATAATACAAAATATCTTACGTGCGTGTACCACATAATAACACGTAAACAAGCGAGTACTCAAAATCACAGCGAGGCGAACTTTTATCCTAAGCACATACACCTACGACGAATGCGCATCATATGTTCTATCCTAAAAAGAACATAACAGCAAATACGTAATCGGTGTATGGTTTATTGGAAGAACAAACTACGACCAACACTTTGCTTTCACATATACCGAATGCGTGGCAACAACTCCTCCCATCCCCTTCATTCCGCTCCTTCCCTGTTTCTCCTCTTCCTCGAAGTGGCTGCCGTGTTCCCCGAAGTTTATGCGACACGTCGCTACACAAAGAAAAGGGTAAAGAGAAGAGGAGGAACGTGAAAGAGAGAAGGAGAAAGGAAGACAGAGAAGGGTAGACGGAAGCAGAAAAAGAAAGCAAAAGAGAGACGGAAGAACCCCTCATTAGCAAGGTAGTTCGCGAGGGCAGTGACGTTCACGTTTCATAACACGGTGCGACTCACGCATGCATAGCCACACGTGCAACAACTATGATACACAACGACACAACAACACTAACAACAACGACATCAAGTAAGAACGACGAGGAACGCAGCGAAGAATTCTTTACGTGGCTCCTCGGTAGGGTGACGTACGCCCACCAACCAGAAGGAATCGTATGCATGATATAAAAGGGCTCAAATTATCCAGGAAGCAAAGAACCCGGGAGGAGAACCTATGCTCACGCTTAAAGAACGTCTTTTCTTGAGTGTAGGCCACGGCGAGCCAACAAAAGGGGGCTTTTTACAGGGAGGGAGTTAGGCCTCTACGTATATTGCCGTAATTTTCACTCTGCGGAGGTGGAGGAACCGAAGGATCAGGAGGGACGAACCACGAACATTGCTACAATCTCGGTTGAAACGTATAATCAAACGAACCGCGATGTTCAGGTCAGTGGCTGATAGCATCGACCCTTTTTGCATCACTGAAACTTCCTTCGCCTCCTTCCTATTCTTCTACTTTCTACCCTAGATTCAACCACGATATTTCTTTATCGATATATATCAATGGTTCTTTTTATCCGAGTCCTTTCTTCCGATTCAAAAGAAGGATGCGGTGTCTGCGGTGAAACGCATCATTCGAATCTGTTTGGAATTTTATCGCTTTTTATTATCGTGGATAATTAGATTCCTTTCAGGATTGATATTATGAAAATTGTAATAACATCCATAAATATATTTAAATTATTTTAATGTATTAGTATATGTTAAAACTCATTTAATAAGCCGAAAATTTTCAATTAATTGATATAATTAATTAATTAAAAATTGTATAATGATAAATAATATTGTACAGAATAATTCATAAATAGGTACGTACATATTTATCGTGAGAATTCATCGGAATAAGAAAATAATGTTCTCCCGGGTAATAATATTTATTTTAAGATGAAATCCTGTAATTAGCTTCGTGATTTATCGCATGTTGTACCATATGAAGAATGGCGGCATAACGAAGATAAGTGAATTTTTCCATAACATCTTATTGTGTGATAGAACACCGATGATCATGGCATTTGAAGCAATCGTTTGAGTGATGCAACGTATCCCGTTATACCTTGAAGGTATGACTTTTGTTTTTACACGTTCTATCGTAATCCGGGTCCTTGTCATTACCTTTATCGATCTTGGTGTCCTTACTCTATAATTTCGCAAACTTCTTGTAACTTAGTTGTACGAGCAGCGCACGATGTTTTGCGACTTATTTTTCTAATGTGTCGCTGTCGCTACATATCATTATAGTCCATCGATATGCACCCGTGCAGTCTGCAATTCACAGATATAATCGTTCCAAATTTGGTGTGCAGTAAGTAACATGTGCGTAAGAAAGAAATGGAGTTTTTTCTGCCGCGCCAAAGTCATATATTACTGCACGATTAAGGGATCGATGTCCCGTTCTTCGTCTCATGGGAACGATACTTTCCTCGTGCAAAGTAAGGTGGCCGCCACTAGATAAACTACTATTATTTCGAACTTTTTGGAAGTCTCGCGACGATAATAATCGTGGCCAAAAATAAATCAATTTTTTCCGACGATTATCCCCTGTTTATCACGCACGTTTCATCGATGATATTTAGATCCCGTTCTATCGATAGTATATGATTCCATACCGGTAGAATCTTAGCCATTTGTCAACGTAGCAAAAGCTCTTGTCGTCGATTGTACTAAAATCTCACTCGATGAGGTAGGGTATGGACAAACCATTGCACCCTTAGGGGAGTTTGCACCCCATCGTGGAATAATACAATATTCAATTTGTATCTAATGAATATAAATTACGGCACTGGCTTGCCGATTTCTCTACTCTTCTCTCTTTCTTCGTCTCTTGTCCTTGTAAAAGGAGGGATTAAGAATATGGTAATTCATAAGCCAATTAAACTCTATTAATCCCGCGAAATGAATTCAAGGAAAAAATATCTAGTAATATACCTCGTATTTCCTAAGTGAAAGCTTAACAGTTCTAATTGAAACCATTATGAAAAGTTAACTGTTATAATTAAAGCTATTATCGGTGCCAATAACAGGGAATACTAATAATACAACTAATGTAACGACATCGTAGAAATCTGTGTTTAAGACGGCACATAAGTACCTTGTTAAACTTTATTTTCTTTCTTCGCTTCTACTATTAACGGATCGTTAGTTCTTGTACACTTCATCGGCAATACCAATAATCACTCTCGCTATTACTTCAGCGCGGTCATAATAATTTTTATAAGTTACAAGAAGAATGAAGGGTGTAGTAACCGAACCATTGTCATGTTAATTGTTACTTTGTAATATCCGACTCAATGGTTGTCGCAAGAATAAACACACCGGCACTTACAATGTTTTCAGTACCTACGCACTGTAATCTTCGTCGTCCGGATTAAGTCCATTAGCATCTTTAATCGCGCGACATCTAAATTCACCGGAATTGTTTTAAGTTGCACAGACAAAAGCATTTCGAAGAGATTCCCTCGTAGAACTTCCCTCCACGCCTCGTTGTTCTACCTTTCGTAAGTTTCAGACCTTCTAATTGTGATCTTTCTATGCAATCTGTAATCGTTCGTACTCTGCGTATTAATTATCGCAATGCATGTTTACTACTCGGAATAATTACCGGTTGGAGAGTGGCACGTTTGATGACGATAGATTCATTACGCCTACGCAATTCAGCAACGAGCTGTGTACAGTGTACATAGTTAACAATGACGCAAGTTTCATTATCTACCTTGATACTTAATAGTATTTGATACTAAGGTTCTCTTCTCGGAGAATACCGGTTGTCAAAGTGTACCGGCTTGTAATTCAACATGTTAAAATTATCTTCGTGGATATTTACTTCCGTAACGAAAGAGCTTTACGCCGTATGATTACTATTATCTTTTGTTAGCTAACCATCTTGTTTTACATACTAAACTTCCATTAAAGTCCTGCAATAATAACATATACGTTACCGTAATAACATAATCGGTTAATATAAAAACAAAACATGCCAGGTATCGTTTCAAAGGTAATTCAAGCTTGGAGCGTATCGAGATCAAAATACATCGATCAAAGTATCATTGATAAAGGAATATTATCAGATTCAATCAATCTGGCAGGAAGGAAATTAGAGTGAAATAAAAGAAAGGTATTAATCCACCGTCGAACAGAACGCATACGTTCACCGTTCAGCATTGCAAATACTTCAGGATTATCCGGGCATGAAGAGTGATCGGTCACTGTAGTATGGTGGTTAGGGAATACCTCGATGCTTTCGAACACGGACAATCTGGATGACACATACGCTTCGATCCCCAATCGAGGTATCCCTTTTCCTAGCAGACTAGTATTTATATTCGAGGCCGTATGATGCGTTTACTAACCCTCGAAAAACCACCAGTAGCCACCCCCTTCCGACAGTTGCATTTCATTTTCCTGACGCTTCTGGCTCGGGCAATCCTTTCGTCCATATGCACTTCGATTTGTCAAATCTACCACGTGTCATTGGAAAATTCCTTCGGAAATATCGCTGCCAGACTCCTTCCACGTGGGGGGATTTTACCTCGTCATATGGCGTGCACTTTGCGAATTATACCAGGAGTCGAACACAGTGTCCTGGTTCGGGAACACATGACGATACTGTCACGAAAGAAAGCGATGACTGATAGAAATATTACGTGCTCGTCATATACGCCAATAATTTTATAATCAGGCAGAATGTGATGAAAACCAAATGTGCTTCTAGGGACCTATCATCTTGTCGAGTTCCTTAATCATATTTATTTCCGAACGAGTTGGGTTGAAATAGGTAGTTAATGAAAGGTAAGCACTTTTATTAGGGAAGCAAATTTTGTTGGTAATTCACGAAGAATAGATTATACAACGTAGGAAAGTTTGTCTTTTATGCTGGTAATAATTGCCCGTCATGATGCGGAATTAGAAAGTAGGCTACTCGAGTACTCAAATACGCAGCATTCGGATAATTATTTGAGTGCGATTCTTACTATCCGAAAGTGAAAAACTAGGCTGGTAATACGCGTATAAACTACTCAATTATGGGAGTTACTCGAGCTTGAAATAGTGAAGAATTATTGGTATTATTCTCCATGTACCCCCACGAATGTTTTTAAACGAATCACTGGAGACTTCAGATCTTATCCATGCTACGTCTTATCTTATTATACTTTTCATTCGGTCCGTATCATGAATCTTGTTAATTAATTTATATTTTAATAATATATTTATCTCATGGCGTTTATCGTGATAATTAGTAGTTTATTATCGCTTCGTAAATTCATGTTATTTGCACGCCCTTACCAGTGATGCGAGAAGGAATGAAGTCTTGCAATGCAGAACTGAAGTGTCTCCTGTTAATTAAAACACGGGAGAGAATTTTGGTGTTCATCCAAACCCATTATCCGTGTGATCCAGTGTTAATTAAAATTATAGTCGCTGCGAACGATCGCTACATAGATAAACGTGGAAGCAGAGAATACTTCCATGACTGTGAGACAGGAATCACGTCACCGTGCAAATCGGCGAAAAGGATGGTGCCCAGAAAGGACAAGGTGGTGGACTCGGAGTATGAAAGAGAAGCCTTGGTCGAATGGAAAAGGAGCGTTGAAGAGTAGGAACGACAAAGGGAAGCATTGTGCATCAAGACTCCGAGACTTAAGACAAAAGCTCCTTTTCTCTCTTTCCCTGCCGGTAGCTCCGTATTTTGCTTGGTGAACGAACGTGTCTACGAGAGGAGCACAGAGAGAACTGCGAGATCTTAATTTGCATGAGCGCCCGTCCGAGATAAATGCGCCGCGCAATAAAAGTCCGTAAATCCTTCAGTCTTCGGGCCCTGAAGAGACAGACAGTGAACGAGGTAGGACGAGACTCCGAGAAAAGAGGAAAGTAAACTGGTATTGGGGGAAAGGTATAAGAACGAGGAGAGAGGAAAGCCGAGGAGAAAGAGAGGGATAAGATAGCACCCCTTGTAGCCCGTTATTTAAATTAGGCCAATAAACCTCGAAGGTCTGAGACTCGACGACCTACTCTCATACCTTCGGGAAGGACTCTGGTCTGTGCACGTACGAGCTGCTGATCCAACTCAGACAAGACATCGAACTACTGATTTTCACGGAAATGGTACCCTCTTTCCACGAATTACTCCTCCCCATGCTTCGGATAAGTCCTATTCTTGCCGGTAATTCTGCCTATATCCTGTGTCACGTCTGGTCGGCGCGTTTTCAGTACCGGTGCCGGTGGAACGATCACGATAAACGCCCTTAGGTCGAGGAAATGGATCACGATCGTCAGGATGATAACTTTCGTTCTTCGTGAGTCTCAGGATTTTCAAGCGGAACGATTACCCATCTAGGAATTTTTTTCTACCAGAAGTTATCTATCATACTTATATAGTCAGGTGAGTCCTGGCTACCCAAAATGATTACCTTCCTTAGAATTTGTTGTATTTTTTAAAATCGTCCACCCTATGCATCATTACCCTGTGCAAGATTATTAGTAACCTCTGGAACGGTAGTTACATTAATGATTTTATTAAAATGTCCCCAAGGAAAGATTGATAAGAGTTAATGAATCGTGCATAGATTTAAGATATTTAACAAACACAGCGCATTTGAAATATCCGGACAAGGATGCAAGTAGAAGTGGCACATGATCTAAAGAGTCCGTCTTCCGAAGTGTTACCAGCTGCAAGTTTGCTCTAACCCCAGTAACGTCACTCGTAACCCCCATAAACTTCGTATCTTCTCTCTTGTAGTCCATTTACATGGGTTCTCGTAACGAGCACCACGTCTCGGCTCATTGGTTGGTCGTTTTAGAGGCAACGTCGATATATAAAATGTGTTTAAATCCAAGCAGCAGTGCCACTAAACGAAACCGGACGACTCGCATACCCGTCCCTTTCGGTATTCGATGAGTTTTGCAGTTGCTTTGAGAGTACTAGTTAACTTTACGATCGGTGCACGAAACCGAAGAAGGATTTTTCGTTATTGGTCTTTGGACCCGAGAAAATTGTCGTTTCTTCGGCGTTCGTGCGTTCCCCACTTCGGTGGGTTACGTGCCATTACGTATTGCGTCCGTATTCCTTGAATTCGTGGAAACGGAATAAAGATATATATACATCTAGTGTTGAAGTGCTATCTTTATGGTAGTATTATCCATTGTTTTCTTGCGCACTCTTGGCGAAGACATTGCGCTTAGTTACGGACATCCATTGAACCAATCTTGCGGATAGTGCAATTTATTATCGACGATGGAAATTACGTGACTTATTATGTAAGAAAAAATTAATTACTCGCGGTTTTATCGATGGAATGATTTAACGCGTTTTTAATTAAGCCATCTGGTCTTTGCCTGTCACTTCTAATTTATACTGTTGCCGGATGTTTTGCAATTCTGCGCTTGATGTTATCAAATTGCTATTAACCACAGGTGGAATTTCTTTTAATGTACTAAATCATGAAATCTCGTACATTTCATCTGAAATTCCGATCTGAGACACAATATCTTGAGCTAATATCGATAATCACATTCTTTATTTTCTTATGATATCAACTTTTATTGTATATTTTATACAATATTTCACATACTATAATTATACACGATCGGAAAGTAATAGAATTCGTATTAAACTATAGTCGATTATAATCTTGAATTATTCCTTGTTGGTCTTCGAATTGTTAATATGTATGGCGCACGGTGCGGCTATCGTGCAGACCAAAGTTAAGTTTAATTAAGTTTAATTAAATTTAATTTAATTTAATCTAAATTTAATTAAATTTGGTCTGCACGATACGGTCCACCATACTATGATCGATTATAATAACCTATAATCATAAGGGATGAAGAGAATTAAACTGCACTAAAATATCTCCAAATTGAATTTCATTTTTAAAGTATCAATTTAAATATTGTAATTGGGTGGCTGTGTTTTACAAATTTGTTACGGTGCATTGCAAAATGGTTGGTTCGTTGGATTCGCGGAAAGAAGGCGGACGACGATACCGTTCGTTTATTGGCGCAATGTTTACGGCGAAGAGGCCACGTGGGCCCGTTACAATCGCGTTAGAACAGCGAGCGGACCTTTCGTTGCTCGTATTTCAAGGTAATGCGAAGAAGTTGCATAGAAAGGAGCGATAACTGTGGTCGGTTCTTATTGCCCGTTTTTATAGCCACCAAATGGCTTAGGATTCTTGTTCGAGAGTGTAATAAGTTACAAGAAAAAAAAAATCTTTACTTCGTGGTGTTTCTCTTTCTGTATGTACGCGTCGTAATGGAAACTCTTCGAGGAACTATCACAAAGCATTATTTACACATCGCCAGGCTACGAGTTCTGGTTCGTCGTAATGTATTCTTCTTTAACACTTTATGATCCGTTAGTGAACGAAACCCTGCACATCCCATTGTTTTCAATACCTTTAATCCTTTGCCATTGAACTCGATCAGTTATGATATCAATTTTTTACTCGAAATAGTAAGCTTATTATATGAGATTCGACCAATAACCAATATGGAGAAACAAGCAACTTCCGTTTGAGAATTTTACTTGACCGTCAATATCGGTGATTAACTCGCTGACTGCAATTGTACTTCTGCAATTCAAATAAATTTGTTTTTGTTAAAAAGCATAAATAAGTCGTTTATCTTAAAAAATGGACTTAGACCATTTTCAAAATAAACGGCTCAAATATCATTGTCAAAAACAGTAAATAATCATTTCATAGAAAAGTTGATTACTTTTGAGTAGCTGAAAATGAATGGTCACTATACTAGCCAAAAATAGTCAACGGGTTAACTGCTCCAATATTTTCCCCCATTTTCCCCCTTCAATCGATATCTGATTTTCAAATCGATGCTCGTAACCCACTCAAATAATTGTATCGCAGTGGTTCTATTGACAATTATGGCATAAAGAGCCCTAGGCGAAGACGGTTTTGAACAGTGTTCAAAGAGGAAGAGGGAGAAGTTCGTTGTTTGCGCCGGTCAGCGTCGAGCATCGATTTCGGTTCGGAGCCTAACAGGGTCATTTAATTGATCGACTATCGAGCCGGTCATCTCTCTGATGACTATAATGATCGCCGGAGCCTCGGGCATCGCGGTATTTTCATTATCACTGGCGTGCATCCATAGAGAGGAAAACCTGAGTGATGACACCCCAGCTTTCATCCCCCGTTCTCATTTGCATAGTTCGAAGCGCGCCATCAACAATGTCCGTGCACTACGGCTTTAGGCGGTTCGAACGTCGGATAGATTATGGCTCGATTAGCTTTATTAATTTAAATCGACCACGCGACCACCGCCATGAGAATCGAGGATGCCGACGACAACGACCACGATCACGATCGGCAGATTCAAAATATGGTAGTAGTGCACCGAATGCACCACCGATGCAAACCACCGCCCTGTTTGCATTCACCTCTATTTTCTTTTGTTATTACCGACGACGGCACTTTGCAACGCAAATATTTGCTTCGGTTAACCTGACTCGTGTTACGGGGATGGTTCTGTTCTATGTCCTCGCGTTTATTTATTTGTATCGAAAGACCGATGTGATTCTCGCAATTGTGCATATATATGGCTTCCCAGCAACCGTGGTTTCCAGAAAAATATACGAGGGCTCGTGTTCTTTTAATTTTATTCTTCAATATTCGGTGAATATTGAAGACTGGTTCAATTCGTATTCCTGATATGAGTTTTATATCAAATTTCATGTAATGGATATTTAGCAGGTTCCGATGTTCCGTTAATTTCATACCGAGATTGAACGAAGTGCAAATCGTGAGAAAAGAGTTTAGACGGTCGTTTTGCACATTCGACATATTGAACCGCACGTGACGGTGAAGAAGACACGCTCACCTCCGCCGTCAATCAAGCCAGGTACGCGGAAGTTCACCCAGGAATAGTAAGTTAAATGGCACATGCAGCAAAAATACAATAGAAGCTCGTGGTTCGGTAAAACGGTCACGAATCAAATACGTGCGAAATGGCTTTCGTGCAAACGCTTAGCTCGCTTAAAACTTGAACATACACCCCTCCGCGATATGTAACTCTCGCAAATAACGCTTTTAAGGAGTGCTGTGATTTCAAGGATTAGTTCTTAGAAACATGCTTACGGAATTTGCAGTAGCAAAGTGAACGGAACAGAAATCATTGTGATCGCATTTGTCTACGAACATTCAATGATTGAATTGTTTAACGAAATTTCGATGATCATTATTCATCCATCAGTGTACCATTAAAAGGAGTAACCGATGTTGAACAATTCGGAACTAACTTAATTTCTTTCTCCCCTCGTTTACCACCCTTCGGTGTGCTAAAACAAAGCTCGTTTTCCCGGAGTATTTTATGACCATACAGTAACCCTCGGTGATTATGTTCGTGGATAGTCGATCATGAATGTGAATTGACTTCTCACATATTTTTGAATTATTTATATCCTGAAGCTAGCTTCGGTACCTAACTCAAATTCATCGATAATCTCTGCAATTAATGACCCGTACACTTAATCCGCTCATTATCATGCGATTAACGATGATGGGTCCAATACAATAGTCACTCGGATTATTGAGTTATATTCTTCCCTCATTAGTGATTCGGAGCAACTAAAACAAAACCCGTTTGGTCGGAGGGTGGTATCCTTTTTTGGTTCCATATTTTGATCCCGAAGTGATTATGTGCATGAATGGCGGATGAGAGAGAGAGAAAGAGCAGGTCGAGTTAATTTGTCCGCGATAGCTCGAAAATTTGAACTATACGAGCGGTACGTTGAACCGTGCATCGCACACGGAATAATATCGCAGCAATCATATTACGAAACAAGCAAATACGTCAACAGAACGTGTGTGCACTGAATAATGCATTGTTGGTGCAGCTAATGCACGGTCAGCCACCGTACGGATACCATCCCCGTGTAATTGGGGTCCGTGTTTGCGAATCAAAGTCATCATCGGCCGTCATCGTGGCCGCCGCTGATGAAATGACCAGACGACGCCGATACACCGATTCTCTGCTGGGCAAACACCGCCAGGATACGTGGTTCGGTACCGGGCTTAAAAGGTCGCCGTCGAGGGTCGTCGCTCTTGATTTACTCGGAAATTTAATGCGCTCAAAACTTGTTTTCATGACTCGGCAACTATGCGCCCGTTCATATTCACGTGCAACCTTAGTCGTGATTTCAAAGCCATTTCCGCGATAATTACGTTTTTATTAACTGAACACGTCGAATGCCGCCGGGGATCACCGATCACCGATGATACGAATATTACTAAAATTCAAATCAAATATATCGCTAAAATTTCGAAAATTTTCAATACTTTTAAAGTTACGATAACGATGTAAAGTAACCAACGTATCATGGATCACTTAAACGGTTTTGTTTCTGGATGTGATGTACATGTACAAATGCGTATCGCGAGGTATCGCTTAACACGGATGTCTACGTGGTAGTCATCGTGTTAATTAGGTTCCTGTTCGTTTAAAGTGGCGCACTGACGATTTTCTATCTCATTTTACTGTAATCGATTATTCTAAAAAAAATATTGGTTTAATCGTAAGAGTCTCCGGAATTAATTATGTATACGTCTATATATGGAAGGTAAAATGAACGTTATAAGAAATTTCAAAAATATTTTGTTGATTCATACACTCGAGGTGGTGATTTTTTTTACTCGTTGACATTTTTCCTCGTAGTATATTCTTGGAATAAAAATAAATATAAAAAGCCGCAGGACGGTATCTCATAATGCAAGCAGTACTCAGCAACCACGTTTTCTACCTCGGTTCACGGTTGCACTTCTTTTTTTCGGCTCTTTCCTTTTTTTATGAAGGAAAGAGAATTTGGTGGTTCTCATAGTCGTGGACATTTGGACGTAGATAGGTGGCAGGGATCACAATAATGGAGAAGCGAGTTTTATAGGTGGACCAGTCGGCAGCAACCATCCCCGGCCCCCCGTCACGGGGGGCGGACGGTGGGTGGCGAGTCACATAAGGGCCAATAAGCCGAGCAACGTCTCGTGGCAGAATTTCTGCGAAGACGAAATTACATTCCGCCATCCGTCGTTGTCGTCCAAACGTTTTCCCATGGACGATCTAAGGCGAAGGTCCACTTGGAATGCGGAATGGATGGTACCGGAGGATTTTCCGGCTCGTACGGAAAAGCCTCCGGTGCAATTAGCCAACTCGATTTTCCTCGGCGTCGCACCGAATGTCCTCGATCCCGAAAATTTATCTCTTTCTTTCTCTCCTGAACTCACTCGGCAAACCGGAGGGGATCGCCCCGACTTCTGGAAATTTATTCGAATGCCACGAACGATTTCAGTGGAAATTGTGATTCGGCTCTAAATGAAACCTTCCTTGTGGCTTACAAACTAAATCACTGGAATGGACTGGCAAGATAATGCTGGAATTTAAGAAAGATCGATTGCATACACATTCAGGCAAGGTTTTTACCAGAATGTACTTTTGCGCAAAGTAAAGCTTACTATTTTGACAAAAAATGCGAATAGATGTAGTTCAACTACTAAAATTAAAATATTAGCACGCGTGAAAATAATTAAGCAGTCTCAGGAATATCGTGAAAATAAAAATCAAAATTAGTAGTCACTCTACGAGATCACAGATTCCATTTTTACAATAAACAATGGAATAGCTAATTGATTATCAAGCGATTAAATTTTGAATGTGTAGTATTTCCAAAGAAAAAGCTATGTTCAAATCGGGACACCTTTGAATCTTGTCCTTATTCAGAGATTTGTCACGGTTTTATTATTTGGTTCCATAAGAATATAACAATGAAGGAAAAAATATTGTAGAATTATATACTGTGCTCTTTTATATCGTACAATAGGGTCCGATAAAAAAAATATTGATTCGAGGGAACGAAGAATGGAGAGGCCACGAGTTTATTCAAGGAGAAAGAATTTTTGGGTGGCTACGCCAATGGCGCGTAGCCCGGTAGCAGGTCCCCATCCCACACCTGCAGGTCAGTCCCTGCCTCTCATTATCCCAACCTGATCTTTCGAAAGATATACTCGGACTTTCGTTATTTATCGCCCGGTTAAAGATCAGAATTTCTAAAGACTTATTCGAGAAACACCTCCTTTTCATATTAAACCTAATATCGAGACACGAGAACCTTTCTAATCTACATTAATATACTCCTTTAAAGTATACATTACGCAACACGTCAATCCAATAATGGAAAGTATCGATTTCTTGAAAATGTAGGGAAATGTGGAATATAATTATGTAACTGAAATTGCATTTATTGAGGATGTAGTAAATTGATTCTATCCAATATATCGATTAATGTTTATTAGATATATTTGAAGGGAGAGGATGAAAGTAACAAGGAACGCCATACAAAATATCTAAATAGAATTATGTATATTCTAATATATCGGTTTATATTTCTTACATATGTCCGAATCAAGGAATGCGATAAAAATATATTATTATAATTGTATATTTGAAACTGAATCTATTAGAGATTCAATATATCCAATATATCGGTGTAATATTTATCTAACTAAAATTGCATCTATGAAAGATATATTATATTTATTATTTCCAATATACCGTTTTATATTTATCAGATATGTTTGAGGGGAGAGGATGAACGTATCAAGGGATGCAATGAAAAGGATAGTGGTTTTACGAATTTAATAAAGATAGATGTGATTTATTTATTTTTCCTCCATAAGGTTTTCCGAGGAATCATGATGAAAGTAGAACCGAGAATCCGTGTACAGCGGGTCAAATCTGGACTCTGTTATCCCCGTTTCTTTCTAGACTCCCTCCCAGTGGTTGTTGGTCAGAAGAAACTCATTTTATTCGGTGGGCCGAGGAGGAAGATCATCTCCCAGCCGGTTACTTGCTGCCACGGAGACAACTCTCAGACTAAACCCACATGTGCGATAATAAACTGTCGCGGTCCGTAATGCGTTCTAAAATCTTAACGCTCGAGCTTCCACTCATTTTGCTTCTCTATCTTCCTCTAGAAAAAAAAGGATACTCGCTCGTCCCGCCGAAAATAGAAATTCCTTTGAACTTTCGACAAAAAACTTTCCTCTCAAAAAAAAATCCGATCTTAGAGGCGATACCTTCGCTCACATCGCGAACGAAATTTAAGCAAAGTTCGTGAATCTTTGATCTTCCTCGCTGCACTCTTAGCTTATTTTTTAGGCATTATAATTGCTACATCAAAAATTGTGTCTTAATATCAAGATTCAGCGTAGTATCGTATTCTGCATTGCAGATTCTGAACATTCAAGAGATGGTTATTGTTGCTTGGTAAAAAATAGAATTTTTAGTAGTCTAATTTGAATATCCTGGGATGGATAATAATTTCGAAGACCTGTCTAAGGATAGGCACCATTAAGTTGTTTTAAAGAAAAAGTGAAAGTCTGTATTAGGATCACATTATTGACCCAATCCACTTACGGACTCTGTGACCTAAATTACATCCACTAAATTGCTATTTCTACTCGGCGATTCTGATTACAGAAACTAATAATGCTGTTGAAACCTGCAACTTGAAACGTTCTAATTGAGCTCAGGTGTTAGCGATCGAGGAACCATTATAAAAGCACGTCGACCAATTACTCCCATTCTAATTGAATTACGACGCGTCAACATTCGTTGTGTCTCCCGAAGCGTAGGGTCAACGAGGAACACCATACGAACTTATTAAACATATGCTCGTGTTTTTCCCGGACGGGCACGATGGACACCCCTCGACTTTGGAATGATAATAGCTCGTAATCCGTCTAGCTGTACCACCGTAGCATATAATAATTGGGGTTGAGGGTTTAGAGTCGCTTCGAGGCTCACCTACGAGGGGGTCACGGTTGCCACCCCATAGATATTCTATTTCGTATACGAAACACCACTACGTCTCCTGGAATAGAAAACACCATATGGCGTGTGCAGGTGTACCCGAAGCCGATTAGGAACCACTCGCATGAATTTACATTAATGCACCCACGGATTTACTGCCGTTTACTGGATTTATTATTTCGTCCATGATTCGACGATTTCGTGAACAGGTAGCTGATTGTTCACCTGGAAGGTGCATCATCATCCTATGGGATACATCAAATACTGCATTGTAACTCACGTGACCACATGTTCAATTTAAGCGAACTATAACCCCTTTGATTAAGGGATTATATTTATTTGTTCCTTGTATGATAATGATAATCGTTTTGTATACATACGGAATGAAATGTGTTGCAAGAATTTCGATGAATTTGGAATTAGAAAATGATGCTGAAAAGGGTTCAGGTTTAGAGATAATAATGTATTGGTTGATTCTGTGAAATTTATTATTTAAAAAATCAGGAAATACCAGGAGGTCCTGGAAGAATGACGTCAGGCGTATTTGGACTCGATGAAGTATCGTTACACACGCGATGCCCACCTGTGCGCGTGCATTTTAATTCTACGATCCCGTAACCAGATTATCGGTACCGATTTCGATCCTGGTGGATGCATTAATGATCCCATTAGCATAGATCCATCGTAGATCCAGCTCGATCGAAAATGGAATATGTATATCCATTGGTGTATGAGTAATCAGGCACACACGTGTTCGAATTCGCAGTACTCTTTTTGTTTATCACCCTCCAGTATCGTTAACACGTGTTACATTGAATTACACGTGGAAAATGTTTCTTTCCAAATTTCATCAAAAGACAAATCGACTGATTCATTATTCAATGATCGAGTGTTCTTCTTATGAAGAAGATTCCTTATGGAATTGAATGTCCAAACCATTATAAACATTGTATTAACATTTTTATGAAGTGAGAAGAAGGAACGGGACAATATTTCCAGCATGAATAATCGGTAAGAAATATTTGGATTATAAATAATGGTCTTTCAGTTTCACTTGTTTATGCCGATCGAGCGAGGCTGCCCTTCTTTTTCCCCGGTGTTACGCAAACGATCGGGTATGAAAAAAAGCTAAACATAGAAATCGTGGAAGTATCGCGATCGTTTATCAGGTCGGAACGAAGCCGCAGTAATTTCTTTCACGATCGTTCCGATCGATCGATCGTGGACTCCCTTCGTTCGCCTCGTATCTCGAATGTCCTCTCTCTTTCATTCGAATCCTTCCAGGCAACACGAAGCCGCGAATCTCTTTGCTTCCTTCCGCGAAGGCAGTCGGGCTGACTCATAAAACGGATCGTTGAACAGAAATCCTGCGAGTAAAGGGTCGAGAGAAGTCGTTCCGGGGCTACCGTGTAATCGAGCGAGCCTCACCGTACACTCGATCCTAGATCCTTTCACGGCTGCTCGATCGACGAATACGATTTCGCGCACCGCAGGAAGTGCTACGCGATGTCTTCTCTCAAGGGTACTCGTCCTTAGTACTCTTCGCTTCACAATTTTACCGCATTTTTTAATCAAAGTACAGCTTCAAAACTTTCAATCTGCTCACCGTCAAAGGGGATTTAAATATTGGATTTTCACAGTGATCTTGCATTTCTCCGACTTCTTTATACATTGAGATTTATAGTCCGCAAATAGCGGGAAACATATTTAGGATCGATATTTCATACAGCACGATAAATAACGTAATCTTCTATCGATTGAACGTTAAATGAAATACATATCCACGTAGCTCCTATTAACAGTTAGAAACTGATTCTATGATCTCAATTAAACATTGTGTAATTTCCTCTATAATCTATTATCTCGTATAAATATAGGAACTTCACATATCATAATTTTTCAAAATTAACAAATTCTCTACATAAAAAGCATACACAAAGTATTGTATTAACAGTATAATCGACACAATGGTAAACTTTACAGCGATACATCGTCTTTTTACATCATACATCTGTGTTTACATTTCGAAGAGGTACCAGATACTCATAAAGAGAAGGAAAGTTAAAATCACAAGAAGGTTAACGTTAGACACGACAAATGTCCAGACTGGTACTTATTTATTCTATCGGTATCTCTGAATCAGCTCGCGGAGAGTTTCATAAAAAAGTGAGGATCGTGGCATCGGTACGGATTTACATAGTCGCGGAGTAACGGGAAGACGAGTGAGTCACCTCAATTTGCCAACGAACTCCGTCTGGACGAACAGGTACACGTATTACCAGGTAACATTATGCGCGCGCTGCCGATTATTGTGATTGCGTAAAACCCTTTAAAAGCTGGCAATTAGATTTGGTTGACCGTCGAAAGAGTCATTTCGATGCAATATTTCACCTGGACATATTATGACGTGATAAACAAAGTCATTATCCTAGGCCGAATGAACATACGGTGCTTAAAACATGTTCACCCACCGTGGAAAATGAAATCCGGATAGTCTATGATTTTACCCTCGAAATAATGATTGGTGAGCACTAATTACACTGTGATTATCAATTATAAAATTTAGGGACCTAATTGCGAATAATTCATACGATGGTCAAAAATTGTTTTTTATATCGCGGAGGATGTTTTTAAATGATTCTGAGAAATTATTAGTGAACGTGACACGTGTCGTGTCTATTAATCAGTTGCCGCAACGTAGAAAGTATACATGATAGAAAGATACAAAGAGGAAGAGTAACTATTTTGAAATTATTTATGTCCATTATAAAAACCGTTTAATAAACATCAAGTTCTTATGGTTAAAGAGACATTGCGGGAATAAATAACGATTACTGCATCAGGCTTGCATCATTCTAGTAGCCGTTCTTTTCGACTGCCTATCGCGGCGATAAGATAAAGAATCGACTGTTCGAAATGTTCCAATAATGGAACCAAAAGAACATTATTATTTGCAGGCCTTTTATGATATCGTTCCAAATAACTGCAATTTTCATCCCTGGGATAATTAAATGTCTCTCGTAATATGCGACACGAACATTTATTTCTGAATATTGGTATCGATTCTAGTAGAACTAAGGTTTCGAATCAAGAACAATATCGAGATATATGTAATCTAATACTTAAAAAGGGTCTCATTGGTACATATGTTTCCACGTACGACAAATGTAAAGCAGATTCTTCGTGCCGCAGTATAAAATAGGATTAAGGTCGAAGCCAGGCAAAGAACTCCTCGATTGGAATCGAGAAGGAAGAAGAGGATTCAATCTGGTTTCTCGATCACGGGACAAATTCGAGGTAAAGGGAGGATCGACTGTCAGCGCTGATGAGGAAGGGCCAAAAAGGGCATGGCAACGGTGCCACGGTTTTATATGGGAAAACGGAGAACTCCCGACATCTCGACGCCAGTGTTAGTAGGGAGACACGGGATTTTATGTCCCGTAACTCCCTCGGGAGCCCCACGTTTATGTTCTATCCTGTCATCATGATGTCCACCTACACGCTGGACAAAACAAAACACTATCGAACTTCTTTCTCTCTCCCGCCTCCTTCTTTTCTTACCTCTCTTTCTTTCCTGCATCCTCGTAATAGGAATTTGGCAGCGACAAGGAAAATGCCTTGCATTTCTTCGTGGAGGAAAGTCGACGCGTACCGAGTCCCCATTCTTTCGCTTTTATTTCGTTAAGACGGTTTCATTGGATCCTCTTTGGAATGCCTATTGATTCCACCCCTGAAGCGTACTTAACGAACGTGGCAATCGAAGTTTTCATTATTAAAAAAATAGCGGTGTTATTAGTTTCGTTCCACGGTAGTTTCACGGTATTGAAAGCATGGCCGATGGTGGAGTTCGAGTGGCTATCGATTGGCCGTTTCATTTTCAACGCACGGGAAAGTTCAAGTTTCATTACCGCGAGTATCCGTCATTTCGATCTGCCGTAGTAAACGGGCTGCAACCGATATTCCACCCGGTTTATTCAGAAACCGAAGAGTTTAGAGTACACTGGTAACCGGTGAACGAATTTATTTTAGTGGTACTTCCAGTGATTTAACAGTCCACTTTAACAGCGATTTTTATTTTCTATCGAATGTTTATACCGTTTGTCTTCCGATCTCCAGTAGCTCAGGAGTTCACAATAAAATATACTCGTTCTAGAATTACTTCCATTCATGTTATATTTTGCAGAGTTCAAACATTTATTCTTCAATTTATATCATCATTTGTGATACTCTAATGATTAATGTACTTATTTCTGTGTTATTTATATTACTCTTTATAAATTCATTTAATTATTCTCTATTATTCCACGAGGAGTGATGAAAGGAAAGAAGTTGAACCCTTCGATTCGCAGTTTATCGTTGCTCCTTTTGTGAACACCTTGATGGGGAGTAAATGGAAACGTTGATCCAACATAAGTGCAGGCTACATTGTGAGATATCGTACGAGTCTCTTGTACCATCGTTTCTCTTTCGTTTCCTTTCTATTGTCACTTCCATTGACCCTTATATAGGCGTTATGCGGACCTGATGTTTCTGCGCTCGCAAAACGTACCTCTCGTATTTCCTCTCCCTCTTCGATCACTATGTTTATTCGCGGCCAAAACGATCCAGTCGTTTCACTTTACTCCGACACACACCGTATCGAGAACGTATCTCTCGTTATTGCTTTTCAACGAATACCAACTACCAAGAGACCACGCTATATTACGCTCTCGACCCGTATTATTTTGAATTTTTTACAGTTCTATTAGTTCCTCCGAAGATACTTCCATGTCCTCTGCAAGAAAAGCCGGATACTTTTGCTTGGAAAGAGAAATAAATATGAATATTAGTATTTGGAAAATAACCCCCGATACAAATATTTGTGTTATATTTATTACGAGTCCTACAGTCTTACTTTGATATACGATCATTTCTGGAAATATTAAATATGAGATATGAATAAGGAGGAGATCAAAGTATATGATTTTATATGCATTTCCATGAAACAGGAACTATGAGAGTGCGCAATTAAATTGAACAAAAAGTGGACACGACTTTGAACAGAGTAATCGGAACAATTACTAGTATAATAGGCAATTCCTGCGTTTCTATCTTCCGTTAGAGCGGCAGAAAATCGTCTCTGATATTACGAGGAATAACGGGTGAAAGGATTTGATTCTCCTCAATTTCGGTCGTTCCGTTTCGAAGTGAAACTTTTCCACGAATCAAAGACAAAGTGGAAGTCGAAAATTAAGGGGATAATAATTCTACGGCGTAAGAACATTACGCGTGACGACTATAACGTTGTAAGACAATGATCGTTATTATCGAGAAGCGGAGGTAGGTCGGAGCCAAGAAGTGTAGGAGATTTTACGTCTGGTTTCATTGGAGGCGCGTTAACCGATCATATTTTCTCGTGCATATTCATTCAGATGGGAAACCGGATGCTCGGGATTCCCTCAAATTTTAATTCCCGCTTAAACGCTGGCAAGAGGCCCGAGAGTCTCCTGGCACGGTGGACCAACAGAGAGCTACGAATTTAAGAGGTAGCTATGTAATATTGTGCCATGCCAGCTTTCGTTGCAATTTCCCTGAACCTCTCGCGATTTATCTTTTGACTGTCACCCATCTGTTATGCGTGTTTAACCACGAGAAATACGAATTGCTTGTAGCCACCGTTCGACATTTTTGCGGTTTTGGATCGACCCATTTTTCGCTCGAAACAATTTTTAAACCGCTTCTTTCGACCCAAAACCGTCCTAGAACATCATTAGGCATCATATACCATCGATTTATGCTATTTAGAATTGATTTTGGCGACTTTGATTTTTTGACAATTTTTGAAGGTATACCCCTTCACATTTTTGCGATTTCGGTCGACCCATTTTTCGCCCGAAAAATTTATTAGACCGCTTCTTTCGACCCAAAACGGTCCTAGAACATTATTAGGCATCATATACCATCGATTTATGCTATTTAGAATTGATTTTGGCGACTTTGATTTTTTGACAATTTTTGAAGGTATACCCCTTCACATTTTTGCGATTTCGGTCGACCCATTTTTCGCCCGAAAAAGTTTTTAAACCGCTTCTTTCGACCCAAAACTGTCCTAGAACATCATTAGGGATCATATACCATCGATTTGGACCATCTAGGAGCGAAATTGGCGACTTTGATTTTTTGAGAATTTTTGAAGGTATACCCCTTCACATTTTTACGATTTTGGGTCGACCCATTTTTCGCCCGAAAAAATTTTTAAACCGCTTCTTTCGACCCAAAACGGTCCTAGAACATCATTAGGCATCATATACCATCGATTTATGCTATTTAGAATTGATTTTGGCGACTTTGATTTTTTGAGAATTTTTGAAGGTATACCCCTTCACATTTTTGCGATTTCGGTCGACCCATTTTTCGCCCGAAAAATTTATTAGACCGCTTCTTTCGACCCAAAACGGTCCTAGAACATCATTAGGCATCATATACCATCGATTTATGCTATTTAGAATTGATTTTGGCGACTTTGATTTTTTGAGAATTTTTGAAGGTATACCCCTTCACATTTTTGCGATTGCGGTCGACCCATTTTTCGCCCGAAAAATTTATTAGACCGCTTCTTTCGACCCAAAACGGTCCTAGAACATCATTAGGCATCATATACCATCGATTTATGCTATTTAGAATTGATTTTGGCGACTTTGATTTTTTGAGAATTTTTGAAGGTATACCCCTTCACATTTTTGCGATTGCGGTCGACCCATTTTTCGCCCGAAAAATTTATTAGACCGCTTCTTTCGACCCAAAACGGTCCTAGAACATCATTAGGCATCATATACCATCGATTTATGCTATTTAGAATTGATTTTGGCGACTTTGATTTTTTGACAATTTTTGAAGGTATACCCCTTCACATTTTTGCGATTTCGGTCGACCCATTTTTCGCCCGAAAAAGTTTTTAAACCGCTTCTTTCGACCCAAAACTGTCCTAGAACATCATTAGGGATCATATACCATCGATTTGGACCATCTAGGAGCGAAATTGGCGACTTTGATTTTTTGAGAATTTTTGAAGGTATACCCCTTCACATTTTTACGATTTTGGGTCGACCCATTTTTCGCCCGAAAAAATTTTTAAACCGCTTCTTTCGACCCAAAACGGTCCTAGAACATCATTAGGCATCATATACCATCGATTTATGCTATTTAGAATTGATTTTGGCGACTTTGATTTTTTGAGAATTTTTGAAGGTATACCCCTTCACATTTTTGCGATTTCGGTCGACCCATTTTTCGCCCGAAAAATTTATTAGACCGCTTCTTTCGACCCAAAACGGTCCTAGAACATCATTAGGCATCATATACCATCGATTTATGCTATTTAGAATTGATTTTGGCGACTTTGATTTTTTGAGAATTTTTGAAGGTATACCCCTTCACATTTTTGCGATTGCGGTCGACCCATTTTTCGCCCGAAAAATTTATTAGACCGCTTCTTTCGACCCAAAACGGTCCTAGAACATCATTAGGCATCATATACCATCGATTTATGCTATTTAGAATTGATTTTGGCGACTTTGATTTTTTGACAATTTTTGAAGGTATACCCCTTCACATTTTTGCGATTTCGGTCGACCCATTTTTCGCCCGAAAAATTTTTTAAACCGCTTCTTTCGACCCAAAACGGTCCTAGAACATCATTAGACAAGACAAAATTTGTATTCCAGTTGTTTCGATCCACAACCATCATAGAACATGTTTAGGTATTATCTACGATCGATTGGGACCATTTATTATAGAACCAGAATTCTTATAAGTAGTTAATCTAACATTCTTATAAATAGGAAACAATACTCCTAATGGATATGGTATGAAATATCACGACAATACTCTGAAAAGACGTGGAAAGTCAAAATGGAACCTGGTGCAGTTCTTCGCGCGGTCGTATTACACCTGTGATCGCCGGTGCGTGTCACCCTAAAATGTAAAACGTCTCGATCTTTACGCCCATAAAACTGATGAGTTATTAGCTCGTTAGCGAGGGAGCCCTTACGTTTATTTCCGAAACTTCTACTTGCCAAACAGAATAATAGGCAGATTGTGTCGGGTTCTCCTCTTCAGATTGCTTTGTCCGGAAAATGGTGCGAAATTGGATTTCTCGAAGGGCCCTGTCTCATTCATTGGTATTGTTCGATAGGAAGGGACAGATTTCGGTTTCGATGGTATTATAAATTCGGAAAGGTGAATGGGGGAAATACAGTTTCCATATATAGATAATGCCAGTTCAGAATCGTATATTTTTAGCTTCATTGACTTATTCACATTATGGGCAAAATTTAATCTCTCCTATTTACTTACGTGAATGCAAATGTTTCGAAATTCTGTGACTCATTTCAATCAGCTTTTTCCTGATTACGCACTTTCAAGTGCATCTATAAATTAATGCTGTACATTAATATTGCAGGATTATTACCATTTGATATATGACTCCTCGGATAAAAGTAAAGTACCAACATTTGTCATGATACAGTTTCTCTAGATTTATAATTAAAAAGTCTATCAGTATCCCACATTGAAACCATAGTATTTTACATGGTGTTTATTTCAAGAATAGTGGGATATTTTTCGCAGTATTTTCTTGACACTATGATGACAAGATTGTCATATTCATATGATTTCCTCTTTTTATCTTTCTAACGCAAACACAAATATTGTTTCACCCGAAACAAAAAGCCTCCTTTTGTAAGACATCCCCACACGTTTGTGTTTGTTGAAAAGTACAGTTTGTATGATTTACGATATTTCGTTGGTTGATTGTCGATTTCGAGCGACCGGTATTTAACTTGTATTGCGTAACCTCAGTAAACCCGTGCATCGAACAGTGAACCTATACAAATTTTGAGTGGCCTACTTCGTAAGCTGGTCAATCCCGGCGACGACACGATTCCTTATCAGTGGTCACAGCGACACTATTCAGCCACGTATCTCATGGTGGAATTGCGCAAAAGGTTGCGTTTCTCCCTCTCGAGCGTAATATCACACGTAAGCGGAGAACCATTCGACAAAAGACACGTCGAGAGGGATTACTCACCGAGGAGAATTTCACCGGTTCCTCTCCACCTTTTACGTCAGTAGAAGCGGTCCTCCAGTTCTCTGACGTGAGTGGAATAGCACCTTTCTCCCTGCTACCTCCTTGAATATTCCTCCACGTCGATCCTTATTTACGTACCAATATGCGTAAAATTGCTCTAACTACTCGCGGTGATTCGCGCGGACGGAAGAGTGGAAGATAGGAGAGAGAAAGTTGGGAAGAGCATGGAAATTGTGGAAATGAAGACAGACAGAAATTACGTGAAACGAAGAGAGCGAGATGATAATGTATGAAAACGAAGCACGGAGGAAGACCGGTGGAGAAAGCAGACGAAGAGGAGCCAAAAGATGGGGATGGTTGGTAGGAGTGTAGAAAGAGATGGGTGGATGATGAGAAAGGAGAGGAGAGCCGGGCAATCATGCGTAATTGAATTCACCTTTGTGTGAGAGGGTTGGAACCGTATGAATATTCAATTCCTCAATTTGCCGCGCGAGCATACACGTTCAATTTGCCGAGAAGCGTCAAGGAGTACAGTGCGCTTCAGAAGCGAGCAACCAATTAGAATTTGAGCGTTTGTGTGCTGGCAGTGTCTTACGAGCCATTTCATGGGAAACTCTGACATCGTGTTCACTAGCAACGACAAACAGTTTCGATCCGTCCCAACTACTGAGCCACCTTGTCTTCGAACATAGCGGTTTCAAATTATCGGCTCCTTCATGAATCGAGCAAAGCTAACATCTTATCAATTGAATGCCATCTCCCCAAGAAAACAACTCGCCGGATCTCGAGCTGTTTATTCGCTTGATTGTATTTGCGTTCAATTGTAGAATTTAACATTATTATTGAAAATAATGTCTAATCATACATTACGCTTGATTCCAATACAATTGCATTATCATTTGATTGGACATAATTCTGGTTGTTATTTAAATGTAACGTAAAGAGAGCCTAATTGAATTACACAGTCCGAACATACTTGAACGAGTTAAATTATTTCGTCAGTGGATGTATTTATAAAGTTGAACATACGTTCATTATATGAATGTGAAACGAGGGTTTATTCTGGGAAAAGATCGTACGGTGGTTCTCGTATATCCATTCGCTGGTAGAAAATTCAGTGCATGCTGGTTTCGTGCGATTCTAGGTTTGGATCTATGTTAGCGTATAACTGCGTCGTGCGGACATTACTTACACCCGATGATTACAATCAACAGCCATTCAGAGAAACCACCCTCCGGGCCGTGTACAGTCGCTGTTTTACTTTCCGTATGAGCGATGCGAGCCGCCACGTGACCGCAATCACGGCACTGTTTGTGGATACTTACACAACTGTTTAACAAATACAGGGGGTGTGCCTTGCGTTTTATACCCTTCCACCAGGATCTTCCGGATTACCATGGGTAATGGAAATTTTACATTTCGGTTGGCTATCAAACATTCATTTCTCATATTTTCTTAAAATCTCTATAATTACTCAGTTACATATTAAAAGATAATAATATACTCATAAATATTATTTTAAACAAAGTCCTCAAACTACCGAATATACACTTGCTCATACTAACATATTTATTTAAATATTTATAAATTATGGCTGAAGAATGAAAGAGTGGATTTAATTATGTTTGTTACATATATATCTGAAAAGTATGTAAAATGCCGAGAAAACTCGGCGTTGTATATTTGAATAAGTTTATTGAATCTTGCAGACCCGTCATTTGACTGCCTCGGTAGTTCTAGTGTTAAAGAATTAAGTTGAAAGCAATGATACTAGTTGCATTTAAGTAACATAGTTTTTCATTGACGACATATTTGTCGAAATGGTGACTTATCGGAGCTATTTAAGTTTTCTACGCACGTCGATCAGGAGCTGTAAAGCCGGTGGATGAAGAACGAAAGAGAGGAAAATAACGGATCACCGTCCATAGGCATTAGATTTAAGTGTTCAAGTGGCGCCGGTCCTAGACATTGTTCTCCTATCCTGGAACTCTTCGTCCAGATTCCCCCTTCACTTTCCTGATCTCTGACTGGCATCTGCATCACGTAGGGACGTCCTCGTCTCCGGAGAAGACGTGTCGTGGAGACGAGCGATGGATTAACGACGATCCGGTTTGGATAAGTCTTCGGCTTGAAACTTGTGAAAAGTTACTACTGATTCCAATATAACATTCTGCTTTCCTCTACGAATTTCTTGATTCGAATTCACGAAGAATGGGGTTACTATGAATTACTTCTATCTTCTTAGGAAATGTAATACATGAAATGCATGTAGATATATCGTGTTTGATAATTTGAGTATAAGAAGTACGATATTTGATGCTCCACTTATTGTACAGCAAAACAACCGAGTATACAGATTAACAAGATACACGCTGCTGAGTCTGGTAAACGGATTCAGCAACTAATATTTAGTCTAATAACGGTTTTATATGTATAGTATTCAACATATATTGCAATTAATAAAGTTGCTTTCACGCCATTAAACAAAGTCATCAAACTTACTTATAATTTGGAATTGATTGTAAGGAACTTTGAATGAATAACAAAATAATTTATTGTATAGTAGATAAGTAGTTAAAATACCGTCGTATTTTGGGCAAATCTTAATGTTCAATGTTTATATTTTATATCACAGCTTATCATAAAGTACAGCGTCCTGTTTATGATTTTTTATAAGTAGATGTAATGGCCGATTCTGGGACGGAAGTGGCTCGGCTCCAGCGGAAAGTTGGTCGCTTGGCTCTTTTTCGGTCGGCTCCATCGGAAAGTTGACATTGAGGATGTGATAAGCTTATCCTGAAAATGAGGTGACCAAAGGTGCTGGTTAGTTATTATTCATTGATAATACATTTACTAGGAATGAATTAGAAACATAATAACTTGTGCAAACTTCATGAATTTCTTTAATATTTTACATAAATTAAACGATATTAAGGAATATTTAGTAAATTCAACATTGTTGCATTAACTTAGTATAAATTATGAACCTATCCGATTAACATAGAAAATTCCCACAGCGTAGCACAAAACATCACCTTTTTACACGAGTAAAAAAAACCTGGCAAACATCGTGTTTTTTTTCGTGGAGTTTTAAAAATATTTTTCCACTTCCGTCGTTACCTAAATCAGCCGTTGGTCGTACCGTAAAAAAAGGTGGACTAGCGCATACATTCTAGCCATTAGACGCGGCGCATTACATTTTGTTCTACGTTTAATTTTGGCAGTTTTCACCGCTCGCTAACAAGCGTCGCGGCACAGCGTAATTAACAGCACTAATTTTAATTGCTATGCAACAAAGAGCGGATGAGCGTGGAATTCTCACGGGAGCACCGCGAGCACTTCGTTGATGAACGATAATTTCGGCAGATTCCCTTTCGTTCCTTTCTTCCTTACTCCCTTCAGCCTCCTCTCATCTTTATTTCTCCGTCTATCTCCTCTTCTCTCCTCGACATTTCACTCTGTACTTTCACCAGTCGGTGATTACTCGATTCGATTCCTCGCGACTCGCTGAAACATTCCTTAACCAACGCGATTTAATTCCCGCGTACAAGATCACTCCGATAGAATCTAGTTTCTGGTTAATGGAGAGTTACTGCAGCCACCGGATACAATTTTCTGCTACAAATGTCGGAGCACGTGGGTTTCGTTTATCGAATTTTCTTCCTACGAGGCGCACGGAAATTGCGTAACTTTCTAACGTTTCCCGTGGACATGAAAATTGGGAATGTTTTGGTGGAAATGCTTGACGACCGGACGAATATCTCGTATATTAAGCGGATTTTCAGAGTTCCTATGTTGTTAGAAGTTTATACGCTCAAAGGCAGTCGAATAGGTTTTGCATAAATAATTAGGATGAGTTTCGGAAATGTGAAACCGGCAGTACGGTCAATTGCATTGGTCGGCTTTCGGTAACGACACAGGTAAATCGGACGATGAAAATCCCATCAGTAACGGTAGTCATGAATAAAAAATTGGTATTGGTCTATCAGGGCATCTGGTTGACCAGACACCTCGCATTAAGGCTTATATCCAGAAACACTCTGCGAGATTGTTATTCCACCCTTCTCATCCCTATAACACCCGTGAATTCCATGGTCCGGGTAAACTACCCCTTATTGCCGTGGTGATCGGCTCGAAGGGTAATTTTGTTCGTTTTTCAGCTGTCATTTTCCTTCTGTCATAATACAATGGATGGCATATCCGTATTACATACGTTTCATCCATTAATATTGATTTCAATGCTCTCATTATATGTCTAATATATGAGCCGTTTATTTTGAACCTGGTGTAAGTCCATTTTTTATCTTTCGAGACATTTAAAGGTTTGCTAGGAATTACTAGGTGCCCAACAATGTTCGTACGGTTTTCGTTATCCAAAAACAAGACGAAACTTTATACGGAACAAGACACTTTAATTTGGTAAATATTTTCCTTCATATTCTATGATCCTCTCTCAACGTGATGTAAGATTTAAAATTCCATTTTTATAAAAATCTGCGTTTTTATTATTAGAAACTTCCGACACTATCCTCTTTACTTCGTCTCCGTTTCGCAAGTTTCTATTTTGTGTATGATTTTGAAACAAAAGTGACATGAAAGCTAGTGCTTTTTCTTCACCATGAACAGACTTACAGCATCTCCAAACTAAACGGCTCATAAATAATATAAAGAAGTTTGGTGCGTTCGCTCGTAAAAATGATGAAATACATTAAGGTTGATAGCTTCATACTTTCGAGGTGTAAGGTACATTTAATATAAAATTCGATTAGTTCATCTACATCGACCACGTGCGTATTTAACGGATACAAATGATGTGCCAAACGGATATAATCGTATTAAGTCCTACCGGCTAAAGTTTCTCGTATCTTCTCTTCCTCTTTCTCCCTCCCCTCCCTCTCCCTCACTCGTGTCCCTTTTTTTATCCGTCGGATTTTAATCTCGTAATGTCAAAGCCGTGCTTGGGTATCGTCGATCATTAGTCAAACTGTCATACCTATATTAATAGTCCGCGAGTATCGAAGTATGCACTCCATGGGAATGCATTTCATATATTTCCCACTCGGCGCGGTGACATTGTTGAATGACTTCGGCCTCTTTTTCCCGATTTTTCCCTCGATACCTTCGAGGAAAAGCGTTGCACATCTTTAGCGCGATACTGTTACGCCGTAAGAGGATAGGGGGAGCTATGAATTTGCGTCTTTTCCGTACACGAGAAAGATATTTCGTTGCCGTAAAGCGTTGCGTAACGATGACAAGATGAAAGTGGTTAATACTGGTGGTGTTTGGTAGACTGGCAAATAGATGGACCGCAAAATCACCGGATCAACGTATTATTTTTGGGAATTTTTACACCACTTTGTACAATATTATTTTCACTGGCGATAAGTGCTTAAACTCTTGGCCCGATGTTATTACGTACATTGATATGAAGTACTATATAATACAAACGTACATACTAAGTTCCAGATACATATCAGCTTCAAATAGAAAGTGATAGATATACAATACATTACTTGATAATGGAACAGTAAACATAGGAACAGTAAACATGTTTCGCGGCCATTAGTATTCACGGGGCAACATAGAAAATGCATGCTACAATGCGGTACAAAAATAGCCACACCGTTATCCCTCTATCGTGGCCATTCCTACTTTCTAATTTCCCTCGACAAAATCTTATCTCGTTATCTCACCAGTTGCAACATCCAATTGGCTCCCAGATTCGTTGTACCAGTTGTAACAGTATTACAATATAATTCAACCATTAGAACACAAATATATCTAACAATAAGATACAGAATCGAAGTTGGTCGCCATTTTCATCAGAATATTTCAATCAGACGTCAATTAAGATATTATGCAATTCGCGAATCACTCGAAGCGGTAACATTGTAGTAGCAAAGAGCGCAGAAATTTTGGCGAGTGCAATGACCGGTTTGTAAATATTTACAAGCGATGCAACGGCGATGCGGTGTGCCGAGTTTCCGTGGCATCGGCACCCGAGACACACGGTGTGTTTTGTACACGGAATAATTAGCAGTGTCGTGCAAGGTGTATGCCGGGTCTGACAAGGTTAGCTAGTCTGGGCCCGTGGTGGGCCTTACACTCAAGAAGGGCGCCCCTCACTCGTATCCTTCCTCCGTTTCTTCTACTCGGTAGAGCAACGGTCCGATGAGTCATCTTTGCCTTTGCTGGTGACTACAATCATTGTCGATGATGGTGGTTGCAAGCCCCTTTAAGAGCCACCCCCTTAACGGTGCATCGTGCTCCTCCACGTGTTCACCTCTTAGTCATCAACAGCTCTTTTTTTTACAGTTCATCTTCCCTTTTTCCTTTTGCTCGGTGTCCCTTTTCCAGTTGCGTTCACCTGACGGACGCACGTGTAAAATGGACGACTAGAAAGACTGGTGTCTAGGTCAACGTACGCCATGAATTTACTAGTGTCGGAGTGAGTCATCGTTGCGAGCCAGTGCAAATAACACCGGTAAAATACTTGGATTATCAACCAATCACCTAGGACCAGGTATTCGGTAGGATGGAGTTCTCAGAATGTCGGTTATAGCGGGTCATCGAACGTTTATAGATTTGTGTGTATTATTGCATTCGTGTTTAAGTATGTTAATGCATTTGCTCGTTCGACGAAGATCTATTCCAAGAATCGAGGGGATCGAGACAAATTTCAGTTCTATGTCAGAGGAAGTATCGTCATATTTGCTTGATGAATTGAAGACTTCTCGTAGAAAACAAAATTTTTCATGACTGAGAAAAATGTTCCCAAAGAGGCGCATTGGAATTACAAGCGGTACAATCTTGTAACATTATTATTAACAATTTAAAAAAGAAATTGCGCTAAATTTCTATACCGCAGTATTACCACTGGTATGTATAACATTTACCGATTTTAAAAGAAGCTTTTTCATTTTGGCACTTTAAATGTTTTCTACAAGGAGTCTTCAATTATCGGTCACAAAATATATTGCATAGTGTTGTTGCATCTATGATCAACGAAGTGTCATAGATGAATGACGCTGGTTAATTAATAATTCGAAACTAACGGGTTTTGGATTTAGTTCGAATATCGTGTTCGGGAGTCTACGACATCTTGTAGAATGTTAAACGCGAAACGTTTAGCTACCGAGATTTGTTAGACTGTTATAGAACATTTGATAGGTGGACTAAAATTCCAGAAGTTCGTACTCCGAATAACATATCATAAAATAGTATGGCAGTATTGCAGTACGATAAAGTTAGTACGGTTAGGACAAGGAGAACAGTACCGCTAATTGGTTAATCGTGTTCATCGGTGCACGGAGACTGCAGAAACGGCCGAAGGCAGTGGCCGAGCCCGCGCCGGACCGCCGAGAAGAATTTTTTGCTCGATAGCAAGAGTACTCCAAAGTAAGCAGTAATTTAACCGAAAGTACCTTTCCACGAACTCGACTGCTACGAGCAATCCACCGTGGAGAGTTGAGTCAAATTAATAATATCTTTTAACGACAAGGGCAAAGAATGATTCAGTACGCAGCCCGACGGCATCGCCTTCTTTCTTATCTACTTGCTTTTTCGTCCACTCCTTTCTCTATCTTGTCCCTTCCTTGCCTCGACATAGCAGAATATATACAATACAAAAGAATCATTCTCAAATCGTCAGACTTTAATATGAATTATAATATCGAAGTTAATATCATTCATTGTATATTAAAATATGCATAGCGGAATATCGTGTCATGGAATATCGATAAAAGAGTTTATCAGTGTTCGTTCCACTTCTCGCACCTTTCATTTGTACGTTTGTATTATCCTTTCTTTCATACATGATCTTCTTATCTCCATCCTTTCTTTGGTCTAGAAATCGGGGATTAAACTACGTCTCGAATTAGTATCACACGAATTATGAGTAACATTGCACCGACAAGAGGAGAGAATGAATCATTATTCGATTCGTTCTTGCCTCTTGTCTCCCTCTTGGTGCCGTCCTCTTTCCGCCTCTGGTTTTTGATCTCCCTCCATCTCGGGCTTTCCGTTCTCCCTTCGTATTCAGAGTCGACAGGAGAGACTAGTAGTCGAGCATTCGTTTGGCGAAAGCAAAAGCACTTCTCGAGGCTCTTAATAAAATGGGAGCCGTTGCACAATCAGACGTTGCCCCTGCCTGGCATGACGGAACCGCATCGTGACGCATAAGTTGCTTGCCCGGCCAGAAGTGCAGGTGACACAATTCCTCAGCGATTCGCTGTTGTCTATCCGGGCCAGAAAACAAAAAGGAGAACAGATGAAAAGAGTCAGTGAGCTTTCGTGCATTTGCCCTTGATAATCCAACGAACTTGTCTTACGAGTTTCCGGGGAGAAGTAGGGGGACGTGAGATTCCCGAAGATAATGTAATCCGATCAATCTCGCGTCCATGAATGTCGATATCGCGAGGAGTAAGATTTTCAATCTGAAATTTATGTGGAATCGCAAAATGCAAAACTACGAAAGAAGGACGGAATTAATCGTCTCCCAGAGATATTAATAACTCCGGCTGATAGATACCAAGGCTGATGATAATGATTTATCGATACTGACTGACGCGCTTTTTTTATCTGTGGAAACTGATAAGGAGAACTAGTGTTCTATAGTATACTGCGCGCGATGCAATGTCGGACGTAGCCTGACTTTTATCGAGCATTATTTTTCATAATGTACCAGTTAAGTACTCAAATTATATTTGTTACACACGATTGTTTCTTGCATTCTCTCTTATCGGTGATTTATGTAATTTCCCGGTTGACTCACTAATCTTATTTGGTATAACGCAGGATATTTATAGAAGCAGGATTATTTATACAAATAACAGCGAATTCCACTTTTCATACGTATTATTCATATCTATAAAATAATACAATTTTTCATTCGTTCTCCGTGAAAATAGGATGTTCCTTATTGTTTGCTAGCGATAAGGTATCTCCGTATTTTATATGAAAGTAATATCCCCGATGCCAGTGGAATAGATTTTTGCGTGGTTGAAGAGAGCCCCGAACAACGAAATAACGAATGCACATAGCCCTGCAGGCATGCTATGCAAGTCCGTCGCTTCTGCTTCGGTTCGTATCCGTATTTGCGGATCCCAGAGGGGGTGGTAGGATAAAAAAAGCCGGATACCTCTCTAATTATTCATCATCGTGTCCAAGTGGAAAAAAAGAACAAAAAATTCTGAGTCCGCAGGTTTCCTCTCCGCTAATACTTTCATCCAAAGAGGATTCTCCTCGCTCTCGTATCGACCTGGATTAACAAGGACTCTATTTGCGTTCATACACGTTTCCACGCGAAAATGTATTACTTCTTTCCCCGTTCCATTAAACGGAAATAGAAATACAATTTTTTCTCTCATTTTTAATACAAGGATAAAAATAACGTATAATATCGTAAAATATCGTAAAATATCGTAAAAGTGGACATTTCAATAAACATTATTAAATATATTTTTTGTAAGCGCTCAACATAATGAATTACACAGAAGAAGATAGAATGCCACGGTGTCGAATCAGTGAGCGTAGATCCGTTCATCAAATCGGTTGGAGCGTCCCAAGGAGCGTCTAAGGAAAAAGAATGAAGAGGGACGAAAGGAGTATCGCCGCAGGATCGCGAACCCATAATTTTGGAAGGGAGCTCCCTCCTCTCGGAGAAGAGGGAACTGGTAAACGATTCCTCGGCGTACATTTATACCTGGTTTCATGGTTGCACGGGGTCAAGGAACGTCTCTTATTGGCCCCTTCGAGTGGGATTCGCGGGGGAGAAGGTTTCCTTGTTGCGGGTGCTGTGTGTAAGAGTTAGAATAATTCATCATTACTTTTTGGCTTCCCGTAATAATCCGCGCAACGCCCACCGATTATGCGCGCGTTGACCATGCCTTCCAGCGATTTCCCATACGGCAACACCATAGGGCTTGAGACCGCTTCTTCTTCTTCTGCTTCACCTTCTCTCCTCACCCCTTTTTCCCTCTCTTCTTCTAGCAAGCGTTGTTCCTTTCCTCGCGTTTATTAAAATGCACTATGAAGAGAGCCAACCGAGCGGGCAACGCTTACTGGTGGCTCCCATAACGAAATTACTGTGATTAGTTCCTCACCCTCCCACGCTAACCACCGTTCTAACTTGCCCTAATTCTATCCCCTCGATACACTACGTATACCTATACGAGCTCTTGTTTTACTTTTGCTCGCACGTTTCAACCCGGCCAAGGTTACCGTCCCTGAAATCCTACCCTTCCACTTCCAGAATAGACCGTGTCGTTTCGACTGTCTAATCCTCTAATTTCTGCCTTCGTGCGAACTCTTCGAAGGATTTATACCCTTTTCCATCGAGTGAGCCTAATTCTCGAAATCACCGCAACACTAGGTAGTACTTAGTTAATTATGTATTCCAATTTCGTACATGGTTTTCAACAATGTTATACAATTAACGAATTGAGACCGGTTTCCGTGTAATACAGTTTGCCTTCATCAAGTTACAAAAATCGTAATCTTCGGCACGCAGAAGTGATTTTGGCAGTGTTGGAGATACGTCCGTAGATTGTTGTTTGTCAAAGTTCCACCTGCCATAATGTATTCCTGGAACGGCAGACGTCTGGCATGGTAGACGAATAGGGTTCAAGTTTGAAGACAAGGGACTTTTCCGTCGAAGAGTAAGACCCTTCGTAACATCCGGAGGTCCATCGTTCTTGGTAAGGGGCCTGGAAGTCTCAGAAAACCTCGAGGAATTCTTGGAACCGAGAACCTCACGAGCATAGGAGTGGGGGGGGACCCTTTTTGTCCACCTTCACGAGGAGATCCCATAAAGATAGGGGCACCGACGTGAAGAGGGACCAGTTTTCGGGGCCCCATGCCATTTATTACGTGACGCGGCGCAGATCTTTTCACGAGCATATCCTACGAAAACGACAGAGAAAGAAGCAAGGCCAGATGTGGCACCCACCAATACCACCATCAATAAGACTAGCTACTAGGACCCTCAAAAGATCCTTCGATGCCTTTGTGGCCTCCAAGGCTATGTATGTATGTTGATATCCTTCTACTCCTACTGGTGTTTTCTCTCTGCAAGGGGACACTGAGCTCTCCTGTTTCCTACTGGTCACTTTTCTGGGTCACGTTTACACAAGTGTTCCTATTATCATATTCCATGGACCAAGTAAAAAAAAATTACTGGTTCGACGCAGTTGTTAGTAAAAATTTCGTTAATAATGCCAAGCATTAGAAAGAACCATGCTAACGATGTAAACGTTCTGGTTTCGACATGAAGCATCTGCCAATTGGGCCGATCGCGGGTTAATGGATCAATTTTCGTGGATCCTCCTAATTTTTTCGGGTGCACTGGATTAATAGTAAATAAAGGGCTTTCGACAGGGTTTACACTGGCGTTGATCCAACTCCATAAATCTTGTTCCCGCAAATTTACACTCTTATCTTGAGATTAGCGTTATCTTGGCGACCTTCCGGTGCTACCGCATCGACCGCCGTTGAACAATGTACGAGGCATACCTATGGATTCCCTTATTGTTAGTTCCATACAGCGTGGGAATGCAGCGTGAATAACAGTGATTTAATCATCCTTTCTGAATTCCACCGACAGATTCGTAGTTGGAAACTCAAATTCCATCGTTCTCTTATCAGACATCAGTGGTGATAAAATTCCAAGGGGACTTATTAAAAGACATACATCATAAAGAGATGACCATTATGTTTAATACAAATAGGGATTTCATTAATCATGTAGGAATGCACCGACGAAAGGAGACAATCTGTGCAAGCATTTGTGCACATTATTGAAGTGTACGCTTAGTACAGGCGCGAAAGAATTCAGGTGTTTCTCACGGTACTGTGCATTGAGATAAACCGGCAAGCACACGTGCGTTCATGTAACTTCGGAGTTTTCGGGAAATTTTCCGATTCCGTGAAAACAGGCTGACAGTTAGTTAGGGACAGGTAGGAAGGGACAAGACGGGGAATCCGAGCCGGATGGACCTGTTGGGACCTGTTCCGCCTTGCAGGTGCATTTGCCTTGGTCTGGGTCCAAGCTTGTGGAAGAAAATAATGTACAGCTCGACCGAGAAAAAGGACAAAGGGAGACAGCCCGAGTCTTTTGCGCCGTTGGAAATCGCTTCTCCCAAAGTTCTGACGCCCTCTTCGTTCGCTTTCACTCTTTTTCTCCTTCTTCCTTCTCTTTCGTGCAAAGAAAGAGTCAATGATTCCATTAACAGTCACTGGTCAGAAAACTGGAATCAACAATGCAGCTACTTCAGGCAGTAGTGTGTCAAAGATTTCTGCATCGCATTTTCTCGATTAATATCTTATGTTAGGCTTACATTTCACGTTGAATTATTTATGAAGGAGGAGGCTCGACTAAACTTAATCAGCGCGTTGTAAACATACGGGAATATTTTGCATCGTCTAGAGTTTGGCCCAATAAAAAGTACAATTTCGAAACCGGGTCTCGGGGTCCCGGTTGGAAAATAAAAGCATGACACTCGAAACGTGCTCCTGAGAGAAAGACAGCGCTAGTTTGGCGGACGACGGTTGATGGTGGCGATGGTTGGTGGCGACGATGTAGCCGATGGCAATGGCAATAAAAATATTAAGGTCGGCCTTAAAGAGGCAAAAAAAAACTCTCTCACCGTCTGTCTGGTGTCTGTCTGCCTGGCGACTGTCTGGCTCTATGTCCGTCCGAACTAAAATGCACCGCCGTCGTTGCAATTTGCACACTTCTACTTGACGCGCTTCGATCTAATTAAATATTCTCTTCCAATGCGATAAAACTATATCAAGTATACGCTACATTTTTGACCACGACTTTCCTCCTTTCCACTACATCGTCCAATAAAAATGTAATAAAACTGTGAATTTGAAGCAGCTCACGAATTAATGTTAAATTTCTAAATACGGCGCTAACAGGTTTCAGCCATAATATAAAAATGAATCGAATGTGCAAATAATGAGGTAAAATGCTTTAGGAAACATTAATTTCATTAATAACGCAAAATTGCATGTAATAAGTAGGATCTGAAACTGTTGGAGGTAAAATATGTTACAGTTATGGATAATAAAAAGTATGTATTACGCAGATGGTCGTAATACTTGATAAACGAGTGAATCTTATGTCTTCCGTTTAAACAGACTGTCACCGTGACTTTTTTACCGCGTGGATTCTGGGAAAAATGTTCGCGAGGCCAGGAAATTTATCAGGGTACATTTATAACCCGGTCAAAACGTCCATGTTCCAGGCGTTATCAGTTTTATCATGACCGATGCAACACACGGGCATCCTGCATGAAAAACCGTCTTCTCGTTTCCTGCCTCGTTTCCTCTGAAATCGGCTTGGCTCCGACGGCTCCGTGGTTCCGTGCGAATTAATGAGATTTCTCTGTGCCCTCGGCGCACGAAAATGCTGCCCAGCCGCAGATCGGATGCGATTAGAAACTCCTTATTACGAAATTATGCGGCCGGCAACTTCCGGCCGCAGCCTCGCATCTTCATCGGCCTTTGAAAAACCACTTCTTAATTGCTGGAGAGCAACCAACAAATTGCACCGCGCCAGGGTCGAAGCCCTTCGAAAAAGGACCTCCATGATTTTTTTTTACCAATTCTTAAGTAACTTTACAAATTTTGACGGTGAAACACATGAGAACAATTTTGCGTAATAATGAACAAAATTACGAGAGCCTTGATTCTTGTTATGCGAGTTTCCAGTTTTAGGTTTCTATTTAGATTTCAATTTTATTCAGCTTTATATGAAAGGATAAAAGAGCAATAGTTTAAATTGGTACTGTTGAGCCGTCCATATGTTGCACAGAGAGAGATGCATCATTTTATAATTTAAATAGAGAAATGTCTAGGTTTATGGAGATAGAGAATTTTCGCTGTGTGAATCGTGATTCGCGAAGGTCAACGCACGTGGTTTTGATTTTGGATCGCGTGACCGGAGCGGAGGAGCTGCATCATAAGGAGGTTACGCGATGGACGTAAGTGCGGTAAGAGTTCGTCGTCGTCTCTTCGTATTCGTTAATTCGTTTCTCAGAGTGTCGAGTGAGTCATCGGGTTCATTTCCTCTTGGGGTACTCATATCCCATTCGTGGTAACTCTCCAGCACGGTAGAACGCAGAGAGGGCAAAAGGGTCCGTTGGTGAGGACGGTCTTTCGGGCCTTAAAAAACGGCTTTGGATTGGACGGTTGCTAGGCACGAACCTGTTCTTTCGAAAAATCACGTGATTCATCTCGCTTCTGACTAACCTGCCTGATATTTCGCTGAATCCCCGATGCCTTTCGCCTTGATGAGTCAATGGTCTCGGATATTGCTCGGTACACACAAACAATGCACTCGTAATTATCTACTTACGCTTCTGATTGTTTCCTCCGATGAGATTTGCGCATTTTTACAAATTCTCTCTCACATTCTACTACAACCACGTTATTCCGAATGATAGAGCTATCATTTGCCGTATATTTGCTTCTTTGGCAACGTGTTACATCAGTTTGTTACACTTCCACCTGTCCTGACTCATCTTTGTTATCATTGTATTACATCCGTCCCAATTGATATATTTTACTATATTTTAATATTAAATCAAAGTGTAACGTTATAGACGTCCAAAAATACTATTTGCAATTTTAAAATATGTAGGATGACATAGTCGGCGCAACCTATAATAATATACCACGCATGTCCTCTAAACCTACTTCTATGCCCAGTGGCTTATATTTGCCAAAAAATGAATCACGAAGATACCGAATCTTAGACCAGGAGGTTAATTAAATTCTAAGTGACATTCTTTCGGAATTGTATCATCAACGTGCGTACCCCGCGAATTTTCTCCCACCGTGCAGTCTGGACAGGCGGTCTTTAGTCCGCAAACCGAGATTCCCTGGTCCCAGGAAGGAAGAAGCGCGACGGACAATCGGTTGGACAAGGAAAGTACGAAAAAAATATTCTACGGAGTTTATCGAATGAAAATGACATGACTCATCGACCTGGTATCTGCCAATGGTGGTGGAGGAAGGTAGCAGGTAACATCAGGATTGGCTGAGCAGAGTGGCGAGGCTCGGAGTTTGTAGACTCTGATTGGAGAAAGACGAGCGAAGGCGCGTGCTCCGACATCCTATGTACCCCTCCGAGTACCACGATAAATCGTTTTCAGATTAGACGGCCGACGGATCTGATAGTCAATTTAACAATTAGTCTACGAACGAGCACATCACACTTTATTCTCAGTGGTCTCAAGCATCCAAACGGAACCTGTTGATATCAAGGAATCTTTCTCCACTTTGGATATCCTAATCTGATCTTCCGGTCTGAATTTCGGTGAGTTACTTCCTCCGCTTTTTACTTCACGCTTTTGATTATCGATACAGGCGCGGTTCGCGTGATAAACATGTTTTTTGGCGTACGTGACAAGTATCATGTCTCGATGCGAATAGATTCGCGATAAAGATCCCGATTCATTCGAGCCCAGTTAGAATACCTTAAAAAAATATTCGTTTCATGCTTTGATCCGATTAAATTCAGTTTTCCATATGGTGTAGTACAAAGCCACGCTCGGACAAATTTGTTCTTGTGAATTATTCATCGTTAGAGAAAGTACTATTTCGTGATAGTGCACGTATAGAGAGCACCATTAAGCGTCTTATCAAATAGCAGTGCAATTTATTGCAAGAGTGGCCTGACGATTTCCGAGGTTATCGTTAAGGCCACGAAGTCCCAAGATTAGTCGGTGATGACACTCTTTTTGTTCTACCTAAGTGAACTATATTCCTATCTATCGGACCTTGATGATACCTCACGTCGACCGGTTATCTGCAATTTCCGCGCGTGTACCTGCATATTACGCCCTCGCAGCTGGAAATGCATGTCCATGCACCTGCGAGTGCACAAGCTTAGTCACATTCGTTTCTTTTCTGCATTTTTTCCCCGACAAGTTCGCATGGATTGCTTCCGCAAATATTTAAATTACTCCCGGATCAAGGTCGACTTCGAAAGCGCCGGTTACGAGAAATTTCGAGACTCCCGCAAAAAAGTCTGCTATTCGACCTTGCGATGAATACGTCAGAATTATGCGTAACATAATTCAACGAAATGACCCAAATTCTAATTATATAACCACTGTTCGTTTCTTAAAATGTCTTCGAATTATGGAACCATAGTGTTGTTGTAAGTTTGTAGTAACACGTTGATATTTAAATTTAAGATATTATTATTAATAATGCATAGATACGAAGGATGTACGAGGAATGTTCGATATGTTTTATTACGAATGTATCATATGTAGACAATGATTTGATATATGTTATCAGCGTGAAACATCGGACGTGATATGATAGTAGATTTATAAGGAAGCGCAGTATCCAGCCGCTCATTCAATTTGCTTTCGTGACTGTACCCAAAAAAAACTGGTATCTTCGGTGGATCGGTTCACGATCAAAACACATTTTGCGCAGAAAGTTTGCATGGTTAACGACGACGTTCCTGATGTTTGTCATTTACGTGGCTGCGGCAGCTTCGAAAACCGCAAGATAGCCAAGAGACAAGCAGCTTTGCGGCTAATTGTAAGCTACGACGACTTCGTTATCGCATCCGCAAACACCCTCGCGAATTCTTCGTTTCCGGTTTTTAATGATGATCCCGCATTTCTGAATAATGCCTAACCTTCGACGTGCCGATTAACGTTCATCGTTTCTTCGGAAGGGAAACGCATTGTACTTCTTAGTAGTTGCACCGTTTTATGATTTCTATATAATCTTCTGGTTTATTATCTCCACCGTTTATTAACACCACCGACCTTTGCGTATATTAAAATCATGAATTCTTATAATTACTACTTGGATGGACCTCGAGCAAATTCAAAGGTAGCCACTTTCAAACCGTACAATATTTTATAATATTTTATGTTTATTACGAGTACGCGAACACTTGTTAAATTAATCATCATACCGATTCTTAGTACTCGAGTGTATTGTTATAGCGAAGCAGAAGGTTCAATGGCGATAAACGTTTCGGTACATTCGTGTAGGGGATGGTAACTCATTACCGTAATTTTCTATTAGGCAGCTCACTTTTCAGGGACTATTATAATTTCCTGACATTGAGATTCACTTATCTGCAAATCTCAGCATGTTACGTGCGCTCATCTCTTAAGGTTTCGTGACTGACTTTGCGTTTCTGCGAACCGGGAATTCTCTCTTCGTACTTGCCTCTTACTTAGTGCACACGTAGACTGTGCTTTGAAATTAGAAAATTGCAGATATTAGTTATATTCTTGCAGCTGCACGATCAATCTATAAATGGTTACTCGCACGAGCGAAGTTACGGATGAACGAAGTGTGTATTTTCAGATGTTTCCTCGTCCTTTTATCACTTTCTCTCTCGCACCCCCCCTCACCGCCGTGCTCTTCCATGTCAGTTTTAATAGCGATAACGGAACGACGTGTTATTTTGTACACGTTTAAAAATAGTTTCATTTTTAACTTCTTCGTAAGATTTACTTTTATGATACGACGTAAGACATTTTTCGATTTGTTATAATTCCTGTCGCGCGAATGTTTGTAAAAGTTTCGAAGGACATAAAAATACGTCGTGAGAAAGCAAACTGCATCGACGTAGTTCAGTGTGTTTGTGAAAGAACTGACCAATAAGATATGACCGTAGCCATAGACATTTACTTTTAAAAATATACATGCCCACAGTTTTCCGGCTATTGTTATTCACTCTCTATTTGTTGTCTCACATTATCATCGTCCTCGTCTCGGACCTAAGGTCACTCGATACGTTCTAACGCATCGTTTTCAGCATTTCACACCGGTTTCCCGTGAAACGCCAAACATTTCCGACGGACGGAGCGAATGAAATCTGGTTCGATGAACCGACGGAAGGGTGAACGCACCAATGACCCGATAAAAATGATAAGAAATGCAATTCGTAACATCAACCTGATAAGTTGAGTCATCTTTGGTGTATAACTTTCATACTGATGTATTTTTTAATCATTTCACCAAATGTTCCTCGTAAAACCATATTTGTCGATAACTCATATAACGCAGATAAAGACATCATATTTTATACCTTACTGTTTATCGCTGTTCAAAATTACTGTCCAAATAAACCGGCCACCTATAGGATTGTTTCTTCGCGGCCCGAATTTGCCTTTCAATTTGGAACTTTCTGCCGCAGCCTTGTATAATATTTAAAGAGTGACTGGTAAGAGTGTAGATTACTTTCTTTTTAAACAGTATGGACAGTTTAATAACGCTGCTCTTGCCGTTAACCTCGTAAACGACGGCAACAGTGTATCCGTAATACTGCAAGGGACAAGAAACCCGTTCGAGCACCGCGGTAGACGCGTGTCACACGACGTACATACACGAGCGATAACACTCTTTCCCGCCGCGATAATTGCTCCGATAATTAAGGCGCTTCGTTAATCGGGAAGACCTTAAACTTTAGACGTTTCTTCCTCGAGGCGCTTCCATGCCCGGAGGACAGGTATTTATTAAAACACGGTTTCACAATGGGACACATAAATTATACTGCTATAGTAGACCCTTGAATATGCAGTGTCCTATCAAATATATTGGTCGCTTAAATCTACTCCCTTTCTTATCTGTCGAAATTTATTATTGCATTACACGCTTAGTCCCTTTCGCCGCTAATTTATCCATTTGTATCCATAATTAATTTATCTAATTTATGTCTTACAAGGTGTACGAAATTGAGTGTAATTGTTAGAAGGATAATATATTAGCTTGCATCAGTTTCAATACAATCTTGTTATATTCGTGTTGGTATTTTAAAGTATATTAGGTACTCGAACCTGCATTGGACATAACACGTTATTCATGCTTTTCGTTCGGATATTTAAACCACATCGAAGTTTCCATCTCAAAGAACTTTCCAAGGAATTGTTCATTAAATTCTACGAGAGAATTCAAACTTCCATCGTACTCCTATAGTCATGAATTTCCAAGTGTAGACCATTTCCCCAGCAGCGAAAATCACTGTGAATTATTCTCAATTACCTTAACTACGAGATTCGTGATATTATAGTAATTCATGGATCGAATCGTATGGGAGCGGGTGAAATTGTCAAAATTTCATAAGCATCATCCACGAACAAGATTGCGAACTTCGTATATGGTTGAAACAAAGTGGCGCAGGTTCCTGGACCGGTGACCAGCATATCCGCCCACGCGGGGACAGTGGTCGTGCTAAAAATATACAATCCGGTCTGTGCATACGGTGCTACCGGTTTTAAATCTCGGCGCTACCGGCCAGGAACCGATTCGATACTTTCCCCCGAAATAAAACGAGATGCCATCGTACGATGCGCCGTGAAGGAAGAACTCAGGAAGAACGATGAAGGGGATGCTCCTCGGTACGTTTCCAGGCCGCTAAACTTCAAGATCGTTAATGTTGATCACCGTAGGCACGGAATCGTTGGTTCTAAAGATCTCGAAGGTGGTTGTTAAAATGGCATTCTCAAATGGTACACGATTAAAGGACCTTTTCAGTAGACGATTATGATTGTTCGAATAAATTCTCGTTAAAAAGGACAAGCGATTTTTGGAGATTACTTAAGAATACTCTTTGACCGTCGGACATTATGTACCGAGCTACGAGGAATTCTTTTATTTATTTTAGCCTGATCAGAGTTCAATGATGAGGTAATTTTCAATGAAGTAATCTGCGAATTTTTTCACCTCCATAACCGTCCGCCTGATTAATATATACTGTCGTTGGGAGATAAGATAACATTGAGTGTCACTAGGATGGAATAAGAGGGTGATACTAAAGTTTCAATTGATTTAAGAGGTATGCGCATATTTGGTGCCGTGAAAGATGTCGCGCGAGGAATTTTGTCACCTGGATCAGTAGAGAATGATGCCTTATCTGAAAGTACCGTATAAGTGGAAGACAGTGAGCTCTCTTCGCATGTACGTTTACCTCAGAAAGTCGTACCTGGATCATTACTGATAATTCGATGTCCCATTGTGATAAGACAATGATCAATAACGAAAATGAAGTGCGGTAAAACGTTTGAAATGCTGACGCTCATTTATCACCTTTAATCGGTATATTACTTAAAAATCATTACAATTAGAGGACTTATAAAGTCGAAATGTCTGTAAGCAGAGTATCGTGACACATTAATCTTATCTAAAGCAAGAATACTACGAATTTCACCATTCGTTGTAACAACAACGGAAAGTCTTACAACTTGCAAGGATATATATATGCAAAGACCTTTAAATCTGTCTTCCAGTATTGTCGACATATTCTTGCTACTAAAACATTCTTCGATGTACGTGTAAAAATAACAAGAAACTTAAAACAAGAGGATTATCCGACTCAACGAAACCAGACGGTATAGAGGTAATCATAATTCACCATATTTGCAGTTAATTAACATTCCCGCGGAACTCAATTGATAGTTAATCCATACATTACATTGAATTCGCGAGGGGGAATGATAATTCGTTAAAACCCGCTGACGTTTCATTAGCAATTAATTAATATACGTGCGCATAGATATCGGTGGATTTAATTAACCGTTTAGGGTTGACCGAAGATAAGTAAGGTGAGTTAAAGAGTCGGCATTACTACACTCGGCGATTGGCTAGGCGAATCTACTAGTAATAAGCATTGATCTGTCAATATCGATGTGCCAGTCTGCAATTCGATGGACCACGTCTCTCCTCATTGAGACTCCAGTTTCTAACGTTCGTAGTGGTAATGTCATCTCCCTGTAACGTCATCCTCGGTGCACGTAGATTCACCTGGCCTTTAACTCCCTCATCTGATATCCAATGACAATGTCTCTCCGCACCGTTCCCTCTATTAATCTATCCTCCTCTCTTGGCTGTCGTCAACCTGCCCTACTGAATCTAGATAGTCTTCGATCCCTCGTTGAATCGAGTGCCTCTCACATATCCGAATGGAAATCGTTAAAAATATTCATGATATTCCACGATACTCTCTACACGTATACTGCAGTAAATGCACTCGGATATCGTCCGTAGTGGATTTCATCAAAAATTGAATTAATACATGTTCCACGCATTTTTTTTCCTCTGCACGAGCCAATATTTATGTACTCGTATAAAACGGATATTTAAATACGCTTTATTGAAGCATCCGCTAGGATATAAAAATTTCGGAGGAAATCGGCAGAATAAATAACACTGGTTTAATTGAAAAATATTGAAATTTATTGATGATTGGTATAACATCTATCGGTTGTTTAAGGTAGTATGTATACAGGTCTTTTCGTGTTTTTTTAATCCCATTGTGGTTGCACAGAGTAATATGCCTATACTTATTTATGTAGTTGCATTGTACCGGCGGTAGTCAGTGTGGTTGTGCATGGTGCATCGTATGCATTGTGAATCAGCGCGCACGGTAGGAGCACATTGTATTCTTGTTTCTCTCGCTGTTTACCCATTCATTGGGTGCATAAAAAATTGTCACTTAGCCAAGTATCGCGATCCCATGAATATCGTTCGGCTTGCTGCAAATTACCGCGAAATTAAACATCGACGCACTTTTACTTTATTCAGCGGTTTTGTCCATTGTTTCCGTTAGGCGCATCCGCGTTTAATTAATACGTGCCGCGCGTAACAATGATTACGTAACCATTGTTATATTATTCGCGTTAAATAAATGATATAAATCGGATTCATTGACAATTACTTCATAACAATTATTTAAGATGCATCCTAGTTTATTGAGGACTGTTTTATAAAGAACGTGGAATGACGTACATTTATCCTTTGACAAAGGAACGTTCTTAATTAAAGTACAACTTTTCAGAATAATGGAACAAAGGCAATATAGAAATGTACAGAGGAGTATGTCCAGGAAGAATAATAAAATTTCTTGACTTTTCTTTATGTCCTTTGAGTGTATCTGCCTTTTGATGTTCTTACGCCTAAATCTTTTGTCTTCGTATTGACACGAAATACTTCTAACTACCCCCGTGGAGTTCGTCGCAGAAACTACGCAGTTACGCTCGAGTGTCGTTCCATCGTGTCATACGCGGCTTTACGAACCGCTCAGAAGTGCATACGAGCGTGTGCAATGTGCATTCGTTGTGTTGGTTTCCCTCTCACTCTTTCACTCTTCTCGAGATCCCATTGCTACGTGTAACACGCTTCGCTATGCCTCTGCGAGCGTGTCAGGCTCGCGCCACATATAAACAGGTACTCCTACCATTCGGTTTCTCGATTTTACAAATTCGCGGAACGAACGAAAAAAAATAATACATCCGATGAAAAGTATTCAATTACGATACAACAGGAATAGGGAGAGAAGCATTCGTTTCGAGCCCTTTTCTACCGTGCAGTTACAACGTGGCACGACCTATAAATCGAAAATTTTATTGGCGAGTTGGTTCGGTCGTAGCATTCGATTTCGAGAGTTTTGATTTTCGTTACGTCTTTTTACCCCTGTTGACCCTAACCGGTAAATTTACAACGCTGCAACACCACTGGCAAAGGAAGCCAATACCACGATGGGGATAGGTTGTATACGAATATTCGTTTCCCCCACTATACGCTCCATAGCTTTTTTTCCCTCTTTTCCTCGGCCCTGGTAAAGGTTTGCGCGCGCAAGCGTATTCCCACCACCAGCGTGGAACCGGCCGCGCGAGGAAACCGGGGAAGGAGTAGGGGATGTCGGTTGCCGCCGCCGCGAGGCAGAACGTGCGGGCCGAGTGGCTGCGAAACGAAAGCACAGAATCATTACCACGCTAGACCTCGAGGAGTATGGACGCGTTTCTCGTTACCTAAGCTCAGTCGAGATCTCGTGTTGCTTTGCTTTCTCTCTCACACTCTAGTACGCGTGTGATACGCGCGCCAAAGAGGACAATCGAGACGCTAACGTGTTACATTTCGACCCGTGTGCGTGTATATTCTCGTTGAGTTATATATATATTTTTTGTTCTGCATTCGTTTTGAAAAAAAAACATCCTTCAAGATTCAGTTGTGCTCCGTGTACGAGGAGATACCTTATTGACATTTGTAAAGGTCGGATCTCAGTGTATCGTGTGACGTGTTACACGGTTTTTTGCCAGGACATTGTACTGCGTGATACGTCTTATGGGACAGTTTTATTACGTTGTCAACTGTGTTTTCATTCGAGATCTACCTGACGTGCAGAAGAGACAACCTCTCTTTAGTTGTTTGTGGTGAGACTTTATTGAGTCTCGTACCACGAGCAACTACCTGCAACCAGGAAGGCCTTCCGGCAACCCCCGATCAACAGAGACAATCATTTCCGTGATACTTTTTGAGCCAAGTTCGAGCGTGTTCCTGGTAGTCAGCACCTATGGAAAGTGATCCATACGAGGATCCACCTTACAGACGCTCGAGACGTCGACTTTGACAAAAATCAGTCTAACGTCAACTTGATATCCGATTCGTTTGTGTGATACTTATCTTCGATTATCAAGAGATTATCGAGGTACATCCACGTGAAGTGTCGCGTGTTCGCCAGGCCACGTGCGTTTTACGGACAATCCGTGGCGGCGACGACTTCGAAGTCGCGGCGACGAACTTTTGAGCGTGCGCCGTCGAATTGAAAGCCACGTGTGTGCTTTATCACGAAAAGAAAATCAGAGCAAAGTTTCGTGTGCTCAAATTCCGATCCTTGACAATACGTCTCCTTACTCCTTACCAAGGGAGATCGAGACAACGAACAGACACAAGAGAGATCACCGGACAATATAATTCTGTGCGCGTGAGAAAGGGTTAAAAAGACAGTGATAGTGAATTGATCCAAGAACATTGGTTTTTCCTTCGGTTGCAGTATCGACCGAAGAGAGAGCAGTAATAGAAGAATAACCGGTGCACCTGCAACGATAAAGAAATGGCAATTCCATTCGCTCTACCGTCCGAGGACGAAGCGGAGGCTCAGGGACAGCAGCTGGAGCAACTCATGCTCGATTTGTACGCCGCTCTACAGCATGTTCTTCGGAGCAGGAGCGCCCAGCATCCGTCACGAAATCGTGAGTTCAACGATTTTTTAAGACTTATCCTCTTCTGCCTCGAGATTTTCCTCCGTGTCCTTGCACGGCTGTCGAACTGTCCGCCGCGATGAACGACCTGTCAGCCTCCGGCTAAAATTCAATATCGAATGGCAGGTCGGGAATCATCGTCACGTGCTTTGAACGCAGTTGCTCATTTTTTTCTCGCTTTAACGATGAGACAACTCGTAGCAGGAAAGGGTATTCTTTTTCACGGATTTTCGAGAAAGGAGGACATAGAGGATATATATATACCTTTTTTCCCCGGTTTGCATGAGATGCGGCGTAACGCATGACACTCCGTCAAATATCACCATAATATTGTTAATTCGCGAGGGTTATCGGCGTAGACCAGAAGCAATCAATTTCTAGAAGAATATGTCTTATAGTTAGCTATTTATTATCGGGTATTATTTATTTATTATCAAACTGTTATTCCACCGTTTTACGTGGAGATTGTAAATTTCCGTCAATGTTATACATTGAGGAAATACGAGGAGATAGATTGTTTTCGATGTATGCTGTGAGAGAGATGCGAGCTAGTATTTAATGAGTTGGCAGTGTTTCAAAATTCACAAGGACAAGTTAGATTCTGGTAGCAGTCGTTTGCTTGGAAAACGTAAAGAGAAGTTCGAGTAGGATGCACGGGTTTATATCGACCAGAATTCCGAGTGGTGCAACACGTGGTTGTCGCGCCTAACAATCCGCATCACTTTGCTACGATGCATGCAAATCATTACTTTGAATGTCAAACCTCGACTTTGTAAGAAACTTAGGAAAAGATCTGTCAAAAGTGAACTCGACTAATATACAAGATCCTTGTCTTTTTGTTATAGTTACAAGTTAAACGTCCGTAGACAAGTTGTATTACATGCTTACCACTGTTATCGCATAGACTTATTTATTCCAATATTTATTACTTACGATAAGAGTGACGAGATTTTTGTACGAACACTTTGAAATCTGAAATCTTCTCTTTTATAAAATAAATTATTTTTCGACACACAAAGGACTATTAACTTTTATGTATCTCCTTAATACGTTCATAAGTAACTTCATAGTTTCTTAATCCTGTGAAGTAAGTGAAGTAAGACATTACATCATACTCGATTATTTGAGCTCATTCCTTCAGTTATTTATGCTCATCATTTCGCATAGTCCATAAAATCTGTCGAATGTTCATAATCAAAAATCATAGATAGAAATTTGGATACTAAATAAAATCAGTGGGATACGAAATATTATGATGCAATATATAAATCTTTATTAGAAATCACACGTAGAGAGAAATAGTGCGATGACATTTACCTCCAGTAAAGGTGAACGACCTTAAAAACACGTCAGATTATTGCATGATATTGCCTGAGAATCCTGAAATGCTTGACATTGGTCATTGTCCTGTGATTCATCGTTAAAACATGTAGTTTCGAACTATCCGAAATTGGTATTTGAATATTCCAATACCTCCGCTGATCATTCTTTGCTGATTCCGAGAAGTAACATCGTTTTTTGTTACATTGTAATTTCTGGCAAATTTGTGTGTTCAGTTTTCAGTGGAAACTTTGATCATATTTTATTGAAAACAAGGATATAATATATTGATCTCCGTGTTAAATTTCGCTTTCATTTCAACGTAGTAGTTTAATGTCGGACATCATTATCATAATAAATGCATACATAATTTCATCATAGCTATACTACAAATACTTCGATTTCATATTAAAAATGTTCTATTTTATAAAATAACATGCAATTAGAACTTACTATTAAATATGGAAATATTTAAGTTTCACATAATATTTCCTAGAAACTAAAATTAATATGCAATTACAACATACTGCTAGATATAAAATATATAAGTTTCACGTCACACTTCTTGGGAATTATTAGAATAAGCAATGAATTAGCTGGTTCATCCGATTCGGAATTAGTCTGAATCCACATGTAACAAGTCACACTCCGGAGCTACTTAAATCTCGTCGAACACAGTATCCTCGTGTATTATGGGGGTAGAGTGTAAAAAGGGGGAGAGAAAGAGAGGCGTAAATTGCGGTAACTTATATTCGGTGCATAATGAAACGTAGTTTTACGAGGGTGGTGGAGCTAAAGGGGGCGAGCATAACAGATGTAGCGTGGGTGTAGAGTCGAGAGTATGGCAGACGATGTCCGGCCATGACCCTGCACCACTGCTCGCGAGTCTCCTTTACGGCGAAACAGAGAAAGATGAAGCGCGCGGCTGGATCGACAGGAGAGAAAGAATCTCTCGGCTGGAAGTCCAAGAGAGAGGAGAAAGAAAGAGAGACCGTTGGTCAGGCACATCGCAGTAAAACGCGCTATAAAACGGGTCGCTTCGCTGGCGACGGCCACCGAATCTCAAATGTCGATCATACTGCTCGAATCTTCGCCACAGTTTTCGTATGCAACTGCAACCAAAATTGCACTCCTCACGATCCTTCGAATATTTACTCTTTCGTTCAAATATCGCGGACACTCAACTTTTCAGAGATATACAACTTTATAGATTTTTGTTGATTCGCGTTTTTGCAGAACTGCATACTGCAAATAATACTAGAAGTGTTCAAAAGATATTCGATTTATCACAGATTTAATATGATATAGGTTTTGAGTATATATATCGAAATATGCAGCTCTGATTTCGTAGTAATCATTGAAACAGTTAACTTGAATGAATGACCTCGAACGTGAATACAAAAATACGATTAGTGTACATCGACATTGAGCACACTTCCTGTTATAGTTTCCGTTTTTCACGTAACACTTACACTTTCCGAAATATCGGAGAGTTGACCGCAAGTGCATCCGGGCAACCAAGTCATTAGTGTTCCTAAATTATTATGTTCAATTCTGATTTTCCGGGGAAATAATACACCGATTAGAATCAAAACGCTGCAGATCCACTTGTAAAATTTCATAAAAATATGTGTATAAGTCTCACGAGCATTAAAGGAATTAATGATACTTCCGATTGCAACAGTCTCCATGTTTTATTAGCTATCGAATAAGCTTGAACGAGAAACTAATCGTGTTCACGGTAAAAGACTATACTTTAATAGCCGTATCGTAAATCAACGGAGTTTGTGGATAGAAATTCGCGAGATCCTCATTACGAAGTTAAATTATACCCCGAGATATCCGGTTCATTATTTTCCGAACGGAAATAGTTCGGGACGGGCGAGCGTGAGGGTCAATAACCATAGTTTGCTGCAGTTTCGAGAGAAGATGCAGAATTACAGGATGAAGCTCTCGCGTGGTTGCATCAAATCGGGGGTTCTTATTTATAGAAACAGCTGTGCCCAGCCTCTTGCAGTCTTCTCTCGTAACATTTGCAGAAAACTTCCCCCTCGTCATCATGCGCGTAAACGCGAGTGTGGCAATAACGATTACGCGTGTTACCCGATAACGCCTCTCGCACTCTCTCATTCTCATTACTCCCTCCTCTAATCACGTTACGCGTCTCTTTCTTTGCTTTTCCCTTTCCCCGTTTCTCCTCCTTACGACTAACAGATAATTCCCCACGGCTTTTTATTTCGTTCGCGTATCTTTTCCCACGATTCAAACTGATAAGACGAATCGATCCTGTAAAGGATCGTTCTAATCAGAAGAGTTTAATTTCTCGGTACGAGAAAGATCGGGTATCGTCCGTAAAACGATATCCACTCGACACTGAACTTCGTATTATATTACTTTGCCGTAAACCCTTGTTTCGTGCCAATTATATTGAATTTCGGAACATACGAGTATACAAGAAATAGTGTGACTTAATTAAATTCAACAGATTTTATTTGGTAAAATTTGTGTTTACAAATATCACTTTTCATCGGGAATAATACTGTATAAATTGTACATGTATCTTAAATGAAATGCTTCGCGATAACTGTATAAAATATAAATATGTTTCGTATGATTCTTTCTGTTAGAAGATGCAAATCGATCTCACGATATAACGTGCTGAAAGCAGTCTCTCGAAGTCTATAGACTTTATGAAATATTAAAAGGAATTCGTCATTGTAGTTTCTTCGGTATTCATTCCTGTTTCCATTCCATTCATCGGCAAAACCAAGAGTTATTGGCAGACTGGCTAAAAAATTTATCGAATTCTTCGAACTTTTTTTCTTCTTGGCCTCTCTTTCTCATCACCGATAGGGTGATGGTTTATCGTCGCGAGCAATCCGTGTTTTATCTCCGATGCACGAACATCAGAGAGACACGAGAATGACTTCTTTTTATCAAGCGAACCTTTACTATTAATCTAATTCTTTTCACTCTGACAACTTTTTTCCATAAGCGTGTCTCATTAAATATCGATAAATCTTGTCGTGGAAAGAGGGTTAGATAACGGCTGGTATCTTTTCGGGTGACGTTAGACATCATGACGCAATAAGTAATTAGCTCGGGGCACGAATCTGGACAATACCCGATTATTATAAAGGAATAAAATATGGGCTGGTAATAATTACTCTTGTTCCAAATTTTTCATGTTAACGAGACCGTTCCTCGTAGTTCCACCCAATTAACGTTCTCTTAAGAACTCGATCCTTATCCGCGCTACGCCGTTTTTAATTAAAACTCTAATTGTGAGGGTCGTAAGACCGCCGTGTACTCTTTACGGATTTTGGAACTGGCTTAACTACCTAGGATCATTAATATTCATTGAAACGCTACTTGCTATATATATGTATATATATATCCCTGGGCCCCATTCTAGTATTAAACTTTTTTACGGTCTCTTGAACACATTTCTGGTAGGATGCTTAGATAAGGGCACGCGTATCCAAGCGTACATGAAATTCGGCAGATCTTATCTATGCCACTCCTTCCTCCGATTATCTCACGTTTCCACTTAATGTGGTTTCTCATCGAATTTTAAACCGCTTAGAAAGAAATCACTGTAATTCCCAAGAAATAAATTTCAAAAAATTGTCATTGCATATCTCCGATCATCTATCACGAATGGCACAACGATCAAGTGAAAAATTTCGTCACATCGCATATATATCTACTAATATTTATTACACATTTATCAATTCGATCATTATCACACATCTACGTTATTTACTCTCGCAATCAATCTACTGGCCAGTAAATTCGTGGCTCTTAACGTGGAGTATCTTAAGTGCATCTGTTCCTAGGAACTATAAAAAGGAGTATTCGTTATCCGCCCTCGTTTCTTTGTCTTTACCTGGTTCACCTGAGCGATGGCTGCGAATCACGCTCCACAAATTTATCGGTGGATTTCATGGCGGTGTACGCGACGATGGAACGGGCTTGGATAAGGAAAAAGTGATAAGAGGAGGAAACGATTCTGCGAGAATATCGGTGGAGGAAAGGATGGAAGGAAAGAGAGGACTTTATTTAATTTTCACGAGTGACGAAATGCATCCTGATGCACACGTGTCCCGTGCAGAGAGTCGGGGTTCGCGATCATTGGCTCTTCGTGGAAACCAGCTCGGCCTGGTTCGCGGAATCGATTTCCGGCGTTGCATTCTCTCGCTGTGGCTACGATACAAGAGATACGTGGAACGGAAAAAGAAGGAAGAAGTGGAGTTCGTAAGAGAAGCAACGTGCTCGTAATTATAATCGTCGAATAACGGTGGCGACCTGACCGACTTGTTATGCCTTGTAAATGTAATGAACGAGCCATGCTAACGATGTAATTAACGATATAAGTTTCTATCCTTGCAATTAACCAACGGATCAACGGCTGGACTGCCATTCTCGCCGAGTGGAAATAGAAGAATTAGGTAATGAGATACGAGAAAGTCGGAAGAATTTTGAATACTTATTTGTATTTATTATTATATTCTCGTGATTAAGGATAAGGGATCTCTGGTTTATTACAATTTATATTAATCTTTGAGGAATTCGACAATGTAAAGAAAGTACGATTCGTTGTTCAATATTTACCGAAGATGGTCACCAAAATAGTTCACTCTGTTCATAAAATTATTTATTGGCAAGGAGATTGTTTTAAGACGTAGACTTTATAGAATGCACTCAATCGTACAAACGAGTTCCTTCGTATATATCTCCTGTACGATTTCTGCACCGCGGAGTACGATTTAACGCCACTCGCACGACGAAGTTGATTTTATTGGTGGATGGAATTATTGGGTAATCAGATAGTCGTAGAAAATCGATGGCTATTGTCCACATCGTAATCGTCGTCGTTGCCGATGACGCAACGATATTACCACGCTTCTAATACTTTTTTCATTCGATGTCAGGATTGCGATAATACATCCTGCCATTTGCTGGATGCAAAAGCTCGAGATAAACGATTATTAGCGAATAAAACGTTCCTTTAAATTTGACGAAATAATAAGCATCGATAGTGGCCGATTATCGTCGCGAGCGAAAGCCAGTTAAAAGAGAAGGTAAAAACGATGGCAAGATATTACCGAACAGATTGATTATTGGATATATGCTTATTGATCATTTTTATATTGGTCTTCGGGTATCATTCAGTGTTGTATTATTTGTAACGAGCGAATGGAGCAAGACGCAAAGCTGAGTCTTTTGTTTGAGAGATTTGCCACGGTACACCTTGACCAATGGCGTCTTAACGATCGCTTATAACGAAGCGAGAAAGTAGCGCGTATTTACCATTCCGGTTTTATCGAATCGGAATAACTAACGAGCTTTAACATTTTCCCGTTGAACACGTATATTATGAATAGTAATATTAGATTCGAAAAGTGGGATAGCATTATTCGATGTGTATCGGTATGTTCTATTAGAATTACTTGTTACTTCTGGTCTTCAAGCAATTCGCTAGTAAGAACAAAAGAAAACCAACTGCATACGTCTTACAATCTATTGGATCCCTCTTAATATTTTTTAATCGTATCTTCGGCGCGCAGACCAACAAAGCTTATCGTATAAGAATCGGTATTCCTTTATTACAAAACATTACGTCTTAATTTATCAAGATCAATAGTATTACAGTTCCTAATCACGTATTAGCAATTAATCGTTAAAGCGGGTAAATGACGCATAGTCAACGTCGGGGTGCACCCAAAATAGGAAAGCAAGCGAATGAATCCGCGATAGGCGTCGCGGAACGACGCAGTTTGGCTCCTCGTGGTATCAGTCTGCCGTAGTGTCTCATTGTTCCGGAAAAGTGGCAAAAGCGTAGCGTGATAAAAAACTGCACTCGACTGTACCGAGTGTATATATATCCATTGGATACGTTCACGAAGCAACGGAATATGTGTGTATGTGGACTGTACACGCGCACGTTTAACCGAGAGATCTCATAGAGAAGTATAGTGCAGCGGCCGCGAGTATTTACGCACGCACGTGCAGTGCATGTCCCCGCGGTCATGTGTGTGTGCACCGCGCGCGTTGCAATTCTGACGGCCTTGAGAGGGGTTCTTTGTGCAGTTCAGCGTTCACTGCAGCTCACGTACGAGGTCTAAGCACACGCACGATTACACCTACGCGCACACAGTTTCTTTCGCGTTACATATACTGTAACAAGTTGCGTTGCACTTATGTACAAAGGGTGCCCCATCTGACTCACGTGCTCACATATGCTACCGGTACTCTCTTTCCATCTTTCTCTCTCTCTCTCTCTCACTGTTTCTCCATCTCGTTTCAAATTGTTCTCCTTTTTCTCTTGGCCGTTGTGTATGTCTTTTTCTAAATTTTTATCTCGCTCTTATTCTCCTTCTCCCCCCCTCTATTTATCTCCGTTCTCTTCGTGTTATGTTTCTTAAGCTTTCTGCCCCCGTACACTTCACTACCCCTGTTTCTGTTTTTGCTTTTCCCCTTCCAGGGCAACGTGCGGTGTATGTATATGGAATTCTTTCTTTCTCTTTTTGTCCCTACCGGTTCTCCCTTCGTTCTCGTTTCTATCTTTCTCCTTCTTTCGATGAATACGTACACCTCTATCTCTCTCCGGTGAGATATGTGAGCCCGAAGTGTACATACGAGACCGCGAAGAGTGCATGCGGGTGTTGGCCACGTGCGAGCTGCACTTTTTGCTCCAGGAACAGCGGCTTTTATATAGCGCGCGCCATCCGGGTTTTATTCCCTTTAGAACGATATATTACCGCGAATGTTGGTCCTTCGGATAAAGAATAGCGGTCGTCGAGTTGATGATTTTCCATTTAATAAATGGAAACTTATCGAGGGTGATCGAGAATATTTCATACTGGAACCCCTCTAAGGTTTCCTTATCATCGATATCTATTTATACGATTACTTCGGAGCTCACGTACAGTGATGAAAGAAGTCAACACAAACTGAACAATGAATCCATCCATCCATTGAAAGTGCAATTAAAATCGTGTTGATTCTATTATTCAAATAAAACAGATAGAAAGATGGATGGAGCTATGCGCGATAATTGATGAAATCGATTATTATAAATCTCTTAACCGAAAAGGTCCATCGAGCATTCTCACACGGCGCCGAATGACATTTCGGAGTGGAAAAGCAAGTAGAAAGCGCAACGGGGCGTCGCGATATCTTCGGATAAGCCATGCGCGTATTTTGCAAGCGGTGAAAAACGGCAACCGCGGCTGGCTGCATCGAGAAGGTGCACCTCTCTCGGTGCACAAGCCACACGAACACTTATGCCAGTCTTAAGAGATTTCATGATCGCATACGGCTAATCGAACGTAGGCGACGATGTGTGCCCGATGCGCGAGTGCACGCGTTCAAGTTGCACAAGTGAAAGAGCACCCGGTACCTTTACGGACGTTTACTCGAAATGTCAAGGATGCAACCGCGTGCGCGAGCGCACACCAGGAGTCCCGAGACAATGGTAGCCAGAGGCGCGGAGGAATTGTTATTTTGTCACGCATGGTTCTTGGTGCCTGTGTACGTAGTACTTTAAGTACTTTATGAAAAATCAGTGCGTGTAAATGTTCCTCGGAGTATACAGCGTACCAGGATCCTTTCCGCTTATAAATGCAATTTTCCATAACTCCATCAAACACTGTCTAGGCTTGACTCTTGATCTTACATTGGAGGTTTTAGAAATAAACGTTCATGATATTATCGATTTGAGATTCATTGAGTTAACGAGACTTATGAGGGTGTAGTACATGAAAATGAGACAAGAAATGAAATTGATTCGTTACGTCTAATGCGAATAATGAAGCCTGCAAGTTGACGCAGTGATAGACCTGCTAATGCCAGGGAATTATTCATGCATCCGCGAGATATGAAAAGTAATGGGATTTAAATGTTTCTAGGACCCTACGGCGCGCATGATTCTTTTCAAAGAAAACAGTTTCATACGTTTGCACGGTCACGTGATAGGTTGAATTCTTAATTATCAAGGCTAAACAGGAGTATATGAATTACGACATTTTTCAGATAATATATTACTTCCAATAAAGTACACGCATTTACAAGCATCGTTCAAAGAATCGTAATATACTACTTCTCTTACGACACGCATGTTGGACATGTAATATCACTTATCAGTTGAAAATGCTTCTTTGAAATACTTGTGCCGAGAGATAAAAATAGATAGACATATCCTATGACGAGACAGGCAGTCTACCATGCTTAGTGATATCGCACGCTTTCCCAGCACAGATATGTACTTCGGATACTCCTGCTTCGTCTGGTCTCTTTAAACCACTAGTACGATTTAGAACACGTGTTTTACCAGCAAATCAAATCTCACGGTGATACCAATCTACTTGTGATTTTTGCGCCGAAACATGTCGAAACAGCGGAACAAATGCTGCTGGATCACTCGTTGAAAATATTCGAGCAATCATTACCCAGCAATGTTGTTCTTACCATTCGCGGACAGATCGGTTACCTTGTCGCAGTTAAGTCCACGTGGAACACAAATCCGTATAAGCGATTAAAATATATCAGGCTACGTGTAAAAGTAAAATTGATCCCGATGATTAATTCATTACATTTTATCTTGATGTACATCAAATGAAATATACATTGTATTATTATTAAATATATTTTTCTTGTTTCAGATCGGCTGCCTCGCCGAGCCGGGGATGGTCTTGGATCTCGAGAACATCCGGTGATCCTGGTAGACTCTGACATTTCTCCACTACCCTTACCAGACCTCGTACTTTCGGCCGTCGAACAGATTCCACCAATAGCGCCCCAAGTCACTGTTTCCGCTCCCAGCAGCCCCACTAGGGATGCTGCATTCCAATTCCCCGAATGCAGCGGTGACGCAATACCAGTACCAAGTCCAAGGCCACGACCACGAAGGCGACGGATCACTTCCGAGGGAGGCTCCAACTCGAAGAAAGGCCCCATCGTTGAATCAAACTGCAACGGTGTAACCTGCTGCGGTCACTTCGGGCAGGCCCTCAACGAGAGGCAGTGGGCGAACGTGGGTGCCAACCTTAGAAACATCGCTGATGACTTCCATGCTTCAAAGACCAAGGTCGGTGCATCTTCATGACTTAATCGCTTAGATTTATACTACTTACAATTAAAATATGACGGGGTAGCTGGAATTTTAAACAAAATCTGTGTAAAGTTTTTTTATCGAATTATGAAGTTATTTATCGTATAAGAAAAAGGTTTTAATACTCCTGAAATATTTGAACTGTTATGATTCTTATTAATCGGTAATATGAGTCTACCGTGATCGAGTTTATATGACTATATCAATTATATTTTTTATATCTTCCAGTTTGTAGAATATTATTTTGTGGTATTATTAAAGCTTTTTTAATTTTAATCATATTATGGTACAATATGGGAGATGTACGTAAATACAAATTTCTGATTATCGCGATGAAAGCAGGAAGCGGAGTAAGAAAATACAGAATTATTAAACAATGAAGTTGAAGGGTTCGTTTACGACAGAATTAATTGCATCTCGTATATATTAATTTTGTATTATACGTAGAATTTAATGTGAGAGTTATCATTACATTTTGAGCCCTCGGTTGGCAATGCTTATACCATGAAATATTTACGGAGAGAAGAATACAGGTGTAAAGCACACGACGTAAAAATAATTGTACTGCACACAGTCGACGTACACACATGCCAGAGCCATAACGTAACTTTTCACTTCGTCCGTCGGAATTCCAGCTTCCCCACGAAGCTTTTTATTCGTCATAAAAGCACCCTTCTGTCATGGGATATTATAAAACCTGACGAATAGACGGACGGTGTGTTCCGTAAAATGGAATTTATTTTCATGCCCGGTACTTTTACGTGTTTAATTTCTAAATTATTTCAATCTCCACCTACGCCAGCCTCTGGATATCATTATATTTAAAAAAGTATAATGTGCAAGTACGATTTCAACCCATTTAATACTATCATAAATACTCCTTATATTATCTCTACAACATATTTATCCCTCTTATTTCCAATCTAAATTATATTATTGAAGTGTGGGAATCGATTTCTGCCAAGAGTCTATTTAGCCGGGTCTCTCCGAAGATATCCAGAATTTAATGGCCCCGGGAATGATTCAGTATCTCTCATTTGGTCGATCGTATTTCGGGGTACGTTTCTTTCTTAAGGAAGAGAGAGATTTGGTATGAGAAGGGGGCCATAAATGCGAATTTAGTTATATCGAAGGTACCGACGGTGTCCCATGGGTGCAATAAATATCTGCTCGGCACCGTTAAGACGTCTAGTATTGCTCCCAGTGTGTATGATCCCATGGCCACTGGCACTTCATCAGCACTCCATCCACCCTCTCCACCCTCACCTACATCGATCGTTCTTTCAAATATGTATCAGAGACCGAACTCGCGCTCCACTGATTTTATGACACTTCCATCGGTTGTTTGTTCTCGTTAGATAAAGGAAATGGAGGGTGGAGTAAGGTGAGAATACCAGCGAGCAAAGTAATATAATCGGGAAACAGTTTCTATTCGAATCATACTTTGAGATTCTTCTTTGAGATACATCTTTGAGATACTTCAGAATAATATCTTATTTATAAACGTTGAATATCTGTTAAAAGGATTAATGGACTTTAATGGCTAGGTATAGTATCGTATTCAATTCTGAAGTACAGTTAAGCTCGAGAAAAACGATGTAAACTTTCAACAACAATTATCCTCGGTCGTAGAATCACGGAGAAATAAGGAAGAACTGATTTCTTTCCATCTTGAAGATGATTATTCGGGGAGGTCGTTCTTTCTATTATGTATCGATGGTGGTAGTATTCTTCCCCCGGTTTTACGAGGTTCTTCATCATTTTCCCTTCGGCCATTGAAAGAAATTGAAGAATGGATAGTAGCCGAGGAAGTAGGAAGAAGAAGAGACAAACAAGGCGGAAGGGCGTTCTTCTTTTATCTCGTTTTACCTTTATTCGCTTTAAAGGTCTACCGGCGTGATACCCAATCCTGGAACGTCTAATTATTGCTGGTTAAGTGCCAGTAATTGAAGGGGGGGTCGAAGAGACCCGTGAAATTGAAGAAATCCCTCCCGCCTTATCCACTTGTAAGAAGATCGGATACCGATTGGTTCTTCGGCTCAGTAACTCGAGGAGTGGCTTGTTGATAATACGAATCGTGGCAAATTCTCTTCCAATTCTCTTCTTCCCCTTTCTTCATTTCTTTCACAAACTCAACGTGTTGGATTAGTATCACCTATAAAAAATACTTCACAGTTTCTCCATGATGGAACCATATACCGCATAAATTTATACGAATGAATTTTTGTATTCAACTATCAGGTTCCACCGTCAACTTTACTTACTCGTGGTCGTAAAATTTCTCGGCAGTAATTTAAAATACTGAACCGTGGCTTCATTATTATTCCACCATCCTCGGAAATACTCCGTGGAAATCAACGAGGAAAACTTTTCCTCCGTCGTTTCACTGTCCAGGATTTCTCATCTACGTCGACAACAGGTGTTCTCTACGATAGTATGGCAAAGTATACTTCGCTCTGTCTGGATTTTCGTGCAGTCCTCGGAAAACGTTCGTTCAGGTGCAAACCGCTTTTACCGGATGTTATGGCAACTTCTCCGTTTTCCAAGTCAGAAGAAGGAAGCTGGGTTAAGTCGGTACGTCGACAGGCGTAAGTTACGAGCGTAATCCTCGTCTTTCGCCATTCGTCATGGGAAGCCACCGACGGCATGGTGGTTTACATATGCATGGAGAGTAAGCGAGCATGTAACGGCTAAGTGGCCACATCCCCCTTACGTGAAAGTTAAGTGGGCATGGCAGCACGAGCCGTGGCCACGGGCCGAGAAAATTATCTTCAATTATCTCGTGCAATCGGACCCCTTTTTCTCCCCCCTCCGCGCTTCTTCTTACAAATATCTCTCTTTTATTTTCCGTGTCTTCTTCATTTCGGAATCTTCTATCACGTGGGAAAATGATTAAAAGTCTTCGATCACTTCCTTGTTACTCTTCCTAGTATAAGAATTGGTCTTTTAATGTTTTTCGATATTCTACGGTGCTTTCATGCCGATTTAAAATCTTGTTCCCAGGGGTAACGTAATGGACGTAATTCTTCTAATAGTTTATAATGGTATACGGTATCTTCTATGTTTCCTGTGCGTTTCTTAGAAGGATGAGCAGAAAAACTTATTAAGAGATGTACTTCGTCGAGAATAGATCGCACCTTTCGCGAGAAGGGTAAAATATTTCCAGCGAGCTCCCAACGCGGCTGGTATAAAACAGTTTTCCTGGAAAGGCGCAATTTGCTAGACGGGTAATGAAACGTTTTGCCGACATTTATCAGTTATTCAAAGGATCGCCCGACGTGCAAATTGATACATTAGTCGTATCCCATACTCGGCAGTGTAACGGACCGATATACTTCTTCTATGATACACAGAGTGCAGCGTTCAGCGAAGTTGCGCGCAATGATGGTGAACGGAGCCGATAGAGTTTACATCTTATTTTCACCTTCCTCCGAGGTGACTTCGCTCTCTCGCGCTACCGTTGCTACCGAAGTTTTACCAGGCTCGTTTTATTGGGCCCCCTGTGTTCCGTGGTGGCACTCTACAGTGCATTGCGTACCATAAAGCCAACCTAACCCGACGTCTCTCTAACCGCAAACTTCTGTTTTCCATCGGCTTTTTCTTACGTTCCCGGCGAAACTCTGTGTATGTCGAGTGCCGTGGCGATTGGCCGTTTCCACGGCGAACCGCGCAATTACGTTGCACAATAATCTATCCTGCCGGTAGTCGCGAGCACTTGCATGGCTTCGTTTCTATCTCTTTCATTCCCTCCCCCCCTCGCCCTCCCACCTCGCCTTCTTCTCGGTACACCCGTATCAGAGATAAGGATAGGGAGATATTGACTGAGAGACATTTATTTATCGTCCGCATCGTTCTATCCGAGTATACGGAGTCGGTCGTTGGTTATCGAGAGGTGCATACGTAATTGTTGAGAGTTTTTCAGCAGATCGATGCCTTTTGATAAGCATGTTCGATGCAGGTGCACCGTATGAATGTGTCTCGAATACTTGCCTTTTTCGATCGTTGGGCGTTGTCGTTTTTGTTAGATTGATTAGACTTTATGGCACTATCGATGCTCGTTATACCGATGGGAGATAGGAAAGCAATTGTTGTAAAGCAGATTTATGCGGTACGATTATGGCTGGGATTATATATTCCAATCTACTTTCCGACTGGTTGATCCGAGTGTGTTATACATTAATAATATGATGAACGGTCAGCTTGGACGTTTAATTATGCCACACGTTCAGCTCGTTTTCATAGTACTCGATACCGACCACAATCTTCTAACCACAGTTACGATCTTAGCCAAGCCAGTGGTTCGAACAATTAAAATTTATTACACCTACAGGCTTAAATCTCAGTGGCATAATCCGCGGCAGCTGTTTACGCATAAATTTCATTTTTCCCATAGTCTATTGACAAAGTACGAGCGAAGTTGCGTTAACCAAGCGGGCGTTCTCTTCCGGGCCTCGGGCAATAAACTCGGCTCTACTCACTGTACGAAGTAATATACCTTTTCATACATTCAGCCAGTTTGCTCGTCGAGAGAGAAAGTCTCTCGAGCTAGGTAGGTAGATAGTCGCAGGTGGCTCGATAGCACTCGAGACGCGTTAAACATTAACGAATCTCACACCCTCCTCTCATAGTCGCGACTGAGAAGGTATCTCGGTCGAGATTCGATGGTTGAAGAAACGAGAGATAGAATAGGACGAAGGAAAACGAAGAAGAAGAAGAAGAGGTTAGAGAAGGTGGAGAAATGGTAGAAGGGACACTATTAATTGACGAAGAGGACTCCCACGAGTAGAGTCCGGTGCTCCATAATTCTTTCTTAATGTGACGTTTTCCTCTACTTTTCTTACTTCCACCCTCGTGGTTATTCCACGCCCAACGTAATCTCTTCTTTCGCACTATACTTCCAATAGCCAACGGTCAACCGAATGTTTTCCTTGGTTCTGTCGACACATGGACATATCGATGAACACGTGTGTAAAGAAAGTGACATAGGGTGTGTCTGTATCGCGTGGGTAGACAAGCTCGTCCATCGAATCGACGATGACCAGATATTATGGGCACCCCATAAAAGCTTCTACCCGCCTCTCGGAGATTGGGCTTTCTCCGTTTGGGTGTTTATTATTGCACGTCCGGGCCAGGACGAGTGGATTAAGACGAAACGAGAATCGGAAGTCGCGGGGCTCGGAATCGAGATCAGGGGATACCTCGGTGTGTGCTGGTTATTTAAGTCGAGAAACAAAGAGGATCCACTCCCAAAGCTGACAACGAAACGTGCGCTTATATACTTTATCTCAGAACTCGAGATAACCGGGACGTGTGAAATATAGATGGAATGGCAGAGATAATTACTTCTGAGAAAGCATTTCTCCCAACGTTATTTGCGGGACACACCGAGGGGGCAGTTAATGTGAATTCTTGATTATTAGCGATACATTTAATATCGTAATGAACTCTTGGATAGACTTTCTTCTGGTAAATAATTCCCGTGGATTAAATAGGAAAAGCTGATTAAATATGAATCAAATATTTGACTCGTTAGACTCGGTGGAATCGTGAACGAAGAATTGGTAGAAATCTATGAACTGTGGAAATCTCTTAAATCCATTAAGTGAAAATTAATTAACGATTAAGGTGGTTGATAAGTGAGTTTTAATTTGTACTTGGCGCAAATGGCTCTTACGATTTCCCGAACAAGGGAGAAATCGCAGACATTGTGGACTTTAACTGTACGATTGTTCCCCTCGAGTATCGTCTTCTGGTGTAAATTCGAAGGGATAAGGGAACTCGATAAAAAAACCGTAGTGCTTTTTCTACGCCAGAGGCTTAACCGCAAGGAGTGCTGGATCGACGGTAATTCCGTCCAATTAGGACACTCCCAATTAGGAACCTTAGTTCCATTCCTCTCTCTACCTTCTTCCCATTTCACTTTGGTTCTCTAACTTCTCTTCGGAGACTTTACGACAAACCGCCTTCACGAAATCTTGGCAAAAGAATCGTTCCCTGTTACGTTACGGCGATTTAATGTCGACGACATTGTTCTTATGTTCCCACTTGTGTATACTTGGTGCCTTATACTCTATAATTATTAATAACGATGCCATATAAACGTCTGCTCATTGATATTCATTAATGAGTTCTTTCTCCGTGCTTCCTTTTATCACAAAAGTTTAAGGATTATATGTAATAGCTTGATTCAGTTTAAACAGTGAAATATTATTAAAATAAACAAAACATAAAAATCTGAAAGAACAATTGCATTAAATCAGAGAAATTGTTCTTGTTGTGTTACAGGATGCCGAAATCGAAAAGTCAAGACTGCCCGTCATGAATCCAATCTTCTCAAACACCAGAAATTCGAACAGCTCCTCGACGGACAGCATCTTGTCAATGTTGATTCCAGCACCTCTTCGCGAGACGCTGTGGACGACCGTAGCACTCTATCTTGGTTGGAGACTCGTCTCTCGCCTTCGATAGATGCAGCAGTTTCGCCCCGTCGTCGTCGATGACGACGATGGCGATAGTAGAACTGGAAGAATGAGCATCGACGCTTGGAAAGGCACCAGGCATAGCCATCAAGACTGCTCATTGCAGTTTGAACCGATCGCTGGTTCTTCCAACTCGTCGGAGACGAGGCCCTTTCAGAACCAGGGCGGTTCTGGTTGTTCTTCCAAGGTCGATTACGTGACTAGAAGAATTCCCAGTAGGAGTGCTCAAAGTTCGTCCTCCGGGCCTGACTTCAGAGTTTCTCGAGCGAAGGAAGATTGCGAGGAACAATATTCGCCGCAATTTCGCCTGGACGATCTGCAGAGAATCTTCTATCGGAACAACCGTTACGATACGAATGCATCTTACTATTCATCACACTTCTCGGCCGAGGATCTACTTGGATTGTATCGTTGTCTGTGCGTTGAGGAAGGTAGATTTTGGGTGGAAGACGACGAAGAGGAACATCACGATGAAGGTTACGTGGAGGGTATCTGTGGTCACTGTGAAGGTGCACATTACGACATAGGCAACTTTGATCATCGATGAAGCAGCAAAGCCAGATATTCCATCCTAGTTAGTATTTTATATGCTTTCTAAATTTTCTATACTTCCACGGGAAGTGATAATTCTTTTATAAGGGTTCTACTGTTGAATTACTTGATTCGGGAGTTGACATCGGAATCGCTCCTTCATCGTTGCTTAATTATTCCAGCAGAGTATTTGATGTGATTTGAAAACACTTTCTTACGAAATTCCTCGAAGTGCATAACATGACGAAGTATATGTGCATCGAGGAATATTAATTGTGATTGAAGTCATTCGATGCTCAGAGAATGGTACAAATCTAAAGTCCAGGTGCAATGTCGATCGAAGAGGTAAACAAAAGTATATTCGAAGAAATCGTTGTTCGACCTGTCGATCGCGTTCGCCTTTCTTTCTCAAAAGTATCGATGTACCGAGAATTTTGTAAGGGTGATTTTTCGGGGGTATGATCTCGGGAGATGATTAAGAGAATTGCATATTAATTGTGGCGATCGTTTCTCGACACGGTTTCAAGGTGAGGGTGTCGGGAAACTAAGGACGAGATCCAAAGAGGAGTTAACCCAATAATCAAATGATGATCTCATTACGGATATAAATAAAGAGAATTAAACAAAGTAGTGTGATTACGGGAACGAGAGAGGGAGGATCGGTTTTCTTCCGTCTCTCTTTACTTTCTTCTTCGTAATAATCGCGTGTCCGCCTTTCTCTCTCGTTCCCGTCGGTAGGAAGTATTTAACGTGGCTTGTAGATAACGCGGTTACCTGGCCGATACAATACTGCCAGAATTTTGTCCGGGATTTAATAAAGTCTCGCCATGTCGTCTCGCGAATGAAGGATAATTAAGGGTCCTTTGAAAAAAGATCAAAGAAATTAGAAAAATATTCGTCTTGATATTCGTTGAAATTCTTCCGATATTACTCCTTTAAGAACGATCTTAGAAGAGAAGCGGAATTTAAGAATCGATAAATCGAAGATCGGTTTGGTGATTAGTATAAAATCCATTAATTTAGATAAAAATCATTGATCGCTAGACGTTCATGACGGTGACCGTAATGTCTGTACATAGAAAGAGTCCGAGGAGAGTCTTTGTGTATTCCAAAAAGAAAAACAAACTTTGAGAAGGTAGGGGACGGGCGAGGACATTTAACGTGAGAGGGAAGCAACGTATGTATGTGTATAGAGGACTTAAACTAAAGTAATAAAATTCAGTAATAAGTCGACGTTTATAATTAAAGTAGATAATCGATAGATCGAGGATCGCAGTATCTTAATTGGCTAGCTGCGAATCCCGCGGACAGTTTTCGAATGATCTCCGGTAGCTTAGCTCTTAGAGGCGGCCTTGCCCATCAAGGACGCCCTTTCAGGGCACGTTGGATGAGGAATTTACCCTTTTCTCCTTCGTGTCGTTTTTTTTAATTTCGCTATCCTTTTCTCTCTCTCTTTCCTTCATTCTCTTCATTTCTCCTTTTATACTGCATACCTCGTCGTACTCTTTTTACCTCCATTGGTCTTCGTTTATCAACGCTTTGTCCCACGTTTCTATTATATTATTTTCAATTCTTATTTTTCAAAAACGATCTTCGCCAATTTTATCTTACGTTCTCTCTTCTAGTTTCTTTCTTGATCTTCCTTGATCGGTATCTGATTTCGTAATATTAAAGTTTGATCTCAATCAGTAGCGTAAATTAGGCCTGGCTGTTTGTGTTCGCGCTAAAATACAGATCGGTCTTTCCGTGTCTTTTAAAAGGAGTCTGAAAGGGAAACGACGAACGATAGCCGAGGGATGATTTTCTTCTTCGATCTTGATTTAAAGATCCCAGTTAACGGAACTGTACCCTAAACATCGTCCTCTCTGCAGTACTCTATCTCTTTTCTACCCCCCTTTTTTTCATCCATCCCCTCTCTCTTTTCCAAGTACAGACTCGCTTGAATTCTTTGTTTGTTTGTTAAACTTTTCTCTCCCTTAAATACGGATAAGATTCGTGACGTACTTCGTCGAAGTATTCCAGTGTGTAGAAAGTATAGTATTTATTTATAGGTGATACACATTTTTCTATGTCTAGTGCCACGTTAAAGGTCCGCGTGGCTATTACGAGATATATACTGCCATTCGTCCCGATAAGCGTAAGGATAGATTAAAAAAAACGATAAATTCAAGAAAATTCCACGTATACTTCCCCAAGGATCCACCTCTCTGTGTCAATAGATTATGAAATAATGCATGTCCATAATAATAGTGAAAAATCCTGAAAAAAGAAAGTAGATGATATCGTTCGTGTATCTTCTTGTTAGCCGTTAAAATAAAAAAAAAGAAAGTCGTTGAATAAAAGAATAATCCGATGTCTATCGTATAAGGACAGTAAAGTAAATAAAAGTAACGGGGGGAAAGTCTGCAACCGTTTGATCGTCACGCGGATCAAAATTATTTACCGAACGAATTCTTTATAGTCTCTTGGTGTTCTTGTCGTAATAGTAACTTAAATATAGCGTGTTTTTTCGCGATACACTTCTCATCAGAAATCTATTTTTCTGCGGAGTACAAGTTCTGTTCTGAATTCGGCGTTACGATCTTTACTTTTCGATCTAAGTTTCTCGAATTTATCATTCAAGTCTTACTCTCTAATTCGTTTATTTAAATTATTTTTATTGTCTCTAAGAAACTTTTAGTCGTGAACGGAATATACGTGTTAATTATAATCGTAATATTAATTTATCCGAAATATCGTGTATTCTATGAATTCTATTATTAATATAACATTAATTTCTAATCGAATCCTTAATTTGCGGATTCAGCAGCAACTTGTCTCCGGCTTTCGTCGGTAGAATCTCTAATTGTCGATCGGGTTTCTCCCTCTCCACTCTATCTATACGACGGAGAGGGTAAACGCGAGAATGAGCAAGATCGTCGTACAATTGTGATGTAATAAGATAGTAAAAAAGTGCTCCCTTTTCGCGGTCAAACGTGTAGGGAGCCGGAAAAAATGCTCGTATTCGTATATGGGGGGTTTCTTTTTTTATATAGCATTCCGACCAAAGGAAAAAGAAAGGATGATAAAACATGAGAATAATACAAATTCCTGTTTTCCTGCAGCGCGGTGAAACCAGCGCCTATGGAGCGCCTCTGAGGCCTCCTTGGCTACTTAATTTTTTTTATTCCAATTGTATAGATAGAATTAAAGAATAACGAGCGCCGTAAGACTAGTAAAGCCCTAAGAGATTTTTTGCCGGTTGCCCCGTAAAACAATCATTATATGCATACAAAATCCTGATGAAGGTCACGCGTAACTAAGTTGGAAACTTTTGGATACAGTATGCGTGTACATAAGTCGCTTTTCTACGGGGTCGTAAATACCATTAATGATTGTCCTTTAACGTTTGTTTCCATTGATTTTGAAATGTTCTTTAAACGATATCGTCTTCATCCGTTTCCCTTCGTTTTCGGTTTAACGATTTGCCAGGCTAGATAGGCAGTAAACTCTATAGGAGCATTTTAGATAGTAGTAGTCAGCCATATTGAGAACGTATTAACTATATAAATAAACATTTATTCAAAGTATATATATAAATATAATGGAAAACACTTATATATATAAATATATATATACACATATATATATATTTTAAATGGTATATTTGGATATATCGAAATATTATTTCAAGGCATACCGTGCATTATATCGTAGTCGTATATTTCGATGGGCAAACTTGGAGAAAGTATAAGCAGAGATAGATTTGCCAGAAGAAGGCGGCGATTCTTCTCCTTCTTCTTCTTTTGTTTTTGTGGGAGATTTTGATGAAGATCGAAGAACGCGGAAGTTCGGAAGGTGGGACATAAGCTGTAACTGTGACTATTGCGGATCGTGGGGGGCAGGCTGTTATTTTAATACTATTTTCATCCATCACGATCGAGGACCAATTTGTCGGTTTTCTTAGGGGGGGCCCAGAAAGTAATGAAAGTGGAAAAGCGCGCGCGAGAGAGAAAGAGGTGGAAAGGTAGAGTGAAGCTTTACATGGCGATATCGAGTCGTCGTTTATTTCTGCCCATTATTAAGAAATCTCCAAAGATCGTTGAATCGTAACTCCGATGAGTTTTAAAGAGAAGTAAGATTTAGATGTTAAGAAAGCCGAGGAGAGAGATGTTTATAGAGAAGCAGCCCGCCCACCCGAGATCCCCGCGCGTCAAAGCGTCACTGTGATCTCGTAATTATTAATAAAAATATCTGATTATTGTACCGAGTAATCGTATGAATATTTACAATGTATCTCCTCCCCTCACTTCAAGAGAGCAAGAAAAGACCCTTCGAGAGACGATCGATTTCTATTTTGATTGGAATCGGTCGTTCGATCTCTCGTGTGATTCTTTTACCATCTCTTTTTTTCGTTTATTTTCTTTTTTTCAATCATTATTCTTTCCTAATTGACCGTCTATGTGTTAGTTCGTAATCGTATGTTGTACATTTAATGAAACTTTCAAATGATCTCCCGGCGATAACGATCGTTCAGTGAGTTCGACTATCAATGTCTTCTCTTGTTTCCTGAAACCCAGGGCAATTATCTTTGTCTCTCTACCCACGTGTCTTTCCAAATTCGTAGTTTTAGAGACTTCTTTTGTCCTTACTTATTAATTCTATTATTTACTATTGAATTTCTTTCGATCGTTTCCCGTCTCGTCACGTTCTCTCTTTCTTTCGTGGCCAAGATAAGTGGAAGACATTGATACTCACGAACGACGTGCCGGTTTAAAGTAACAAGAAATAAAGCGAAATCATTATTCGATGTTGATAAAAGAAAAAGTAACGTCACTTATAATGGTCCAATATGATACAGATAGGTTTACGACAACGAAGATTGATTATCGCTCTGCGTTTGCAAAACTCAATTAATCGCCTACGAATCTATTGTTACAATTATTAATTATTATTGTACTCGTCGCATCGTAAACTAATTAAGGCTCGAGGTTTATCGAAAGTCCACCCCAATTATCCCCGATCCCCGTTGCGTTTGTGAAGAGGTAATCGACTAGTCTTTTTATCGGACCAACCATTGAGATTCGTATATCGCCTTTTTATTATCACGTTTTCTTCGTCAAACGCGTATATCTTTTTCGTAAGATCGTGATCTCCATCCCCAGACCTTCTTCTTTATTTACGTGCTCCCTGCATTTCAAGATGAAATTCATCCGCCAATCGTTCTAATATTCATATCGGACAAATATGAAATATGAATGTGACATTTTGATGTTTTGCGCAGCCATGCTCCTGAGGATTCGATCGGAATCGAGGATCTTTTGAAACACTTAACGACATTTCACGTTTGTTGCAAAAACAGATCGACTCGCTCGTCAACAAGTTTTACAAAAGATCCTCGAATTCGAACGAACCGATGATGTATCAAGATTGTTCCCGATTTTTATCCATTATATTGACTTAGGTCATGAGATTTCTCTACCAATAATAAATTATTGTAATACCGTATAGAAGATACTTGATGTCTCTGTCATATTTAAATCGGAGCCCTTCGATCACGGTGTACGAAGGATGGCAAATTAACGAAGTATATATACATATATTTCACATCAATTAAGAATTGGTTTTGTGACTATGACACTTAAGGTTACGACGAGTGGGCTCCAATTTAAATAATATAAAATCTGAATGTATTTGAATGTATTAAAGCAAAACGAAAGAGATTAATGAAATAAGATACCGAGTAACACGTACGCGCATATTCTACACGTATTACACATACATACCCTGATTATGATACAAATTGATGTTACGACGTATAATAATGTAAGAACATTACGAGAGAAATTTCATTTTGCTCAGACTGTCTAAGTTTGCCATAAAGAGAATGGAACATAACCGTTGTACGTACTTCGGACGTCTAATGAATCGTATTTAGAAATAATGTTTTGAGGGAGGAATCAAAAATTTTGCGATTATTTCCTCGCCAACCAGCCACAGTGTCAGGTGCCAATCTCGGTAAAATACTTGATTATTTCTCATCGTTCTGAACGGAGCACACTGAGAACAAGATACAAAGATACAAAACTTGCGATAATTCTCATTAATCGTCGCTCCATTTGATTCCGCTGTTGGAGTTCTCTCGAAGTGACTCGAACTCGAAATTCAGTCTCGCTTGAAAATCATTTTATTTATACCGATTCCACCCAATCACCCGATGGGAAGATCATTAATTTAAACTCATAATCTATATTTATTTTGTATGCTCATAAGGGAAAATAAAATTTATAATTCATGGATGAAGATCTATTATGATTTCGATAATGCGAACGTTCTTTCTTCCGTGACAATTGATCCTGATTCTAAGGTAGTATAATGAAAAGGAAAAAAGAAATAAAATGACGAGTCACGTTTGAGAGACTGCATATGCCTAATATACTCGTCGAAGCTAAATGTAATCTTATGTGCTCCACGTAAAATAAGGAGAATGTTCGTAACCCTAAATGCCTATAAAAATGCGTTACCTGTAGCCAAATGTCCCGTGGACCATATAGACCGCCGCGATCTTATTCGTTAACTAATTGCGAGAGGAAGATACAAAAAGATGAAATTAGTTATCGTCGCTCGATGGAAAGTCGAGAGAGAGCGAGAGAGAGAGAGGGAGGAAGAGAGAGAAAGTGAAGAATATATTAATGTGCGAGTGAATGAATGAAAGGATGGTAGAGGAAGAGCAAGTGCACCGATCGAACCTCTAAATCGGTAGAACGTCATACAATATTTCACAGAAACAGGATATCGAAAGAAAACATGGTCTCAAGTCGTTTGTAAAGCTCGCAGCTACCTTGTGATAAGAGTCTGGACTACGAATATGTATCGTTTCTTCAGCAAATCACGCTTGATGTTTATCAAGAGTTTGCTAAAGAACGTATAAAATACGGTTAAATAGCGGATTAAAGATAGAGAGAGTGAGACTTGTATATGCTTAGAGGAAGAATGTTACGGAGAAACAATAGGAATTAATGAAAAAAAGCATAGGAGAAAAAGCATACTAGAAAAAAAAAGACATATTTTGTCGTGAACCATGAAATTTCGTCCAGCTGACCAATCCAAAGAAACGACCAAATAAACAGAGGAGGGACATGATGCGAGCTCTTGCAGAACGCTTGGGCTGCTTACTTTTTTTCTACTCTACTAGTACGCGTGCGTAATTCAAATTCTTTCTCTCTTTCCTTGTTTTCGAGGAGTTCTTTGCGTTTCGGTTTTTCGCTTTACGACTGTCCCGATGCGAGCGATTCAACGGGAAGAAAGATGTACGGCGGTCATCGTGATATATTAATTACAAGTATATCGTATTACGTAAACAGCCAGCATTATACGCGCAGATCTATGCGATAGGAGTGCGATACCGTTAATTTATTTGTTTCTATTCCTTTTCTTCTTGTTTGTTTACTTCCTTCTTTCATTCTTTCTCTGTCGATCCTACCTTTTGTATTTTCGATTAAAACCTTTAATACTCTTTACATCACCTGATACACATACCTTTATCTAATCCAAAATTTCTTTCGATTTTTTTTTCGATACAAGAGTTCATTTACTTCCGTAAGTGGTCGTGTTTTAAGGAAAAGGAAAGAAACGCCTCTTTCCTTTCCCTCATTCTTGCATTTTTTGAACGGGAAGAGAACAAGAGGGAACGCCGTATTATTTAAAGATATCCGTACTCCCAGCAACGGGGTGTGTAACGTGAAGACATGTTATCTTTCGGATTTCTTCTATTCCATTTTCTTTTTCACCCTTCCGTTCCCTTGTTCCTTTACCCTCGTATTACTTCTTTTCTTTTCTACCTTATCTTTTGCCTTTTTCTTCTGTCAAGGTATTTTTTTCATTCAAACGAACGTACGACCGTGTACTAGCCGAGTGACCGTTGTTTCCTCGACGTTAAAGAACAACAATAGACGTCTCTAATTGACTTGAGGCGGTCTCGAGTGAATTAGCGAATTGTCGAAAAAAAAAGATACTAGATAAGATCAAGGGTAGTTTTCATTGAATGAAAACCTTTAATTCTCGGGGAAACCGACGTAAACTCGGCAGAACGGATCCCAATCATACGATGCTGTGTTATTTAAGTCACTACAGACCATACGTTATTGATTACTTTTGATTTTAGTTTATGACAATTTTTCATGTTATTAATTTTATTGATTATGATTTTAAGTACTACGCGAATTCTTGTATTATTATTATTCTATTATTATTATTATTATTATTATCTATTATCTATTAATAATTGAATTATTATCTGAACATTATTATTAATATTATTATTATTAATATTATTCTGTAATCTTAATATTCTGTAATTATTATCACTCCCCAATGGTCGATTACTTTTATCAATTGTTCTCGCGTCCGCTGCCCGACCGTCGGTCGACGTGGTGCCTCAGAGACGTCGCGACGCTTTAAACACATTCTTACTTGAAACGCCGCTTTCTGGATTCCATTCTTGATTTCCAACTTGTACTTTTTTCGAAATGAGATGCTCATTTCATTTGTGCAAAGCGCATCGACGGCAAGCAAGGCACGACGTCGACCATTGGGAGTTCGCAAAGGGACGGGGGCATCTCTCCGCTACCCGTATGTCTTTCATTGTACAGATTTTTTCACTTTTATATAGTTATCGATATATCGTAACGTTATGCAACGTCGATTGCGGCGGTGTCATTATGTGTCGCCGTACCATTATTGTACTTGATTTTTTTTATTGAATAAATGTGAACACACCGAAAGCATAACAGACTAGCGTCTCACAATGTCTTCCATGGATGGCTGATTTTTTTCCCCGACCACAAAGTATGTTCTTCTTCATCGTTATCCAATGGGAACTTGTATTTCATGCTCGAAGAACTTTGCACGATTGTTTTTGCCTTTCAAACCGTTAAGATCCTCAACCAATCACGGAATTAGTTTTTAATACAACATTGGGAATAAATAGATTATGTTCGTTATGTTTTGCATGGCAGATTTGTATTCTGCGGTAATCAATTTTGAGTTATTAAATTAAAAATTAGCTTTGACAGCATATATGGCACAGTATAAAAAGTCAAATAATATGACAGGATTCACAGTTTTTTAATCAAATAAATTTCATGTCTACTCACTAAATTTATTGATCGTTAAACAAATGATACAATTACTTGGCAATCTTTAAATGTGTTAATGTACCTCGAGCAAAATTGATGTTTACTCTGAAGAAACGTTGGATAAATTTACTAAACAGGTAAGTGAATTGTAATAAATAATACTTTGCAAAATTGGACGATGTAATGTAATACGAATTGTTTGACAATCATTAATGGTCTTATAACTAGATTTACACAAGCTTTGACGATCCTTAGGGATTGTAATGCGAGTAGCAATTAATTTGCATCGATCAGTACTGATTGGGTCCGGTGTTTAGAATTGGTCTAATGGCTTTCCTGAGACGTGCCATCTGTGGACCTCATTACTAAGGGATGCAACCACAAACCAATCGATCCTAGCACCCACTCTACTTCGATATTCCGAACTGTGTACCAATCGTAAGACCACAGACGAGATATAAGAAAACCAAGCACTAAATGGGTTTTCGTGATTCCACTCAAAAATTACTAACGTGGTAGAAATCAACGCAACAAAAAGTGCTTATATCTCGTCTGTGATGCAACGCAACAAAAGGTGTCCACTGCAGAAACGAATAACACAATTGTGTACTGCCACCACTCAAAATGTAAATGCATTGCGCACATCTACCGGATGTGATATATACCAACTATCTTATTTACAAGTGTATATTTATTATATATATATATTACAATACTTATAAGTGTATGACATGGTATAAAAATTCTTGTGCAGTATGCAATTTACAAACTTCAATAAACGATTATTAAGGACTGACTGTGAATCCAGAATCACATATACGTACTAACTTCTGCAACGGTCGTGACTTGTTGTGGTTTGTGTGGTGCGACGATCGACGTTTCGTGGTCACTGTATTTTGGAAACAAACACTGTCCATGTTTTATTATTACTTAACGCTTATATAAATCTTGTTCGGAATGTTTTTCATAAGATATAAGATATAATTAAAATCTCAGGTGAATTGGTGCCCAAGTGGTTCTACCCCACTACTTTTCACACTTTCCTAGTTCCGGAGGGACGAGGTGACGTGCTTACCCCTTGCAAAACGATTTTTCTTTCCACCGGATGTACTCAGGTAGGACAGACGTCTTTCCTAATTCTCTCTTTCCAAAGTAGCCCCCGTCCAAACCAGCGACCCACCTCCTTCTAGGATGACCAACACCGACCAGTACTCTCAGTTACTCTCTTCCAGAGTATCGAAATGAAAATCTTGGATAGCATAGTTTGTTTCCGATCCTGAGAAGGTTCCTTGTGGACCTCACTCGGGTCTGTTCATTCTGGTTCCGGTAATCGGGACAAGGGTGACAGATTTTGAGGTAAATGTCCAGTGCTTGCGAGAAAGGGCCATGGCACATGTGGCGGTCGTGGCGTAAGTCACGATTGAGCGAAACACTCCTGGACGGGGTGTCGGTCATTCGTTTGGAGGCTGCCTGCGGTTCTCCTTCGTTATCACTCCTAAGGGTTTGTTCTCGCGCGCTGAGACGCGAGTGCGACGCACTCGTTGTCCTTGTGTCATGCTTTCGACCGAGTACGGCTCGGCGGACTTCAGGTTGAAGTTCAAACTTTGAATCGCGATTTAGAGTTAGAGTCATTTAGTTTCTTAGAGTCAATCCCCCAATTAGTACATTCGTTCTTCGAAATAAAGTTCCGTCAGTGACTTAGCGATAAGTTTGGTATAAGAATAGTTAGTAAGTTAGAACATTGTATCTGCGACGATAATCCAAGTCCGATTGTCCCATTTTTCTTCGAGTTTGACTCGAAACAAAATGTGCCTTGAGGACTTGAAATAAAACGGTGGGTGGTTCGGTCGCGGAACACGATCCGCGACCCAGCCACCCACCCGGGTCTCTGCTAGCGGCAACCTCCACGTGGTGAGACCTGGTAATCGGTAATAATTGTAGAAAATTAGAATGAGAATTCTTCTACAATTACAACCGAGCTAATAGCTGCTTTATATATAAATAGTTTAATTAGAAGTTAGACTCCTCGCTTAGCGAATAAGTTAGGAATATCGTGTCAGATATCGCAGGACTATCCTTCAGCGATGAACTATATCTTATGAACTTCATTCAGTGTACAACATTAATGATCAACATCTATTGATGTATTCATATAGCAGTTTGCGAGTGTCAATCACCAGATTGCGAGGCATTTAAATCCATTCGGCAGCGCGATATATTACAGAATCGAAAATGACGAAGAATCGTGCGAAACACGAAAGTGGGTGGCGAAAACTATGAAGGGTGCAAGTAAAAGGATGAGGACGTGAATTGAGGAGAAGAGAAACGAGGAGGAGGATCATCGGTTGGGTTAAACCAAGTGCACATGTCGCCAAAGCGCGCGTGTCACCAGCTAGCTATGCTATATCTCCCGTGCATCCATATGCAGATCCCCATTGATATGACAACATTTACATACTGCATATTCGCTCTGGGCCATATACTCGCTCAGCAATTCCCCATTGTTGGCTTTCGGCCACCAGTGCGTTTGATTGACATTATTGGTCGCGCCGCTGACACCAGATTACATTTCTATTTGCATACATTCGCGGACCAGTTTGATCCGGTGCGATCATCCCTTTCCAACCTACCTTTTCACCCTTCAGGGTTGCATTTTTTTCCTGTCTCGTTTCTGCGGTGTGTACGTGCACCATTCGAAGGGACGATTTTCGTTTGGCAGGGTACTTTTTCACTGTAACTTGGTATGTGCCATATTTTCAAACGCAAGCCGGCAAGGAGCAGGTGCAATGTCGATCGACGAGAATGATCGGTCTGTGACAGATTTATTTTCAAATCGCCAGCCGTTTTCCGTTCTCGCGATTGGGTGACCGTTGCATACGTCCAACTCGATACAACGACATCATACCCCCACCGGAATTTTATGGGTTTTTTTTACTGGTTCCAGCGTGGGTGTGCTGATCTTTTTGGGGGGTATTGCGAGTGTTTGCTGCAACGTTGGAATTGAGTGAAAATGCCAGCGGTGTAAGTGACGAGTGATTAAGTCCGTCACTTCGAAATGAAATTCTATAGAATTTTTTCAAAACAATCATACAACAGTGCAAAGTATGATCGGCGTATATTAGCATAATTATTGTTATCGGTACTACAATATTATGTACACTATGTCTTACCACGATACAAACCAATCCTGATAAATGGAATTCACGATGAGGTATCTGCTTACAAAATCGTTTGTCATCGCGGATAGTGATTTCAACAATGCTTGAATTTATTTTTAGTTCAGCACGAATTACATGGAACACTGTTCACGCATGATTTCATAAAAATCCCGGAAGGTATTTATTAAAAGATCAAATAGTGAGTGATGATATTAGCAATGGTAATCGTGCAATTACCTTTATTGTCGTGGCGTATCGTTTATTGGCGTATAATACGCGTAGTAAATGGAATACGTAACAAGATATAATCCCCTTTCGAAAATCATCGACCGACAGAAATGAAATCGGGGCCCATTCAGAGCACGCGCCCGTATCGCGTTGAGCTTTTACCAGGGCCAATAAGGTCGATGTAATACGCTTCAGAATGAATCGTGACGAAGAGCGAACTCGCGGTTTCTTGTCGATGGAGCAATGCCGAGAAAGAAACAATGGGAGAGCCGAGTACAAAGGGGTAACGCGTGTCAAGCGTTAGGATCGTTGGTTAGCCCTTTATTGCCGGCGCTTTGGCCCGTGAATTATGGACGCTCCTCCAGCTTTGTCCGATTTCCTATTAAAGCGACGACATATCGAAAAGGGAAGGTGTGTTCTGCCGCGTGAATTGCGCGGAAAATGAACCAACGCCTCGCCTCGAACGGTTTTCAATTTAAGAATGGCCTCCGCGCTAATTGTTCGTGGTTATCCAGGTTCGATCGTGAGAGGATTGTCTGCCTCGTTGCCTCGCCTGGGACATTCTACTGACTTTATTCACCGATCTACACGAAGGTGATCTCCTTTTTTTTGTGAGAAATGGTGACGGCTCTGTCGTCATTAATTTATTCTGCTTTCTTATTTCTGCAATATAATTCATTATAATCTTAGACTTATAATTCTTATTAAAACGGAATTTTTCGATCCCAAAAAATGTTCGATTGTATACTTTTCATAGCAAATCCAATTTATAAGCACACGTTTTCTTATATTATATAAAACACCATTGCGTATAAATGAAGAAAATTCAATACATTTTCTGAATTCGATATAGTATGTTTAAATGATTTTAACTGAAATCACGACAAACTTGACAAACGCATAAGTGCAGGGTGTTAGTCACAATCGATTATGATTGATTCCGTTGGTTTTACACGGGACACTCAACTACGAAGTTATTATATCTTCGCTTCGTCAGAATATTTTCTGCGAACGTCAGGTGTTTTGCAAGGAAACGTTTTCCGTAAGGCGCGCATAAATCTGGGTCACATCGATAACTTTCTGAATATGATTCAAGGTGGAGAACGTGACAATCCTGTCGTCACATTAAAATATAATGACTAACATCGTAGATAAAGACACGTTTTAATCATAGTAAACTTTGATCAGACATTACGGCGCAAAATGATTTAATTGCGTACATACCCACCGATTCGAAAATACGGTTATAACTTGAGTACAGATTCTTACGATTTCTTTTTTGAAATACATATACTTCCTGGTGAAGGATATTTATGTTGGGGCAGAAGTACCGAATGAATTATAGTATCGAAATGAAACTATAATTATAAAGAGATAAGCGATCTCGGTTGATCTGGAACGAAGGAACGCGCAAATGGCTTCCGTAAACGAGATAAGTCGTGATTCATACTATTTTTCAATCCAATCTACCTTTACGTACATATACACGCCTCTGGGATCGCAAACAACGTCCAAGTAAAAAGTGCCGTTGCATCGCGCGCGTTTATCGAAAGAGCTTCGATAAGCCGTCGACTTTCTCTCTTCTCGTCGCGTGGGTGGAAAATGATTTCATGGAAAACCGTCTGAAAAGCCCGGATGACTCATCGCTTTGAAATGCATTTTTAACGGATCACTGATCGCGGATTTGACGACTAATCTAACATCGTAATTTATAACACTATCAAGCAACTATGCAAAGACTTACAGTTATAAAATGTTTACAAAAATACATGGAATTTCGTAATATTTCGTAACAACTCGATTGTCAAAAACTCATTGAATCTTATTTAATTCTGAATTAAAGAATATGCCAAAAAGCAAGAAATTAATCTGGGATAAAAAATCGATTAGTAATATAAATCACTTATCCTATACAAATTTTGCACTCCAAATTAATCCTTTTGCAAATCATATTCACCCTTTACAGTGGATTTTATTTTTATTACAATAACTTAAGAAAACAAATTTGTAGAAAAATCTTGATTAACAAAAGGTGAATTTGATCTGTGAAACGGTGAATTCAATTTGCAAAAAGTTCAATATGATTTGCAAAATAGTTAATTTGAAGTGCAAAACGTGTATTATACTATTAAATAATGATATGATTTCACGTAAGCTTATCTTTTATCACATTCTATATCATAATCATTGCGAGGGAACGAATATAAGCGCAAGAATGCGTATCCGCTCGATTGAAATTTCATAGGGGAGGCCATAAACTGTAAGGTCGGTGAGGGAGTAGTTTTCGAAGGTTCTTTATCAGTGTTCACCTGCGAACTTTTCCAGCGCGAAAATGGGTGAATTTGACGAGGAGCGTAACGACAACCTGTCGCGGTAGCACCTGATTTACCGTGCCTCCAGAGAAATGAATCACATTATCGGTCGGTTGCCGCGACGATAGTCGTCGGTGAGGCCAAGGGGAAAAAAAGAGGCGATAAAGCCACGGCGACAGGCTGTCTACCGATACGAACCTATCGAGCACACCGACTCATAGCTGTTTCTCTGTTAACACGTTACTCCCAGCCGTTCCTGCGTTCTCCGTGTTACACCTGTGTTACCGATTACTCTGCCACTGGTATCGCCGTGTATCAATTCGCTTGCCAACCTACGCGGTAACGGCTTACTTTCCTGCACCTTTGGATGCCTTTCCGCTGAGCGAAACTTAAACCTTTGCGTGGGTAATACTCATCCATAATGCTCCTTTTTTACGTTTGATACCACGATATTTATTGATTAGTTAACCCTCTATAGCACCATGTGCAGCAACTTTGAAGACACACTCTTGTCTGTCCGTATCTTTCATTTCACTTTATTTTTTCGTTGTAATAATAATTATACAAATACACGCAACAATTGTCACCTTTTTCGGTGCGTTTGACCCTTTGACTGCGAAGTCTTTTAACAAAGAAACCATTAGCATCATAAGATGCGATATTCGCGTGAGAATAATTGCCACTAAATTGTGTCGATTAAAATAAGAAAAATCGAGGAGTTATCGAGATTCAGTTATTCGATTGGTTGTTACGTGATATATAACAGTATATTCCATACCGTATTAATTTACGAAAAAAGTAAATGTTATACGCTTTTCGCAGTCAAAGGGTTATGTAATAATTTAAGGTAACAAAGACTGACGTAATGAAAATAAAATCGGTAATGTCTGTTATTCCTGAAAATAATCACGTTACAGTAGGAAGACATAATGTGCCGCTTCAGATAATAATACGATTTATTTACTAAAGAAATACTGATTCATATGGATATCAGTTACAAAGATAATAGTACTCACAGTGACATGTCTTGATTATACGTACTCTTTATGGTGTATTCTTACATATCTGGGAACACTAATTACTGGTAGTACTTGTAAAGCGAGAAGGATACTGTCTCTTATCATATCCCACACTTATGATTAATTATGATACGGTAATACCGTGTCGTGTCCATAACGTGATAGTTCGTTTTCCAGGTAGTTTCATGAGTGCATCTTCGTGTTTCGAAGTAAAAAGATAATATCATGGCTTACATAGCGATTTTAGGGTATTGCTAGGTTAAATTAATGGTTTTGGCACGTGTTGGATCATCGGGGAAGAAAGGGATAAAAAGGTGAAATAATCGCGGTGAGCGCATTGCCACGATCGTCGTTGCGTAACGCTTCGATATAACTCTTCACGGTCTACGAAGGAACATTGGCGCAGCTGTTAAGGTCGAGGAGCATGAATAACCGGTGCATGTTCCTTTAGGTATTTGCTCATCGTTCGCCAAGGTCCTTGCCAAGAAATTCTTCCGGGCGATGGAAAAATTGTTAGATTTAACAGCTGCGCCAATATTCCTTGGTAAACCACCAGCGGCTTTGCCGATGAAACACCGTCAACCTCAAGAAATATGTCGGGTATACATTATTCTTATTGCCTGCTGTTGGAGAATTGCTTGATAAATGTTCACGTATGAATTCATTTTCCATATTGCTTGTATATACACACTTCAATATATGTATGTAGAATGCAGAGTCATACTTTATTTCAATTAATTAGTGTATTGGGTGTATCGTAATTGGTGGTATAATTGGGTGGGGGTAATGCCTCGTGCGAAACTAAGTAAAAGATAAAGAATAATAGCTCGCTGAATTTAATCCTAAATGAATCAATTCGATGGTAGATGATACGTAAACATGTGCTAGGATCATTTTGGGTCGAAACAAGTCGGATAAGCATTTCCTTCCGGTAAAAAATAGGTTTACCCAAAATAGGAACAAATTCGAAGGGGTATACCTTGAAAAATTGTAAAAATTCCAAAGTCGCCAAAATCAATTCTAAATGGCCTAAATCGATGGTATATGATGCCTAATGATGTTCTAGGACCGTTTTGGGTCGAAAGAAGCGGATTAAAAATTATTTCGGGCGAAAAATGGGTCGACCCAGAATTGCAAAAATGTAAAGGGGTAAACCTTAAAAAATTGTCAACAAATCAAAGTCGCCAAAATCAATTCTTAATGGCCCAAATCGATGGTATATGATGCCTAATGATGTTCTAAGGCCATTTTGGGTCGAAAGAAGCGGATTAAAAATTTGTTCCGGTCAAAAACTAGGCCTACGACAAATAGCCCCGCCTTATCCTCCACTAAAATATTATAATCATCTACATAACCAGAACTCCAATTTACATTTGAAGTTGAAAAACACGTACACGAAATTAAAGTTTAATAAGCTATAATCTAAATAATTTATTTGAATGTTCGCTTAATTAATAATTGGCAGAGTATATGATTTAGAGAATTATGTCATTAAGTACAAAGATATTATCAGTGAATGACGTGGTTACAGAAAACTATTCAGATTCCCGTGACGTACAATAAGTAACCGTGCGATAAATCACATGTGCCACAAGATTCTCATCATTGGTAATGAACTACTGACAGCGACTTGTCGTGTGTGTGTATAACAAAATCGCATTCTGCATTGTACGACTTTTGCAGTTACACGAAGAAAATTATGGCGACACTAATATAACCCAGGCTGATCCTTTAATTATAAAAAAACCTCATTAGGAAAATGCTCGTGATGTGTGGTTTATAGGTATCACGCCCGATGCAGTTATCCAAATATTGACATACGCTGATATTTTATTTATTTATTTATTTATTCAACGGGTGACACCCTTTGGTAAAGTACAAATATAACGAATGTGAAGATAGAACTGAAAACAAGAGATAACAAATATAAAGGGAATAGATAACCAAGTTTTGATATTTAAATATTATTAAAATATTACAAAGCTTTTCGAATCACGGGGCTTTTTGTATCAGTCTAAGAACTTTCCATTTTACGTAATTGATGTGCACATTTGCGTGCTTGCAAATTTTCTCAAAATTGATATTATCCTCAAAATTCAAAGTTACCAATTTGGTTCATAAATGGCCCAAATCGGTGGTAAATGATGTATAAACATATTCTAGGACGATTTTGGGTCGAAAGAAGCGGTTTAAAAATTGTTTCGGGCGAGAAATGGGTCGACCCAAAATCGCAAAAATGTAAAGGGGTATACCTTCAAAAATTGTCAAAAAATCAAAGTCGCCAAAATCGGTCCTAAATGGTTCAAATCGATGGTATATGATGTATAAACATATTCTAGGACGATTTTGGGTCGAAAGAAGCAGTTTAAAAATTGTTTCGGGCGAAAAATGGGTCGACCCAAAATCGCAAAAATGTAAAGGGGTATATCTTCAAAAATTGTCAAAAAATCAAAGTCGCCAAAATCAATGCTAAATGGCCCAAATCGATGGTATATGATGTATAAACATATTCTAGGACGATTTTGGGTCGAAAGAAGCGGTTTAAAAATTGTTTCGGGCGAGAAATGGGTCGACCCAAAATCGCAAAAATGTAAAGGGGTATACCTTCAAAAATTGTCAAAAAATCACAGTCGCCAAAATCGGTCCTAAATGGTTCAAATCGATGGTATATGATGTATAAACATATTCTAGGACGATTTTGTGTCGAAAGAAGCGGTTTAAAAATTGTTTCGGGCGAGAAATGGGTCGACCCAAAATCGCAAAAATGTAAAGGGGTATACCTTCAAAAATTCTCAAAAATTGAAAGTCGCCAAAATCAATTCTAAACGACCCAAATCGATGGTAAATGATGTATAAACATATTCTAGGATGATTTGTGGTCGAAAGAAGCGGTTAAAAAAATTTTATTGGTCAAAAATGGGTCGAACCAAAGTTGAAAAAATGTGAAGGGGTATACCTTCAAAAATTCTCAAAAATTGAAAGTCGCCAAAATCAATTCTAAACGACCCAAATCGATGGTAAATGATGTATAAACATATTCTAGGATGATTTGTGGTCGAAAGAAGCGGTTAAAAAATTTTTATTGGTCAAAAATGGGTCGAACCAAAGTTGAAAAAATGTAAAGGGGTATACCTTCAAAAATTCTCAAAAATTGAAAGTCGCCAAAATCAATTCTAAACGACCCAAATCGATGGTAAATGATGTATAAACATATTCTAGGATGATTTGTGGTCGAAAGAAGCGGTTAAAAAAATTTTATTGGTCAAAAATGGGTCAAATCCAAGTCAAAAAATGTGAAGGGGTATACCTTCAAAAATTCTCAAAAATTGAAAGTCGCCAAAATCAATTCTAAACGACCCAAATCGATGGTAAATGATGTATAAACATATTCTAGGATGATTTGTGGTCGAAAGAAGCGGTTAAAAAATTTTTATTGGTCAAAAATGGGTCGAACCAAAGTTGAAAAAATGTAAAGGGGTATACCTTCAAAAATTCTCAAAAATTGAAAGTCGCCAAAATCAATTCTAAACGACCCAAATCGATGGTAAATGATGTATAAACATATTCTAGGATGATTTGTGGTCGAAAGAAGCGGTTAAAAAAATTTTATTGGTCAAAAATGGGTCAAATCCAAGTCAAAAAATGTGAAGGGGTATACCTTCAAAAATTCTCAAAAATTGAAAGTCGCCAAAATCAATTCTAAACGACCCAAATCGATGGTAAATGATGTATAAACATATTCTAGGATGATTTGTGGTCGAAAGAAGCGGTTAAAAAATTTTTATTGGTCAAAAATGGGTCAAATCCAAGTCAAAAAATGTGAAGGGGTATACCTTCAAAAATTGTCAAAAAATCAAAGTCGCCAAAATCGGTCCTAAATGGTTCAAATCGATGGTATATGATGTATAAACATATTCTAGGACGATTTTGGGTCGAAAGAAGCGGTTTAAAAATTGTTTCGGGCGAAAAATGGGTCGACCCAAAATCGCAAAAATGTAAAGGGGTATACCTTCAAAAATTGTCAAAAAATCAAAGTCGCCAAAATCAATGCTAAATGGCCCAAATCGATGGTATATGATGTATAAACATATTCTAGGACGATTTTGGGTCGAAAGAAGCGGTTTAAAAATTGTTTCGGGCGAAAAATGGGTCGACGCAGAATCGCAAAAATGTAATGGGGTATACCTTCAAAAATTGTCAAAAAATCAAAGTCGCCAATTTCGCTCCTAAATGGTTCAAATCGATGGTAGATGATTCCCAAACATGTTCTAAGACTGTTTTGGTTCGAAAGAAGGGCGTTAAAATTATTTTTCGTTCAAAAGATAATTCGATTCAAATCGAAAAAATGGACAGGGCTGACTGACTCAAATTGCCCACCTTACCCTACAAAAGATTGATTGTTGGTAATCATTATTAAAAAAATTCGATCATCGTTACTTAGACAATTATTGATTTATAAAGTGTATTTTCATTGCTGTCTTTGTGGTTGAATACCTGGGAATAATTAATCGTTTCGTTTATCGTGTCTGGAAGGGTAAACGATTATTAGCACATTTGCTAGCGCGGTATCATCCCCTTAAATTTTAGTATCTGTAAAATGCGAATTCCTCTTTCGGACAATGCACGAGTGTAACTCTTGCTCTTATATGACTTCCGGGAAGTTTTAACCGCAGTTTGATCCGGCGCTTGCAGCTATTATTTCAACGATCGAGCTGCGAACGATCTAACTCACATAGAATAACGAGCGGAAGGTGCTCAAACAGTTTCTTCTCAATTATTAATCTTTCTCCGAACTTTAGAGCCGAATACTATTTAAAATGATAAAATTAAATTAAATTAAAACTAATTAATATGAAATAAAAATAATAATAAAACTGTATCAAATTTCGGTTCAATGGCAGAGATACACTGAGAAGAGAAAGATGCGGCACATATATTAAAAAGGGGACATCGGTTTAAATAAATCGACAAATAAATAAATAATTTGCTTCCATAGTAGTTTAACGAGTCATCGACCGAAGTTTCGTTTAAACTGGAAGATCCTGTGTTGCAGTTACCGGTATGCAGAAGCTTCGCGAACTAACAAGATTCAGGACCGGCGAGGAGATTAAAACGTAAACGCACCCACTCACTTCCGGCGGGATTTTACGGGTTTCACGCGATCTTAGAGCAACCCACGGAATTCCACGGGAGAAAAATGCAGTCGACCGGTGAGTCGAGGTTGTTCTCGACGATAGTTCACGCCCTGAATAATTTGCATCGGGATGGCAGAGGAGGGTATCATTAGCATACCGGCAAGTCAGTACACGATGGTAGAACGACTCTTCTCCCCGGCACGCGGCCCCATGAGTTATGGCAGAAAGGGTTGAATTATGTACGAAATTATTCGACCGCCGAATTTATGCGCTGTGCTCGCGACTTGCGCGGGATATCAAGTGATATTAATTACCCTGATAAAAAACTAAGGAAGGGATGCTCTTTTTCATCGGGCAATTATCCGTGACGATTGTATTAGCGATTCCTATCCGCATCGGAGGCATTGCGACATTGATCGATTATATTTTGTGCGGTTATTTGGATAGAATTAATGACTAGGAATTCATTTCATAATATACTTACGAGATTTAATATGCACTTAAATCTGCATTTCGTAAGAGATACTATACTTTATCTTAATACTGATACATAAAAAGTGTAGTTATCATAGAACTGAAAGTACATATTAAGATTAAATTGTGATAATATATATATAGTTTTAAATGTAAAAGCTTCAAGCACCATCGTATTGTATTTTTTAAATTAGATGTAAATTAAATGTATTTTTCAAATTAAATTAAATAATAGAAACATAGCCATGAATGTTGTGGTGACAAATCTTACGCACTTGCGGGTACACAAAAAGTATATTTTTTATTATATGTTGTTCTATGTAAATCAAAATAAATTATGGCGTCGAAAATACGATAGTAACTTAATTGAGCTAGATGTGCTAGGAAGCACGATGTATTGCAATATCGATATTCTCGAATGGGTTCGCGGACTACTTTCATTATTTAATTTTCTCCTTCCGATTCGACGGCGTGACTTTCACCGGGTCGTTTTGATAATGCGAATCAATGGAAATGGAATTCTTTCATCGGAGGGAGAGTTGTAAGCTCGGAATTAACTAACAGCTAATCGGGCCAAAGGAATAAAATCGTGCCGGCAATTCTACGCACGTGCCACGAATGGCAAACCCACAAGACTCGTACTTCGCGAGTAAATAAACCGATTATCCTTTCTGCTTGATTGTCCGGGTGGATGTCTATTTTTATCCTGGCGTGTCGACAGGATGTTCAATTAATTGTAACAATCAATTTTCAAATTCGAGATATGAATTACCTTTCGTTCCACTCCTGCGATACAAAGAAGGGTTGTTTCGTAACGATTAAAACAATTTTCATTATAATCTCATCATATTCAGCTAAATACAATGAAATGAATATCTCATTCTTACCAACAGAATTTATCAGTATCATAATAATGCAAATACTACAACACTATTTAATATTAAACATTCCATCTCCTTATTGCTACTAAAGCATAGTTTTCCATTCAAGCAATGTTTAGAAAACATACCTTTATTACAAATTTTAATGAAGCCAAAATTATAATGAACCGCGTGTTCTTTAATGTAAGGTTCATCTAATTACAAACAACGTCGTTCTTCTCTCAAAAAGATCGCCGACTCATATCCGACCAAAAGCTCACCTAACAAGTTTGTTCGGTACATAAAAGTGTTGTTAGCCGAATAATTATTCCAGGTGCAATTATTTAAGTTCATAACGCGTAGTATCCCTAGCAGATGAGAGGGCAAAAATGGTAAGGTATAAGGGTTGATGGAGGCGGATCACATAGACGGGCCAAAGCGGATGACACGAAAGGGCAACGAGTACTAATTCGAGCCGGGTACAGAGCTGATTTTCAGTGGAGCCATTGACAGCGAGTGGCATATAATTATAGTACTTTTTAAACCGACAGGTCGAACCCCGCACGCGTTTCGCTATTATGATGCATGGGAGTTGAATTTCGACCCTCGTCGGCCAGCCGCAGTACGACCCCAACTAGTAGTATTGCCAGCTTAATAATACACCAACGTGCAAAGTGCGGTGCTTCCTGTACGTATACGCCACTGACACCGTATAATCACATCTCTCGAGGTACATTCTGACCATGATTCATACGTATTACAAATATTAAATACTGGGAAAGCGAGCAAATACCGCACTACCCTGCTCGAGTACGACTCTCGGATATTTAAGGGTTGCACGTTCGGTGGGATAAGTCAGACAAACATTACACGCTCTTCTATGACTTTATTAAAGCTTTAATTAAATTGATATTATTCTATGCATCTCGTAATTTAGCACGATGAAGTAGGTATAATGATGCAGACGCATTTTATGGCGGATATTTCGTGTTTATTAAAAATAGTATATACGTTATGAAAATGTGGAAGAACATTCTCACAAGGAGATTGAGATTACAAAGATAATGATGTAGACGAAGGAAAAGAGTAAGAATGTAACGAGGTTGAATTCCCGTCGGAGAAATTCCAGGGAGGTAATAAAATTAAGGGAGCAATGTTGGTATAACGAAGAACGCATCTGCAGAGTTGTATGAAGAATAGGAGAAATCCGGAATAAATCAAGGGAATTAAGAATTTCTATTAAGCCCCCGAGGTAATCAGGGATCAATAACACGGGACAGAGAACTTTGTCGTGAAATAAGACATAAATTCTATGGCATTTCTACCCTCCGTTTAACCATAAAACACCGTGGAGGTCTTATTTAGCTATATATTTTTCTCCACGAGTGCTCCACAATGGTTCAATATCGTAGGATCGCAATATACCACTGAACTATCCTTTTCTCCTCGATGGACTTTTCAATTTGGAACATGGCATCTTTGTCACGGCTAAAGGAAGCTACAGAAGGAGAGACCAATTCGAACGGACAAAAGGAACCGACTGGCCATAGATCTCATAGTTGAAAACTGACTCTTCTTTTCTATCCTTCTTTCATCTCACTCGTTCTCTCCTTCTTTATCGTCCCTGCCGCTTGATCGACAGAATAATTCGGTGAGAATGAAAATTCATGTCCCTTGACAGGACGTTTTATGATCCCGAGGTTTTGGTCATGGGAAATCCGTGAAATCTTCATGCACTGGTCAGACCTGGAGATAAGTGGATATCCTCTCGTACCAAGGAAAAATCCCTTCTGAGATTCATCGTCATGGTTACCGAGATTTCTCCTGCCTTTTTAAAATGTCGAACTCCAGACGAACTGCTTATTGAATGAATTTATTCCACCGGTGAAATATCGGAAATATTTTATATAGAGAAGTATCAGAAATATGTTCCCTCGACTTGGAACGCTTCAGAATTATCAGTTAGAAGAATTGATGTCAAATTTTCTGCTTCGTCGTACGAACTTTTCAAAGGTATGTTTCATTTTCGATTGTCAAATAGAAAATCAGAACACTCGGGCCTCCTTTAACGGACATGCCTTTCAATCATTTTAGAAGTTACTTCACCTTTTACTGTTTCTCGACAAAATATTCGTTATATATTATTATATTTGCGCATATTCTTCGAGGAAAATTATTAAAACTCTATCACGGCGCATATTTTACAGACGAGGTGTTTTAATCCTTCGTTATAAATTTGTATCTCAAATCCTTAATTTTGCTTAAGATTTTTCTTAATCTACATGCTTTGTGTAACGGAAACAATTAAAGATCTAAGGATACTATAAATGATTTTAATATACATTCAATAACTGATGAATTGTATGTTTTCAGTGGCTCACTGTTGTTTGCAAATCGCTGTAAATAGATGGTGGTGGTTGCAATATAGGTTTTGAAGGCATCCCTTCGGATATAAAGTCCTTGGTGGCGGATGAATCCTACTATTTTTGAAGGTTTATAGGACTATTCTGCGTTTTATATGGAAGAGTCGTCCGCTTTATCCAGCGGATAGGTTTTCAAATCGTTTATAAATAAAGGATCGAGCTGCGGGTACCGTCTCGTGCAACGTCACTCAGCCACGTTGATTGCAGCATTGAAGACACGTGCCGGGGATCAATCCTTGGACGCGTGTCAGTATTTTCGTATCATCGCCCAAGGGTGCCTTCCAACTCCATTTCTCCCTTTTTTTCCCTTGGTTTCCTTGTCCTCTTTTTAACCGCTAGTTTCGTCCTTCGTCCACTCGACGCTTCTATTTTCTACCTTCGAGCTTTCCTCGTTCCTCGTCGCGAGAAAAGCCAAACGACGACGGAGATCGCATCTCCCACTATTTTCCTCCTTTTTTTAAAACGACCAGACGATGGTTTAATGCGACGGGATTATGCGGCCGGACCGGAGCGCAGGATTTTCCTCGAGATTGTTACGGATAAAGGACGAGCAAACACGGGGTGCGAAGGACACTCGTTGATTATCGATGTCGAGGCTTCCACGTGGGGTTTGCTGGTTTTTTAATTAAAAGTATTAACAGAAGGTTATTCACTGTGTAAACCGCAGGATGAAACTTTATTAATATTACATTAAAGGTAAAATGTGTTCTACGGTTTCCATCTCGCGTTCATATTTTATACATCGCGCGACTAGTAAAAGAATTATTACGATGATGAATGAAATTATTGAAAGCACTGTACTGGAAGCATAAAACATGGCTGTTTAGTCGAAGCTATTTTTCAATAAAATATGCCTATAATAAAACATAATTAAATTGTTAGATTTTGGACAACCCACGTAAATTCATATTTGAATAAATAATCGAGAAATGTCCATGAAATATTGAACATAATAAACTGAAGTCTAGATACGCGAGTACTGTTGTTATTTCCTTTTTCCAGAAAGTAATGGGTAGATACTTGGAAGTATTTTGAAACCAGAAGAAGGAAAACAGAAAACACAACGAACTTGGATAATACCACCTAAGTGGTGGCATGGCCGCCGGGGCTTGGTGATCTTTATAGAGCATCATTTTCGTTTTAGGCTCCGTTCAATTAGAAACGGACCGTTCCGTTCCGGTGAGCTCTAATTTCTCTTCGAGAACATTCAGACTACTGTAAGTTCGTTTTACGAATATTTTCACCAGAAACATCCTTCTTTTCGTTCGCTTCCTTCTTTACAACTCTTCTTCACTGTTTGCTTTCGTGGAACGTGGTAAAATATTTCACTCGGCTCGGCTACTCCATGCCGAGTTAAAAAATGCAGATATCTGGCAAATATTAAAATTACTGCATTTTATAAAAAATATAAAAATATTAGAAATTGAAAATTTCATTGGAGTCGTTGTAGATCGTTAAATATTTGTCAGTTTCGTCTCTCTTATGTTAGAAATTAATATGTTAATATTCATTGAATTCTTGGAGTACGAATCATCATCTTTTAGTTGTCCAGGTAATTTAAAAAATGATCTAATATTATCAAATAACTTTGAAATACGTTATAATAATTATTCATGGTTATACGAGCACGACACTATTCCAATATTCGGCGAGCATCTTATTAGGAAATTCTTGGAGCATAAAATTCGATTTCCTCGTTGAGTTAATCTCACCTGGCCGATAACTTCGCCATCCATTCACCTGGCTGAGATTTTTCACGGGGATTAAGCTTGACAATCACGTCTCCCCGTTCGACGTTGGTTGGTTCTTCCTTGTGGTCCTTTGTCGCGTATCACGTCGAAGAAGCTCCTTTGCATCGGCTCCAATTCGGGAGGATTTGTTTCGGCACTTGGGGTGTGGTAAGCCGACATGAGACCAACGCTCCCGGCGCGCTCCTAATAACGAGGAATTATCGCTTGCGATACAATGAGCCCGCGGGAAATCCTCTTTGATGTCTACCACGGAAAATAATACCACCCTAATAGAGTGAGATTATGTCTCGACTGTGTGCCACGTCGTCGGGAATCATACTTGTCGCGGCTCCTTTGCTCTATCGGAGATCGTCCGGTGTTCAGCCTGTTACTCGTTTATGCTTGATTTGTGCCTTCAATTTGAGGGCGTTAAAACCCATCAATTGTTTTACATCACGCGCTCGTATTTCTCATCTACTCATCTTACGTTTGAATCATCCGGGAATATCGGAATAATTAAACCGTGATAATTAATATTGGATTAATTGTAATGCGCGATACGACCTAATTAATTACGAACGTAGGCAATCGGAAGAATCGGGATTTTGTCGTTATATATTTTAAATATTCAGTTGAGAATAGTACGAAATAATAATAGATGGTGTGCAGTAAGAATAGTAATATTTGAATTATTTAATTAATTACTGGTAAGTATTATTAATTATATTTTTATTAAGTACACATGAGGACTTTAGAAAACGAATTAATTCCGTGTATTGTAAGCTACTCTCATTTGTTAAATAATTCAAAGTTAAGTCTTACTAATTTAATTAAAGAAATCAATCGTTCCAAATTTCCATTTAATAATTAATTAAAATGTCGATTTAATTCAGTCGAAATTAAAATACAACAATGGATGAAATGATGTAATTGCTTATTGTTCAATGAAGCCTGTACATTCGATATAAATCTGTGCCATTTGCGTAATTAAATAAACGATACATCCAATGACAGTTAATTACCAGAGTTAATAGGATTCTAGTCGAGAAACAGATCCAATGGTTGTTCGAAACAATGATCAACGCCCTAAGGACTTTCCTTGTACTTTTGGTAAGCGTGTTTCACGGTGGGCAACGAATTCACGTTGAAGTTTCTTCGTATCAGAGGAGATATCACGCGACATTGGACGTATCAGATGGCTAATTGTCTTTCGCTGTCAGTTACACCCCTTGTGTCCTTGTCCGAGGCACACGCCCCTTGAGGCTACGGTATCAGCCAGGCTCTCTTTACGCCATTCCCAACCCCCCGAGAAACCCCCATGAAAAACCAGCGATATTACGTCACCGTGCTCACGGCCGCGAGTACGCCCCAAATTTCACGCCAGAAAGGATAAAATAATTACACGTTGCCTCTCACTTTTCCCGTCCTCGCCTGCTGCTTTGCTTCCTTTCTTCGATCGTGGCTTGACATGAGTGATAACACATTGATGCTACTCGTGAATTGGTTGGTCATCGTTTGGGGTGAAAAAGGCATCCATGTTTTAAGAGGTAGATGAAGGGAAAAGTTAGAACGTGAAGACAACTTCCTGTTGGAAGCGTGAATTGCATCGATGATATTTATAAACGAAAGATGCAACGAGAGAATTATTTCTTATTTTATTGCGACTTTGATATAACGCGTCTGTGTAATCCGTGTCTCGCATAACGCGATTTTTATAGTGTTACCTTCTTCTGGTACCTAACTCCTACGTTATACCAGGGTTACCTGTCCATAGAAAAATGTTAGGGAATTAATATCAATTATATTCGATAATTGAAATCTGGGAAGGATATGGAGCAGACAATAAGGTAAAAATATGTACACAAATAAAACAAAATTTCACAAAGATTTATTAAATACAATATAAATATTGAATAGATATACAATGGTAATAAATACATTTTACTTATAGATATTATTTATATACAGTATTCGTAAAATTAAATTCAGCGTATTGTTATTATTGTTCGTATTAAAGCTATTCTATTTGGACTTCGAATTTAATCATTTTTATAACGCGCTCGATTTATCGATGTTCCGATTTATTAGATTTATGGACTTGTCTTGTCCTAGAAAATTGCTTCAGTTCTTGAATGCACGCAATATGACAACTTGTATTGCTTGTATAAGGGAAGAATTCGTCGAGGATGTATCTGAAGTGTACTCGAGATGGTTTATTGATAAACCTGTTTGATTCGATGTGGTGCCTTATGATATGAAACGTATCCCGTGATTTAGGTAATGCAATTGTCCACAATCGTCAAATAAGATTGGATCGACTGTATTATTGTTTGTTTACTCTTCAGAATTTTCTTGCCGTCCGATTTCTTATTTTAGTTTTGATTATATAATACACTTTACGAAATCAATACTCTTGACAATACAAAACGAGTCGTATTTTAAATATAAATATTATGAGTACTTTTTCTTTAAATTTCTTTGACAACCTTCTAAGTAACTCGCCAATTTGATCATCTAATTCATTTCGCGCGAAGCTCGGAATTCAAGGAAATCGGACTTTGAAAGATAGTGTATTTTCTTCCTCCTAAAAATATATGGAATTAAAAATATATAATGAATTATTAAATATTATTGTAATTACCTTTGGAAAAAATGAACGGCGTTTTTTCTGCGATGGATAAATCTCGGAATCCTTTACATTCTTCGGGATTCTCCTTCTAAGAAGTTCATATTCTTCATCATCCCCATCCGGAAAAACAATCTTATTTTTATCTTCGCGTTGAATATTATTTGGAAAGAAGCTTTTATCATAACTTTGCTGATATTTGACGAACTTTTCATTAATTATAAACTTTCCAGTTCCAGTACGGTCGAATTCTTTCGAAGTCACCGGAAGTCTTGCTTCCTCGTTTCTGGCTCTTAAATAATTATTATCTGCAACAAAAAAATGATTGTTTTCAAATAAATATGCTGTGTCAGGTGAAACCTTCATTACATAAATGTGTAGATATTTTTACATACTTTGGTAGTACGGATTATGAGATTGAATACTTCCTCCTCTGTTAAAGAATCGAAATAATCCACCATTGTAATTATTTAAATAATAAACGAGCTGATTCGAGTCTCTTGGACACCTTGGAAATGTTCGATAACACATATTCGGATCTCCTCTGTTACTGTAACCCAGAATCCCAGCACGGGCGAAATTCAGCAGCGGAGAGGTTTCCGCAATATCAATTCTGGTCAACCATCTGAAAAGTAAATTCTATGAATACCACTGGGAAAAGATTATCTTACCATAAAGTTCGATTGGATCGTTCGAATTGAAAAGTTTGTAGGTTCGAGTGCGGAACGTACTCAGCAAGAGCATTTTTCCCGACATCTCCGAGGAAACCGGATGCCTGGTCTGCTAGAGATTTTCCTGGAAGTTTTCCACTCGCCACTTCACAGAGTATTCTAGGTACGCACTTGTAGTCATCGTAGCGTGATATGGAAGACAAGGCATCGAAGATATTTACCCGGTTTCCATCGGAAGGATCGAACGTTCCGGTTGATATTGCCGGATAATTCGATTGATAGTAGCTAGACGCTGTATCCACCGGAGAGGAAGAACTTGGATATTGCTGTAAGAATACCAAAAGCGGATTCTTTCTTTGTGAATCTCTCGCGACTTTAGTTTCCTTAATTGATTTCCCTTCTTTGAAGCGTAAAATAACAATATGCTCGTGTAGCTTAACATTAGAACTACTAAGGGATTCAAAACTACTTGTCTGCCATGTTTAGTTCAATTATTAGAATATACAACGGAGAATTGTTTCAGATTTGATATACTTTTATTTTATATATTATACATAACGCGAATAATTGAATCCATTAATTTATTTAAATTTCCCAGCAATAATTTATACATAAATAAATGTGTAAGCATATGTATAGGGTATATGTTCGGTGGTTCTAGTGTTAAAATTATTCCAAGTGGAAAATTTAAATAAAAGATTGTACGATTCTTTGTTTCTGATGCTAAGGAATAATTATTTTAATATTCGATACTTTTAATTGATTCTCCTTCTTTGAATCGCAAAAGTACGAATACCTTAATAAAACTTAAGTATTACATGAATTATAATTAACAGGTGATAAGGTAGGACAAGGCTTTTTGGGTCAGTCTAAGAACTTTTTATTTTACGCATTTGTTTTACACATTTGTATGCTTGAAAGCATAGCAGTAAATTGTTGCTTAAAAATGGTAACAATCTGGATTTCACAAATTTTTATCGTATATGGTCCAAATCGATACTTCGCGCCAATTGATGGAAAATGTTCTATCCAATTCTTTTCCTGAACTGATTCAAATATCCCGGTCTTATCCTATAATATTTTCGCACATAAAATTAAAAAACAATTTTAATATTCACTCACCGATAATAGGTTGCCTTTAAATAAATTTGACAAAATATCTCCTAGGGAGAACCAAAGTGGTTGTTCCCTGTACTGTGATTCGTCCAATGGGTACCTTCCATTTAAAGATCTACCACTCTCTTCAGATGTTAGATCCAGAGTTAATTTGTTTATACACCTATGTCATTCATTAGTCAAGAAACAATTCATGGTGATAATTACTATTTGATATTCATGAGATAGTTATCATCCGAAAATATTGCTACATTTTTTATGTTAAGTTTTCGGACATAATATATTTATGACAACTCTACTTACTCCAATAAGTCGGTCACATTATAATTTTTTTCAGAACTAAGAAAATGGCAACTGCTTGGATCAGACAACTCATCACGAGCTGTTTCCACTTGAATTTCAGCACGCACGTCAACGCAGAGAAGCAAACAAGGAAGAATAAATTTAAACAACATTGCGTAACGCAACTTTCTACTTCTTCAAACGATTTCAAACACCGATTTTTTAGAATAGCTTAACATCGATAGCACTTCACGATTTCGGCAATCCTTGGCTTTGTTATTCTCATGGTCCACTTATGAGTTCTTTATAAATTCACCATCTCATTGTGCACACATTCATACATCTCATGTTTATCATTCAAATAGAATTTATTCTAATTTATTTTCATTATTTTCATTCAAATAGAACTGTCATCACTTAACAACATCTTACCATGTCAAACATAGTATCTCATTATTTTAAATATTTTTAATATCTGAATTTTTTAAAGATTTCTTGAATGCGATGGAAAATATTCGTTCAATTTTCTTCCCAACTTTATTTGTAGAAAAGCTGGATCATAATTAGATCTTCTTTCCTGCGACCCCCGTTGACAACTTTATATACAGTGTTTTATGAAGTGGCAGGAAGTTTTAATTAATGGAACTTTCCCGGAAGTTTTTTAATATTTAAGTAATCTGAATTACGTTTTAGTTCGCGAAATATCGTCGATCGGGAGATGACTGTATCACAGTTCTGCACCAACTGAAACTTTCTTCGAAACTGTTCCTCGTGGAGTGGAAACAAGCTTGGCGGCCCGAAGAGGCGTAGGTAGAATGAAACGTCATCGCGCGGTACTCTCACTTCACATAAAGACACATATTCATATCTCGTTTACGTTACACATATGAAACTTCTTAGTGGATGTTCACATATTTCACAAGAATCCTCCAATCATACGTGGGTTCCTCTCATTTGGACCGCTTCTTCGATGTCCCTCCATTGACACAAGATTAAGTAATGACAGCTGATTTCCAGGCGGATATTCAAAATATCATTAAGTTACGTAAGGAGAAATTGGCACGGAACCAAGGTGCACGAAATTTGCACAAAATTAAGGATCCACATTTATTTCGAATAACTTATTAATTCGACATGTTGGATAGTATAGGAACTGTTCTTTTTTAAACTCGTATAAATATGATTTTTTAAAAATGAAGCTAAAACTATGATAGGTTCTACTATAGATTGATGTCGACCTTTTATTATTTCTAATATTATATTCTAATGAAAACATAGCCTTATTTCAAAAGAAACGGGTGATATATGTGCATGGTAATAATTTCGTGTGAATTTCTCGAATAAAATTTATTTAATAAAAAAGTTAACATTTGACATCATAATTCGATATGGTGTAGGTGGTAATAGGATATATACAATCTATACAGTTGTTCATTTTGTACAGGAGAGATAAAGATTTACAAGTTAATCCGATAAAGTAGCAACGTTGCAGGCCCTTCTCCTTTTAGCCAGTTGATGGCAGAGCCTTGGACTGCCGATTATGTCACCCAGAAACACGCTCAGTAAGTAGTTCTCTTTCATTCGATTCGGTGATGATTTGTATTCACTGTAAATTTATGAAACATTTGAATAGTAAAACGAATCATTGTTTAAGTTCCACGTGTGTTTTAATGATCTTATTCAAGTAGATTAACGAAGCGAATTAACACTGCAAAGATTCTTGTTCTGCTCTGAAATAATTGTTCCACTAAACAAGATCCACTTCTTCGCATTATCACCATTGTGATCTAAATTCACGCATTGCTATTTAAACGTTAGATACGTCACGAAAATGGTAACGGGATTCTACCTCTCTAAAATCGTGGAACACGAAAATGGTAACGGTGTCCTGCCACCCTAAAATCGTGGAACACTAAAATGGTAACGGTGTCCTACCACCCTAAAATCGTTCGACACGAAAGAACATTGGATAGGTCTATGCTTACTTCGTCTGTGTCAGAAGAATGGATCAGTAAACAAGTAAGGTGATTCGATACTAAACGACAGAAAAGACAATTCTATGACAAACATCTTAAACCAGACGAGGGAATATGCCTTTCCAGACCGAAGAGAACCTGCGAATGACTCGGGACACTTCGGTCCTTCATCCATGCTCCGTTAAGTCTGTCTAGACAGTAGTTCCTGCCAGTACCAATCTCCAATTTATCTCCTTTCCTAACATTCACTAGATGAGAACGCAGGTGACAAAACCGATTAACTTGCACACTGCGTTGTGCAACATACATCTTTACCTAGAACGACGCGTGCTGGCTATCTCCGCTTTGAACGACATTTGGAAATCGTAGTAGATAAACTGACAGCTTCTCAAACCAACGAGAGACGCGGATAGTTCGACGATCGTAAAAGGAGAGCCTGAACTCACCGAAGGTATCCTAACCTAGGAAACCAGCACGAAGGAACTTTCGAAGAGGGACAAAGGGAGGAAAAGAGTTATCAGGATGCATTAGGGAGCTCGTGGAACCTACCATTAAAGGCTATCTGCTTCTGGCGTTACTTACAACTGAATTTAGTGTAAGCCCTATTCGAAGGTGCCTTAAGAAAGGGTATATAGGACCTCGACGGTAGCACGGATTTCTATTAGATTCTCTATTGGCTCACTCTAAGGAAGAAAATGCTTCTACGCCATTAGAGGGAAACGCACCTTTGCCCGCAATCCCTTTTAAGAATTTATCGCGGTGATCATCCTCACGGATTTATCGAGGGACTTCTCTAGGTTTGTATATGGTGTTTCGTTTTAATCTACGAGGTGATCGCACTTTGTTTAAGTGCTGATGTTTCTTAATTAAATACGCAACTTTGTTAAGCACTGATTGTGTGTAAAGATAAAATTATATATGGATGATGATAGAATAAGGCATTTACTGCATAGTTCCGATTGAAGTAATTAATTAATTAGAGAAGATGGGAAAATTAGTATTGGTTCTTAATTATTTGAGATGCTGGATAATATTCTATTTTTGATAACAATTTAAAAAATATTTTTCACGATTAATAATTAGTTCCGATAATGGTAAAAATGATTTGTGTAGGAGTACGACTCTTGAAAAGGGAACGTCGTACGGTGAATGCGAATGGGTTTCGTGGTTAGTAGACCTGGTTTATGTCAGTTTGGGGAAGGAGGACCCCTTTTTGGGAAATGCACTTGAAATTGACAATTCACACCGCCAAGAACTCAGTCTTAGTTCAAACGTGGTGTGAGCGAATACGTCCAACGAAATTATATTACCAAATATGTATTCAATAGCAATTTGGGTTTTCAATATTACGTGATACGTGATATAGTGCATTCTATATACAATAATTATCTAAAAAAGATTCCTCTTTGGTGTTTATAATACGCAACATATAATATCTATTCAAAATTCGACGCGTAAAAGTTATTGTTTATGGTCTTAGCAATTATTAATAACACTTTACACCTTTTATAAAAATTCATATAGCAAGAAATAAATTTTAAACTTTCCATACAGCAATTAAATTTGAAGTAAACATCCTATATTTTTTGAAAGCATAATATAACATTAACTTTGTCCTACATTTCAATCTGCATATAAAATCAAGCATATGAGAAATCCATAATTTTCATGAGTATAAATCATTATTCGTTGAACAGGAATATTTTATTCCACTTATTACGCATAAGAAAATTGAAGTACTAGAATAGCAGCAGTGGGATCTATTTCAATGACGAGTTTTGCTGTGAAACCGAGGCAACGCTCGCCGAGGTAAATAAACATTCGGGTATAATCTTTCCGCTTACGGCACAGCCGAGTGGTGTTGTAACGAAGCCATGGCAGTGCTCCGAGTGTTTGTCTCGTACTGTTGGATTTTGGAGAGAAGGCAGTCCTGACGTGTGTGTAGTGTGGAACTTCAATTTCTAAGTGATTCTATATTAATTATAGTACGTAATATGTAACAGTTATTACATATTATATAGAGACTCTCTTCTCCCGAATAAAAACTAAAGTGTGCCTTCTCACCAGAATCCCACGGTACGTCATACTTCCTCAAGATATTCTGCTTTGAGGAAGTTCAAGATCTCCGAGTTATTCGGTAATTCTTTACTAATAAGTGTTACATTGTATTACGTCATCAAAGTGCTAATAAATCATCAGAATTGTGGCACACCAAAGCGTAAATGTGGACCCAAACATCGACGCGATTGGCTCGACAACAAACTACCCAGGTTGAATCATCGACGAGGTACTAGAATTTACTTTTACATCTTAACAAAACCACTTTCTATTAGATTCTTGCTTTTTTTACGGAAACTCGGTGCATTCGAAAGTCTAATATCTATATAGGATAATATATGATCAGTACGGGTAAGAGCTCATTAGGAGCTTATTAGAATGGTGACCCAATCATATCTAGGAAGCGACAAATTTCAACATGAACTATCGGAAACTTTTCATGCGTTGTCATTAGGGAGATCATAGTAGTCGAGTATCTTTGCAAAAATGCTAAAAAACGCGTTTCAATGGTTCATGGCTCAACGCGCAAATAGGACGACAGTTTTTCATGTACGTTTTATAAGGTTCTTATCGATCGCGTTTCCTAATCGTTGGAAAGAGAAATGAAGGTAGAAAACCCGAGTCGTTGCCGTAGGCCATGAACTTCAGGGTCATTGTTGCGTAATGCATTAATGCGTAGTGGTGTGCGGGGAGATGCATTTGCTCGTTGAATGCATCGGTGTCACGAATCAATTAGACGTATCGTTTCAACTTCGATGTATGTATTATTGAAAACTTCATTACGAGACTGTTCTTGTTTTCGTAATGAACCTTCGCGATATAAAGACAGTGCGCAACGATCGATGATACAAGAAAAAGGAAAAGCGAACAATTACATTTGTAGTAGGTCATTGTGAATATATTAAATGGAGTGAATCATAAGCTACAAAATAAATTGTTCGAATGTGCGTATCAGTTTAGTAACGAATGAAGTAAAAGTATTGCAGTGCTAATTTAATGCGGTATAACAAGGAGTAATTTAAATATTTTATGTAATAATATATATTTATAGAACACAATATTATAGTATTATATATGTATATTATAGATTTTATATAATACACAATACTATAATAATAAATAATAAGAATAAAATATGTAAATAATTGCAGCAATTACGCGCCATTGCCTTGATATTAAGTACATGAGTTAATATCAGAATTTTGGTCTCACTATCAGTAGAGTAATTTATACAATAATCATAACTGTAATAATATAATACAATATTATTATTGCATGAACAATAATATCGATGAATAAATTATTGATCAAATTTGATTGAATCTATGAGAAAATTAATTAAAAATCCATAGATTAGATTAAATTTCACATTGTGTTTTTCCACGTCACTAACTCTAATGCAACACTTGCAACACCAATCTGGGTTATATTAAGGCGTTATCACTGCGATCTCTTTAAGCTAAGGTATAATTTCAAGCGTGTTAAGTTGCAACATAATTTCCGTATGAAGATAGTTAGTTTTTAATCGTTGGAAGGTGCTAGCGTGATAAGGTAATGATATATTAATATTACCTGAAAATGACATCCCAATCGAGGGCACGTTCTCGACTTCTTTTTTGAAGAGTTCTCGCCGCATACTTGGCACATATTCTGTCGTAGATGCAAACGTTACTGCCTAGTTCAGCTATTAATTTTTTCTCAACTTGACCGACATCTAAAATTTCTTCATCGTGCACCAATGGCAGAGATCGCCTTACACGGCTGGCATAAGTATCTGGAAATAAATATTAATTAAGCAGTGAGGTAATTCCTGTAGAAATTTAGGTTTCGCAAGTGATTTGCAGGATTTGCCATTTCGAATTAAATAATGTGGTCGCATTTACGTCATATGAGTTATTTTTGGAAGTGGCACAAGTCCATTTTTTTCAATTTTGATATCATACTTAATAAAGTGAAGGTATCAGTCTGAAGATGAAAATTACATTTAATTCAGTTTTCGTAAAAACTGGTCATGTACCACTTTCAAAAATAATAGCAATGATACATTTTAAAATAGAATTTCTATATTTTCATTCTATCTATCAATTAAGTAGCGTGGTGAATCGTGTAGAAATTAAAGTTTCATAATTAATCCCCAAGGTTTACTATTCCGACTTAATCTTGCAGCCGTAATTGTGTCCATTAATTATTAATTCAGTGATTCTCGGGGAAAATAAGGATATTAAATCCGACGTCCAAAATTATGATTTCTGTGTCATGCAATAAAGTTGACCTATAATATGTTTAAAAATTTGACTGCTATATTTTGATTCCATTCTTTGTTTTATGATAATCATTACTACACGAGACTATAAAAACCGTCTAATTTGAACGATAGGATATAAACGCTTTTTTATGATACTTATAATTAGTATTTTTACCATTAATTTAAATCAGCGTAAGCAAAGCATGTCGTAATTACCGCGTTTCTAATATTTCTCTTATATAAATTGAAATTGTTTAACTTGCTTCCTTTTCCTCGATCGGTTTGTTGATTACCGTAAACGAAGGAAGTTCAGGAAGTTACACAGTCGTTACATAGTTCCGTGGTTCGAGAGAGAAGTCGCAACAAGTAGAACACTTTCGCTTTCTCTATTCGCTCATTCTATTCACGTATTCCTTTACTAAATGGTATGAACTGTGGTTAATTTATATTGAAGATGTGTACTTGCATTGTGAAACTGGCTAGATATTATTCAACCACCAGTTTGTGTAAATAACAATAACTATGTCAATCGATAAAAATTCTGCTTTGATCAGTTTACATGGGATATTATTATTCCACCTGAACATGCTTGATGTATTTTAATAAATAATTATAAAATGAAACCAAGCTCGAGAAAAACAACTCTTGAATGGCCTTCACTTTTGGAAGGCTTGTGGTACTTATATGATTTTACGTAATTAAAAGTCACCTGGATTTAAAGAATACGCTAGTTTCTTGACAAAATTTGCTATCCTAACGGCGGCGACGATTATTGGGAATCCAACAAGCTGTACCGGAAGTTCGAAAGTAGGTTCCTGCGGGCTAGGGCTCGCAAACACTAATGCCAACACCAGGAAGCAACATCCGAGTAGGAAGAACACGCGTGGCAATCGCATCGTTAGGTTTCACCTGTGAAATTATTCAATCCTCCTCTAATAACTTCATATAATTAAGTCAATCGTGTAATTTAATTACCAACTCACTATACTTATTAAATCACTCATATATTCTTCTATGAAAATACTTTCGCCTAAAACATATAATTCCAAATATGTACTAGGATACCACGGTACACTTCATAAATGAATACGACAAATGAATTATGAAAAATTTGCCAACACTATTGAAACCAATTTGTACGAATTAATAATTCGAATCACTTTCAGCATCTTTCAGTAGATTTCAACAAAGCACTCATTTTATTCTTTTCATAATGTGTCGTTCACTGTGTAAGGTTTCAAGGGTTCCGTTTTATGAGTTAGGGGTATCTCGTATCATTTTTGATGGGCATTTCGTGGGCTTGACATTTAAAGTTATTTTTTAACACGAACGTACCGCGTGACTTTGGTGACGGATATCTCGTGCACGGGGTGAACATCTATCGATAAACGAAACTGCGGACCAGATTGCCGGTTGGTTCTTTAGTAAAAACTCGTCGCTGAATGTTCCTCCGGGCAACCTGAGTCCGTCGTCGTACGCGCCGACTAAGAGAAAGTGATCGCCCCTTCCCAGCTAACCATCGTGTTCAAACCATACGATAAGTCCCAGATTGCGCCATTTAACTCACACGAGAACCCATACGTGACGATCTTCGAGTGCTTCCTTCTGATACCCAGAAATCGTCCTTTGCAAGGTCGTTGCGTTTCAGCCTTGTCTTTTCCCTAATCTTCCATCAAATTTGTTGTTACCATTGGTCAATTATTAACATTTTTATTAATTTTGGATATTATTATTGTGGTGATTTGGAATCTTAAAGTTGCGTGAAGAATGGAGAAAGGTTGTGCAAGAAAACGGTGTATACATAATTGAATAAATATATATCGACATATATTGGATTGGCCAAAAAATTCTACGTCTAAATAGAAGCGATTTTTACTCAATTTTGTATACTTTCTATTTTCGTCATTGAATAATATATTGACCGTTTTGACTTATAATATTTTATTATATTGAAAGTCAGCTTTATAATCCCGCGTTTTCCTCGCAACAAATTAATGTAAACCGCACGAACAGTTTGGTCGATCCAATAAAAATGTTGCCTTCGAATTTTCCTTAAAAATCGGCATAAACTTTCCGGACAACCGAATTGTAACAGTGCTAATGACGATGAAGGGAAGCAAACCTAGATTGTTATTCATCTTTAAATATTTATTTATTGAATGCATTATTAGTCATTAATATAAGTTTAATACAGGCTCCAATATATGCCCAAGAGAACTTATGAGATTTATTAATTTCAGTACAATTTTATCATGTGCCAATTTTGTGGATTAATTTAAGGGACTATATATTCATCTTTTTATTTTGATATATTTCATTAATACGTAATAGATGTTTAAACTACAAATTTTACTGTCGCAATTTTACATCATGGCAGAATAATTTCGTAAAAGGAAAGAGTACTCGTTACGAATGGAAATGTAATACTTTTTGCCGATCACGTATGTCACGTATTCCTGGAAAAAAGTTATTTCGATGTCGGTAAATACGAGGCACGCTCTTCTAATATGTGGAAATTGTGCCAATGAGTAATTAAGTAGAGTCACGTAGGACCGATTGAATAAGAATATAATCGAGTCTTAACGTATTGCGAGGACATGGAAAACAGAAGTGATTACGATTGCAACGTTGCTCAAGGGTCACCATTTTCCTTTCTGCTCTCGTTCCTGTCGTCCTAAATTACATTCCTCTGTTCCTCGTTGCATCCGCTCGAATTTATTACGATGCATCGGTTAACGAACTCTTATTGCTCTTTCTCCTTCATACTTTCTCCGATAATCGACGAGTGCAATAACTAATTAAAATTAATTCCAAAAACGAGAATTTAATTGAATGCGACATGCGCGGCTATTAAATTTATTATCCATTCAGTCCCGAAATTCGATGCATTTTTAAGTAGTCGATACATCATCTATAGAATTTATTTTCTTCTTTATGTTGTTTTCCTCTTTCTATCTTGTGCATAATTAAGAAGGGTCTGGTAAAATTATACTAATCAAAATGAATAGAGAATAAACAAATATTATATCAAATTTGTATCACAATCTTACTACGTGAAGATATTATTCAAATATGTATTATGAATTATAAAATAAATGTATAGAATTTATAGAATAAGGAATATTCAGTGACCTCCATTAGAATCAACAGTCCGTAATTAATTTTACAACGAACATTGTGAAACAAATATTTTGGTTTATCCAGAGGTAATATTGAACTTTCCTGTCGCGATTACATTACGCAAGATATTGGATTAATACAAAATGGTTGGAAATGTGATTTGGTGTGTCGCGACTGCTGCCACCGAAAGCAGCAGGATATCCAGTCGGGAGGGCTCGGAATCCGGCGAAAGAGGGCTTAAATCGCAATTTCCGGTAGTGACATTTCGCGGAAAG